>JANXHW010000002.1:179589508-180212008 GCA_026170595.1 Plestiodon gilberti rubricaudatus
CCTCAAACACTTGAGATGTGTGATTATCACTGTGGATCATTTTGGCCTTGGGAAGTAGAATTTGGCCTGGCCCCTTGGGCACCCAGACCCACCCAACCCTGATCCCCAAACGTTCTCCTTTTCTTGTTAAATCCCACTCCAGTAGCAGCAAGCAGCCATGGGGAGAGGGAAGGAGGAAGGTCACTTCATCCCTTCCCTCTCTGATAACTGGCACATTGCATTATAGCGGGTCACGACACAAGTACCTGATGACTTTGAAGTTGAACAATGTAGTTTTGAGCTATCATTTGGATGGAAAACCTTCTCTGGCTTAGATTTTAATAAGACAGAGAAGAATTTGGAGCTCCTAATACATCTTCCTTGAAATGAGCATAACAAGCCCCTAAAACTCATATATGAGCCCCAGAAGTACAAGTGTTGTCAGTTTTTCTTTCAAGCACCCAGGATTGGGTTGTACGTTTGCCTCCATGATGTACAGAAGTAGAAGCTGTTTGGTGGGCTGTGGATCATTTTCATTTTATGACATCCACTTGATCATAAAAGGAGGTACAGTACATAGGAAATTAATCAAAGTATTGCTTTGGACGAAATGCTTATTATTTATTAGATTTCTATCCCGCTTTCTCATTGTAGGCATCCTGTTTTAAAAGTATGCTATACTTTATACTTTTGAACAGATCATGCAGAAGTACAGCACTCTATGTAATTCCCCAACGTTTTGTTTGTATATATCTGTAAAAGAAAAAAAATACAAAACCTTTCTCATATCTATGAAAGTACATTTTCATATATTAATTGTACTAAAGTTTTTGACCTTTCCACAAATTGTTGAGAATATCTGTCCAAGGAAAAAGGGAGAAACCAACTTTCTGAAAAATAACCACTCTCCTGTGCTATGAAAACAGACTGGTTGGGAGCCAATGTCACAGCTTCTTGGAGAGTAACTGGTAAACTGATTTTGGGAGGATGCTAAGAGAAATTCCAAGCTCCTTCAGAGAACTACAGATCTCAAGGCTTCTTGATTGGGAGCCAGGAGATCTGAACAGACTTGAAACCGGTTTAAGTATGTAGAGTAGACATGCCCTGGATTCAACTATTTACAGCACAAATACTACAAGCGACCAGCGTGGTTAATCCAAAACAATGTTTACTGGTCAAAGGCACCATAATGCAGCCATCAAAACTAGCTAACTAAAATGGAGTGTGTGTTTTTTCTCCTCTTTCCCAGAATTTCTCCTTTCCTCTGCAGTATATTTCTTCAATATGCATAGTAACAACAACGATACAATACCTGTTCTAAACAAATCTGAATGGGTTGCCTCACACAGAGGACTTGTTGAATAGCACAATATCAGGGAACTAAACATTATATATATATATATATATATATATATATATATATATATATATATATATATATATATATATATATATATATATATAATAAAACTGTATGAGACAGATTTTCCTAAGAGAGATTGCAGGAAAAGGTGTTTGCTTTTCTTGTACTGTATTTTCTCCTTGGCAGGATTTTTTGGCCCAGAGAAAATGTTCCTTATATTACAGTATTTTTACATTATTATTCAGTATATTTGGGAGAAAAAAAATGTGACTGTAAAGCTTGGAAACTAATATTGTCCCTTTTTATTTTTCCCTTCACATTGACCATGGAGAGTTCCTCTTCCTTCACTAGTTTGCCTGCTGGTGACGCTGTCTTCTTGAGGGAAGCAAAAAGACAGCTCTGTTGCTTTGAAAAGAGACAAGATCATAGTTAACTGGCTCCAAGAAGCCTACACCAGATAGGCTGCAAATTGAGTTGAAAGGGGCCTAGTTCTGCCCCATTATTTGACTTTGCCTCCTCTAATCCTTTGTTTCTAATTAGCATAATTTATTAATATTAGAGCCATGCATGTGAATGTACTTTATAGTTTCTGAGCGTTCCCTGAGGCAGCTCTCTGAAACCTTTCCCCCCACTGTTTAATAACACATTACATAAAGAAACTGGCTTCTGATATCATTTAAATTATGGCTTTCCATTTGGCCTCCGAATGCTCATTTCCTTTAAATGAGGCTAATTTTGTTAAAGAATGAAAATCCAATTTCAGGTTACTATTCATTATTCTCATTTACTCACAACGAAGTCCCATAAGCAGAAGTTTTTTTTTTTTTTGATATTTTTAAGGGGGAGAGGGGATGGCTTGAAGAAGACTTCACATGAGGCCCTGTGTTGGAAAGTGTGGTCCTTTTTCCCCAGTAGAAAAACGACAATTTGAGGGCTTGAGTTCTTGTTGCTGTTTTTTTCCATTGAGCAGGGGTTTTCAAAGTGTACGGTGGGGGTGGTTGGGGTGGTGGACCCCAAGCGGCAAGTCGTGGGGGGGGGGTGTACCTGCCACTGAATCTGTCACCTCCTCTGCCACTAACGCCTTCTCGTACAGCCGTTCTCGGCTGCACCAGCTCCAAAAAGAAGCCGAAAAGCCCTGTGTGTGTGTGCGTTTCCACGCCACAGCGGCGCACATCGCTGATGTCATGCCCCACAGGGACGGGGTGTGTGGTGTCCATGGGGGGCATATGATGTCCCGTGGGGGAGTCGCGGTGGCAGCCCCCCCCAAGGGGGTGTAGGCCCGCTACTGTTCCCAAGGGAAATTGGAAGCAGCTTGGAAGCGGGTTGCAAAGCTCTGAAGAACTAGGTGGAATCCCTGGAATCTCCAAGAAGGGCTGGGAAAGACTTTTCTGGAACGCTGGAAAGCGGCTCCCAGTAAGAGTAAGCAATTCTGAACAAGATGAACCAATTGTCTCACTCCAGGGATTCTCAAAGTGTGGGTCACAACTAGCTGTAATATGGGGGGGGGGAAAGGCGGTGTAAAATTTCTGTATTCTTTTTCAGGTGCCACAGTAACATAATGTTTGATAACCCCTGCTATAGAGAATTCTGCATTGAGGCAGGTTTATATTCAGATCTCTCTTCCAGTCATATGGATTCTTTACAGTAATTCTGAGAGATATTTCTCAGTATAAGGATTCACACAGCACTTCTTGGAGCAACAGGACATTTCAGGGCAGACTTTATAGGATCAGTCTCCTTTTAAGCAAAGAGAACTGGAGATTGTAATATCTACCTACTTACAAATCTGCAAGTGGAAAGTGTGGGTAGGCAAGCATCCAAAAAGACAGCACTAGTCTTGAACCCCCAAAGTGACTCACCCTTGCAGCTCCCTAAGGATGCCTCTTTGCTAACTAGTTCCAAAGACCCACTCTGGTTTCTTTTTTATGACCAGATTTGAACGAAAACTTTCCATTTTTGCCCCATTCTAGGCAAATAGAATATAACCAAAATTCCAGTGCTTTGAACTAATAACCAGCGATCATGTAATTATTAATCAGCAGAACTCAACTGTTCACAATCAAGTGCCTGGTTGCACACACATTTTGAGAGAAAGGATCATTTTGCATAAGCAAAATGCATGCCTACAACAATATTTTGGACTCAAGTAACAAAGCCATAAGAACATAAGAAAAGTCCTGTGTTGAATCCGGCCAAAGAGCCATCCAGTCCAGCATTCTGTTTCCCACAGTGGCTAACTGGCTGCCTCTGAGAAGCCCACAAGCAGGAGAGAAAGGCAATACTTCTTTCTCACCACTGCTCCCCTGCAACAGGCATTCAGAGGTATATTGCTACTGAACCTGGAGGTAACACGTAGTCATCATGAATAGGAGCCATTGATAGACTGGTCCTTCATAAACTTATTCAATTCCCTTTTAAAGCTATCCAAGCTAGTGGCCAACACCACATATTGTTGTGGAAATATATCCCTCAGATTAATGATGCATGGTGTGAAGACATACCTCCTATTGTCTGTCCTGAATCTCCCACCAGTCACGGCCTGATCCTGTGTAGCGCTGCCCCAGGGCAGGGTGTCATGCAAGTGTCGTAAAGCACTTGCGCGACACCCGGAGAGCAAGCAGTGCTGGCGTGGCATGCTCCACTGTCTCCCCAGCCCTGCACCCGCCAGACTGGGTAAGTCCTATGCCAGTCAGGACAGGGGCGGGGGGAGGGCGGACCGGGCGGTGAGGGAGGGCGTCCATTGGCCGCCCGGGGCCTGGAGGGAGTGGGGATACCGGGGGCCGAGATCTCCGGTATCCTGAACTTCCTCCAGGCCCCAGATACGCTGGCATAGGCGGCACGAATGTACGTGAGCTCTGGAACTCACATACATTCAAGTAGGCCCATTGGACCTACTGCCGCGTATGATCATCCCCTTCTTCCAAGTTGTTCCCAGGCTGCCCCAGGACAGCCTGGGAACTTGATAGAATGTGGCAGTCGGTCCTTTAGGATTGGGCTGTGAGTCTCATTGGATAACTCCTGGTTCTTGTATTATGAGAGAGGGAGACAAACTTATCTTTCTCCACACCATGCATGATTTTATGTCTCAATTATGTTCCCCTTAAATTGGAAGCTTTTTAGTTTTAAAAAAGGCAATTAATGTTGCAATTTGTCCTCATAAGGAAGGTGCTTCAATACCCTGATCATTCTGGTTACCTTCTTTTATACTTTTTTCCAATTGTACAATATCCATTTAGAGGTGTAGGGCAACCTGAACTGTACACCATATTCCAAATGTGGCTGTGCCACATAATACATGCACAAATAACACAATTTGCACTAAATTTATTTATTTATTTATTTAAATAATTTATACCCCGCCTTTCTCCCAGCAAGGGCACTCAAGGCGGCTTACAATAAAACATTAAAATACATATAAATCTGGAATATGTTAAGCTACGGCGCAATCCAGTGCAGATATCCCATGGTGGAACTACAGTTCTGCTGGGGGAAGGTGTCACAAACATGCTGTAAGGCACGTTTGCGGCACCCGGCGAGTAAGTGATATTACCGTCAAGGCCAGCACCGCTCACTCTGCTCAGGGCCGGAGTCACCACCAACAGACGCAGATAAGTCCTGTGCCAGTTGGGGCAGGGGCATAGGGAGGGCAGGTCAGGGTAGGAGGGGAGGGGGTGTTTGGGCCGCCAGGCCTGGGAGAGGAGTGGGGATATCAGCGGCATACTCTGCCGATATCCAAACCCCCTTCCTTGGCCCCTTCCTGAGCCCGGCTGGCCTTACACAGCCTTCGCAAATTTGCGCCAGTCATTTTGTTGGTGCACATCTGAGGAGGCCCATAGGGGCCTCTGGGGCTCTCCTCAGGGGAAGAGGACAAATGTCCCTTTCCCCCAAGGCAACCTCCAGCCCCACCAGCGCTGGCCAGATCTGGGCTAGGATCAGGCGCAGTGTGTTTAGTGAGCTGCGGCGGATCTTAGACAGGATTGGCACTGGCGTTGCTAGAGGTGGGGTGAAATGGTAAGTTCCACACTGTGCTAACCTCCGTTTACTCCCCGGCATGAGGTGGCCCGCCCCCTCGTCGTCGGAGCCATTCACTGCGACGAAGGTAACGCGCAAGGAATCTACTGCTCGTTGCCTTCGCGGCACTGAATATCTCCTATGGCGAGGGGGCGGGGCCACCTCGTGCCGGGAGTAAACGGAGGTTAGCACAGTGCGGAACTTACCGTTATGCCCCACCTTGAGCGACGCCACTGAGGATTGGGCTGCTAGTCTGTGTGCCTGTTATATTTGGGATGCCTTTTTTGAACCACACATCTCTCATTCTGTATCATATGTGGCACTGTACTTTATTTGCCAGAAACAGTTCCTGATTTTTTAAACATGCTGATTATTTGGCAAGTCAAATTTTCCAGAAAGCTGGGGCGATTTCTGTATCTATGAGCCACAAATTATAAAATGGACAGCTTCTTAAAATTAAAATCATGAGCTGAGCTTAGAAATCATGGGTTATGCGAACCATAGTAAATCTGTGGTTCTTTTTATTTGGCCTCTGATTTTTGAGATCGTCAGATATGCTGTGGTCATCTTTTCAAGTTAGTCTCTGCAAACAGGAACACTAGAAAATGACTTGAAAAATTAGAAGTGAGATTTTTCAGGAATTTAAGTAGAGACCACAGATTCATGGAGTACACATTGTGATCAGAAAACATTGCCTTTGCCCACATTGTTCAATATTATGTTGTGCAATATAGGTCACTCTTACTAGATCTTAAATCAGCCAATTTCTTGTAACCCACTGATGGAAACACGTGACAAAGCTCACAATCTCTTTCAGTCGTTGCTTTGCCAGATTGCTCCTACACAGTTCTTGTTCTCCCCTAATCAAACGAAATGTGCCCCGCTTCATCATTCCTCGTAAACAGTTTAATAATCTATTTTGCTCTTCCTCTAATTTTTCTACATCCTTTTGGTAGTGTAATGCCTTCAAATAAACGTGGTTTGTAGATGTGGCTCTAAAATTACCATCAAGTTCTTTTGAGAGGCATACGGAAATTAAATTCAGTCTCTTTGAAGCTACAGAAAAGTCTTGTAACAAAATGCAGTGAAATGATGCTACAGAAATAGTCAGCAGTTACCACCATGATAGTCAAAGTATAACAATGGCAACAAATCGTATTTTTTAGTATCAGGTTGCAATGAAATTGTCCTCATAGGCTCTCATGGTAAAAGAAAACGTTCTAGCAAAATTCCAGGTGATTCTAATGTGGCCCAGGATTTCGTGTTATGGCACTTGATCATAATAAGAACATGTGAAGAACATGAAGAACCTGTAAAGAAAAGAACATATACTTTATACTGAGCCAGGCTGTTGGCAGCATCTCTCCAAGGTCTGACTGGAAGTACTGTTTAATGGCAGGTGCTGTGCCATTAAACTACAGCCCTTCTCAATATCAGAAACACAGAACATGGACACTTGTACAACTGGAAAATAATTTGACATTTATTTTCACGTAGGCCAGTGTTTCCCAAACATTTTCGACCTGTGGCTCCCTTGACCATTGGCGACCATTGGTCGTGGCTCCCCACTACGTTATGTTGATGTCTGCCAATTGGCATTGCACTGCTTTCTGAGAGGATTCTATGGCACTACTTGGCTCCCCTGGCAGCTCCCCTGAGAGCCGCACCTCCCAGTTTGGGAACCACTGAGGTAGGCCCTTCACAATTGCCAATCTGAGGAACTTCCAAACCCTGTTTCCTTCATCTCATGCTGACCTGCCCTCCTAACACATTTTCCTGAATTGAAAGCCTTATTCCCCATATTGATGTCCAAGTTCTAGAGAAGTATGTCCACATTAGTCACCGCAACTTTTAAAATATATTGGTTAGTTGGGTTTTCAGAAGCTTTCCCTCCTGTTCAGTTTACGCATTTCATTTTTGTACAAGACCTTTGAAAACTGCGACAAAGAACATCAAAATCCATCGTTTGCCTCAGGTAATGATCGAAACCTCCACGTTTTGACTCTAAGGTCACAAGGCAACCTGTGAAAATCTTTTAAAGCTGCTAACTCCAAAAGAACGTTTGATTTTGCATCTTCTGTTGTTGCTAACAGATGCGACCCCCTTCTTTTTTCTCAGCAAAAGATGTCTGATATTTCTTGTCAATTTAACACACTTGAAACTAGGGCTGCATCTGTAACAAGGTTAATTCTATGCTTTAAAGTGTGTTTTTGAAGTCATGTTATGTTGTTCCTAATAAAATCCTCACAGAGACAACTAACATGTATAAACTTATGCTTGCCTATCAACACAAAGATTTGCTACATCAGTCAGCGTGTCTTTATAACATGCAAAAAATATGTCTTTCCTAATATGGAGAAATAAACATGGCAATTCTGGAACAAATAATAATATTAAGCATTCTGATCATGCTAGTGCAGTTCACATTTTTTTCACATTTTTTTATACCGCCCTTCCTCCAAGGAGCTCAGAGTGGTGTACATATTTCCTCCCCTCCTTTTTGTCCTCGCAACAACCCTGTGAGGTAGGTGGGGCTGAGAGATAGTGACTGGCCCAAGGTCACGCAGGAAGCTTCGTGGCTGAGCGGGGATTTGAACCTGGATCTTCCAGGTCTAAGTCTGACTCCCAAACCACTACACCATCCTGGCTGTTCCATGGGTCTACTATGGGTTGCCTACATGAACGTTGCATCATCACACCTGATTTCAAAGTTAAGAGCCACTTAAAGCTCTTCTTTCTATTGCTTCTTAATACAACAGAGCATTGATTAAGATTTGTTTGCTATCAGAAATAATCATTTGGAGCAGGGGTGGGGAACCTCCGGCCCGCGAGCCGGATCCAGACCGCGGGACCGGAGGCTTCACCGCCCGCCTGCCTAGTCACTTTAAAACCATCACCTCGGCGCCTTCTCCTTCTGAAAGCGGCCTTTCTGCAGCTGCGCAGATCGCCATTGAGGCCGAGAGATTGCCCTCTCGGCCTCAACGGCGATCTGCGCAGCTGCAGAAAGGCCGATTTAAACTGGAGCTGACCAATGGGGAAATGGCCCCCCCACCGCAAATAGGTTCCCCACCCCTGATTTGGAGGATGATTGTAGGTGTTCTAAATCACGTGGAGAGTGCCAACAAGCCCTGACTTCTGGTGCCAATCAGCATTTCAGTGCCCAGGGAGAAAGGCTCCCCTGGTACAGTGTTTATCAGTGCTGACAAACACTGTGCTTGGGGGGGGGAGACTTCGGTAATGCATTAACAGGGGTGGGCTTGGGAACACACTTTTGCTCGTACTCATATTATGGACATCGTCCACACAAATATAAGGTCTGGACTATTGTCATAAAGAGCCTCAGAGATTCCACAGCACCTAGAACTGAGCTCTGGCCCCCCACCCAGCCCAGTCCACTGCAGCACCCCGCAGCACGGTTGCTGCTATTGGCAGTTGGTGCAGCTGACTGGAAGAAGGAGAATTGCAGGAGCTGAGAATCAACGTCTGCCTCCCTCCTGGTCAGAGCCTCCATCATGCCTAGGACTGAGCTCTTTTTCTTTCTTTCTTTTGATGTTGCAATCCTATACATACTTACCTGCGAGACACAGTACAATCCTATGCATGTTTACTCAGAAGTAAGTCCCATTGTATTCAAAAGGGCTTACTCCCAGGAAAGTGTGCATAGGATTGCAGCCTAACAGCACAATCCTGTCTAGCCCGAGGCCAGCGGAACAACCGCTCAGCCGGTCTAGGGTGTTGCAAATGTGCCATAAGGGTACCCAGAGAGTAAGCAGCACTGGTGGAGAGGCTTGCACTGCTCCTCTGGTACCGCAGAACAGAGCAACACCATGGCGGAGAGGTAATAACCCACCAGGTGCAGGAGGGGCAGGGGAGGGCAGAACGGAGAGTTCCAGAGATGGGTGGGATTGGAGGATTGGGCCCGGGAAGGGGGAGTGATCAGCGGAGGCCTCCTCCACCATATCCTATCCCCCTTCCCAGGCCTGTTGGGCCTTACATGGGCCTCTCAAATGTGCACCAGCAAAATTGCTGACGTGCATTTGAGGAGGCCCATTGGGCCGGTTGGCATGTTACTCGGGGTAAAGGGACAAATGTCCCTTTACCCCGAGAAGGCTGCCAGCTGCAATGGGGCAGGCCCAATCCTGCATAGGACATGACAGCCATTTTGTGTATACCGCTGCGTCCTGCTAGACAGGATTGGGCTGTAAATCTCATTCAACTCAATGATGTACTTCAATGAGTAGACATGCATAGGATTGCACTATTAGATTCATTAAAATAAGAATGTAGCGGGGTAGCAGGTCAATGGAATTCATACCATCCCTCAAAGGAATATGGTCAAGAGGGAGGCTATAAGCAACATTTGTTATAGGCAGTTCCAAATGTGGATATGCTAGTACGTCCTACAATCCTGATACTGCTTGCGAACTGTATTGATGGCATCAGGGCTAATTCACATGATTAGCTGTGATGGTAGTTAAACTCATAAATTGCCTCCATTGTACAGTAATGCATGAATGGGGTTTTCCAGTTCTATCCATGAAAGATAATTTGTTTTAGCCATTTCACACAGTCTATTATTGGACAGTTGAAGTTACCACATGATGAACATGGTGTAGTCCTCGGTTCCCTCAGCAGTGAGCTTCTTCATGCTGCCCGCGACAAACATAACCAACTCCTTTTTCTGTTTTGCTTGTTATCTTTGCCACTTTCTCTCTACCCCTTACTTGTTTCCTTGTCTTCTTCAAAATGTGGTTTGGAAGTTCTTTGGGACAAGACTCTGCCTTTTGCCTTATGGAACTCAGCATGTCCACTAATTGCACTGCATAAATGAATTAGTTGTGTGGGTCAAGATGTTTGGTTCCCCCCTGCCCATTTCCTTAACTCTGATATAGACAGCCTGCCTACCGTATCTCTAAGGCCTTGGTAATTGCTACTACACAATAGTTAAAGAGTCTTGTTATTTATGTGGAGCAAACGTTTTTCCAAAGAGTCAAAGTGCAAAGAGATCTTGTAGGCAGATTAAGGAGCTGGTAGAAAGGCCAAAGACACCCTAAGACTTTACATTCCCAAAGTGTTATGTTAAGTGGTAGCCCAAGGATGTACTTAACTCGTAGAGGTCAAATGAACTTGCAGCATTTCAACCATAATCAGTCTGGAAGTGTAGCTGCTTTCAAAGAAGTGTGTTAAGGGGCAATCCAAATAATCTGGCATTTTCTACAAATATGTCTAGCCCACATTAGTCCTACGAGGAAGCTGTCATTTTATGATAGTAGTACTGAAACAAAACAATGCTTCCTTTCCACTTAATTTATATTCTAATGTGAGTTAATGCCCCAAAGGGCCTACATTTCTTTGAGAAAAGTATAGTTATTTCAGTAATTCCATTTTATATGTAGTGATATTTTAGTCTCTAAAATCCAGTTCTCCAGTATTATTTATATTTTCACGTGACCACAGAAAGGCATAGGCAGCTCTGGGAGAAAAAAAAAAGACACATTAGAAGACTGTCAGAGGCTCATTGTCGTCAATGCAATCTCATGCATTATATCATTTTAAATTCAACCTACAATCTCCTCCTTGTCAGTCTTCCATTGGCTTATTTCAAATCATCACCATGGAACACTCTGCAACTGAAATTCACCTCTTTTGTTACACCGACTATGTCACCCCTCTCATTCAATCCCTTCACTGGCTTTCTGTCCATTTCTGAAGCCAGCACAAGTTTCTTGTTTTTGCCTTCAAAACCCTCCATGGTCTTGTCCCTCCATATTCTCAGATCTTTTCTCCTGTACACTCCTGCCTATGACTTTTGTCCCCCTGGCTTCATTGCCCCCAACCATCAAAACGTGTCCTGCTCCATCCAACAGCTCCACCCTTTCTCCCTTGATGCTCCTTGTGGTTGGAACTGCCTCCCGGATCACCAATGTGATGCTTCCTCTCTTACTTCCTTCAAATTCCTTCTTCAAATCCACCTTTTCTGAGACATTTTTGGCACAATGCCCTAGGCTGAAATCCCACACATGCTTACCTGGTAGTCAGTCCTAATGAAATAGATGGTACTTACTTCTGAGTAGACATCTTGCATTGTCGGACTCTATTCCTTACCGTAACTATGCTTTAAGGTAAAGGTATCTGACAATTAAGTCCAGTCGTGTCCGACTCTAGGGTGTGGTGCTCATCTCCATTTCAAAGCCGAAGAGCCAGCGTTGTCCGAAGACTCCTCCGTGGTCATGTGGCCGGCATGACTCTCCTTGCCGCAGCGCGTAGCATGCAGCTGGAACACGGAGCGCTGTTTACCTTCCCGCAAGCGGTACCTATTTATCTACTCGCATTGACATGCTTTGGAACTGCTAGGTTGGCAGGAGCTGGCCAAGCAACGAGCGCTCACCCCGTCGCGGGAATCGAACTATGCTTTAGAATGTGTAATTGAAACAATTGCGTATCCTTCTCCTGCTTACTCTAGCCTCCATTCCCTTCCCCTTCCTCTCTTGTTTACCTTGCGTTGATATCTAAATTGTAAGTCCCTGCCCTCTCATTATTCCTAAAATGCCATGTACGCTTTTTGTCCTGGTGTGATTGACACTGTTACAGCCGATGAGAGCAGTGCATCCTGGGTAGCACAGAGCCACTCAGTGCCAGTTTCCTGCCTCATTGCCAACAATGTCTCCTATAGATTTCATGCACCGCTTGACTTTCAGGGAATGTATCAACCACACTATTGGAGGTTTTACTGTATGATATAGTTGTGTGCTTTGTCAGCTGCTGTTGGGTAGATGGGCTGGCCTTGTGGCTGTGGTTGAGTTGGATGGTGTTTTAATTCCATTCCTGCTCTCCGATTCTGTAATAGGTTTTCCTAATGTATCAGAACATCTACAGGCATGCGTATGAACACACCCTTTTAAATAGTACTTCTCAGAACTTACACAACATATCCAGATTTTCTGTTTTGTTTTCTACATTTTGATTAGGAAATTGAAGGGAGATCAGCAAATCTTTCTTTTCATCACAGCCCAAGCCAACCATCTCAAGAGAGAGCTCAAAATAAAACTTAGAGACATCTGGTGGTTGAGCTGTGCAACGACATCTAAACAATCGTTTTGCCATCCAAATGTTGGCATCTCTGCACGTTCCTCAGGAACAGAGATGAGGGATCAGAAAGAAGATATTGTGTTTCTTCCACAAGTAGGGAAAGGTACCCCAAATTTATTATACTGTACATAAGTAGCAATTTGTCCTATTGCCAAGGATGGAAAATTCCATGGAGAAGGTTTTTTTTGTCCATTTCTTCTTTCCATCTTTCACTTTTGTAAAATTTGTTGTCTCCAAAAACTAGGCAGCTTTACAAGAAGATTAATGCCTTTTCCATTGTGTTACTTGGGCAACCTTCCAATTCTACAGGGTGAGAACCAGAAAGACGTCAACACTTTTGGCCATGAAGAAATCTTATTAAGCAGTCATTCCTGCTCTTTGTCTAAACCACACTGAGCATGTAAGTACTCGACTCCACTTTTTGTACCATTAACATTGACTTTTGTAGGTCTGTGCAACCTTGAAAGCTCACAGAATGTCCCTAATCTATTGGTTGTCCAGCAAAGACAGCAAATACATTGATTCTATGCCTGAATTTTGTTGACTTCTTCATCTTTGGCCAGAAGCAAATTCCTGTTTGATTTTGAAATTGATGTCAGAGGCCAGAGGATGAGAAACAGTAATATTATACAGTACCTTATTTTTCTTCCGTCCCTGTCTGTTTAGCTGTTCTCAGAATGTTTTTATTAGCAGCTAATTTCATATTACACTTATAGCACAGGATAACACGTCACTGAGGAATTTACAGCAGTAGATTTTGTATCTATTATGACATGTCATAAGAGACTTATGTTCCAGGCTGGAACTGGAAAAGTGATATCCAGTTAAAAGAGTCCAATGGAAATACAAAACATCAGAATCATTGTGGATTTTTCTGAATTACTAATCTGGCATATTGTCACAGAAAAACACATTTTCATGGAAACCATCAAAAGTGTGGATGCTTCCAGAAAACCTGATTTCCCCCTCCCCTTAAAAAGATCCAGCATTAGAGTGTCAAACGAAATAAGCTTTAAATGCCATGTTGGATCTTTCATATTTGGGCAGTGGGGTTAAATAGCAGCCACAAGCAGACCTAGTTCAGGTGACTGCGGTGTGAGGGGGGGTTAACGCTCCCCCCCCACACACACACACACTGCAATCCTGGGCTGGATCAGAGACTTCTCAGCTGCTGTTTGTTTGAAGGGGAGCTGCCACATTGCTACCAAGTGGCATCTTGCATCCCTCTCAGGGCAAATGGCAGCTTTGGGTGGCCTCAATCCAGATCAGGATTGCATCAGGGAAAAGGTTAAACCCCTTCCTCCATGGTATAGTTCTGATCAGGGTTGCCCCGCCCCCAGCTCCTATTTACAAAAAAAAAAAAAAAAAAAACCCAAACACATGAAAGACTGAAAGATGAGTTTAAAGACACGTCTACTTTGGCTCCTACATAAAATTATGATAATTATTGCTATTATGCTCTTTTAACCAGATATCACTTTTCAAGTTTCAGGTATCAGAAGAGCAGGAACACAAACCTAAATATAACTATGATAATTTCTTTAAAAAATACATTTGATGCTCTCCTTAGCTACCTTTTGACCAAGCTTTTAAGATATTCAAAGGCCACATTATGAGAATGTGCTCTGTAACTATGATGTTGAGAAACTACATCCTACAAGTGAAATCTGATAAAATTCATATATCCTTACAGAACACCATCATTAGGGCTGTAGTTGTAGTTGTAACTGTGATTGTAACTATGTGTCATATAAGTTATATGATAAGGAAAGAGATGGAATGGGATCAAAAATGACTCTTTCAAGGTTGAATGTATTAGAAAGCAAATACAGATGGGCCCCCATATCCAATGATTCGCTATCCATGGTTTCAGTTATCCACGGATCGTGGGGACCCCCCCCCCAGGCTTTTACTTTTTTCCCAGTAAGCTTCGTTTTTTCCTTAAAGAAACAGGAGAAGTATTACAGGCAAGTAGAACGAGACTAAGTACTAGAGAGGCTCTGCAAGGTTAACAGAAACCTTGCAGAGCCTCTCTAGGACTTAGTCTCGTTCTACTTGCCTGCAATGGAGGCTGCTTCTCTTGCCTGCAATGGAGGCTGCTTCTCTGTTTGTTTTAAGGAAGAAACAAAGCTTGCTGAAAGAAAAATAAGAGCTTGGGGGGGCAAGCATGCCTGCCTGCAGGGGAGGCAGGGTGGGGGGGCCCTAAGGAAACCATGGAGGGGGTGCTCGCTCTTATCCACAGTTTCAAGTATCTACGGAGGGGCCTGGAACATATCCCCAGCGGATATGGGCACCCACCTGTATATCCATGTATTTGACTGGTTGAAGATCACTTTATTCCTAGGCTTGCTATTGGAAAAAACGGAACTGCCCCGGTTACTATCCGGAAAAAATGGAACTGCCCCGGTTTCCGGAGCCTGGTCCTGGCCAGAAAATAAAAATATTTTTTTAAAAAAATTCTGGAGGGGGAAAAAGTAAGGGGGGTGTCCTGGTTTGGGCACCTCAAAATATGGTAAGCCTACTTTATTCCTAAGGTAAAGGAAGATTTGAAAACTTGGGTTTCATATGGTCCTTCATGGTTTGAGAGAGTAGCATCAGTAAAATGGTAGTTTTATGTAATTTCAGGTTTTTGTTTTGGGTTTTGCTAATTCACGTAGCTCTTTCTTTAAGAAGTGGCTGTACATTACAGTATTATGATCATCCTCTGTCATCCTCTGTCATGTTAAAAGTGAATTCATTTAGGCTACAATCCTATACAGACTTACCACAGAGTACCGGTAAGTCCTATTGAACACAACAGGCCTGATTTCTGAGTAGACATGCATAGGACTGCACGATTAATTTACCTTCTTCACATAATTTGACTTGGATTAAAAAAAATATACGAGAGCATCTGAAATCCAGTGTCGAAAATATCACTCGTTCAACATCTCCTTTAGCTCATTGTTGGACCATCCATTATTCCAAACAAATAATAGAAGAAAATATATTGAGGATTGGAGAATAGTAACATGATTAGCAATTTTGACAGGAAATACAGTAGTTGTATGCAATAGGTAAGACAACTGCAGGAGGAGTCATAACACAGTGGTAGAACATATGCTTTGTATGCAGAAGGTCCTGGTTTGGAGCTCTGGCGTTTCCAGGTAAAGCAGAGAAAGATTCCTGTCTGCAATCCTGGAGAGCCATGATGGTTCTAAACTAAATGGACCAATGGTCTGACTTAGGGCGCAATCCTCTGTAACTTTAGAACGGTATGCGCTCCCCCGTTCTAAAGTGTCGCGAATGTGCCGTAAAACACATTTGCGACTACTTCAGAGTAAGAGAGGCCGGCGCCGGACTCACTCCATCGCCGGACCAGGATGCGGCTGCTGGCGGAAGGTAAGAGCTCCCGCTGGCAGCCGCATGGGCGGTCCGACGGGCGAGGGGGGTCATTGGCCTAGCCGGTCTGGGAGGGGCCGGCGGATGGCGTCCGCCATATCCCTGTCCCCGCCGGGCCGGCTAGGCTGTTACACAGCCTCCTCTACTTCCACCAGCTATTTAGCTGGCGGAAATCTGAGGAGGCCCTTTGGGCTGGCCCCGGATTACACCCAGGGAAGGGGACAAGTGTCCCCTTCCCTAAGTAGACCTCTGGCCTGCCGGTCGACGGGCAGCCTGGGCGCAGGATCCGGTGGGCAGCCCTGGGCTGCCGGCTGGATCCTTACACAGGATTGTGCTGTTAGTCTGACAGCTTGCTATATCCATGGAAGGGTACTTTGTGTGTGTGTGTGTGTGTGTGTGTGTGTGTGTGTGTGTGTGTGTGTGTGAGAGAGAGAGAGAGAGAGAGAGAGAGAGAGAGAGAGAGAGAGAGTTTCTTAAGCCACCTGGGGGGGGGGCTTATTTCATGGATGAAAGGTTATTTTAAAATATAAGCATACATTTTAAAAAAGTAATTAACTATGAGTTCACAGTCTGATGGCCATGAAAATCAGAGGCAGAATCCCTTGCAAAGTTATCCTTGTGCATGCTGCATTGAAATGAAAGGTGGACCACACAACAGTTCTACCATAGATTATAGCTCAAATCCTACTGAGGCCTTGAGCAGCCAGCTCTATCATCCTGTAAGAGCACAAGGTCCATTATGACAGTGCAAAAGCCAGGCTGCTGTTGCGTGCTTCTGGGCCACTGCCACAAATGGGCAGTGGAGTAGTGTGTGCAGCGGTGGCTCCAGAGGCTTCTGTTGGTGTCGGTAAGTTGGATGCAGAGGCAGGTCATGGGAGGGGAAGGGGAGGGCAAGGGGAGTTTTGGGCAGAGGGGGGAGGGAGGGGTGGAGTTCAGCGGCACTGTGTGCACTAGAACCTATCCCCCTTTTCCCAGGCCACCCCGCCCTTTTTCTGTTCTTGGGCATACGCTGGTGTATGTCTGAAGAGGGGGAAATCGCTGGTGAATATCTGAAGAGACTGATAGGCAATCAGACAGCCAACCAGGAGGTAAGTAAAAAATATTTTACTTACCTCCTGCTGGCTGTCTGATTGCTCCCCACCACCACCATTGGATGTAACGCACTCCACCAGCATGGCTGCTTTTGGCACCAATGGTCGGGGATAAGATTGGACAACAGTTATTCCTAGATTCTTGCACAGCTCCTGTTCATTTTAGTGGGGCAGACACAGGAAAACTACAATAGATTGTGCCTTCCGTATCCACAGTTCTGGTAAGTGCATTTCAGAAATCATTGCCTGAAGAAACGAATAAAGAAGCATATCAACTGAGATATTCATACTTTCAGAGTCGTGTATAACGTACACAGCATATTTATATCTCCTCTTCTTGAATAAAGCCAGGTTTCCCAATGACTGAATTAAGACGCTTTTCTCTGAGGCTGGCATGAGATACTTCCGCTCTCAAGTCAGAAAATCCAAAGCCCTTTCCCCACTCCAAAGCCCTTTCCCCACTGGCACCCCCAAAAATGGGTGCAACCTAAAAACGTCAAGGACTGTTAACGCTCATCCTTTAACAGTGATGACTTGCACTATAATTCTTCATTCAGTAACTGACCATTTGCTGCCCTTTGACGGTATCCAAAATGCTCCATGTGAGATGGTAGCCCTGATCTACCTAATGGTAGGCCTGACCCTGTATTTCTGACCTAAGTACAATATTGGATGTTAACACCACCCAAAGCCGAAAATAGATGCTGGAGAGACATTGAGTAACGTCTGAGCAAGGAAGCACTTCTCATTTTGCAGACACCTTCTTGTCCTTGCGATACGTTTCTAAGAATGCACCCAGACTTCTGGCTGTGAGTTGTGTGTCCTTTAAGATGGGCCAAGTGAGCCCGTCAGTTAAACATGAAGTGATGATTGCTGTCTTGACTTCACAAAGTCCCCTTTGGTCTGTTTTTAGAAGGCTGTTGAAGATAAGATATTGGCAAGCTGATTTAAAAAGACACTGAAAAATACTGCGGATGTGAAGGGCAAGACTGGAGATACTAGCCCCGAGAAATATCGATGGACATACCGTATTCTCAAAAAGGCAATCTTCTCTATATTCCTGTACACCATAACCCAAACGCTGGACTCCAAATTTTCAGCAGAAATAGACCTGCAAACACACACATCAGTCTACAGCCACATTTACCTGCTTTGCATATCAGATGACAATTTGGACTGTTTAATCTCGCCAACAGAATTTGTGACTTAAAAATATTGTAGCAAGAAATACTACTGTGAGAAGGCTGCCTTCACCTTATCTAAAGCTATTTTCTTAACAGGCAGTACTGATGGCTTCAAGGATGCTTCTGCAGTGAGCGTTGTTGGCTTTAATGGCTAATGGCCACTACTGGGCATACTAGACCTGTTTGATTGGGGGCTGGAGAGAAACAACTTGGTGGTTTGAATGTAGTTAGCAAAGGTGACAGAAGCTACGTTTTGCAACTGGTTCACTGGCAAGAAACAGTCTTGACTGAGGAAAGGACCGCTAATATAAGTTGTTTGGCTGGGTGGGGACAGAGGAGTAGGTAGCTACCCCCCGTGACACCCCCTGTGATGTCACTCGCCCCACCCCAAGTGATGTCACGTGACGCAAAAACGTTCCCAGAGGACAGGCGGGGGAACATTACATGCCGCCGCTGGCCCACACAGAGGTTTCTGTGGCTGCAGAAGCCTTTTTTGTGCTGCTGAAAAAACTCACCGCCGCCATTTTGCCACTGGTGTGGGGGCCTTGACACCCCACCAGCCATGCATGCAGGGGTGGTCTGCCCCCCCATCCCCCTAGAAGCCTCTGTGCGGGCTTCTACAAAGTGCTTTGAACACTAGCACTGTCTGGGTACCTGCTTACTCCAGCACTCTCGTCAGCTTTCATACTGATAGCCTAAAGTCAAACTCAAGTCGCGTCAATGACTTGACTCGGACTTGACTCGGCGATTGTAAAAGACTTGAAAGACTCGATTTGAGACTTGGAGCCTTTTACAACATTGAATTTTATTCAGGTTTAAACCCATTTTTCCCATTAAATGGATAGGGACTCGCAACTCGCAACCAAAGACTTGGGACTTGGGGGCAAAGAGTTGGGACTTGACTCGATACTTGGAGTCAGATACTTGATCCACATCCCTGGACTAAACATATTAGCCTAAAAGGAAGGTTATTATGAAAAGCAATTCATGTTGGTTTTTTTCCATACTGTAATAGGTTGCATTGTACTATTTGATCAATTAATCAATTTGTTCAATCAGTTAAATGAGCTATGGATGCACTGGCATTGCTACCGTCAAGCGATGGTAGTGGGCTGCTACGGGGTGATGCGCGCAAGGGGTGACGCGCACACGCGCATGACGCGTCACCTCTCCTGCGCGCGTCGCCCCCGAAGATGTCCCTGGAGCCGGCTCCGGAGACGTCTTCCCCGGCCGATGCGCCAGGGCCTTCTGGGGAAGGCCCGCTGTGCGAACGTTATTTATAACATTTTTTGCACATGTGCAGACCGTCCCTGAGGGAAAGGGACTGCCCTTTTCCCTCAGGAACGATCTGCGCATGTGCTAAAAAACGTTATAAATAACGTTCGCGCAGTGGGCCTTCGTCAGAAGGCCCCGGACAGCTGGCCAGGGAAGACGTCCCCGAGCCTGCTGCAACAATTAAGGGGGCGCCCGGGCCAGCGGCCCGGAGCGGCGGCCCGTTGGGCGCCCGGAGCGGCGCCTCGTCGGGCGCCCCCCCCGAAGATTTGTAAGAGGGGGGTATAGGGTGGAGGCATCACTTGGGTGACGCGCGCGCCCTAGTGACGCCACTGTATGGATGCCTGCTTGGGGCCATGTCAGGACAAGTATCTAATGAATAATACTAATGTCTAAAATTCCAGATTAAAGTGAGACAGATGCATAATCGCCATTTCATAAACATGTTGCTCAACACATCAGTGTTGTTTGGAAGACACTCCTGTAGCTTTCAGATAAGCTGGTTAAAAATCAGATTTAGAATTTGGCGTGGAAACTATGCCTGCTGATAGTAGTACCTTCAGATAAATTGTGTTCGTTGTCACTTTTTGCACTCACAGCATTAAGCATAATAGCAGCAGCAACTGGATTCTCCCAAGAACCTGGTCCTCTTCACACACGTGCCCTGCAGTGTGGGAGCTGCTACAGCATGGTGCAATTCCATGCTGCATGGGTATAACTATAAGACCATGTGGGATGGAATGATTCTATGGGTCTTTCCTATGAAACTGACACCCTTTCCACAAGAAAGGTTCACACAGTCAGGACTCCCAGCATGGTTATACTATTTTGTTATGCGCTTCTGCAGCATGGAATTGCTTGATGCTGAAGCAGCTCCCATTTGTGTTTGAAGGGGCCCCCTCTTCCCTCTTTCTGTAGCAAAGAGTCCTGGATTCTTTCAGTGATAGTATAAGGAAATCTCTTCTTAACTGCCAAGTGAAAGTGAGAGTCAGTTTAAATGAAAATTGCTAACACGTAGTATTCCCTGTACAGGTTCATTATTGTACTGTTGTGACCAACGTTTCTACAATATACTTAAAAAAAAAAACATACACGGCAATTATTTTCTTTAATGGCCTTTAGAAAAGGAAAGACATGAGCTGTAAAATCGAACTGATTCTATAGCATTGGTTTAAAAGAGGAAATCATCTGGGCATATAAAGCAGACTCCAGTTAGCTGCTCTTTTTCATCTTTTCAAAACATGATAGCCCTGCATTTATCTACACGATGCCGCCTGAGCTTCAACAGCAGCCCCAAAGGAGCTGTCCTTGAAAACTGCTCAAAGGCGTTAGCTGGAGCAGAACCTGATGCTTGGCCTCTTGATGGAGGTGGACCATAGAGTGCTTCACCTAAGCACTCTAGAATGTGCACTGGCCTATATTGCTTGGGTCTGTTATATCAACACACGCACCCCAAAAAGTTATGATCCCTGTAGCCATTGGAAGACCTGTTTGTTTATGCCCTAAAAGACCAAGCATATTCCAGAGGGAATCTAAGGCCTGACATTTAATGGTCAAAAGTCAGCTAGTGTCTATTTAAGTTGAAGGTCTAAGTGCATATCCACAAAAAGCTGCATAATAAATAAATAAATAAAGCTGCATAATAAATAAACAGTATTTTATACCACTTTTCAACAAAAAGTTCACAAAGCGGTTTACAGACAAAATCAAATGATTTTGATTTTGAAGCAACAGCCACCAGAAAAGAGACTCTGCTGGGGTGAAAGGGGGCAGTTACTCCCCCCCTGCTAAATATAAGAGGAGCACCAATTGAAAAAGTGACTCTTGCCCAGTTAGCAGGGGTAATACATGCACAATTGTTTATTTTAAAACGGATCATAGACTTTTTTCCCTTTCTGAGAATGCGCGGGTGGTGGTGGTGGTGTTCTTACATTTTGCAAATGCAATTCCTTTCTTTGAGTCTTTGGGGTAGGGTAGGTTAATGTGTTTTATAAATACGTAAGTAAATATATGAGCTTGTTGTGGGTCAAGATGCAGTAAATGCATATGAAGACACATTACAGCTCTTTGTGGTACAAATATGCTATGACATTGGAATACCACACAGGTACAAATGAGCTGGTCAACTGAAAAGTATGTAAATTATATTCATGTAGCTCCACATGTTAGACAATAATTGGATCTTGTCCTGCAATTTGGAATCAGGATGAAGGAGGACATCGGAGATCACAAACACTCTGATTCTAAATATATTTACTGGAAGGAAGTCAGTTTCACTGATGTCAGTGGAATTTATTATCATGTCAATATTGTTAGGATTGGAAATGAGATGTAATGTTATTGCCAGAGTAGTAATGAGAAGGCACAGTGGGTAAAATGAAGCCCAGAACTGTGATTTCATCTCAGCCACAAGACTCATAATGCTTTTTAATGGAGTCAGTCAGGGCTGGTCCACTCCTGAGGTGGGGTGGAGTAGAGCCTCAGGCTGATGGGAGATGGAAGACTGGAAGGAGGTGCCCCACATTCATCAACCTGCCGGCTGCCTACTACAAGCCCACTTCCTCCACCTGGCCAATTGCTTGCTCTTTTGGCTGGACTTCCACACATACATCCACCCCAAAATTGGGGCAGCAAAGCAAGGCAGCACCTCAAGTGCAGGGTGGACTAGCTGGTCCTGGAATCAGCTTAGCTGTGAGTCATCAAGCACAGTAATGTGTCAAGAAATCAAGT
The DNA here is from genome assembly GCA_026170595.1 of Plestiodon gilberti rubricaudatus. NCBI lineage: Eukaryota > Metazoa > Chordata > Lepidosauria > Squamata > Scincidae > Plestiodon > Plestiodon gilberti. Next base: position 179,611,609 of record JANXHW010000002.1, read on the forward strand.
GATATACCGTACATGCATGTATGATGCAGCCCTTAGCTGCTGTAGGTGGAATGGTTTTGGTAAGGTTGGAAAGTCTACGTTTCAGTATTTTGGAATGAATGTTATCAGGCCAACAGCACAAGGGTTCTAACAATAATATATTTTCTTGTTGACTATATATATACTTGGCCACCTAATGCGAAGAGAGGAGTCTCTGGAGAAGACTCTGATGCTGGGAAAGATTGAAGGCAAAAGGAGAAGGGGAAGGCAAAGGATGAGATGGTTAGACAGCATCACCGATGCAACGAACATGAAAATGAGCAAACTCAGGAAGATAGTGGAGGACAGGAAGGCCTGGCGGGATGTGGTTCATGGGATCATGAAGGGTCGGACACGACTTAACGACTGAACAACAACATATATACCTTCACACAATAGTTGTTATTGTTGGTTCTGTTACAATTAATTGCCTTCTCATCTGAGACTGTGTCAAATTTGGAATTACTTTTTCCACCGTGGAATAAAACTGAAGGAATTAATTCAGAAACGTTCTTGTGAACACCACAGCAGGTATCACTTCTATCACAACTGCCACCACAGCTTCCTGATGTAGCACAGTCGTATCAGCGCAAACGCAACAGGTATTCATAATGCTGATGGTCTCTCAGTAATGTTCTACTTACAGAAAACCCCCTACTTACAGAGCAATCCTGCATATGTACAGGCCACCAGAGCAATCCTGCATATGTACTCTGCCAGCCTAGGGTATCGCAAAAGTGCCATAAAGCACTTTCACAGCACCTGGGGAGTAAGTGACGCTGGTGTCAGTGCCAAGGCCAGCACCACTCAATCTGCTGCCACAGGATACCTGCATCGCCAGACACAGGGAAGCCCTGCGGCGGGAGGTCAGGCTGGGGTGGCGGGGGAGGGGGCGATTGGCCGACTAGGCCAGGGAGGTGTATGGGGATATTGGCGTCGCACTACACCGATATCCTAACCCCCTTCCCGGGCCTGGCTGGCCTTACACGGCCTCCCGGGACATGCGCCAGCAAAATAGCTGGTGTGCACCCGAGGAGGCCCATTGGGGCCGCCAGGACTTACACTGGGGAAAAGGGACGAAAGCGCAAGCCGCATCCTGCTTAGGATGCAGCAACTGGCTGTTTAGGCCGGTGCATCCTACACAGGATTGGGCTGCCCAGCATATTCAGCTGAAGAACTTTCAAGGTACAAACATGCCTGACCATATGTCCAGAGATGGCATTAGCGCCCATTCCCAGCATTCCCAAACGTTCTCCATCTTATTTCAGCAAACCCTGTTAGTCCATTTTTCAACGTTTTTCTCTATACACAATATAGAGTACTGTAACAATATGTTCACTACTGATAATAGTGCTGTTGGACTTAAGAACAAAACAACTTACAAACAGACCCCTGGAACCTAACCTGTTCATAAGCAGGGGAGCTTCTATTGATAATTATATTCTTAATGAACAACCATCAGGCTAGGCCCGGCTAAGGTACTGCGGACTTTTCCTGTACTCCTCATGGCTTCTCTCTTTGGTTTACCCAGTTTTCCTGCAACAGCTGCTTATGGTTGATGTCAAGGTATCCCCCACCCTTGCCCTGTGTTCTGTTCATGAACTCTAGGAACCTGTTAGTTCACAGTAAATCATTCACAGTGGCAAAAAATAATAATAAGAGTTTGGTCAAGTCATGCACAAGCTAGTGTCATGGAGAGAGTTTGTCTACAGACACCTTTGTGGGCTGCCTCTTCTACTTCCTGAACATTAGAAGCCTTCATTTCAGATTCCAAGCATATTGCTGTGTCTGGGTGACTGCCATGACCTCATTTATAAACTTGTGCACTTACACTGATTCCGCTTCAGGAAACGTGGTCTTGCTTGCTAGGTCCATCGAGCAATATGTGGGCAAAATAGGAGTGCTTGCTGGTTCCACAATATGCCAGGGGGGGGGGAGGCACAAACCTTCAGCTATTTTCAGACTCAGGACTGATTTTTTTTTCAAATTTTATAGACAAATATAGTTTATAAAAACAGATTTCAATTCATGTCCGAGTTTAAAAGCCATGCTAATTATTTTTTTAAAAAAATGTCTTTATAGTTAAAATCAATAAAACACTGATTAAAATCAACAAAATACAATTACATTAAAAGGACAACGTTTCACCCAGATATCCGTGGGCAGCATCAGGTCATAAGAGCCTACTGGCTATGGAAGATGGTGTTGTACCAGAGTGTTGAAGGTATCCTACCTCTGAATGCCAGGTGCAAGGGAGCTACCACAGGATACAGGTATCTTGTTTCCTGAAGTTAGAGAGGATTGGGTTGTTAATCACATTATGGATAATTTGAATCAGGGGCAGATTCTGCAACAGATTCTGCAACAGAGAACTGTAGTGGATAGTAACGGGTGGACATTTGCCAGCCGCTTCCCACCTCCTGCACATGTCCAAACCACTGAAAAAAGAAAAAAAAAACCGCAACCAGGAATCTGTCGGGGGCCTGCCAGCCAGTTCCCGGCATGTTTAAACTTCTGAAAAAAGAAAAAATGAAACCAGGAGTCTCTGGCGCCATCTACAGGTTGCTTCCAGTAGTGGTTTTTCTTTTCTTTTCAGTCAGTTTAAACAAATTCAGGAGGAGGGAAGCACCGAAGATGCTGGAAAAAAGGTACTGTGGCACTGCTCCCCCCACCCTGGTTTCCTTATAACACTGTTTTTGTATCCACTGGGGTTCTGGGAACAGAACCCCAGTGGATACGGAGGATCAACTGTATTTAAATCACTGATTTTCTCAGCAAAATACTCGGAAGCAGTGATTAGGAAAGAATTGGACTTCTCCTTGCGCATATTTTGCCAAGACCAACAATACAAACACACCTGCGTCATCTGGTGAGTGTATTTTGTAATTGAATAGCACTACCAAAATATAGAACATTAAGTGAGAAGCAGCCCTAGGAATGCATCCTACCACAAGTGCCTCTGAATGTGACCAGTAACATATCACCAGTAGCAATCTCCAGTGTTGATCGGAGTTCTAATTCTCCTGCATGGAATTATTGCTCTCCTGATTTATGCCTTAGGATCTGTATTTTCAATAACTTCCTCCAGTTTTCTTTCTGAGTTTTGATTTGAACATAGAACACTTTCACAGCTGTTCTTGACAAAAACATCCCCCCCCCGATCTCTCAAAAAGGACATTATTAGGCCTTCCTAATGTCTTTTGTTGGCTGTTCATCCCAATCTGATGTGATCTTCCATAGCAGGGTTGACTTTGATTTCCAGACTTATGATACAAGAAATGAGTGGTAAGCCTTGGGTCAATTCTGTCGTAATCATTGCAAATTAATTCATTTCCTTTGGGTTATGGGAAAATGGGATATGGTAGTGCACAACCAACATGGGAAGTGCTAATGACAAAGCCGTTGTGCCTTGATTTCATGTGTAACTTGCAATTTGTCTTTCGTTAGATCCTAACATAATCCCCACCCTTCTGTTTCTTTGTTTATCTTTGCATAATGTTGCCTCCGGGATTGAATTTGGATAGGCAAACATCCACTTGGGACAGATGCCTGATTGATCACGTTTGCCCTTCCATGTTTTGTGCTCCACTTGAAGCACAGCAAATGTGGAGGTTGTAAGGTGTACTAGTCATGCCAGGTTATTTCAGGGCAGTGACACGCTGAAATGGGTGTGTACAAAGCGCGGAAGTGAGAAGGATGTTCCTGGCAAGTGCTCTCTAAACAGAGATTAGATTTATTTGAATTGTCTTTGATGTTTTAATTGCAATATTGATTCATTCTCAAAGCAGTAGGTCTGGTTTATCTTACTTATAATTCAAGTACATTGTTTTCCTATCCTTTGGCACCTCCTATCTAGGTTGTTCCTAGGTAAATTTCCTTTAGGGACAATGTCAAGCAAGGTGAATGGGACACGCTATTTTCTTGGGAACAAATCGTCTATTAAAGGATGCATTTACTGAATGGGGATTTGTTGACAGTACTGAATGGGGAGGCCACCAAATATCTCACTTCTCAAAGTGAATAACGTGCTACATGTTAGGCTTCCGGCTAGGGAGGAATTGTCATGGATGTGAACGCGCGCTTATCAGCTTGGTTGGGTTCTAGTCCACATTGCGTCTCCATTGATTTGAATCAAACACTTAAAAAGAGTGTATGCTGGCCAAGGGTGGCATTAGGAGTTGGGCACTGACTAAGGGCCCCCTCCAATCAGAGATCCAACTCGGCCTGGCTGACCTCTGAAGCCATAGTACTGGTGGAAGCTGCTGTGCTCCATGCATCCCCAGGGTTTGGCCAGGGAGTGCCATGGGAGGCCCAGCACAGGGCTTTGCCCCTGGGTCACCAGCAACCTGGTGCTGGCACTGATGCTGGCAAATAGCTTCTGGGGGATAAACTGCAACCTATTGCTGAAGACTCTTTAGGCAAGAGGGTCTTGCTGATTTCCCCCCCCCCCTGCAAGCCATTTTCCAGCATGCAACCTCTTAAAAGTTTCAACTAGAAGCAGTGGAGACATTGCCCTTGGAGAAAGAGGGTTGTTAGCAGTGGCTTACTGTTTTACCCCATCCCACGTTTTGGGGCATGCAGTGTCTTAATTTCCCACTGGCATCAATGGAGCTATGTAGTCTTGACACAGTTGCTGGTTTCATGGCCCCTGGACTTTAACACATGCAAACTTAATTTGTACAGCTGTTTGTGACATTATGTAATTGTACTTCACACTTTCCTCTGGAAGCCAATGGGCCTTTGAAAACACGGTTGTTCTTCGTTACAGCCATAACATCATACTCCAGAAATATGCGAAGACTGTATTCATTCAAATATAGTACAAATAAACAACAGAAATGGCTAAATAAAGCCAGCTTCCTATCTTCTCATTGTTTAAATATATTTCACCTTAAAGGACCTAAGAGAACTGAAACATAAAGCAAATACACCCAGATACTTAACATCTGGAACTTTTTGTAACTTTTTCCAAGACTTGTAGTCTTCAGGCAAGATTTTGGCGCATGCATGATGATTCATGCAGATAGTGACCTGGAGGCTCTTGTGATATTGTGCTCATTCTGCCAAGGCCTTTAAGGAGAAATAAAACTGCCTCATAGAACTGAATTACATGGTAGTTTTGGTAGGATCCAATAGTTTGCCTGCTCTTTGGGTTGTTTCCCAGCTTACCATGAAAGCATGACTTACAAAACAAAAGCTGCCTCCTGCATCTTTATTATAGATAGTGAGAGAAGGTCGAGCCAAGACAGTAGTGCTTATTTTGAGGCAAACCGAATGCTAAAGCAGAAGCACGCCAGATAGTGTCGTTCAGAAGAGAAATGCAGCTGCAAATTCCCTACTACATAATCAACATTCATTCTGAAATGAGCCAAGGAAACCGATTTTGGACTACAGTCTCTGTACTATGACCTCAGATATATTGTTCAACTCCATTAGCATCAAGCTTATCTAGAGGCATGATTTTCTCTCTGAAGATCAATTGTGGAGGGGAAAGAGCTGCTCCTCTGCCACTAGGGCAATGTTGCAGATATCACCAAGGAGATTATCAAATAACCTTTTCAATAACCTTCATTTGGTACCTTGGAGGCAGCTGTGGAAATTTTCACTAGAGTTTCCAAAGATGGATTTACTGTTCAAACCTAAGCCTGAGCCAGTTTTCCTATCTGGACAGGTTTAAGAGGAAGTGCTACAGAGCTTCATACAATTCCTTAATTGTCTCCTGCTGAAGAAGTAAGGAAGTGAGTGCACTGACGTCGCTGGAGCGCGGCGGGGGGAGGCTCCGAGGCCGGGAGAAGGCCTCGGAGCGTCCTCTCAGGCCGGCGCTCGTGGGCATTCTGACGAGGCCCACTGTGTCACAACGTAATTTACACTGCGTCACAACCGCGTCACAACGTAACGGTGGGGCGTCACAACGTAATGGTGTGATGGACCAACGTAATGGTCCACACGCACCCTAGTGACGCTGCTGAGTGGGTGGAGGATTTTCCTCCTCCGCAAGCAGGCTTTTCGCCTCCTACAAATAATACATGATACAAATAATTCCTCTTATCCCCAATTCCATCACCAGTGTTAGAAAGTTTGCAGGTGCAAATATAATTATTGTATGAAGTTGTTTTACTCTGAGCCAGACCCCTGATCAAGGTCTACTTGGGAGTGGGTTGGTAAAAACAGCTTTGGGGAAAAAAATTAGCTTCATACCCAAATCATTCAATAAACATTTCATTTGTTTTAATTAGGATTTATTGTTAAAATAATGTCCAGATGGTTGTACTCTATCAAGAAAATAATAAAAATAGATAACGTATATAAAGTGTTGCCATATTCCAGATAACTGTGATTAACTTCACATGACCTGCAGGAAGTTTGACGTTTTTTATTTCAATTGCAACCCCCGCCCCAAAATGCTAGATGGCAAGTTGCTTTTCAAAATCTGAAAGTGTAGAAAAAGCATGTTTGTGATGTGGCTTGGTAGAGGAGAGGCTACCAGTGAAATAACGTTTCAATTTATTTTATAAATTCATTAGAGTTCATCATAATATAAGCAGCATTAAATTAATTTTAACAAAAAAAATGAATAAAATAAAATGGTGAAGTCAAATCTGAGCATTTCCAAGCCTCAGAGGCACCTAAAACTCTGCTAAGGTGACTGCTGAGTAGTTAACATCCTGGCAGATCACTGCTTTCACTTGATAATGTCCACAGATTTCGTGTGATGAAATGTTGTGTCTTTTTATGTTGTTTTTTTTTGAGACAGGTATTTTTTATGTGGGTTGACTGAGTTTTTAATTTTTTTAAAAAGATTTTATTCATTCCTACTCATAGGATCTTAAAATGACATATATATTTATTTTTGTATACATGGCTTGTAAACCTGTAAAACCCTCTACTGTGTGTACTGCTACTTCAGTTCAGTTCTAAATGAAATGATTAACTGGGTATTACGCAAGATCCAAAATTACTTCCCTTTTTAGAAACTTTTTTTGTCAATGCTGAAAAATATCTCTACCTTTTGGCAATTATTTGGCATTCCTTGTGAAAATGCACATGCATTGCCCAATCCTAAGGGTCATTTACGCTGGCAGAACAAGCATTCTGCTGGCATAAACAGCTTTATGGCTGTTGCAATTGCAATAGTACTGCGATAGTATTGGTGAAAGAAGTAGCTGGAGCCGTGTGAAGACAATGCAGGTAAGGCAGTGCAGGGGGTGGGAGGGAGGTGGGGAGGGGGTTGAATAGGGTGGGCGGAACAGAGGAGAAAGGGTGGGGAGGAGGATGGATCGGGCCCGGGAGAGGGTTGGGTTCAGTAGTACCACCACCTGCTGAATCCTAACCCCCTTGCCGGACCCAATCCATCTTCCCAGATCAACACGAACTTGCACCAGCTGCAGAGCTGGCTTAGGTCCAAGTTGACTCATGTCAGCTGCAGGGTCATATCCCAGGACAAGGGAACAAATGTTCCCATATCCCGAGGAGGTCTCAACATGCTGAAACTCCCCCGCATGATACAGTGGAAACCGCTTACCTGACGCTCGAATTGACGCCCATCCCAAGCTCCTCATTGGTTTCCCAGCGGATTGGGCTGTTGTGCTCTACCCCTTAAATTAATAAATTTCTCAATTAATTGATGGCTTTTTTACGCCCCTCCTATAGTGCTTGTTTTGCCCCTAGCGGCCTGGGAGCAGGTGCTAGATCCTTGGTTCTGCCCTCGAGACTGGCGAGGCCCCGAGCCCTTCGTTCTCATTCCCGCATTCAGCGTGCCAGACGTCACCTTGAGGAACTAGGGTCCGTGGAACACTACCAGGGCCACAATGGAACAGGCCACGGCCAAGGAGGTGACTGATTCTTAAATCCCTTCTGAGACGGTTTTTCCACCTCTAGAAAGCTGGGATCAAGGACTAGACACCTGAGCTCTTGAAAAAGGGCGTCCCCTGGGATGCAGTATGGGAGGGGCGTCCTGACTAGCAAGTGGCTCCCGAGACATCCACGCATTGTCAATCTGCACCCCCCTCTTTGGAGCTTAATTGGTTGTATCCATGTCCATCTCTGGTCAGATTTTAAAGCTGGCAGTTCATCTCTCTCCCCTGTCCGCTTTCCTAAGCAGTTGAGTTGGTGAGGATGCGGTAGCTGTAACAGAGGTAGAACACATTTACATGGTAGCATGCTTGAGGGATTTTTTTTTTTAAGGGTGGGGAAACTAGCAGGGGTGGTGGATCAGCCCCAATTCAGGTGGCAGGTCTGCTCAAGTTACTCCTGTTCCAGGACTTCAGAGAGGATTGTTTCCCAGCCCTATCTGAAGTTGCCAGGTATTAAACCTGAGACCTTCTGCTTGCAAAGGATGTGCTTGAACCCTTAGCTATGGCGGCTCCATCCGGTTTGGAGGGAAATTTCCATTCCAACAAAATAACTAGAGTTACCCTGAAAATGAAAACTATTCAGATACCGGGTGTAGTCCAAGCTTGGAATTTTTAATGTAGTGCTAATAAGAGCTTGACCTTTTAGACAGGGATGTTACCATATCTTAACCACTTCTATGCATATGGTTCAAATGAACTTCTCCAAATTTTCTTTTTCAGAGCCACCCCACCCACCCCCGGTGGTGCAACTGCACCAAAAATGGGTGTGCTGTATCTGGGGGGGGGGGAGATAAGGAGGCGTCAGAGGTGATTTAAATCCCCTTACATCTCTGTGAGCCTCTTGCTCCACAATGGGTCTCTTTGGACCTGCGCCGGTGATATTGCTGGCGCAAGTCCAAGGAGAGAGAGGAGATGGGGAAGCTGCAGAAAAGTGGGATAAGGTTAAGATCGCTGCCAGATCCACCCCCTCCTGCAGCCTTCCCGCTCCTATTACGCCCCCTCTCTGCCCAGTTTTGCCCCCTCCCTGCCCCATTTCACCTCCTCCCCACAGCTGCCTTACTTGCTGACAAGTGGCTGGCAATCCACTGGCAGACTGGGAATGCTGCCACTTCACGCAGCAGCAGCAGCACTCCCAAAATGGCCGTCGACTGAGCGCGCTCCTTCAGCAGCCATTTTGCGACAGTGGAACTTGCTTCTGTTGTCACAGAAGGCTGCACGTGACAGCCTAATCCTCAGTAGGATTGGTCTGACAGTGTGTCATTTTCATTTTAAAAACACAGTGTCATCCTAAAGATAGCTACTATACAAAGACTTAACAATGCAATGTTTAAAAGTCTGCAGGCAGGGAGACTAAATAGTTTCATGTTTCTTTTGTTCTAGGCTGTAAAAAAATGTGAATTAAGAAGCACCAAAATACTCTATAAGAGATCAGTTTTCTGAAAATAGAAAAGAAAGAGAAACAAATAATGTTTGTGGTCAATTCCCAACAAATACCCTCTTCAAAGTGAACCAATTGCATTTTTAACTGAAATATATGACAGATAGCTGGGGCACTAATGTTTTTCACTGCTAATAAGGTCGATATGGAACAGAGCTGCTTTAGAATATATATGGTAAAGTGGAAAGGCATGCTTTGATGACTGCTATAAAGCAGGCCAAAGATATGTCATGTCCAATTAATGTCAATAAGGAACATCTGTATTTAGGCACCCAAGTTACTTAATGCAAACATTTCATAATTATATACTATAGCACACATGGAGCATTATGAGATGTGGTGTCCCAGTGTGAAAAATATTCACATTTTTCAGATCAGTCAGCAGTCTTGGTCTGGCTTTGGCTCAGCTTGCCGTCTCCCCATAAGAGTATTCCTTTATAATATTGAATTAAGCACAATCCACATTTTTTCTCTTATCTGTGAAATCTTGTGGTTGCGGCTTGACTGTTTTCATAAAATGAAAGATCCAAGTGCGCAGAAAGTTAGGAAGGTTTTCCACCCCACCCCCACCCCTTTCTTTTTAGTGAGACACGTCTGTGTCCTCCCCCCCCCCCTTTTTGGTGTTTTTTTTTTTTTTTAAGGCTAAGACGCAAAGGTTGAAGAATAAGAAATGTAATCTGAAAGACCTAGACTTGGACTGGTTTTTACTCTGTTGAAACATATGATCCTGCCCAGAAGAGAATTGTGAGCCTATTCCAGTTGCTGCTTTATATAATAGGCACTATTAGATCCATACAGCCCTCCTGCAAGTGCCTCTCTTTGTACACTGGAGAGCTGCCAATGGGGAGAGGAGGTCAGTGGCAGAAAAAGAATCCCATGGGAAGGAAGAATACAGTGGGACGCTAACATCCCCTTGTTTTATTTGTAATATTCCTATATTATCTTAGGAAGTCTATTAGCATCATCAAGATCCTTTAAGGACTGGTTCACAAATACAGGTGAATGCATAGCTGCAGCATCAGATAGACCAGGGTTTCTCATCGGCCGACTGCTGGTGGTACTTGGACCGCCAGAGCACCGGAACCCCACTCCGACTCAGTGCTTTCGGTGGTGCGTTTTCACTCCCGAGAGGCTCCTGCCTTTGGCCAAGCTTCTCAGGAACACTGAGAAGGGCCCTCTCACCCGCCCAGAACCTCCTACCTGCATGTTCTGGCCTCCGAAAATCTGAAAACCTGGAAGTAACTGGCAATGATGCCATCGCCAGTCACTTCCAGTGGTACGCAGCAGGAGAGTGGCGCCAGAGGTGGTACTCGGCCGGGAAGGGGTTGAGAATCCCTGAGATAGACCATCACAGATCTAGCACCACAGATAGAATTTCATATCACCACACAGGCAAAGCAATACTTTTCAACAGAGTCAGTTCATATATGCAGGTGCCAATAAACAAGGGTTGAGACATCAAGTGCATACAATGTATGTAGGTGTGAACCAGTCCTCCGTAGAATTCTATTATTTCCTATTCTGTTCTGTTCTATTCTATTCACCTAGTATCTGGCAGCCCACAGTGACGCTCATTATTTCTAAGCAGTTAGTATGTAATATTCATGCACAGCTTTTCTCTTTTTCATCCTACTGTGTCCTTGACTTTGTTCCCATAGTTTGCCTACTTCTTCCCAGTTCCAGCTTACCAACAGCACATAGTCCCAAGGAAACACTCGCCTTCTTGCAATGCACAGTCTAACATTGCCCCTTAGAAGAACTTTGACTGCCCCTACAGTAGCTGGAAGATGACTACTTACAGCGCAATCCTAACCAACTTTCCAGTGCCGATGCAGCTGTGCCAACAGGGTGCACACTGCATTTTGCAGTCCGGGGACAGTCACAGAGGCCTCTTCGAGGTGAGGGAACATTTGTTCCCTTACCTCTGGGCTCCATTGCAACTGCACCGACCCTGGAATGTTGGTTAGGATTGCGCTGTCAGTTTTCTAAATATGAGGAAACCTACTGTAACTAGTAGAAATTAAGGTTTGTCCCCTTTTGGACAGAACTGATTTTTTTGGGGGGGAGGGGGAGTTCTTGAAACAATTGACCTGCAAACAGTTGACCTGCAAACAGTTGACCTCCTGCAAAGCAGAGACTGCTTTTCAGTGCTTTTTGGGGACATGCATGAAAAGGGGTGAAAATGTTTGCTTCCTTAAAAGTAGCCATCTCCAGCAACGCATGCACTATGATCCTCCCCACGACCACACTTTGCCAACAGCCACTTTGAAGGGGGCAACAATCTGCAGTAACATGCAGAGCAGAAGCCTCCCCCTCTCTTGGCATTTTTCAAGTGGATGGATCTAGCTGTGCATTGCATTGTGGATTGATTCACTGAAACCAGTGGTTATTGCAGCTTTAATGGAAGCAATCACAGTTAATGCCCAGCATGATCTCTCCTTCTCTCTTCACAAGTGCTTTGCCAAGAGAGGTGGACAGACTGCAATGTTATAGGGAAAGGTGATTTGTTTTTTTCCTCCTTGGGGCAGCACTCGTTCGCTGTGAGACAGGAATGCAGAAAATTCAGCATAGTTCTAGTCCTGTTTGATTTGAGACAAACAGCCACTGTTGAAACCCTTCTGTATTCAGTGGCAGATGCTGGGGAAAATAGATTTCAATGAGTTATTAACCTTCCTGTTGTCTGGGATATCACTTGGTCAGGAACTTTGCCAAGCACATCCCAAATGTAGCTCTTATAATAATTCTCTGGATGGCTCATCAGTTTCTTTGAAGTGCAGAAACCATCTGAGAAATTTTAGCTGAGTTATAGAAACTTGTTCTCTTCCTTTGAAAATTCTCAGATGTTTCACCTTGGGAGGAATCCTGAAATTCGCTTCAAATTTGACTTTGTGTGAAATGTCGGTGCCAAATCTAGTGTTAACCCAAGAGAGCCTGTTAGAATTTGTCTTATACAGAAAATGGGCTTAAGACCTACATCATAATTAAATTGTAGCTCCTGAAGAAAATGCTGAACATTTCCAAATGACCATGTTATACCCACCTGACTGTCGGAATCAGTTCAGCATTGGCTCAGGAAACAAGATGGTTTATGAAGTGACCTGCCTCTTCCAAGAATGGGCCTCTTTATAATGACTATAGGGAACGTTCTTATGCTTGTCTGTACTGAGGCAAATGCTGTTTGCTTCAGGACGTGACTTGGAAATTCAAAAGTCAGTGCTGATTCCTGACCTGACTCTTAAAACTATAGAACAGGGGTCGGGAAACTTTTTTTTTAGCTGTTACCCCAAAATATATTTCTTTACGGCGATATTACCCCCTTGAGTAATAGGCCCATAGGCCACCAGGAGGCCTACCCAAAGGTAAGTAGAAATGTTTTTTACTTACCTCTGATTGGTCTTCTCTCCCCCCACCACCATTGGATGCAGTGTATGCTCAGTCAGTGCAGCTGTATTGTCACCTAGCATTTGACTATGGTCCCAACATGAATGGGGCTAATGATGTTGGTCCCTCCCATCAACCATAACTGAAGCAGAAGGGAATAAATATTCTTTTTTAATTCATTCCACATCTTCATACTTTGGAATATCCAAGTGTTCAAAGCAGAGGCTTTTTTAACTATAGCACCAAAAAGAGCAAGTGGAACAGAATATTTAAACTTTGAAAAAAAACTTTTGAAGTTCTGATGAGTGGAGGAGTAGGGAGGGAGAAAACCACAGGTAATTTATCGCTCTAATTATATTTACATCCAGGAAGAAAAGACTATCAAGACAAGATCAGAGAAACTGAGATAATTACATATTTTTGCTTTTATAATAAGTATTACATTTCACCAGCCACCTTGGCTTCAATTACACCAGTAGGAGAGGAATTAATATTAACAGTGAAATTCACATCCACTATTTGGTAGGCTGAAATCCTGGTGGAAACTGTACAAACGGTACCTTCATGGTGGCCATTTCAAAATGAAATAGGGGGGGGGGAACCATCTAGTGAAACAGCTTAGTAGAGAAACTAATTGAGACTTCAATCCTAGGCAGTGGGATGTCTTCTAAGTAAACATGCCAAGGATTGTGCTGCAAGCATGTATATGAATCTGCATGTCCTCATTAGCTGCTCTTATTACACTGCCAGGTCATCTGACTGAACTCTATAATCCTCCAGTTAACAAATGTGGACATGATGAGAAAGCAACCAAACTGGAATCCAAAGAGAACTCCAATTGGACTCCAAAGTTTGATCAGCGATATCAAACAGAAAAATATCTGCAAGCTGAAAAAGACTGAGATTTGTCTCTGAAGCATCTAACCATATTTACGGAATAAATCACATCAGGTTTTGCCTTCTTCGTGCCAATAAAGCACGAATAATAAGCTTCGTGTGTAGCCTAATAAGTTCTAAAATCTGCATATCCTATGTAGTGTCTGTTTTGCTTCTCCAGTATCGCCTGATTTTGTAATGCTATGACCAAACCCAATGCCTTTCTATCTACAGGGCTGTGAAAGGTTTCAGATCACGTTACCTTTATAATTAAATTAATATTGATCTCAGAGAGGTCAGGAAAATTGCACTAATTACCAGCATTCTCAGGTACCTAGACTGCCCCTCCCCCAGCAATACTCCGATGCATGTCTACTCAGCACAATCTGATGCATGTTTACTCAGAAGTAGCTCCTGTTGAATTCAACAGGGCTTACTCCCAGGTAAGTGTTATATAATTGCAGCCTAACACCGCAATCCTGTGTAACTCTTGCACCGGTGTAACAGTAGATCCATCCCCCCGGTGTAAGAGCACTAATGCCAGCGTAACTTGCCATACGCCGACGGACACAGAATGGACACCAGCGTAACCCATCTCTGACACCTTACATGCGCAGTTTGGACACTGAGCAGACACCAACACAACTCCGCCAGCACAGGGGGCATTCTGGGGGCATTCAGACGCCCCTGGGATGCCCCCTGCGCTGGCGGAGTTGTGCCGGTGTCCGTTCTGCATCCTAACTGTGCATGTGAGGCGTCCAAAAGGGGTTACGCTGGTGTCTGTCCTGCGTCCATCGGCGTACGGCAAGTTACAGTGGCATTAGTGCTCTTACACTGGGGGATCTACTGTTACACCGGTGCAAGAGTTACACAGGATTGCACCCTAATGCATTTAGAGTTAAGTACCATTTTTTACAAAAATGTATTGGAGCATTTCAGACCTTTCAAAGAAATTCACTTTGAATATCCTTGAATAAGAGGCTGAAGATGTGAGCTGAAAATTTAATTCTTGAAGACTGAAATACACACTTACCTGAGAGTAAGTTCCATTGAACACGATGGGTCTTACTTCTGACTAGGCATGCATAGGATTGTGCTGTCAGTCTGGGTTCTCTCCTGAGATCAACTTAGGGTTACAGCAAAAAGAAAGAAGGAACCAGCTTTTTCATGACATGATCATAGCCCAGGATTGCCTTTGAATGTTATCGCCAATTTATTTAAACAACAAAGAAGTATAAAATAGCCAAAAGGATGGGAACCCTGGGATGTTCTTGAATACATGAACAATTTGACTGTACTGTATTCCTGATGAATACTACGGTGGGTGCCAAAGTAACAGCCTGGCATCTCACGGTGCCTACAGGCATATCTGTGTTCTCATGAAGAGCAGGCCTGTCACTAACACTGTAGCATAGTGGCTGAGGGCCCAATCCTATCTGACTTTCCAGCGCCAATGCAGCCATGCCAACAGAGTGTGTGCTGCATCCTGTGGTGGTGGTGGTGGTGGTGGTGGTAGTGGGGCAATCACGGAGGCCTCCTCAAGATAAGGGAACATTTGTTAATTTGGGGCTACAATGCAGCTTGGCTGCATAGGTGCTGGAAAGTTGGATAGGACTGGGCCCTAAGAGACTGGCCTGTGAATCAGGACTTCCTCAGTTCAAATGTCACCTCTTTTCATAAACTCACCAAGTGGCCTTAGGCAAGCCATGCCTGTTCGGTCTCAGCTGCAATATGGGGATAATAACACTTACCTTACAGGGCTGTTAGAAGGATTATGTCACATTCAAGAAATCTATACAAATGTTAAGTATAATTATTATTATTATTATAATTATTATGTGCCTCATGTTCGCTAGTGAGAGGAAGGAGTTTGCTAGTGAGAGGAAGGAGCAGAGGAGTTTGGGAGAGTAGATGAACCACCATTTCAGGGTATGAATCAGCTTGGACAGCTCCTGCACAGAAGTGAGCTAGCAGGCACAACTAACTGATTACCAGTTTTATTCTCTGGAGGCAATAATAGTAATAACAATAATAACAACAACAACAATAATAAAGGCAGAGACGGCCAATGATGAAGGGAGGCTGGAGGTAGGCTCTTACCTGCCCTTAGGTTTGAGCCCAGGACCTCTTGTAAGACCTAACCGGAAGGAGGAAAGGGGTGATTCTAACCCCCTCCCCTGAGCAATTCTGAGGCCTATCAAGCCGCGGACTCTCTGCAAGTCAGGTAAGATCCTTCCACCCCTTCGCCGGGCTGTAGAGCGATCCTTCACCCCCAACCCTCGGAGCCAGGCTTGCCTTGGCCACCCCACTCCCCAGCTCGCCAGAGCACAGACCCCAACAACCAAGTAAAGTCAAAATATTGAACTCTCCAGATCTTTGTGAGAAGATCCAAGGTGAGCATGAATGTGCCTGCAAACGTTCCTTTTCATTTGAAGAATTGCAAACCTTTTGGAGTGGTTGATGCTCACAAGGGTTATCTTTTCCTTAGCACATTTGAAAGCTTGATGGCCCAATCCTAAGCGTGCCACCTCATGGTGGCGCACCTCCTGCACTAGCACTGACTGCTGTAAAGCAAAAGCCTCCCTGACAGCACACTGATCAGCGTGCAGACGAGGACGCCGGCAGGAAGGCCTCTGCTTCCCAGCTGTGCCAGAGGACCTCCGGACGTGCGCCGGGAAAGGTAAGCCAGAGGGAAGGTGGGGGAGGGCATAATGGGGGTGGGGAAGCCAAGGGAGAGGGAGGATCTGTCACGGAAGGCCTGTGCCGGATCCTATCCCCCTTCCCTGCAGCCTCCCTGCACCTTTTCTCTCCTCGGATTTACACTAGCAAAATTGCTAGCGTAGGTCTGAGGAGACCAGTTACAGGCCATGAGGTTTACACAGGGGTAAGGGGATTAAACATCCCTGTTGGGGGTCCCATTCGGGGGACCCAGGAAGTGGGGTGTCCCAAACGAACCTGATATCCAGGAGCACCTCCTCAGGTAAGTCGACCTCCAGTCCCTGGACCGTCGTGTGCCTCTCCTCTTTATTTGCAGGTTAGCCCGGTAAGTGCCTCAGAATATGGTTGGGGTGGGGGTTACAACGCACACTTGTCCACCTCCAGACCTGGCTTCGTGGGAGCTACTTCTCTGGTTCTCCAAGCGAGCGCGACCAGCGTTCTCCTCCACCTCCTTCATCACTGGCACTGCTGGGCTTAAATGAGTAACTCCCCCCAAGCTCCACCCAACCCATTTCCTCCCTCTGCCCCGCCCCCTCTACCTGTCTATGGTTGACAGCTAGCTGACACTTGGGGCCGGTAGCTGGCATCCCCGGTTGAGACCCTTCCTGGCTAGTACCAACCCTGGGGGTGCCCGCCTCCTGGAGTGGCTTTTGGACCCACAACAGCGTGGCCGTCCCCTGGCTGTGTGCTCGGATGGGAAGTCCCCCAAGCGACAAGCGGCTGACAGCGCTGAGCGTGTTCCCCTCCAGTCTAGCGTCGCCTGGGTTGCTAGACGCTTGGTCGCTAGACAACCTGCCAACGCTAGCGGGGGCGGCTTTGCTCGGCTGGGCTGTCTCTTCTTCTTCCGATGTTTTGCTTGTGGAGAACGCTCTCTCTACTTCCGGTCCTACGGTGGGTGCCCCGACTGGGGCTGGCGGGCTGCCGTGGAGTTCAGCGGCCTCCGGAGTGACTGCTGTTGCTTCCGCGCCCCCAGGAGTTGGATCAGGCGCTTCTTTCAGGTGAGTGCGGTCTCGTCCCTTGTCGACGGGCCGGGCGGGGTGGTGGCAACCGGCGGACAAGCCCTTGGAGTCGGGCTGTAGGATGGGCTGGCCCGGACAATCCCCTTTCCTGCTGAAGCCTCCCGGTCCCGCTCCCCCCACGCAGGATGCAGCGACTGCCATTTTGGCACCGCTGCAGCAGTGGGGTCTGTGTGTAAAGGTTAGGATTGGGCTGTGGATGGATGGTTTGCAAAGGCTCAAACTTTTGTGGACGTTTGCTTGGAACACTCACAAAAGCTTGACTCAATTTATGATTGAACATTTTGATGCTCATAGATCCCAGATGTTCCATTTTATGGCACTGAGAATGATCTTAAAAATTACTGCTATTTGACAAAAAAAGAAGACAGAAGGTTATTTAAGGCTGATCAGATAACAACCTAGAGAGGGTGTGAGGGGAAAGTTTGGGGTGGAACTTGGGAGAACTACTGATGTGTCATGTGCCAGAATACATGCTGCCAAAGCATGTGAGGATTGATTTACAGGATTGATTATTTTTGGATAGAAGAAGAAAGCATGATTAGGTTCTCTGAACTTTGCTTCCACATTATCATTCCACCCATTTCTGGAAATATGTGCAGACAAAACGTACGGAATAAAGCAGTTGCTATGGATCCATACCCGCATTCCTCTTTTTTCTTTTTCTTTTTGTAACTGGTGAGCCACAGGAAAAATGACAGGCAGGGTTCACCTATTAACCATCATTCAATAGTAGAATTAGGAATTGGAATTAGGAATTTGGTCCCAGATTTAATCCCCAGAAGCTCCATTAAAAAAAAAAAAGCATCTCAGGTAGCATAACATGAGAAATCAGTAGTGGACAATATGGACAATATTCTGGCTCAGTATGGCAGCTTCATATGCTATTTGTCATTCATATGAAAGGAGTAATGCCATACTTTACAGAGAAGGTGGACCCTGAGGAGCAATATGAAGGAAGGAAGGCTTCAATCCTATCCATAATTTCCTGGAAGTAGGCCCCATTGAATGGGGCTTACTTCCCAGGAGACTTGCATAGAATTAGGCTTTAAGAGAAGAGGCATCCCACACAGAGGCGGTGGCTGGAGGGGGGAGGGGCAGTGGGCCCCCTGGCAATGGGGGTGAGAAAGCGAGCAGCGGGGGCGGCAATCGCATCATTTCGTTGGTGGGAGGAGTGGGTGATTGGTTTAGACCACCCTCCTGCCCTGCGCCTCTAAATCCATGTTGAGTGGCGGCGGCGACATCACTTCTGGCAGTGACATCACTGGGGGGCGCTTAGCTATGCCTCTGATCCAGTGGCGTTCCTATGACCGCCCCCCCACGCTGGAAGTGACGTAATGGCAGCAGCCATTATCAAGCACTTAGACGCAGGGCAGGTGGGAGGGCCGAGCACGCCGACGGTGCTCCTTGCTCGCCCCGGCGAACAGGATGACCTACCCTGCTGCCGGCTGCTGTTGCACCCCTGCCTGCCGCCTGGGGCCCGATCCCACCGCCCGGGGGCCCACCGCCCCAAGGCCCCCACCGCTGGCGTGATCCCACAGATATCGGGGAGGGAGTTTCCGGCATAAGGGGCATCAAGGGAGCAAAGGTGGATCTTTTGGAAGGAGCAGGAGAGCTTTGGATGGCTGAGGGTGGTGAAACTGGAAGAGTCCAGGTCACGGAAAGCCATGTAGAGGGATATGAGAGCAGAGAGGTCAGGAGGGACAAGTCCATACATGGTTTTGAAGGTAAGGACCAGGAGTTTGTCTGAATCCGTGAGTGGATCAAAAGCCATTGTAGGGATTTAAGGAGGGGTTTGAAATGATCAGAGTGACAGTTTATGGTCTCAGTATGCAAATTTTGTATTTGCTGAGATCTGTGCATATAACAATGCAACACTGAATGTGGAAGGGGAAGATGATTTACATGCATTGGGAAATCAGGAAGGAATACATTTTTAAATAATACCTAATCAATCTACTCCCAAGTCTTAACAACAAACGGAATTTCTGTCTCCTCCACCACCACCTCCCTTGAAACACTTTGAACATGTAGGAATTACAGAATTTGTTTGATTATCCTCCCACTCACACACTGTTCCCTCCACCACTCCAACAAAACTCTGGAAATCAAACAATCTTCAGTGTGTATGTTAATTCTAATTATAACAAAGACAGAAGAACATCTCACATTAAGCCTGGCTCAATTCCAAAGCTGTATTTTTCAAATGGTAAAAAGTCCCTTATTGTACAATCTTTTTTTTTTTTTTAGTTTTGAGTGCTGCCAACATTAATTCTTAAATCTTTTTTGCAGGTGGGGGATTTCTACAGGAAAACAACTGATCAGTAGATATGGGTGGTTGTCAAAAAAGTTGAGCAATCAAGATGTGCATTTGAAAAATACAACTTCCCTAATAACGCTGATTAAGCTTCCCAGTAGAAAGGTGAAACAATACATTCAGCAAATCACACAGTAGAGCTTGTTGAGCTGATTTGTATGTAGGGGAATTACATTTTATAATGCTCATCCACATTAAAAAAAAATCCCATCAGTAGTCAACAACATGGTTTCACTGGACATGATATGTCATGGAATAGGAAACATTAGCAAGTGAGGTACCATCAATGTGGTGACAGAAGCGGGAAGGCAGAGGTGGCATTAGAGATCGGCTGGCTAAGGCACTAGCTGAGAGACCACTCCACACCGATATGATATCAGATGACCCACCAAGCCAGTCACCAAACCCGGCCATCTCCGGAATATTCCATAAGAGCAGTACCCACTGCACTATCATCACAGGGCAGGCAGGGGGCCTTTCCATTGGGGCTTTGCCCCAGAGCCCCAACAACCCAGCACCAGTACTTAAGAAGGGATGAAGAGGATGGTTTCCTGGCACCAGAGTATATAAGTATATATGAAAAGACCTGCAAACTGGAAAGGAAGGAAAACTCCTGAGTCTGTCTTGTTGTGTGGGGTTAGGACTCGACATGATGACCCTCTAACAAAGAAATATTCTCACCCAACAGCATTACTTGTTATGCCCTTGTGAAACTGGTTTAACGATATCATACATACTAGTTCCTAAGGGGGAGATGCTAATCAGAATTAATTAAAATGCCCTGAGGAGACTGTTACAAGCACACGGGCTGAAACTGGAAAAAAAAAGGGATCTTCAAGATCCGTCAAAGCTTTTCCATCAACATGAGAGCAGCTGACATATTAATTCACTTCTACAAGAGCCCATTTTTAGATTTCTTGCCAGTACTGTTGCTTTTATTTAATGTTTAAACACCAGATGCTTTTAAATGCATCTCAGGAGATCAACCCTGCCTTCAGATTCATTCATCAGATTCTATAAAAAGGAGTCAAACTCCTTGTTTTATGTTCCTAAGATGACACAACATCAAAGGGCTTGCATATTAAAAGCCTTAATTACAGATGATAGGCCGATAAAAGAAAAATCCCTTCTGAATTTTATTAAACAAGAATTACAACTATATTCCTTGGAATATAGTCTGCAGCAATCAGCGTAGCCCTGAATATCAAATTATTACTTTTGGCAAACAAGGATAACACTTTTCTCACTTGTGTAATTATAATGTACAACTTCAAATTACTAGTTTCAAGACCAGTAGCTCCATAACCGCTCTAAAATT
The DNA here is from genome assembly GCA_026170595.1 of Plestiodon gilberti rubricaudatus. Classification (NCBI taxonomy): domain Eukaryota; kingdom Metazoa; phylum Chordata; class Lepidosauria; order Squamata; family Scincidae; genus Plestiodon; species Plestiodon gilberti. The sequence continues at coordinate 179,632,544 of JANXHW010000002.1, forward strand.
ATCCCTCATGTCAGTAACTCTCGCACCAGCCCTTGCTTTTATTTCGGCACTTGTAGCAACACTGCACACATGAACATTGCACAGAGAAGTCCCCTTTGCTGTAAACAAATCTTACTTGTACATTTCTCTTCTTAGTTAGCACAGTGTGGTATCAACACAGCTATTTCCTAGGGGATGTTTTTTGCAGGCATTCGATTGGGGTTGGATGCTGTTTCCTGTAATCCTTAGCAGCTTCTCCAACTGCAGGTTGGGGTCCTATGAGGTTATGACAAGTGCCAACAAACAGGAAAGACCTGTAGTGGCTACAGCTCCGCTTTCACTGCCTTTTTCTCAAAGACCATCCCTATGCTTAGGCTTACCAGATCTCCAACCAGGATAGAGTGCTAGACCTTGAGGCAGGGGCATCGGCTGATATGGGGCGGTGGTGCGGTGGGCCCCAGGGCATAGGGGCGCTGAGGCTCTGGGGGGGGGGCGCGGGCCTCCTTAAAGTTCGATTTTTTTCCGGGGGTTTTTTCCGTTTTATCGGGCGAATTAAAGTGTAAAACCGGGATGTTTAAAGTAAATGTTTGCTTTGCGGCACTTATCTTGACTATGGGGCGTTCCAGCGACGTTCCAGCGACGATCTTCTTCCTGCACCCGGGCACAGCTTCTCCCTGCGCCCGGGCGCGGACTCCGTACCTCCCCCAGGAGCGCTTTCCGGAGTTTGCGCATGCCCAGAACGTCCCTGGAAACTCCGAGGGACTGCGCATGCGCAAACTCCGGAAAGCGCTCCTGGGGGCGGTTCGGAGTCCGCGCCCGGGCGCAGGGAGAAGCTGTGCCCGGGTGCAGGAAGAAGATCGTCGCTGGAACGTCGCTGGAACGCCCCATAGTCAAGATAAGTGCCGCAAAGCAAACATTTACTTTAAACATCCCGGTTTTACACTTTAAATCGCCTGAAAATCATTAAAAAAAAAAACCCCAAAACTGTCAAAAATAGGTTTCGAAACCGAAACCTAAAATTTTTGACAGTTTTATTGGGGGGCGTTGGGGTGCCGCCCCAGATGCGGGGGCGCCTGGCGACGCCACTGCCTTTAGGAGAAGGAATGTGGGCAGGTGTAGCTTGTTAACCCTTAGAGCACAATCCTAGGCATATCTACTCAGAAGCAAGCCCCATTGAACACAATGGGGCTTGCTTCTGAGTAGACATGCCTAGGTTTGTGCTCTAGGACTTAACAAGCTACACCTGCCCACATTCCTTCTCCTAAAGGTCTAGCACTCTGTCCCGGTTGGAGATCTGGTAAGCCTAGTTATAAAAGTCCTCTTTTTCCCAACACGTGTGCAGTCTAAAACCTAACCCCATTTTGGTTTCTGGCTGGCAATTCTGGGAGCTAGGCAGGATTTCACACTGCAAGGAGTGAGGACAGACCGAGCTCTTAGGAGAGGTCATGCTAATTGAAGGCCATTAAGGGGGAAGTAAGACTGTAGCCTGTGGGGCGTCTGTGTGTGTCTTTTACTCTCTAAGGTCTTGCAAATTTGGGTGCCCCATCCTGATAAGAACATAAGAAGAGCCCTGCTGGATCAGGCCAAAGGCCCATCTAGTCCAGCTTCCTCTATCACACAGTGGCCCCACCCAGAGGCGTCACTAGACGCGTGTCACCCAAGTGCGGGGCACGCGCGTCACCCTAGTGACGCCTCCCCCCGACACACCCCGGCCGCGCTGCAATTTGGGGGGGCGCCTGACGGGGCTGCCGCTCCGGGTGTCCGTCGGGCTGCCGCTCCGGGCACCCCTCAATGGTTGCAGCCGGCTCGGGGACGTCTTCCCCGGCCGGCTGCCCGGGGCCTTCTGAGGAAGGCCCGCTGCGCGAACGTTATTTATAACGTTCTTTTGCACATGCGCAGACTGTTGCTGAGGGAAAAGGGCTGCCCTCAGAAGGCCCAGGAGCGCAGACCCGGAGGATGCTCCGAGGCCTTCTCCCGGCCTCGGAGCCTCCCGGGTGACGCGCGCAAGGGAGGTGACGCGCGCGTGCGTCACCCTTCTGCGCACGTCACCCTGGGGCGCTCCGCCCTGCCCGCCACGCTATAGTGACGCCTCTGGCCCCACCAGATTCCTCAGGGAGCACGCAGCCAACAAGATAGCCTGTTTCTTGCTGCCACTCCCCTGCACCTGGCACAGAGAAAACCGACAGAGAAAACTGACTCCCCTGCACCTGGCACAGAGAAAACCAGGAGGTTGCTTATGGCTTGTAACCTGTGATGGTTTTCTTTGCTGATGATCTTTGCTGCAAGCACAAGTCCTGCTGCATAATAAATTGAAGCTTAAAACTGCCCAGTGACCAGGTCACCTGGACGATCTTTTCAGATTTCCTATGCCAAGGTCCATGCCAAGGTCAAGGAGCCTCTCACATCAACGACCGGAGCCTGGGTGCAGCACACAGCCTTGTCTCTCAGGAACGTCCTGGCTGGTGACCAGCACCATAATTCATCCCTGGTTGGGAGGCATGCAGCGGTGACATCAACACCAAGTATCTTCAGGGCAACTAACAGAGAGCTTTGGCAGTATGAAGCTCCTGGGTCCTGGCCAGGCAGGCCACAAACTCCTAATTCTTGCACTACTTGGGACCTCAACATCAAGGTTAGTCACAGGTTAGGGCTTTTGCTGAAATACTTGTTAACAACCACTCACCCCATTCCACATATTCTTATGTGCGGCAGCCTTCCTTGTCACTGTTTTCAAGAATTTTCATAAGCCTACTCTCTAAACATATACATTGTTCATGTACTAAATGAATGTGAGATTTGCCAGTGGTCTCAAAAAGTGGAGAAATTTCAGAAGGGAGTCTCAGCTTCCCTTGAGCGTGCTCCACCGCTCAAAAGCCAGGAACACATTGGTCACGCTGCAGTGCGTTGTGTAGAGCAGTGTCCGTGGAGCTGGAAAATCTCAGTGTGTCTTGATTTTTACAAGCTCGCAACGCAGGAGACTGCATTGTAGTGCGAGCAAAGTTGGAAAAATTGAACTTTGGCCGCGTTCGGCTAATGAGAGGCTGCATTCGGTATTGTGGGGGCGGAACACGGAGCGACATGCTGGCCAATCAGACGCGAGTCTGAAAAGGCTTGATTCTGATTGGCTAAAGAGAGCAGGGGGCGGGGCAGGATGTCTTACCCTTCTCTGTGCAGGGTGCGTTACATTGCGTTGTGGCACGTCGGCTATTCTCGCAACACACCGGGATACAACACACCCCGATGCAGTCGGTGTGTCCCAGGCTTAAAGCGTCGCAACTGTGCCGTAAAGCACATTTGCGATGACTCAGGTGTAAGTGGGTTAAGTGAGTTAAGTATGACTCCGGTGTAAGTGGCGCTGGCACGGAGGCTGGCACCGCTCACATCCCCTGCGGACAGAACCTGCGCTGGATGACCCAGGTAAGGCCTAGGCCACTCAGGACAGGGGTGGGGATGGGCAGGCCAGGTTGGCGAGGGAGGGGGGGTCATTGGCAGTACTGCCTCATAGTGCCCTCATGAGATTTGGACGCCACCATCTTTGATCTCATGAGATTTAACGAGATCCAATATGGCCGACAGGAAAAAAGGTAAGTTTTAAACCTTTTAAAAGCAGCGGAGGCTTCATCTGGGCCCGGAAAGGACCCGGGACAGGAGCCCGGATACCGGGACAGTCCCAGGTTTTCCAGGACGGATGGTAAGCCTAGTCTTACACCGCCTCCCTGAATATATGCCAGGTATGGACCTGGCATACATCCAAGGAGGCCCATAGGCCCCAGGCTCGCTTACACCCGGGGAAGGGGACGAACTGCGTTATCTTTATCTTTAGGCCTACTGCGTATCTTTACACAGGATTGGGCTGCCCATTGGGGCACAAAAAACAAATAAACAATTGCATTGATTTCTGATAGTACATGCGACAGATTGGGAGAATCATGAAGTTACTGCAAGTTGCACAGACACAGACCCATATTCAGGAACATTATTCAAGAACTCCTTTTATTTTGTGTGCTCTATCCCATGCTACAAAATTTGGAGGACTCCACGTGAAATGTATATAAGAAAAAGAAAGAAAAAGATTACCCTTGGCTACTCTTTGAATTAGGGTTGTCACATGATAAAAATCAAAATGCTAATTGAAGTAATTCAATTGCATACTTCATTGAGAAGATTTCTGGGTTGGTTACGTATTATTGACAAGAGAGGCTCGCAGCTCATCCTCACAATGGACTTTCATAAGTGCTGAATGAATCTGAACTAAAAATAGAGTTCTGCTGGCCAGAGTGATCCTGCATGCCATTCACATAAACAGCTTGGACTATCATTACAGCCTTGCAATCAAAGAGAGATGACTTGTGCTAGTTTGCTGGAATGCAGCCATGAAACATTAACCATAACATTTGAATGAGAAACTTTCTGAGACTTGGAAAAATCCACCTAATTCTTCCCATCCTAATCTTGACTGAACCCCTATGCAGAAAAGCTATCCTATAAATGTCAAGATGTTCTTCTGATGTTTCCAGGCCAGATGGAACAAGAAACGGTTGACTATTCCACAAAGGAGTCCATTCTCAGACTGATACATGTTTAGTAAAGCATTTTAAATGGAAAGCTTTGAATCTTTTGATGTTGATCCATTACTACCTCATATCAAATGTTAAAACCATCCTGGAGTTTCACTCTGTTTCCTGATTCTTCATTCTGAACTTTAGTAGCAGGAATAGTCCAGCCCGAAAACAATTATGAAGAATAACTTGCTTTGAACTTGCCAGTGATGAGTTCTGACTAATTTCAACCACATATGATGATAATTATTACCTAGAGCATTTAGCACTGAACTCAGGAATTACTGATGTTTATACAAAGTACACAAGTTCAGAGTACCAATTTGATTTTGGGGTTTAAGATGAAAATGTAATTAGTAGCTGTTCAATATATGGTTTCTGTTCTCTTTTAATCCCAAAGATTGTTTAAGAGGATTATTAATTAGCACGAATTCAGCAGCAGCAGTTTGGGGTCCAATGCTTATTGAGATAAATGCTGGAGGACTGCTGATTATGATGAATGTTAAGAAATCTGATGACATTGAGAAATCAGAGTGGAGTCACCATCTCATTTTGTTGTTGTTCTGCCTGTTTTCACCATGCGTTACAGAGACACAAATATAGGCATTTCCAATACAGCAATACCTTTCATTTCATCTGGTTAGAGACCAGAGCATGATGGAAAGTCAAAAATGGATGAATGTCAAAGCATAGCCTTGCAAACTTATTTTGGTTGGTAAAAAATGTAAATAACTAACACTTGCGAATGCATGAGAAACCTAAATAAACAGAAATAAACGGAAAATAAACAAGAACGTAGACGAAGGTCGTGCAAGGTTGGATGAAGTTGGACAAAAGAGAAATTGGATGAAATTTGAAATGCGGTTATACTGTAATTGAAAATGGTTGAAAGAGCAAAGCGATGAAAGTCAAGTGGATGAAAGTCAAGGTATTGCTGTACTGTGAATTCTGCTTCCATAAAACTGAGTAGCAGCCTGTGTGTAAGCAGCTCTTACATCACCCAATTCATATATCTCAGAGTAACAGGTTACCTGGAGAGCCAACATTTATTTTATTCGGTTTTATTTACTTTTTTTTGTTCTATAAGTTGACAAATTGCCTTTGTGGCAAGAAAGGTGGAATATAAATGTTTTAAACCAAAATAAAGTATAGGTGGGCCCCCATATCCGCTGAGGATATGTTCCAGGCCCCTCCGTGGATACTTGAAACCGTGGATAAGAGTGAACACCCCCTCCATGGTTTCCTGAGGGCCCCCCCACCCTGCCTCCCCTGCAGGCAGGCATGCTTGCCCCCCCCAGCTTATTTTTCTTTCAGCAAGCTTTGTTTCTTCCTTAAAACAAACAGAGAAGCAACCTCCATTGCAGGCAAGTAGAAAGAGACTAAGTCCTAGAGAGGCTCTGCAAGGTTTCTGTTAACTCCTGTTTCTTTAAGGAAGAAAAGCTTACTGGGAAAAAGTAAAAGCCTGGGGGGGTCCCCACTATCTGTGGATAACTGAAACCGTGGATAGCGAATCAGTGGATATGGGGGTCCACCTGTATCTTTGAAAGGTCGAACTACTATTTTACAGTGGAATCTCCACTGGTGGGTTTTCCATCGAGCGAATAATATTTAAAAGGGTCAGGCATTGCACGTTCACAATTGTGATGAGGACCAGGTGCTCATTAAACCATTTCCATCCTCTGAAAATGACAATTTGGAGTCTCAAAAATTCTGATGAATCTCAATTAGATATTTTTCAAATGTGCTACAGATTTGATTGGTTTCATTGTTGTCAGTGGAGGAAGTTGTTCAATTAGTTATTTGTACTTATTAAAAATGTATAATTTTTATATGTATAATGTATAATTTTTAATGTTTTAAATTGTAAGTTTCTGATACTGGTGTAATTTACTTCATTTATAGTCCAGTCCTAACTAGGGCTGCACTGCCCTTTATGACAGTGAAACACAGTTCCGCTGTCGTAAAATGGCCATATGGTGGTGCACGCAACATGTTGCTGGCAGACATTTTGGGGTTGCCAACACAGACTCTGGCAGTTCCAGACTTCCACTGCCACTGCCTGCTACCTCCAGCAGCTAAGGAAAGCCAGAAGTGGGGGTGGGGTGGAATGGGGCAGGGAGGAGAAGGAAGGGGGAAGCTTCTGGGTAAGGAAGGGGTGGGCAGAAGGCAGAACAGGAGTGGATCTCAGTGGCACTGGCATGCACCGGTTCCTAACCCGTTCCCTCTCCTTGGACTTGTGTCAGCAAAATATCTGGCACAGATCTGAGGAGACCATTTGGGGCAGTGGAGGCTTGCCCTAGGGTAAGGGAATGAAAGTTTATTTACCTTGAAGAGTCCTCCGGACTGCCCTTCCCCTGCAGGATACAGTGCATATTTATAAGAACATAAGAACATAAGAAGAGCCCTGCTGGATCAGGCCAAAAGCCCATCTAGTCCAGCTTCCTGTGTCACACAGTGGCCCCACCAGATGCCTCGGGGAGCACACAGCCAACAAGATAACCTGTTTCCTGCTGTCACTGCCTTGCACCTGGCACAGAGAAAACCCACTTCTAAAAACCAGGAGGTTGCTTATGGCTTGTAACCTGTGATGGTCTTTTCCTCCATGAATCTGTCCAAACCCCTTTTAAAGGCATCTAGGCCAGATGCCATCACCACATCCTGTGGCAAGGAGTTCCACAGATGAATTACACGCTGGGTAAAGAAATATTTCCATTCCATTGGCACGACTGCATAGGCGGAGGGGGGTTATTTAGGATTGGGCTATGAGAGTTGTATAGCAAAATCAAAAAGCGTTATTTAAACTTTCCAGGTATTCTCACTGGCATCTAAACATCTTCTGGCTGGTGCCAGGTTTTTTGCTCTGAAGAAACCCTAAGTGAAGGGAGAAACGTCAGCAGGGACTAGAGTTTTACTTGTCTGTTTCGGATAATCCTTGGACGCTGTCTCCTTCAGTTTCTATTGAAGGGGATCTACTTCGTTGTTAAGGAATTTCTCCAGACAAATAGTATAAGTATTAAACTTTATTCTTTCAACAAATTACATGGCTGGAAGACCCATAATTCTGATTTCTTTACAAAATCAAAAAGAACTGTTGGCATCTAGCTGATTACTTTCTTGACTTGTTTATATGTTGACATAATATGCAACAGTATTTTTTTTAAAAAAATATGCATAATAGATTTTAAGATATGAACATAGAATAATTCCAATGTTTTGGGTGCTCAGCAATGTTCAAATAAATTATGTAGTTTTGTTCATTATTGCTGTATGATCATTTAGCGTTACATTTGTGCATTTACAGAAATGTGTAACATGGGGTTCAATCCTAAGAAAACTAGGTGTGCTTGCGTCCCATTTGAATAGCTAGATTTAAATTATATAAGTAAACATTTACGTTTCATTGATTCCAATGACATTTCAGAGCATGCCTATATTTCACTGGATTGCACCAGCTGTCTTTACCTTGAGACACTATCTAATTTCCAGAAATAACACAGTAAGTACACATGTGCCCTTCACTGGAGACGTGAAGAGGTGTGGAGACTGGCAAGAGCAGTGCAATTACTATATAAAAAGCACCTTTTTTTTTCTCTGTAAGAAACATGGACATGGAGGGAGTTTTTTTTTTTTTTAATCCTTGCTCTGCAGTTGGCAAAGTGGAGCTATTATTGCCGTGCAATCCACCTGGCTGTGCTGTTGGCCAAGAAGCATCCACTTGCTTCCCAGGCAAACAAGAAAAGGTGACTAATACTTTTGCAATGTCTAGTGAATCAGCACAATCTCAACATTCCAGAAGTTAATGCTGTCCCCCCTTTTAATGGATGAATAAAATAAATGAGTGTTGTGGATTGAGAAAGAATTCTAGCATTCTCTCCAACATTTAAGTACGAATAAACTGACCATAACAGTTTCCTTTTTGGGGAAAAAAAAAAAACGTAGAAATTGAAGCAAGGGGAACGGGTGGAAGCTCCTTACCAATATGTCCCTATCTGGACAAGCAGCACAATAGATCTTTCCTCCTGCCCCACCCCACCCCCCAGTACTACATTGCTCACACAACAAGCAAAAAGCCTCAGCAGTGTTATTCTTATAGCACCCTTCATGCATTCGCCTCCACATGTTCATACGTGGTCCATATAGCCTAAAACATTTGGGGCATGCCTCCAGAAGCTGCAGAAAGAAACCCACTGTATTCTATGTTTTTCAGTAGCATCACGGCACCAGGTTTCCAGAAAGGATTTAAGAAAGGGAATGGGTAGATGTTGGCAGACATCCAAATGGGAAAAAAAGGAATCCTTCAAATTTTTGCAGAGAAGAAGCAAGGTACCATATTGCATGGAGTGTTGCATTTTCTTCAGCATGTAGACTGTGCTGCACAGGCTGACCCCATGAACATTCCTAGTTTGTCTGAAGACTCCAGGGGGATCAAAGAAGGCTGTGTATGGATGCCATATAGCTGCAGAGTCAGCACATCAAACTCCTCCCAACTTCCCTGTGTAATCATGTCGTTAGATTGCCATTGAAGTGCTCTAGGCTGCTAGGCAGAACTATGGTAAAGTACTACAAGCCTTCTAACAAGAATTCCTTTGGTCAAAATGAGTTTAATTTTCATGTTATGGTCGCCAAGTTACTACTCATCATGGTAAAACAAGCATTCTCTTTTCCGTTTTCTTTTTTACAAGATGCATGAAGTCAGAGATTAAGCGTTCTCAAGGCAACAAATCACATGTGTAAAGAAGTCCCCCAACGGTATAACTAAAATGATCTAGATCATAAAAACAGGGGTGGGGGTGGGGTGTAAACATCTCATTTACTTTTACCACATATATTTGTTTTCATCTACAAATTTTAGAATATAATTATCCAAATGAGATGTAAAACTGGGCTCCTGACCTAACAGAGTCATTAAAGTTCCTGCGGCACTTTTTCCAAAATGATTTCACAGTCAAAAGAAGCTTAAAATGGATCCTAATTTAATTGGCTTGTAAGGTGGATTGGCCAAAGTGCTCATTTGCATTACAAAGATCAATTTTCCTCATTTGCAATAATTAGATGGTCACATAAACATAGCCAGCCTGCCAATGAGGCATGGTGGATTGGCAAAGGTGGCACGCTCCCACCTCTGCTGGTTGGCCCACCATGTAATTGGCTGGGTGACTGTGCTGCCACCCTCCAGCCCTTGTCTGTGATACTGCTGCTCCTCTTTTCTCCCTCAGCTGTCTCCCTGCTTGCTGAGGAGAAGGAAAAGCAGCAATGGCAAGCAGATAGGGGGTTGTAGCAGCCACCTGAGGCAGCTGTCTCAATTTGCCCCATTATGAGACCTGTCCCTAAGTCTTGCTGGCCCCTGAAATAATTGCTTGCCAATGTAATGAAAAACAAAATGGTTAACTATCATAATGCAAATTCATCTGACTTTTTTTGATGTGGCAACATGTTTACTCTGCTTATAAGTAAGCACTGAATCTATAGTGAAATAGCCATCTGAGAGCCATCTGTTGTCAAGGGGCCACTGTGTGATACAGGAAGCTGGACTAGATGGGCTTTTGGCCTGATCCAGCAGGGCTCTTCTTATGTTCTTATGTTCTTAAGGCTCAAACAGACAGAGAGTCTTCAACTTGAGACATTGAGGACATCACATAGGGACTGAGCCTGTGGGCCACTACTGAGCTTTCGGCCTAATCCTACTTGGGCCTACTTGCTTTATGGCAGTCGCAAAGCCCCCTCTGCCGGTGCACGATGCTGGGCTACTGCAGAGTGGCCTCCCACGCGCTGGTGGACAACCGAAGACCCGCCGGAGCAAGTAAGGCCACACGGGGGGTGAAACAGGGCCTGAGAGGGGTGGAATGGCAGAGGGGTGAGCAGAATGGGGCAGTGATGGGGGCAAGGAGAAGGGCGGATCAGGCCTGGGAGGGGGCATAGTGGCAGCACACGCCGAATCCTAACCCCCTTCCCAAGCCTGATCCACCTTCACGGATCAACACGGACTTGCGCCGTCTATCGAGCTGGTGCAGGTCCAAGTTGACCCACTGGGCCCAGAGGGAACAAATCCCTTACCCCGAGGAGGCCTCTGGAGGCTGAAACCCATCCACAGGATGCAGCGGAGGTCACGCTGGCGCCGCTGCATCGCCATGCGGGGAGTTATGGTGGATTAGACTGTCTGTCTAAAAGAGGGAATTACAAGGTTATCAGTTAGACCTACAAAAGCCTCCTAAAAACCAAACACTGGAAGTGGACATAGAGGCCTGATCCCAGTAAGAATTTCTAGGAAGGCTAGGTAGGACCTGCTTCTTTTGTCTAAGGAACAAATCCAGCTTGCTACTGTTGCTGCTTACATAAACGTGCCACACCTAGCCTTTCGCCAGTTCTTTGTTTTTCACAGTGCCTCACCTTGTCTTGGCCACCCTTCTCTCACCTCATTCCGTGGCCTTTCTTTGCCACTCTAATAAGTCCTGAAGACTTATTGGAGCAGGCCTGACTGAAACTCTGGTTGTGGGTCAGGCGCCCTCCCTCAGAAGCACTTTCAGAGATCTTATTGTAGAATGCTGATTCACAGTCTGTGCTCATGATGAAGCTGTTGGCTGAAGATCTTATTACTAATTCAACCTGCACCATAACGACCTTTTGTTACACTAAAAGAATTGTGTGAACAGTACTTACTAGCATGTATGTATCACATGCAGGCATCATTAAAAAAAAAAATCCTGATCATCAGGTATGACAGCAAATACTCTGCTTTACATCTAGGAATGTTGTACTGTGTGGAAAGGCCTCAGAGTCCAAATGTGTCCAGCCTAATGTAATTTGGAGTCTTGGTTTGTTTGTAGCCTTCCAGTTCTCACAATATTGAAAAGAAGGGGACGACGACCCTTTTTGGGTCTCCAAGGCCATTATGACTTGATACAATAATAGAATTAAAAGGTCATCTGTAAAATGAAGATGAGGGCAAAGGAGAGAGGGTTAAAAATGGACAACTAAAGGTAGTGATGAATGAACTCCCCCATGCACAAATCAGATTGCCTTGGATGAAGCCAAACTGGTATTTCCCCCACAAAATCAAGAAAACGTTAGGTTTAATACAAGCCACTCTCACCACTCAATTTAGACATTGTAGCGCCCCTGAGTGATTGGGGACACAACAGGCTCTGTTTTCTGTCCCACCTGTACGAGCCTTCAAGTCCTCTACCCTGTCCTTTGCCCCATAAGTCTCCCTCCCCCACCCACAAATGATTCTCCATAAACATCCCCACTGGCGTCACTACAGGGGGGGGGCGGAGCTGTAAGTTCTTCCGTGATCGGAGCCTCCGTTACACGGAAGAATGAAGCGCCCCGCCCCCGCGCCTTCCGACCCAGTCAAAGTGGTGAATGCACGTTGTTTTCACCGCTTTGAATGGGTCGGAAGGCGCGGGGGCGGGGCGCTTTGTTCTTCTGTGTAACGGAGGCTCCGATCACGGAAGAACTTACAGCTCCGCCCCCCCTGTAGTGACACCAGTGAACATCCCCCCTTTCCTGCCACTCACCTGGCTGCTGCTCCTGCGTTGACAGCCAGTAGAAGGGAGGAAATAGTTGCCCTCACTTTCCCTTCCAGTGCTTGGCCAGACATAAGTAAAGCTGTGAAGTGTAGCATTCCCAAAGTTGACACTATGAACATTGTAAGCCCTTGGGAAAACTACCTTTCCATGTCGAATTGTGTCTGGTATGCTGGAGTGATCTCCTCCTTCCTCCTTGCCCTTATTACCAGAGTAATACTTAGGCCGCGGTGGCTTAGTGGTTAAGACGCTGAACCGCAGACCGGAAGGTTGGTAGGACAGCAGTTCGCAAGACCCGAGTGTCGTGTGATGGAGTGAGCTCCCGTCTCCTGTCCCACCTCCGGCCAACCTAGCAGTTCAAAAGCAAGAAATTGCAAGTAGATAAATAGGTACCGCTGCGGCAGGAAGGTAACAGTGTTCCGTTAGTCATGCCGGCCACATGACCATGGAAGCGTCTTCGGACAGCGCTGGCTCTTCGGCCTTAGAAACGGAGATGAGCACCGTACCCTAGAGTCGGACACGACTGGCTTTCGAGCAGGGGATACCTTTACCTTTACCTAATAATTAGACTAGTACTTTGAAGGAATCCTTCAGAAGAGACTGAAATGCCACCCCCAAATATGTTTTGCTAGATGGCAATCTTTTTCTCTGAAACATTGTGAGGTTCTTGCTTGAAGGATGAAAGTAAAGTAGAAATATTAGTTGTGATGGGAGGACCGTGTGAAGTGAAAGGTGGGATATAAACGCAACTAATTAATAAATAACTACCGTATTTCTTCGAGTCTAAGGCGCCATCGATTCTAAGGTGCACCTTTACTTTCAGTACCACCAGCAGGGGGAAAAAATTGATTGTAAGACTCACCTCCCTTCATTGAATCTACCCGCTCAGCACCAACTGTCCCCAGCATGTCTCCTGCAGCTGAGGATGACTGAGTGCACTGCCTTTGCATAGCATTTCTGGCCCTGCCAGAAAGTGCCATCGTTACCTGGGCTTGGGGGAGCTTCAGGGAGGCCTGCGCAACCCTCTGCAGGCCTCCCTGATCTTCAGTTCGGCGAAAAACAGCGATTTTTGGCCATTTCTGGTTTTCGCGAAAACCGGAAATGGCTGAAAATCACCGGGTTTTGCCGAACTGAAGATTGGGGAGGCCTGCAGAGGGTCTCCCTGAAGCTCCCCCAAGCCCCAGTAAGTAAGAAGATAGCATTTTGGGGTGCTTTTTGGAGACCTTCGATTCTAAGGCGTACCCCATTTTTTGAAATGCTTAATTGGGAAAAACATGCATCTTAGAATTGAAGAAATACAGTAGTAGTGGAAAAAGTAGCTGAGGAATAAGGCCTATATGACAGAACTATGATGAGCCAACAACCTGAAACAGGAGAAACAGAACCACAGTACATAGCAGAAGTACAGAGATAAAGCCCCAGAATAAGAGCTAGTTTGCAATGGGTCCCTTAATTTAAAGGAAGCAAGAATATCCCACCACACTTCCATGTTGTGCATCTAATACCAAGGTGACTGCTTGCCACTCAGAACGCCAGGGGTAATGAAAAGCACAGTTCCTCATTTGTTTGGGGCAGGAAACGCTGGGCTGGGAAACTTCAAGTAATTTCTGTTTGACTCATTCATTCGCTAGAGAGCTGACAGGATTCTGACTTCTCACTTTAGAGAGCTGAGGTTCTTTTATTTTCACATTTTTATACCGCCCTTCCTCCAAGGAGCTCAGAGTGGTGTACATATTTTCCTCCCCTCCTTTTTGTCCTCACAACAACCCTGTGAGGTAGGTGGGGCTGAGAGATAGTGACTGGCCCAAGGTCACCCAGGAAGCTTTGTGGCTGAGCAGGGATTTGAACCTGGATCTTCCAGGTCTAAGTCCGACTCCCAAACCACTACACTTCTTTACTGGGCTTCAGGCAAGTTCAAGTCATATTTTTCCTTGTACTTTAGGAATCCTTTTTAAAAGGGGGGGGAGGGAATAATACAAGAACCTGACTGATAACCAGGTGCTTGATCTGGACTGAGTTCCTCTAAATTACGAATTAGAGATGGGACATTTTGCCAACAAGATCTACAACATGGGATTCAGTGGTCTGTTCCCACGCAGAGCTTAACATGGACTGGGGATGACCACAAGGTACTGTAAACTGTCCTCTCCCAGCAGAGCTGACTTCCCTGCATCATGGCCATCAGCAATCCCATGTCGGGTCCCAGTTGTGATGACATGATGGAATAAGCTATAATATCCTCTGTGCCATCTTAACAGGCTTCCTTTTACCTACTGCTCTGCAGTCCTTCATTCATTTATACAGGGACAATCAGAAAGTGATAAAATTGTCAGCACTGCATAATAATTGGCATGTAGTATCAGATTAGCTGATCCAATTAGCTAATTATAGTATTTAGTCAAAAAGAGGCATGGTGGCCATATGTTATGAGCAGAGATTGAGACTGTGTGTAGGGCTACCAGAACACCATTCAGATGGAGAGTTGGGCAATTTTATGATCCTCATGAGAGGGGAGTTTTGTTTTATTGGTTCTATGCTAAGCAACAGCTCTCCCACCTTGCATTGGTAGTTTCCCTCCTTTCTTCAACGCACTGCATCAAGAGAGGGAGGAGGAAAGACTGAAGAACTGAATTGTGAATTCTATACCTGAGGTGAGGAGTGCAGAGGAGTTAACCAGAGCCCCAAAAGAAGATAACCCGCTAATCATAGGGAGGGAGGTGGTTGGTTAATTTCAAGTTAAAGGCAATAGATTCACGATTCCCCCATTTCACAGATGTGATTGACTGAGGTACAAAATAAGAAAATTCCTTACGTATTCAATGTCTCATAATAAGTTGTGGCAGAGCTGCATTCAGAAGCCAGTAATCATTGTGAAACCAATAACATAAGAGATTGTACAGTTAGATGCTATTAAAATTGATAGGTAGGCAGTTGATATGAATACATATGCTGTTCATATGTACTCTTTAATAACCCATGAATTCTGCCTATCAATCAATTTAATAGCATCTAACTGCACATGTTTCAACATTTTAGGGCTTACAATTATGCTGACTTCAGTTTGCAGCTCTGCCAGTAATTGTTCTGTGAGTTTGGATAAGGGGTTATCTCTTTTTGTGCCTCAGTCTCTCTTGTCTTTGAAATGGTATTATTAATCCCTGTCCTTCTCTCAGCCAATAACCTTATAGTTATTATTTGAATTCTTCAGGTGAAAGATGGTAGGCAAGGGCAAAGCATTAATTATAATTAAGCTATAATTAAGCTACAAACCAGCTAGAGGCATAACACAGTGCATGGCATTCACCCAGCATATTTCATTTGTATCATTAATCTCCTGCAGAAGAGACCATAGAAGGAACCAACCTCGTTCCCAACTGATCTGCAAATACTGTATATAATATATAGCCTATGTGAGAGACAGGGCATGCTCATAAGATGTAATAAGCAATCTTTCTAGAAATACCAGGAAGTCCTTGTGCATGCAAACTAGATTCCTCGAAAAATGCCAAATACAAAAGTTTCCCACCATTTGTTTATTTTTTTCTCCCTTTGTCCCTTATTAATTTGTGCAGCAACTAATTATGATCCCTGCAGGCTAAATAACTGTGCAGTTAAACATATACTAGATGAGGGGGGACAGTATGGCAAGAAGGAAGGAGGGTTATTTTTTTCTGTTTGCTTATTACATGTATTGTTTTAGGCAATTAACATCCACTTTGTAGTGGCAACAGAGACGCCTTGCTGTCTGTACAGCTTTTTGGCTCCCAGCCTTTAAAATGTTGCTCGTACACTCCTTACAAAATCACGTTATACAATTCTCCAGGTTGGAAGTGATTGTACCCATCCAAGTTAAACAGTAGTGTGTGTGTGTGTGTGTGTGTGTGTGTGTGTGTGTGTGTGTGTGTGTGTACACATATACACCTACATATTTTAAAATAGTTTCTAAAGTCACACCGTCCTCCAAGAGACCCACAAGCTACATGGCGTCCGTGCACATTCTTTTCTACCACACCTGCCTGCACGGCAGACATAGAGAAACCTGAATGGTATATGGGCGCCACAGACCACACACATAATAAAGCATAATGCTAATATAGAGGAAAGCCTGCCCCACATCACAGTATGCTAGAACTGTAGAGTCAGAAGGATCCCAGTGGTTCTTTCAGTTCAGTCCCATGCCCGGGGGTAGGTCATATTATACTTCCTACATCCTAGAGCTATCACAGAAGTTTGAAATTCCTTAACTTGGAGTATGAACTTTGGTGACTCATAATGCTCACCTTCAGTATGAGGGAAGCATGACAACTTCTTCTCCACCACTTCCACCTACTCACCTGGCAACTGTTGCTGCAGTGGTGCTGGCAGATAGGACTCATCAACTTCTTCTCCAGCATCACAGGTTGATCAGCTCAGTTGATCAGGCTAAGGGGCCATCCCCATTAGTGGTCCCACCCAGCCAGGCCAACACAGTGAGCCCCCCAGTACAGGTCAGCTGTTGCAGATTCCCCCCATTTGCAGATGGGAAGGGTGAGAGGAGCCACCACTGTCCACTGCTGGTAAACGTGGTGGGGGGGGATGTGCAGGACTTTGCCACAGGGTCTTCAGCAACCTGGCACTGACACTGCTATCCTCCCCCCTTAGCAACTGAAACACTGTTATTGTAGCATTCCAGGTGTCTGGAACCCTGGGAAATATAATATCGCAATTGCACCTGAAGCTGCCATGGTGTCCATGGGTGTCTCCATGTTGGATCAGAGGTTCAGATTGGGAAACTCGTGCAAGGGAGGAGGCATTGCTATTCCAATCCAATAGAATGCCTTCCCAGGGCATTGCTATTCCAATCCAATTTGAAGCTCCATGCAGCAGCTTTTAAGTAAAACGTAAAAACATTGGGAAATCCAAACACAGATTTCTTGCGTCACATGTAGTTTGGCCTTCACAGAATTATAGGGTTGGAAGCCTACAAAAGTGTACTTTATTCCTAAGTCATGCCTTCTTTTTCTGGGGACTACTTCCTGTACTTCTAGTTTGTTAGCAGTATAGGGGTGGTGGTGAAGGAGAGCGGCAATTAACCCACACAAACAAAACATAGTTTGTACTGTTAGACCAATTAAGATGGTTTATTTATTGAGACAGTTGTTTACTAAACCAGGAACTAGGATCACAGGAAACCTGTCATACGAATGACAGGACTAAGTAGAACTTGATGTAAATTGGAATATTTAGAACAAGGAACAATAAAATGAGTTTCCATTTTAGTTTTGTCTTCAGAAATAAACTCATGGGAATGGACTCTGCATTCTCATCATTCTTCATGTTCCGTATACGTATATGGGACCCATCAATTAGCCAGCAGAACTCTAGATGAGAAATCTAGACTGAAGCCCGAGCTACACTGTCCGCGTCCGTGTCGAGTCCGCGTTCCGTGTGCGTCTGATGTCCCGCCCCCAAGTCAAACAACGGGCTCTGATTGGCCGGACATAGCGCGAACGCAGCGAAAGTTGAGGCCACCTCGACTTTTGCTGCGTCCGCGCTAGGTAAAGGTAAAAGGTAAAGGTATCCCCTGACAATTAAGTCCAGTCGTGTCCGACTCTAGGGAGCAGTGCTCATCTCCGTTGCACCGGCATCTCCGTTGCCGAAGAGCCAGCGCTGTCCGTAGACGTTTCCATGGTCATGTGGCCGGCATGATTCAACACCGAGGTGCATGGAACGCTGTTACCGTCCCGCTAACGCGGTACCTATTAATCTACTTGCAATTTCTTGCTTTCGAATTGCTAGGTTGGCAGGAGCTGTCGCACGGATTCGAACTGCCGACCTTTTTGATCAACAGCTCATGGTTCAGTGGTTTAACCCACTGCGGCCAATCAGAGCCATTGTTTGACCTGGGGGCGGGACACCAGATGCACATGGAACGTGGACGCGACGCAGACAATGTAGCTCGGCCTTCAAATGTATTCTTTATGATGATGAAATGTATTATTACTATGATGAGATCAGAAACCCAACTCTGCCCAGGTAGGGTACTGCCCAGGTAGTATCAGATAGATACCTGCAATTATAAATAATCTCATGCCTTAGGCTTCCTGTGGTACACATCTTTTTAAAGAAACAAAAATGCAAGTAGGAAAGGAACATACAGTAGGGAATATTGGACTGATTCGGACAACACTGTCCAAGCCAGCCCCCTCACACACACTTATTATAGATATGCATAAGAAAGTCACCCTCCCAGTACACCTTTCCCGGTCTTCTAATCATGTGGAGGAGTGCCCTTCAAAACCTCCTACACATATGCAATCTAAGTACTAGATTATCTAAATACTAATCTGAATACTAGCTTAAACTAGTAGCTGGACATGGACATGCTTGTCCTTAACTGCAAGTGAGGGGCAGTGCTGGCACAAGGTTGCTAGAGGCCCTGGGGCAAATCCTTGCACTGTGTCCCCATGGAATGTTGGGTCTCTGTATCACCCAAACATATCTCCTCCCCATTGGTCAATGGAAGACTTTCCTAGAGGTCCCATGATGAGACAGAGACCTCTGGGGGTCACTCCAATTTGTAGATAGGGGTGACTGGCACAGTAATGGTTCAAGTCTCTTGGCCAACTTACAGTATAGCATCTATCACTACTGTGTGGTGTTCATGTGGTGGTCATGGGTCCTTAGCCAGTGCCCAACCTGGAAGATCCCCAACTTGGATGGTAGCACTTGAACCAGCCTATAATGCCACTTAGGGCAGAGCAGCCTATTACCAGAGACGCAAGCTGCTGATTGCCATATATGGCATGAGATTCCCCTCGGGTCAGACTGTTTAATAATGAGCCTGGATATCCCCTACATCATGCGGCTTGGCTTGGCTTGCCTTGCCTTGACTGCATGAGTCAACTGAAGTTATGGCTCTGTTAGCACTGCTCGCAAAACACATGAGTTCTGTTTGTGGCACATTATGATTAGAATTGTGTTGATTGATCTGGAATGGGTGGTGGCTCTTGGCTGGATATTTCTGTCTTTAGGGAAGGTGGAGATTAATGGTATTTTCTTCTCTTTTAAAGCTGTGATTCTTATGTATTAATTAGAGAATCACATTTGAGCTTGGTTCCTGACCCTTTGATTCCAGCCCATGCACTATGCTTCATGTCACCTTGGCCAAGTCCTTCCATCTAAAATGAAACTCCACTCTCTCTTTTTTTTTAAACCCACAGGTAATTGCACAGTGAAGAGTCATCCCTGCATAAACGGGTAGTCAAGGATAATGTCCCCATTGTCTCTTTTTCTGTCAGGGTTGACCCTACCATTTGGCAGGGTGAGCCAGCCCACCTCAAAAGCAGATTTTCAGGTGCAATTAAAGGGCAGCAAATGGTCAATTATTTAGTTGATTGCTATATTGTACTTCATACCACCACGGGGAGTGAGTGGCATTTGGACTTTTTGACTCAGGCACGAACATATCTTGGGCTGCCTCTGATTCTAACAGATGTCCCTTGTTTTCAGAAATGTTTCCTACTTCAGCAGATTGCAGCTCCAGAGAAAGGCCATCCCTTTCAATCCAACCACCCACCCCACCTATATATATCTTCATATATATATCTTCATTTCCCTTGTTGTTGAAATGGAATGTTGGCAGTCCTAGGGAAGAGTGAGTAATTTGGCTGGAAGGCTCTCGAAACTAAAACTCAGGCAGAACATAGGGTGAGAAGCAGAACAAAAGGGTCACATCAGCACAGAGTTGCTCTGACAAAACCATAGCAAAAGCTTTGTACTCAAGAAGACTGGGTGAAATAATTGTGCTGCACAAAATGCTGCACTACTTCATTAAAATGATTCAGGTTTTGAAAGATAGAACACCTACAATACGAAACAACATGGCAACTTTCAACAGGAAAAGTAAAAGCTGATTTGGAATAGGAGAACTTTCCAAGTACAGAATGGTACCTTCTTGGCTATATGGGGCATTGTCTAGAACAGTGGTTCCCAAACTGGGTGGCGTGGCTCCCAGGAGTGCCACGGAGTCCTCTCAGAAATGCCAATGCCAATTTGGCAGGCATCGATGTAATGTCATGGGGAGCCACGGCCAGTAGTCGCCAATGGTCAAGGGAGCCGCAGGTCAAAAAAGTTTGGGAAACTTTAGAAAAGGTTGGTTCTGCATTAATTGGTCAGCTGGCTCCCTGTGATGCCTGGCCCCACCCTGTGGGACTAGAAGACTCACATAGGGCTGCTCCAGCCATCCACTTGGCTCTGACATGTCTGGCGAGGATATCATGGAGGCTGATGGAAACTGAAAAGGACTGACCCAGCCAGCAGACTGAGAGGGGGTGGGGCCTGTTGAGGTGGGAGGTCTCAAAAACAGGAAGGACTACAGCAGAGAGGAAAGAGGATGAAGAAGCAGAGGCAGGGACAAGGAGACTGGGGGCCGGTGGAGAAAGACAAGAGAACAAGGCAAGGATGTGGCAAACAAGGAGGCTGCAGCAAGGTGTGGGGCCAGGAGGAGAGAAAAGGCCTGGGTTGCATAAAGGAAGAGGGAGGAAAGAACTGGACAGAGAGGGAGACTATGGGGCTAAAGAAGCAAGGGCCATGTGGGAAGGAAAGAGGCTGACTGCACCAGGATGGGGAAGGAGATGCTGGAGAAATGGGCAGAGGGCAGAGAAGAAGGCAAAGGGACAATTCCCTACACTCAAAGGGCAAGAGTCCTTGCTGGGCATTGGGCTATCCCCACCAGCCATGTCAGCACCCAGTTCCATGCTAAGGTGGCCCCACCCAGACTGGCTACCCTCGCAGGGGTTCCCTGCTGGGCCCATTCCGTTCTCCCAGGCAGCTCAGGGGTTCTGCTTCAGAGAAGATCTTTAATAGGCACAAGACACCCAGCCCTCAGTAGGGATGACCAAGGGTTAAAGACTGAAGAAGTGAACTGTACTCGTTCTGAGTGTGTCTTACTTATTCTTGTCCCAGCAGGGCTGCAACCCTATGCACACATATCTGAGAGTAAGCAAAGTGGGCCTTATTTCCGAGTAAACAGGTACCGTATACGTTTGTGCTGAAATGAACCCTCCCTGAAGAATACTTTTACCGCAGCATGGTCCTTGAACACTGAAAGCTCCAGGCATGTTTTACACCAACCCTTACAATGTAGACCTCCCATGCCCCACCCCGAAAGATGTCAAAGGGGCAGGGTGACAACACTCCCATAACCCATAAGACAACAACATCCTATGCTGGTCCCCTGTTATCTCCATTGTTCACACTATTTTTGGATCAATTGCCAGCTTACATGGACCATGCAATCTGCTCACAAATACACCAGCAAAACGGTGTGTGTGTGTGTGTGTGTGTGTGTGTGTGTGTGTGTGTGTGTGTGTGTGTGTGTGTGTGTGTTGAACTAGATACTTGCTCAAACTAGATTTAAAGCCAATCCAACGTAAATCCTCTGCCAGAGGAGTGCGCATTCTACCGGCAGGATCTAGGCAGGAGTGCCTGGATTCTGCCATAAGTCACACAACATTGTTGTGTGTTCTGGTGCCACCAGCCAGTGCAGCAAGGCCACCAAGACAATCGCAACTGTGTGTGCTGACCAGCAGCCAGGCCAAGATCTGCTGGCATGAAGTAAGGTGGCAGTGGGGGGCAAACAATGGGCAGAACAGGGCACAAAGGGAGAAGAACAGGGCACAGGCCAGGGCCAGGGTCGAGATGAGTGTGTGTGTTGTGGGTGGAAAGGGACCAGTTATCGGCAGTAGCAGCTCCGCGGATATCCTGTCCCCCTTCTCAGCCTCGATCCACTTACCTGGTCCACTCAGACTTGAGCAAGCAAAATTTACTGGTGCAGATCCAAGTAGACCCATCAGGGCAGCAGGACGAATATTCCTTACCGCAATGAGGCCTCCAAGACCCGAAAATCCCCTGCAAGATGCGCCAGGGTTGGTTACATTGGGTTGGGCTGCCCATCTTATCACTGAACTATTAAAACAGATGCTGTGCAAGCTTCAAGTTGGGGAGAGACGAGGTTTAAACCTTCTTTGTTGTTGTTGTTCAGTCGTTAAGTCGTGTCCGACCCTTCGTGATCCCATGAACCATATCCCACCAGGCCTTCCTGTCCTCCACTATTTTCCTGAGTTCGCTCATTTTCATGTTCGTTGCATCGGTGATGCTGTCTAACCATCTCATCCTTTGCCTTCCCCTTCTCCTTTTGCCTTCAATTTTTCCCAGCATCAGAGTCTTCTCCAGAGAGTCCTCTCTTCGCATTAGGTGGCCAAAATATTTGAGTTTCAGCCTTACTATCTGTCCTTCCAGGGAACAGTCAGGGTTGATTTCATTTAGGATTGACTGATTTGAGTACTTTATAAATATTTCTGATGGGGATGACTTTCAAATTTCATTGATTGATTTATTAATCCTACCTCATTCGTCTGGAGCTCAGAGTGGTTTACATATGGTTCCCACATGATCTCTCGTCCAGGTGTTTTAGAAGGCCACTCTTGCTTAGGTTTGACAGCATGATTACATCATGTGCCTTCCACCCATTCTCTGGGAACCTGCAAATTTACAGTATGGCTCCTCCTACCTTATTTCATGTCTGACTGTGGCCAATGCTTTTATTATTTCCTCACGTTTTACAAGCCTTAAACTGATGAACAAATTACAGTAAAAGTCATCATCTGTCTTCCTGCTTTTAGGTAAAAACAATAATTTAGAGCATTTGGTAAACGGAAAAAGAATTTCCTTTCATTTACTTTCCCTAGCTTTCAACTTTCAATTTGTTTCATGTGTTTCCATGTCTCTCTTCTAATCCTAAAGAGCATATTTTTCAGGACTACAATGAATATATTAAATGTATGTCCTTGATGAAAATTATTATAGAGATTTTAAAAACCACACAGTCAATTTATGAACTTCCTAGTGGGTTTGGCCTGCTTCCTGGTAGAGAATAGTTACAATGAGGATCGCACACCTAGTAAAGGAAAGTGGGTATGATCTGAAACATCTTTTTGATGAACAAAATAAAATAACATTCTGAAGAATCAGCAGTGTGAAAGATTAAGGACCTTATATCACCAACTGTTCAGAGATCATCTACATAATGCATCTCCTGAGGTTCAATGCCCTCCTGGGAGGAGGCTTTCTCCCAGATGGCCCCCACCTGATCTCTTTAGCATGGCACTAGGCACTAGACTAGTCCCTTCAATCAGGCTGCCTTCTGGTACCTACTCTTACAATATGCAACTGCCTCCAATACCTGAGATGGTGGAGCACACTGAAATAGTAAAGTTGTGTAAGTACTCTACTTCTGACAAAAGGGGGTTGGGGGGCCACGTCCATCCCAGCCCCTGGCTCCCAACCTCTTTCCATCATTCCTGAGTCCCAGCACCTGTTTGTGCCTGACAGAGGGGAGGGTTTTCGACCTAGATCCACCTCCCTTCCTGGCGTCTGCCTCCCAGATTTTATCCTCTCCGCAGAGACAGAAACCCTGTTTTCATTGATGCTTTCCTCCTGTTTTAACCCTCGCATTGCAAGCCACATATGCCCCTCCAGGTCCCCCATCTCATGCACTTGGCCTGCGTGAGCCCTGACGTAGGCATCTCCATCTCCCATCTTGCTCTGAAGGGTCAGGGATAGCACCCCACCATTCATGCAGAAGCAATCCTGGACAGAAAGTTATCACAGGGTGGAAAAAAGCTATGAAAAAATGGACATGATCTAGCCACAGTTAAGCATGTTTCAGGGCCCAATCCTATTCCCCTACCATCTTCCACCATGCAGACGCACTGATTGACCCTCTCCGTTTCTTGCTTCTGATATCACATATTATGGGATATGCATTCAGTGTCGTTGAGCATTCTATATTCATTTAAAATATTTATATCCTGCCTTTCCCATCCCTTTTTTCTACATATTAATATTATACAAAAGTAGGGGGTTATGCCTCTCAGGCTTCTCCTTCCCACAGGGACGTTGGCGTTTCTCTTGCGGGGACACAGTTCAGTTTAAAACATTTGTCCACTTTGCTTCTCTTTAGCCTGTGCTCTTTCTGCTACCTTGCCCTTACTCTTGCCAAATAAGCCTTAAAGACAATAAAACGTATAGCCCAACCCTATCCTGGGCTGGCATTCAGGGTGCAGGGCTGCCGGCACACTGGTAGCTGCATCCTATGCGCCAGCCGGATGAGGCCAGTCACGAAAGGTAAGAATGGAAGACACTTACCTTTGTGTCGGCTGTAGAAGGGTCCCTGATGGGACTCCTCAGAGCTATGCCAGCTCTTTTGTGGAGCCTGCTGGAGGTTGGGACTGGACCGGGGTTCGAGATATGGCTACCACAACCCCCCCCATCCCAATCCGCCCCTCCACCTGCAGAATCCCACTGGTGGCCGGTCTGCAACACACTGCAGCCTTCTAGCCCTTGCAATGCTCCACAGGCAAAACATACTGCGAGGATAGGAATGAGCCGTTAAGGAGCTCCAGGTCCTTGGATGTTACTGTGTGTATGTGTTACTCTTTTCAGTAAATCAGCAGGCTGAGTATTGTACCTTCTGACTGGCATTGGCTTGCCACTCATCTGATGTGACAGCCTACTATGATATCGTAGGATCCTACCACATTCACCCTTTTCTCTGTCACAGATACCAGCCATTCACTGAGTTAGTGCAGAGAATCCAAATATCATCACTGCCAAATTATTATTATTATTATTATTATTATTATTATTATTATTATTATTATTATTATTATTATTATTGCTTGGGATAGTTGTGGCTGATCCAGTTAACACACTGACTGCTATTGTTTTTGCTGAGGGAACACAGATATTGCAAGATTGTAATGGGAAATATAGTGCTATCTTAAAATGAATGTAACAGACCCCCTTACAGCTGACTGTGAAATAGCAGCATTCCAGAGACATCGTACAAAAGAGGCCATCCAGAGCCTTGCAAACCTTGATCCACAGAATTGACTTCTTCAGAGCAAAAGGAAAGATTTTAGTAGCGTATGGAGGTTTTCATGGCACAATACAGTTTGCAGCGATTTCGAGATTATGGGATTTGTAGCCATGTAAATAGAAGAAATAAAGTTCTTACTTCAACCAGTGGTCTGGTTGAAATTCCTTTATGACACACAGCAGCGTTTGTAGTAGCAAATACGAGTGCCAAGGTCTAAGGATTATCCAAAACAGAACCACAGGCATTAACTTCGTTCCTGACGTTTCAACCTTCGCTTGGGCTTTCTTCAGAGATACACCGGCAGCGCCATCCATTCATCCAGCGATGTCCATCCATCAGCGCTGCCGGTGTATCTCTGAAGAAATCCCAAGCGAGGGTTGAAACGTCAGGAACGAAGTTAATGCCTGTGGTTCTGTTTTGGATAATCCTTAGACCTTGGCACTCGTATTTGCTACTACGAACGCTGCTGTGTGTCATAAAGGAATTTCTACAGACCACTGGTTGAAGTAAGAACTTTATTTCTTCTATTTACATGGCTACAAATCCCATAATCTCAAAATTGCTGCAGGAAAGATTTTGTTTTATATTCTGATGTCCAGCTGGTATCACGTGGATAAATCAAGAATGCTGATATGCTTGAGCAGAGTTGGAACCTTTTTTCTGGAAAGGAAGCGACTTAATTCCAGAAAATGCTATATGACCAACCAATTCTGATGTCAAGGTTTTCATGAGTAAGCCTCCACAGAGATAATAAGCAAAAACTAATAGAGGCAAATATGGCATCTGAAGAGGCACTGAGTCATCTGTCAAACTCCCATAAACTTTCTGGCTTGTACAATAGTTTAAATCCAGGAAAAATCCCCTCAATTTAATATTTAGGTCTGGCAGAACCTAATTTTAGATAAAGGAAAAAAAAACCCAATAAAACACTGTATGGATGGCAAGCATTCAACTCTCTTCTGAAAGCACCTTACAACATGGTCTATTAAGAGCCGAAAGAGTCTGCTGAACAAGAATACCTTTTATCTCCACTTTGTGGGCCAAAGACAGCTGCCAAACACAAATTAATGTGTAATTATTTTTCTTCCCTGAATCATTTTCTTTCATGTGTCATAACATGCAGACTGAATAGCACCACACCTTTGACTTTAATTGTAGTAATCTGATCTGTCAACCACAAGAAAGCATTTTCTAATGCTTTCTTTAGAATGGACTTTCAAGTCAAAGCAACAACAGGGACTACGATTGTTCCCTCCTTTTCTTTTTTTGTCTAAGTTGGAAACGGAATGTTGAAAAACACAACCAAATCTTGGCCCACACAGCAAACAGGCATTGCCTTAAAAGATACAAATGGCTATGTGTTTGACAGGTGACTTAAGGTGATGATGGGATTCCTTTTTTCATATGTTTGGTGACTAATTATTTGCCTGGTAAATGTAAGGCTACCTGGCTTTGTGTTAATACTATAATGGGAAATAGGCTGTATCATTTATCTACTCCAATTGTTTAAACATTTGAAGGAAAAGACATTGAGAGCAGCAGGTGGCTTGATTGCTCCGGATCTTTTGTATAAGAGAGATTGTGAAAACAAATAGGATTGCTCTTGATGGGGCTTTGCTGGTGATTATTTTAAGAGACCTATGAGCTTATTTACTAATATAGATGTCCGCTGGGATCAAAAGACCATACTCAAGATACATATTGTTTTAATATTTTAATTAAGCATTTAAATTGCCCTCATTCTGTCACTAATGAAGATTAATTGTGAAGCCTCAATTTCATGAGAAAGTCACGATGAACAGAATTTAAATAGTCATTTGCTCTCTGGCCAGATTCCACCAGGAAACTCTTCTGCATAAGTTCCTTTGAAACATACAAAGTTGGGCAGGAAGAGATGCCAAACGTTCCTTCAATGGGAGCAAAGATAGGAGAAGGGACTAGTGGAGTATCCTCTATGAGTCAGATTCCAACTAGTGTTTGAGCAAGTTGAACCGTACTTCTGTTCATACATAGGGGCGGGATTTCAACTGACTCCCTTCTCCATTGGCATCCCCCCATGCCATACCCCACATTATTCTTGGGGTCCCCTGAATTTAGAATCAGATTTCAGGGTACTGGGAACTGTAGGACATAGAAGGAATGGAAAAACCCAATTCTGTAAGCAGTGTCCTATTCACAGTTCTCTGGAGTCTCCCACTCTCTAATCTGAAAAAAAAAAGAAAAAGAAAATTCTAGGACAGCTTCTCAAACTTCTCAAACCCACCTACTTGGTGGGTCATGACCCGATTACTGGTGAGTTTCGCAGAGTGTCCAATGAAATACAGGTGATGGAAAGATGAGAAAATGAATTACCTCAAGCCAGAGTCGTAGGAGCGCTGCCCCCTACTGGGGACGGGCTGTTGACAGGCCGAGATGATGCCCCCGGCAAAGCTATGCCCCCGCCAAGTGACATCACCAGGAAGCCATGCCCCCGGATGATGTCACGCGGCATCTGAAGGGCCGAAAACGGCCCCAGGGGGCAGGGGGAGGGTGGAAAACGCCCTCCCTGGCCTCCAGGAGACTCAGGATGACACGTAGGGAGGGGGTGATGCGCCCGCTGCCCCCTCTCCCCCCGCTGCCACCCAGTCGTCGTACTACCCGCTCGCCTCTCGTGACCGCGTCTTGCTGTCTTCTTCTGTTCTGGCTCGGCCGCTTCTGACTAGACCAGGCCAGGCCAGGCTGAGTGGCATTCTTCGCATGCGCACAACACCGCTGGATGAACACATCCAGAAGTGTGTGGGGGAGGGATTGTAGGGTGGGATCCTCTTTGGGGGTTAGAATGAGGGGGATAGGACAGATAAGGTCACTTTGGGTAGGATTTAAGGGTAGAGGGGCAAGGGACAATGAAGGGTGAGAAGGTGGAATGGTTTCCCCTTTGGGTGATGCAGGGAACTAGGAAGACTTAGGTGGATTGCACCGAGAAGTGGGTAGTGGGCCCAGTGCAGCTGAAAAATAAGGTACTGTGATGCCACCCCTGCCCCCAGTGGGACTCTACTTCCGGGATTAGCTATCCGCGTTGAGTCAAATTCACGGACGGCTAACCCGCGGATAAGGAGGGCCCATTGTATGCTACTGAATACCCGTTGGTGGAGAGACACAGTGGAAGAAGGCTATTGCCTTCATGCCCTCTTAGAGGTTCCCCAGAAGTACTGTATCTGGTTGGCCATTGTGAGAAATAGGATCCTGGAGTTGATGGACCATCTGATCCAGTGGTCCTTTTCTTATGTTCTAAGAGACAATCAGAATATGGCAGCCAGGTAGTTTATTTAAAAGATTTCTATTCCGCTTTATTCAAAGCTCGAAGTGGAGCACAAGGTATAATACAATACTTTAATTTTAATGTAAAATATACAAAATACAAAACAACACACAAACAACAATATAAACAACAGTAAAAACCACAATACCATACGAGCAGATTAAAAGGTAAAATAAAACACCTGATAGCAACAAGGTAAAACTATAGAATAAAAATAAATGACTCAATGACACTGGCATATAAGCAATGGCTATCAAAAAGAAGGGAAAAGGAGACACTTGACTATTTTGTTCTAGACGTTGTGGATTCAGGTCTCATGAGAAATGCACTTCCATGTCCCACATAACCATAAGTAAGGAAGGGACCATCGGGGCTCAGGAACTCAAAGATGAATCCAATGTGATGCTAACACAACTCCTTTGTGTGTAGAAATCTGCGTACACTGGAATGTTACATTGGCTGAACAAATGTGGGTAGAATACTGTACGGTTAATTGCAATTGCTTAATGAATTAATTAAAAGCAAGACAATGAAAATCATCCTTTCAGCTGACAGTTCTTATCTTCTTATGTCTATGAAGACTTGATCAAACACTCAGACACAAAGGCTGCTTTCATCACTGCTTGAAAATGAATTTGACTCCCTATGATGACATTCATTTCTGTTAACTGGGAACATTGGAAGAACAACATGTGGATCCTGTTTTGTCTCAGTATAACTACAGATTCCTGCATTTACCACTGTGTCATGTGCTGCCCTTTCCCTAGACCCAGGGAGCTGCCTATGTCGTTTCAATACAGTCCCCATCCTCTCTGTGGCAAGGCCATACGCTACTGAACATATTCTATAAATACAGAAGCAATTAAATATACCAGTTATAATGATGTATTGGGTATACTATGATATGCCCAATGGTTCAAGGCATTAGTTGTTGGTGTTGTGTCTGTCACAGTCCCAGGGACTGATTCAGTTCAGCCAAGCTACTTCACTCACTCCTATCCCTTGAAACTAGAGAACATAAAATATGCCTCGTAACAGTGGTAAGCATTCCAGCACACTTAAAAAGGTAAAGGTAAAGGTATCCCCTGACAATTAAGTCCAGTCCAGCACACATAGGACCGCACATTAGGATTCTGCCTTAGACCCAAAGTAGTCTCATGTTGGGGGAAGGGCGATACGCAGTGGCAGTCAGGAATATACGTAAATTTCAAAATGGGATGAACTACATTTGTGTGACTTTTCTTCTTCACTGACTTTTATAGTTCTAGGAAGGGGAAGAGAGAATTTCCAGGATTAGCCAGGAACATAACTATGCTTGCAGCAAGCTTGCAGTAATATCATTATTATAATTACCGTATATTAATAATTGTAATAATATAACATATATTATTCCAGCTCAGATGTTGTGGGCCAATTCCTAGCCTGTTACATATCTAGGGCTGCAATCCTATGCACTTTCCTGGGAATAAGTCCCATTGAACACAATAGTCCTTCTGAGTAAACATGTATAGGATTGTGCTGTAAGGTTGCAATCTCATGCACAATTATTTGGGAGCTAAACCTCACTGAGCACAGTTAGTCTATTTGTGATGAAATGTGTGTCAGGTTGCAAAGAGCTATGCATCCATTTGAGATAGGCACGCATTTGTGCTCTCTTTCAGACAGCAAAGCAAGCAACTTCCGTAATGAAACACACACACACACACACACACACACACACACACACACACACACACACACACACACACGAGGGGTTTTGTTTGTTTGTTTGTTTGTTTGGAAAAATGCCAGTTTGGATAATGCTACTGATCGCATATTAAAATGATGTTTGAAATCAATCAAGTCATTTGATTACATTTCAGATTAGACAGAGATGAATCATCATCGTCATCATAAGGAAGATGAGCAATTCATTTACCATATTACAGGTTGTGTCTCTGGTTTAACAGAAGACAGCAATGGGTTGTTGTGAATCCTGAATAACCACCACTGAAATTAGTGGGACTGAAATTAGTCACAACTAATTTGTCTCACAGATTTCAGTGGTGCTTAGACTTGATTCATTTTCTTTGGATGTACAGCCCAATGTGGAATTTCTGCAAACCCTCAAGGAACAACACTATAGATAGAGACATGAAGGCAAGTGGATTAGGCAACGTGGACATTTCCAAACGAGATTGAGACAGTTTGACTAATACAATATACCGTAAATCAAGCATCCAATGCAGCATATATATTTCTCCATCTACAGCCCAGTCTGAAATTAATTATCTATCACTAATTTATAACAATCATTTATAGATTAGAGCTGCAGTGAAAATCTTGAGAGCCCAGATTTTCTTTATTAAACAAATGCATCAAGAATTTAACAAACTTGCTGAGATTAACGTCATTTAATTTGATTTAATCAAGATTCTTTAGTTTTAATTTCTATAATGATACTTTGCTTTACAGTTCAGCAATAATAAATTATAAAACTAAGGCACGTGACATGTCATGACCGAGAAAACCCCCAGTAAGGATTGCAAATTACAGACAGAGCAATTTACACAGAAAATTTTGTTGTTGTTGTTGTTGTTGTTCAGTCGTTAAGTCGTGTCCGACCCTTCATGATCCCATGAACCATATCCCGCCAGCCAGGCCTTCCTGTCCTCCACTATCTTCCTGAGTTCGCTCATTTTCATGTTTGTTGCATCGGTGATGCTGTCTAACCATCTCATCCTTTGCCTTCCCCTTCTCCTTTTGCCTTCAATCTTTCCCAGCATCAGAGTCTTCTCCAGAGAGTGATTAACAAACTGATACGAGCTCTACAAACTTCAAATATAAACTGTCCCTTACCGTATGACTAGGGGCAATTGGAGACGTCATGATTACCTCGTGATAAACTCTCGTGACGTGATGGTGGAGTTCGTTTGTATTGCTAATCACGTGCGGGAGGCGTGGTGATCATGGGCGTCGATGGGGGGAAGCGCGGGGGCGGGCCGCCGGGGGGTGTCGTGCGCATAGGGGTGACGCGCGACCCCCCCACTTACTTTTTGCCGGTGGAGCTGGGCCCGCCCGCCCGCCCTCGCGTCCGTTTGGCTCAGAAATGAGCCGAAAACGGCGCGGGGGGTGTTCCCGGCATGCGCATGACGTCATGCGCGGGGTCGGGGCCGCGTCATTAAGGGTGACGCGCACGCCCCGCTCCCCGGTGACGCGCATCCTGGTGACGCGCCTGGTGGTGATTTTCTTCTTGCAACTACTCTGCTCTTAATACTGCGTGAGATCGCAGCACAGGAACCTTTTTCGTCCCCCCCTCCGCTATTACCGGTATTTCAAGCGGCTCCTTCTCTTGCACTTGTGTTTTTCACTCTCAAGTCTCTTTTGCCTCCCAATAGCCCTCGACTTCCTTCTGTTGTTGTTCTCCCCCCCCCCATCGGCGGTCTTTTTTTACTTTTAACCCTTGCATTGCTTTACATTTCCTCATTTCCTCCCTCCTTGTCTTGTTTCCTCTCCGTTCCACTCTTAAGTATCTCCTTACCCCCCCTTCCCTTTTCCTTTCCACAACTCTGTTCCTTAGGGTTCTTCCCCCCTCCCCGTTTTGCTCTTGTCTTGCTTCCCTTTTTTTGGTTCCCACAGCGACCAGAGGCTTTGTCACAAGCTGCAGCAGCGCCTCTGACATGCGGTTTTGTGTAATAAGAATATTTTTTTGAATTGACCAAGAGAAAGCCAAAGAACAAAACGACGCTCGTCCATAGATCAAAAGAAACAGTCACAACGCCACGCCATAATTTTCGCTTAGAATGAAAATGAAAAGGAAGGGGGGAGGGAAAAAACAGCATGATAACCAGCAATCCATCTCATTTTCCACGAATTCTTCTTGCATCCGTGGTGAGAGTAATGTCTGCCTTAGCTGTTAGTAACTCATCCCTTCTTAATGCTGGCAGAGCTAAGGCAAAGTTGCTTGTTGCAGGTAATGGTGGATGGGGAGGGTGGTAAATTCATCTCTGAGGGAGGGGATGGTGCCGCCATCTTTGAAGCAGGTGGTGGTGCGCTCGCTCCTGAAGAAACCCTCCCTGGATCCCACTATTTTGAACAACGTCCAGCCAGTCTCAAATATCCCGTTTCTGGGCAAGGTGATCGAGCAGGTAGTGGCGTCTCAGCTCCAGAGGGTCTTGGAGGAAGCTGATTATCTGGATCCATTCCAGTCTGGCTTCAGGCCGGGGATCGGGACAGAGACGGCCTTGGTGGATGACCTGCGCCGGGGACTGGACAGGGGGAGTGCGTCCCTGTTGGTCCTGCTGGACCTCTTGGCGGTTTTTGACACCATTGACCATGGTGTCCTCCTGGGTCGGTTGGCTGGGTTGGGGCTTGGAGGCACCGTACTGAGGTGGTTCCGCTCCTTCCTGGCTGATAGATCCCAGAAGGTGGTGTTGGGGGATGCTTGTTCAGCACCCTTGCCCTTGAGGTGTGGGGTGCCACAAGGGTCAATTCTGTCCCCCATGCTGTTTAATATCTATATGGAGCCACTGGGAGAGGTCATCCGGGGGTTTGGGGTAGGGAGTCATCAGTATGCTGATGACACCCAGCTCTTTCTCTCCTTTCCACCCGACTCCAAGGGGGCAGTCGATGTCCTGAATCATTGTCTGGAGGCAGTTGGGAGCTGGATGGGGGCAAACAAGCTGAAATTAAATCCTGATAAGACAGAGGTTCTTCTGGTCCAGAAGTCTACAACTCAGGTACTGGACTATCGTCCTGCTCTGAATGGGGTTGTACTCCCTCTGAAGGAGCAGGTCCGCAGCTTGGGGGTTTTCCTCGATGTGCAGCTGCTCCTGGATTCCCAGGTGGCGGCTGTGGCCAGGGGGGCCTTTGCCCAGCTTCGGCTGGTGCGCCAGTTGCGACCGTACTTGGACCGTGCAGACCTGGCCACAGTGACTCATGCCCTAGTGACATCTAGACTAGATTACTGCAATGCGCTCTACGTGGGGCTGCCTTTGAAGATGGTTCGGAAACTGCAACTAGTGCAGAATGCGGCTGCCCGGGTGGTTGCTGGGCCTGTCGGTTCGACTCAGTCGGACCATTGCTCTGGCGGCTACACTGGCTGCCGGTTCGTTTCCGGGCACAATTCAAAGTGCTAGTTTTGACTTTTAAAGCCCTTAACGGCTCAGGTCCAGGGTATTTGAGGGACCGCCTCCTTCCTTATAATCCGACCCGTACTCTGAGGTCATCAGGGGGGGGCCTGTTAACCGTGCCGCCATTGACGGAGGCGAGAGGGATGGCGGCGCGGAATAGGGCCTTCTCGGCAGTGGCGCCCCAATTATGGAATTCCCTCCCCCTGGAATTAAGGACGGCTCCCTCTTTAGAGACCTTTCGGCGGGGCCTTAAGACATTTTTATTTAGGGAAGCATTTGATGTCTGACATGGTGGGCTGGCGTTTTAACAAATGGCTTCTTAACAAAGTACATACAGGTTAACCCACTGGGGTTTGTTTTTAGTTGTTTGTTTTAACTGTTTTTAATTACTTGTTTTTAATTTTTAATGTATATGTATTTTAATGTTGTAAGCCGCCTTGAGTGCCCTCGCTGGGAGAAAGGCGGGATATAAATTCTTTAAATAAATAAATAAATAAATAAATAATGTTAACAGGTCAGAGAAATGAAGTTTAAAGCAGGGGTTTTCAACCTCTTCCCAGCCGAGTACCACCTCTGATGCCACTCTCCTGCCGAGTACCAGTGGAAGTGACTGGCGATGACATCATCACCAGTTACTTCTGGGTGTTTGGGTTTTGGAGACCAGAAAACACAGGTAGGAGGCTCTGGGCGGGTGGGAGGACCCCTCATCATTCCCAAGAGGCTCGGCCAAAGGCAGGAACCTCTTGGGAGTGGAAACGTAGCGCTCACAGCACCGTGTCAGGGCAGGGTTCCATTAGTCCTGTGGTCCGAGTACCACCAGCAGTCGGCCGAAGTACCACTGGTGGTACAAGTACCCTGGTTTAAAGTACTTCTGAGAATAACAGCTAGAGACATTTTTCAGAATTGTTGAAATGTGTAATGTATATTGTTGTGGCTTTAGGAACACTTCCATTTTATTTGTTTTATAGAGCTGGTGTAGCGTGGTGGGCAGTGGCTAAGTCCTTAGCCCTGAACTGTGACTCAGGACTAACCTGGGTTGAATCTCACCTCTGCCATGAATTCATCTGGTGGTCTTTGGCCAGCTACTTTACTCGGCTCCCCTGCTTCAACAAGTGACAATAGCACTTATGTGCACCTTACAGAGCTGTTGTCAAATGTCAAGGCAATACAGTTGAAGCACTTTGCCCACTCAGGTAGTGCTATATAAATGTTAAATATATTTTCATATTTTACCCCGGGTTGGCTCATCAACTAGGCCAACTGAAGTAGTTGCCTCAGGCAGCAGATGGGGGAGCATCCATCTATCTCCTACTACTACAGTACTTGCCTCCACCGCTCCTCCTTCAACTTTCTGACTTGAGAAGGAATGGGGGGGAGAGAGAAGAAGAGGAAATGTGGGAGGAGAGTGCTGAGCTAGAACATTGGCGAGCGGGAGGAGCAGAAGCTGTCACATTATCAGGTAAGGGGGGGCAGCATTTAGCATACTACCTCAGGTGCAGGAAGTCTTGGGCTGACCCTGATTTTTTCTAACTGAAAATAACATGATAATGGAGTGTAAAATCAAATTTCTAGATTAAAAATACTGGACTTGATAGCAAATATTTATTGATGGTATCAAAGCATTTCCATTGCCTATTGCAAGAAATCCAGACCATTTGCAAATATGTATTGATGGTATCAAAGCATTTCCATTGCCTATTGCAAGACATCCAGACCATTTACACTGAAGCTATTAGTGCAAGTCTACAACGGGTGGCGCAGTGGGTTAAACCGCTGAACCATGAGCTGTCGATTGAAAGGTCGGCAGTTCGAATCCACGACGGGGTGAGCGCTTGTTGCTTGGCCAGCTCCTGCCAACCTAGCAGTTCCAAAGCATGTTAATGCGAGTAGATAAATAGGTACCGCTTGCGGGAAGGTAAACAGCGCTCCGTGTTCCAGCTGCATGCTACACGCTGCGGCAAGGAGAGTCATGCCGGCCACATGACCACGGAGGCGTCTTCAGACAGCGCTAGCTCTTCGGCTTTGAAATGGGGATGAGCATCACACCCTAGAGTCGGACACAACTGGACTTAATTGTCAGGGGTCACCTTTACCTTTTTACAGTCTCTTTAGTATATAGTGTACTTTATTTTCACAGCAGACTGCCTTAACTCCAAATCCACAATTTCAATATCTGATTAATGGGTCAATTGAATCATGCAGATTAATTAAATCACTTTTTGTTCAGACCATCTTTACATACTTCTTAAATATTCTGCTTTGGAGTGTATGTGAAGCATAATTACACATGCATCTAGTGAAATCTAGTGAAATCAATCAAAGGTTTTCACTCTATTTTGATGGTATTAAGAGATTTGCCAGCAGTATGCATGAGCTTCTATATTCGATAAAGATGCCTCTGAAATGACTTGGATCAAACCTCATCATTATTCTATACATTGGAATATACGTATACAGTACATTATTATTCTGTGTCACCCCTAGAGACCAGTCATGATTAGATATCTGATGATTAACCTTCTTGGAGCCTTTAAAGTCTTGTTTTTCCATTTTGTCTGTGGTTCTGGGAGGTCCACAGTTCAAACCTTGGACTGCTTACTGCTTCTGTTTTTAATTATAATCTGATATAGATGTTATTGCTCTAGGAATCCCTCCTGCACATAGAATTCGGTACTAGAAGTCAATGAAAATCATTTCAAGAATGATCCTGTTCAAAAGCAGAGGCGTCGCTCCGGTAGGGGCGGGGCTGTAAGTATCGCTGCGGTCATAGTCTCTTTACCGAGCGAGGAGGAGGCAGCCCCGCCCCCTCACTGTCCGAGCCAGTCCCCTACGGAGAAAGCAGCAGGCAGGGTCTCTTCCCTGCCGGTTTCTCCGTAGGGGACTGGCTCGGACAGTGAGGGGGCGGGGCTGCCTCCTCCTCGCTCGGTAAAGAGACTATGACCGCAGCGATACTTACAGCCCCGCCCCTACCGGAGCGACGCTTCTGTTCAAAAGAAGACGAAGTTACACTGCTTCAGGTAAAGGTTGTTGCTATTTGTTTGATCGACAAGCAGGTAAAACACAACTACTGGGGTAAGGTTTGTAGTGTTGGGGGGATGCTGCTAATCACTTCCCTTCTTAAAATTAATTTTGTTAAAAAAATTAAATAAATAAATTGGTCATTCAACTGGCCAGAACAGTAGTTTATCCTTCCTCCCTCCATGTTTTAAAATGAGGTTTTGATGAACTTACTTTATTTACCAGTGGGAAATATTACCAATTATTAAATTGGTTATTGGTAAATAACTGGCAATTATTTACCAGTGTTAGCTACAGAAGCTCAATTCATAGACAGTCTTCTTGCTGTTTTAGGCAGCATTCACATCCACAACGTTACATCATAGTATGTAAAATGAGACCACAGTCATTATAATTATTATTATTTAGAGTGCATATTTTATCACTTATTCTGTCTACAACTACTCGTGTTTTTCCTTACATGCTGTCTGCTTGTTTGGGAAAATTATACGTGTTTTTAAAATGAATAATTAAATGCATCAATATCTTGCCTTTCAATGTTACCACTCCCAAGGTGTCCTACAAAAACATTAAGAAACAAAACAAATCAGTACAGTATCAATACAACCAGTATTGATAATCAGTAGCAATAAAACCATTCAAACTATGATAAAACAATAGAAAAATAAAACATACTGGTGCTAGCAGAATGAAAGCCAGCTTAAGCAGTGGTTAGTCATTTACTCCACCTATAGTGTCTTTGAAAATCAAGAATGCAGTTTGAGAAGAATTCTAAGATCCCTGACATTTGGAAAACAAACAAAAATAATAAAATATGCTGGAGAAGGGAGAGAGCAATAGAATTACTATGATTGCTTACCACATTAACACATTCCTCTTATACTGACAGCGCAGTCCTATCCAACTTACACCACTGATGTAACCAGTGGGGGAGGGCAGGGTGGGAGACTTTGGAGGGGAGGGGAGGGGAGGTTAGATTTAAATCCCCTTTGAATCCCCCTTTGGAGAGGATTTGAATCCCCTTTCCATTCTGGGGCCCAGCGGTGGAACTACGGTGGAGTGGGTGGAGCAGGCGCTCCAGGCGCTCCACCGCGGGGGGGGGGGCGGCCAGAACGCAGTCAGGAGAACTCACCGGCTCCCGAAGTAGCGTCGCGTTTTGGCCCTCCCTCCCTGCCTGCAGGCTGTTTGGCTCCGAAATAGGAGCAAAATGGGCAGGGGGGTGCGTCTACGTGATGCGAGGACGCGTCGCGATGCTGGCTCCGCCCCCTTGCTCCAGGGGCCTGCCCGGCGCGTTCCGCCTCTGCTGGGGCCTCCCGTTCTCGCTGCACCGGTGGTATAAGTTGGATAGGATTGCACTGTCAGTATTTTAGTATGTAACTAATTGTATCTTTTGACCCTGATAAAGGCCTTTGGTGTCATGACCTCAACCAGTAGCCCAGACATCAGTTTGGAAAATGACACTGTTACATCCCTGGCCTTGCTAGTGACCTTGACGTAGACTTGGAAGATGTAGGATCAGAGGCTGTGACAATAATCCATGAGTTCCCCTTTTCGGGGCCTATTTTTTGACTTGTCTAAACCCCCAAGACTTCTGTGATGTCCCAGTATCATAACAGCAGTTAAGTCATCTCCTTGCAGGAAGACTTGTCCTTTTTTGAATCCAGCGCCATGACAGAAGGGCCACATGGCATCCCAGACAAGCAATATGTGGTTTTGCTGTCTTCGTGTCTGGGCTATCTCAGAAACAAAGGAAGCTGGTTGACCCTCCTGCTGAGATTGGCATGTGCCCACCAATTGGACAGCCAAGACCCCCCTGCTTAGGTGGAATTGAATGCCCAGGTGGTTCTCACTGCTCCAGTCGGACAGCCATATGACACCATCAAACCTAGTTTTTTAAAGTCACCCAGTGGGATGCTCTGGGTTGTTACCATTGTTGAGAGCACCTGGTGTTTTGCAAAAGGCACACACCCCCTTTCATTTTGCTGCATTGTGAATGTAGAGTCCAGATTCCTGGAAGAGCACGAGTTGAAAAGTGTAGAAATTTGTGTCAGGAGTTTATGTTTGTTTTGCTTTTTGCTTGTTTTGCTCCATGCCCCTTTTCAGACCAGCCTTTCCATTTCCCAGTTTTTTTTCATTTCCTGAGAGCTGTTTGAATGATGCCTGTGTGCATTCTTCCCTATTGTTTTTTTCCCATCAATGGTTGTGTTCCTTCAGTTTGTCTAGTAGTCCTTTTAGCGTTCAGTCAAAGATGCCCCCAGTTTGCCTCTGTGTGCCTTCACCCAGTCCCAAGATTTCCAAGACTCAAGAAATAATGCACTGAAATTTCAGCCCTCCTCCGAGGCAGATTGCATGGCAGAGGCATCTTTGTTCCATCCCTTTTGGGACATTCTGGAATTGGGGGGGGGGGAGCGAGGCAGGAAATGTGGGGGCCCTGATTGGTTGGAGTACTAGGCAGGAGGCACCTGTGCAGATGTTGACATTGCTTCTCTCACCCAGCACCTCAGTTTACACACACACACACACACACACACACACACACACACACACACACACACACACACACACACACACACAGTTCATTTGGTGTGCTGTGGTTTTTAGGTTTAGTTTGGATCATAACTGGCAGGTTCAGTGTAGGGTGGGACATCAAGAGCAGGTGAATGTTTGATGAGCACTCTGAGGCAAGTTGTTTGGCCAGGGAAGTGCCAAACCAGTTCCCAGTGACTGCACAGCACGGAGATGTGGGATGAGACCCCATTGAGCAATGAGTGCACACTCAACCTCAAAGGTTGCATAGTTTAAAGGGGAGGAGTGATGCAACTCTAAGTTTCTTCAGTTCTTTGATTGGGGTCAGTGGTGATGAGCTGAGATCACATTTTGCATGATTTGCTTCTCAAAGGCAGGTTGGTGTCACCTAAAAAGAGGAAGGCAAAATATTTGATCCTAGCTCTCTCATTTGAAGCAGAAACCATCACTGAAAGGGGGGGCGGGTTGGAATTCTAAGTTGATTAGGACCCACTGTAGAATTTTTGGTGTTAGTAAAATTGTGACCTATTTTATAATCTAATCGCCTTGGCTTGTGTCTTTTGGGGTACGAGAACAAAGACTTCCTCCAAAACACTATGTTATTCTTCCAGAACACTATGTTATTCCTCTATCTAGCTTCTGTGATTCAAGAAGATGATAGAGGTTCTAGAAGACACAACCTGTGATTAGCAGCATTAATAATTGGGGTGTATTGAGTTTTGAAAAAAGGAGATTAAAGTGGGAGGATACATTAAAGGCATGCCAGAGTCCCATTAAGATAAATGGAACTTAAGCACTTAACTGTTCATTTAAAGGTAAAGGTAAAGGTGACCCCTGACAATTAAGTCCAGTCGTGTCCGACTCTAGGGTGTGGTGCTCATCTCCATTTCAAAGCCGAAGAGCCAGCGTTGTCCGAAGACGCCTCCGTGGTCATGTGGCCGGCATGACTCTCCTTGCCGCAGCACATAGTATGCGGCTGGAACACGGAGCGCTGTTTACCTTCCCGCAAGCGGTACCTATTTATCTACTCACATTAACATGCTTTGGAACTGCTAGGTTGGCAGGAGCTGGCCAAGCAACAAGCGCTCACCCCGTCGTGGATTCGAACTGCCGACCTTTCAATCGACAGCTCATGGTTCAGCGGTTTAACCCACTGCGCCACCCCCTGGCAACTGTTCATTTAGGAATTATTAATTCCTTTGGATTGCACCTCATGCCTTTAGAACTGATAAACATGACATTACTACAGTTTGATTCAGTAATGTTGTAAAGCGCTTGCTCCTTGATGCACATGCAATAAGTACTCTATTAGGCCTGTGTTGTCATTCTGGATTTATGTCAAGGAGTGTCTTGGGCCAGTAATATAACCACTCTGTTTATCAAGTGCTTAGGCTGATTTTATGATATCTCTGTATTCGACAGAGATTGGTTAAGACATACCTCATAGCCCATAATCAAAGGTTACTGCATGTGCTGTGCAGCAATATGAATGGGTGGGAGAAAACCAGCAGGCTGCTTCTGGTATGTTGCTCTCTCCCCCCCCCCCAATGAATTCTAGTCCATTAGCGAACATATGTGTCTTTGTTTCCTTTATTTTGTTGAAAACAAACATGCTAGATGTTATCTGTATGGTGGAAGGGAGAAGCTCTTGCAATTGGAGATGCTCTAACCCACCACTTCCTTCTCCTCCTCACTTCCATTTCCACTGTATTCCCCCACCCCCTTCTTTGTGAATCCAGAGAACACAAGGAGTGGCAGAAGTAGGTGGTGGATGCCCCACATCAATCTTTCTCCTAAGTTGGCCTCATGGATGGGACAATCCTGTCTGAGAAGGGCCTCCCACAAAGGTGTTAGGGAATGGGTAGGTTATTGGGAGCAGGTGGTCCCAAACTCTATACTGTGTAGAGGTTTTAACTATGTTAAAACCCACAGCTTGAATTGTGCCAGGAAATAAACTGTGAGCCAGTGAAGATCTTTTAATATTGGTGAAATATGATCCCATTGGCTCATTCCGGATAAGAATCTGCTCATTGCATTCAGAACCTATGGTAGTTTCTGAACAGACTTTGGGTGCAGCCCCACATATAGCACATTACAATAGTCAAGTCTGGATATTATACTGCAGCATGGATAACTGTCATCAGACTGTCTTATGGTTACAGCTGGTGCAACAGCCTGAGTTAGTGAAAGGTGCTTTCATGCCATGGGATCTATGATAGTCTTCAAAGTAAGGACCAGACCTAACCGTACCCCAATTATGAACTGGATCCTTAAGGCAAAGTGCAACCCCATTTGGAACCTGTTGAGCATCGCCACTATGA
This sequence comes from Plestiodon gilberti rubricaudatus, assembly GCA_026170595.1. NCBI lineage: Eukaryota > Metazoa > Chordata > Lepidosauria > Squamata > Scincidae > Plestiodon > Plestiodon gilberti. Next base: position 179,673,804 of record JANXHW010000002.1, read on the forward strand.
TGTGGTGTGTGCATTGGTTGGGGGGAATTTCAGAATGTTTGACCAAGGCCAGTTCCTGGTCTTGCATGGAATGTCTGGAAACCTGATCATGAAGCAGCCCAATGTACGTGATTCTTCCCCCTCAAAAAGAGGGGGATCACATTAACAGGAATTCACAAAATCAGACATTGACATGATGCACTGAGTTAAGACCAGATGTTCGCTGAACAGTGGAGGGGAGATGTTCTATCATCTGATTTGAGCTTACTGTACATGGGAATATATGGTCCAAATTCTGTGTTGTGCCTTCCTCCTCCAACTATTTATTTATTTATTATTTATTTTTCACATTTTTATACCGCCTTTCCTCCAAGGAGCTCAGAGTGGTGTACATATTTCCTCCCCTCCTTTTGTCCTCACAACAACCCTGTGAGGTAGGTGGGGCTGAGAGATAGTGACTGGCCCAAGGTCACCCAGGAAGCTTCGTGGCTGAGCGGGGATTTGAACCTGGATCTTCCAGGTCTAAGTCCGACTCCCAAACCACTACACCATCCTGGCCCAGTAAATGTTCCGGTAAACTGTACTCTGAAACAGACTGTGTGCTCTTCCTATATTTCTTCCTACATTTGTTTCAGCACCAATTGCACATAAATCTTGTTTTCTGAAAGTGATGATAGACAGTGGAAGAGAAGCACTGGTTCAGAGGGGAGTGTGTGACATGTTTGGATAGGGCATGAACTGCTACTGTGCTTCCAGCTTCATCCTCTGTTATTCTGAACTACAGTATTTTCTGTGCAATCACATTTTTAACTAGCAATGTACTTTACACTGGAGTCAAACTACTAAGGAGACCCTGGGAACACATTCACAAGCTGTGGAAGCCAAACCTTTTGGACTCTTACTCATTTCTCTGGCCTTCTGAATAGACTGAACTAGTTGCACCTTTTTAATGAGATGAGAAAGAAATATATTAAGCAAGCTATGACTTGTTGTAGTCCCATATTTGCACATGCATTACTAAATGCCATCTGGTACATTTTTTTTTAACTGTTAACATTTCACAGTCTTGTTTTTTTTCAATGAAGCATTTGGGTAGTGCTTCTAAGCACTGAGATTTTGGGTGGAGGAGGAAAGGGTGGAGTATAAACACTGGATAAAGGGACATGGGAACCTGACTGAACATCCTTACTTGTGCATGATTGGGGGTGGGGGTGGATCATGATGACTGCACTGACCAGCCCCATCCTCACATTTCCCATTCATTGGTTGCCAGGCCACAAAGAAAACAAAGAAAAATGTGTATACTCCATTATACGTATATGAAGAACTGTACAAGTGTACAGATCAACAGTGGGCTAGTTCAGATGATACTTCAACTGGCCTATTGTAATAATATGGGAGAAGAGCAGGGCATACATTTTCCCCCATCCCTCCTCCATTATTTAATTGTGCAGGAGTTTGTTCAAACCACCCTACAGTGCGTGGATGAAGTGCTACTAGTATTTTATCCATACACTGAGGGGTGGTTCAGACAAACACCCCCATATGATTAGGAAGTGGTAGGACAGTGTGTCAGGAAATGAGGTATGTACACCCAACTCTCTCCCCCACATGATGGACATACTGTCCAAACCAGCTCATACTATGCACACTGTATGCCAATTATATGTGCGTTGAATGTCATGTGAATATACAGGTCACGATCATAGACAGATCTATGTATAGTGTGAATGGATACAATGTAATGTGTGAACAGCCTTTTACGTGCTATGAGCATAAGTTGGTGGATCCCAGACTGGAGCTTTCCCATGAATTCTATATAGAAACAATAGCTAGTCGAAATTGAAATTCTGCAGGGTGCAAAATTGCACCCTTGCTTGGAAAAAGGATTGCTTAATAGGTGTGAGGTTTCTCTGACCCCATATACTTCCAGAGCTTTGCTTTATGGATCTGGCTTTTTTCCACCTGTGCTTTTTAGATGTCTTTGTCAATGCTGCTTTGTGCCACTATTGTGGAGCAGGCATTAAATTGTGTTTAAAATGAGGCATAAATCTTTTAGATTCTTATTATTAACATAAAGAAACACAAAGCAGAGTTAATATACCAGTGCATTCTATGACTTTGTGTGGGCGTGTGGTTTAGTACATTTTTGACTCTCTCATATTTTATAGGAAAGGGAGAGGGAGAATTACATTTTGCCTCAGGCCAGACTGATTGGTAAGACTTTCAGACACTTTAAGTAGGCGCCACAAATTGTGTAAGCTCTGACCTGCCGGCTTACAGCCTAGTTCACATGACAGAGATATCTGATGCCTTTGCCAAGTCAAACTGATGTAAAAAGGTGCCTAAGAAATGAAAGGAACCCGGAAGGCATCCTAGAGATTTTTGAAAAATGTAGCAGACCCGGCCTCAGTTTATGATGGTTTTCCCTGTCCTTCTTTCTCATAAGAACATAAGAAGAACCTGCTGGATCAGGCCAAGGGCTCATGTAGTCTAGCTTCCTGTATCTCACAGTGGCCCACCAGAAGCCTCTGGGAGCACACAAGACAACAAGATACCTGTATCCTGTTGCCACTCCCTTGCATCTGGCATTCAGAAAGAGACTACATTTAAAACCCAGAGGTTGCATACAGTCACGACTTGTAACCTGTGATTGACTTTTCCTCCATAAATCTGTCCAATCTCCTTTTAAAGGCATCTCGGCCAGGTGCTATCACAACATCCTGGGGCAAGGAGTTCCACAGATGAATTACACTCTGGGTAAAGAAATATTTTCTTTTGTCTGTTCTAGCTTTCCCACCAGTCAATGGTAATGGATTACCTCTGGTTCTGGTATTGTGTAAGAGGGAAAAGAACTTTCCTCTATTCACTCTGTCCATCTCATGCATAATTTTATGTCTCGATCACGTCCCCTCTCGGGTGCCTTCTTTCTTGACTAAAGAGCCCCAAATGTTGTAGCCATTCCTCATAAGGGAGATTTCCCAGCCCACTAGTTATTTTGGTCACTCTCTTTTGTACCTTTTCCAGTACAACTATATCCTTTTTGAAATGTGGCAGCCAGAACTGGACACAATGCTCCAAATAGGGCCTAACCACATAATGTGGCCACTCAGCTATCAGTATCAGTATCAAAGTCCCACCATACTCTAGAACGGGTTCTCAACCAGTGGTATTAGTACCACCTGTGGTACTTCGGCCGACAGCTGGTGGTACTTGGACCACCAGAACCCCGCTCTGATGCGGCGCTTTTGGAGGCACGTTTTTATTCCTGGGAAACTCCTGCTCTTGGCTGAGCCTCTCAGGAAGCTGAGAAGGGCTCTCCCACCACCCACCCAGAGCCTCCTACCTGTGTTTTCTGGCCTCTGAAAACCCAGAAGTGACTGGCAATGATGTCATTGCCAGTCACTTCCGGTGGTACACAGCCAGGATAGTGGCACTGGAGGTGGTACTCGGCCGGGAACGGGTTGAGATCCCCTGCTCTAGAAGACCTCATGTTCCTTTAAGAAGCTGTCTCAGTGTCAGTTTCCACCATATGCGCAGTCCTCCTAAGATACAGTGGTTCCATATTAGCAATTTGCATGATTTAGGAAGAAAGAATTATGTCTGTGCCAGCCCAGAGGGGCAGACTCTGCTTTATCCAGCACAGGGCTGGAGGCTGCTGGAGGCCTCCATGAGGTAATTCATCCCCTTACCCTGTGTTGAGCCCCAGCAGCCTCTATGGGGCAATTTGAAACTGTGCCAGCTAAATGGCCAGTGCAAATCCGAGCAGCCTTGTGTCAAGCCCGGGAAGGTGGATAGGATTCGACGGAGGCCTCCTCTGCCAAGCCCGCCCCCTACCAGGTCTGTTCCGCCCTCCTCCACCCCGGAATGCCCCCTCCTCACCCCCGTTTTGCCCACCACCCAGTGTGGAGCTCACCTACCTCTGGTGGGTGCTGCTTGTAATAAAGGCAAAACCTGCCCTCTAACCATTAAGTTGGGTGGCCTGCTGACTCTCATTGATAGGGATCCCATAGGCAAAGCAATGTGTCTCTTCACAGAATACGCAGAGATACACTGCATCTCCCCAAAGTCCTTGAAAAATACAAGTCCTACTTTCCCTCATGCCCCATGACAATGGGCATTTTGTTAGTAAATAACATAAGCAAATGCCGGTAAATATATCAGGCCCTTGTTCCAGTAGGATGAATGAGAGACCTTCTCATCACAGCTGTTAGGGAAAGATGGGACTCATGAGTTTATGAGTTCAAGACTGGGATTGGTCTTAAGGCAGCAGCTGACGGCTCACCAAAATGGTAGGAGAAAATCAACGACATTGACTGTAGGAATGTGCGGGTAAAGGTGGAAAGAAATGACGAAGAACTATGTGGGAGCTAATCTTACACATTTGCCCTAAAGCTATGCTCAACCATGGTCTAGGCTCAGAACAAACATGCAAAAAAACCAAAAAGGTGCACATTTGGATGTAAAACCCACATGGGTTTACAGTACCTGTGAGTTTTTCCCCACAGCATATTTTCACTTTATTCTATGAGTTCTGAAACTTCCACTTTTGAACATATGATAGGAAAATGCATGCGATTTTCAATATTTGTGAGTTCTCAAAGGAGGTGAAACTGTACCCTAGATTGGCTCCTAGTGGAGCCTTCTTCTGCTACAGCTTGTCCTCCTGTTTTCGACTTTAAAAGGCAGCCAGCTCCACCCCTTGGTTGTGCCAAGTAGGAGCGAAAGCATGAATCCTTTGTGGGGCAAGGAGGAGTTCAGAACTTTTAGAGACATTTGGTAGGAAGTGGCTGTCCAGGCAGCTCTCTCCAAAAATTACCAAAATGTGGGGCAGTTCTGCTACATTTTGAAGAAACTCAAGGACATGGGCTACCAGAGGAACCTTGAGGCATGCAGGAGCAAAGCCAAGGAACTGAGTAGGAAATACAAACTGGTGGAGGAGGACAACAGCCATTCTTGGTGCTCTGGGACAAGCATGCCCTTCTTCAACATCCTTGAGCAGTTCCTCTGCACAGACTGTGGGGCGTTTGTATCCCACATGAGTGGTTCACGGGTGGTGCAGCAGATGAGGTGCACTACCATGCAGAGGGGCATGCGAAAAGAAGTGGAAGGAGAAGAAGAAGTGGTATTGAGCCTGGTTCCTGTCAACCCAGAGGAGTTCTTTCTCCCAGGACCGTCAGCATCAGATGACTCATCCCATTCCATGGGTGATTCAGGCAGCCTGCTGCTGTTTGAACCATCACAATGGGTGTATTCAGAACCAGGAAATTATTCCCTATCTCTTGTGGAGAATACTTTGGAAAGTGGGGGGGGGAGTTGGTGGGTGTGGGAAGAGCAGGAAGCGGGGTGATGGTTTCCCCACCTCTGGCTCTGACCACAGTAAGGATTGGACAAATTCTGAACTACACATGAAACTCATAGCTGGATTTTTAACCATTCTTTAATCTTACCCATGATGGTACAATTTGGTGTACCATTGCCATAGACAGCTTTTGCCAACCACGTTCCCAGTTTTCTGTTTCCACCTTTAACAGGGTCCCATCAGACATTTCCAAGCCCCATGAGGTAGGAGAGAGAGGTTAACTGTTGTCGGAAACCCTGAGGTTCCGCAGAGACCCATCAGGGGTCATTGAGTAATGGTGGGATCAGTAATTGTAGACAAACTTGGAATACAGATTAATCTTCCCTCTTTCACATCCACATGAAACTGTTGGGAGAACTTGTCAAGAGGTTTAGATTGAGATGTTACCAATATGCTGATGACTCTGCTCCATTCTCATTTCCATCTGATTCCAAGGAGGCAGTGGAGGTCCAGAATTGGTGCCTGAGCTCAGAACTGGACTAGATGTGAGCTAATAAATGCTCAGGATGCAGTGCACACCCCGTTGTCATGACTGCATCAGCACTGGGGGAGTTAGGATTGGGCTCTTAATTTTATTAACACATAGGGGTTACTCAGCAGAGATGCAGAGGTTTTTCAGTAGACAAGTCCACGCGAAAAGCATTCTTTCAAGGTACAAAATGTGAGAAACACATGACTTGGGAGCCAAAATGCTACTCATTGGTTCTGGGTACTCTATGGCGGTAGTCAAACCAAACCATTTCACATATATTTCATTGACCAAAAACGCTCCTGCAGGAGCACTGTGATCTCGATGATAGGAAGACATTCATTGGGATGCTGATTAGCTATTCCCCATGCATGTTTCTTTCTTTTGGAAAGTCTACTTGTGATGCATTTTCTAAGCTACCAGAGAACAAGAGCCAGGTAGAGGGGGACAAGAGAATTTGCAAGAGCACAAGGGCCAGGTGTCCTTTGTTGTGTCAGCTTGCTGGCCCATGTAATGTCATCAGTGATGAATTAGGCTTCATTCTTGCTACTATTGACCGACCAGTGCAAGACAGCAGAGACGGAAAGTTTACCTGTTGAAAAGCACGAGGTGACTTACTTTATATAGAAACAAGAGTAAAGAATCAGAGAATTCATCATGCATGTCCCTGGCCTCTGCTTCGCTTTGATTGTATGCAGGGGGATCAAAGGCAGTTTTTGGATACTGTACTGTTTTGATTGAGAAACATATAAGTAATGGGTATTAGTCGAAAAAGCTGTACAGAAGAAAGGGAAAGTATTTCAACTGACAAAAATGGGAACTTGGGAAAAAAATATCGAAGACCATAAAGGCAATAGATAAAAAGCAATAAGGCCAACATCACACGCTATGCCCAACAACAGCTCAGTGGTAGAGTGTAAGCTTTGCATGTAGAAGGCCTCCGGTTCATTCCCTGACATTGCCAGTGAAAAGGAACAGGTTATTGCGCAAGATGTCAGGGGTTGGCCAGGATGGGCACTGGCTGAGGGGGGCTCAACCAGCCAGGCTGACCCCTGAACCCCTGCTGCTGGGGACAGCAGTAGCACCTAATGAGCTATCGGAAGGCACGGGGGAAGGGAGTGCAGGGCTTTGGCACTGGCACAGCTAGGCGGACCAATGATCTGACTTACTATATGGCAGCTTGATGTGTTCAACGCCATTAAACACACAAGAACAAGATAAACTTTACCTAGTGCCCAAAAGACAGCTCCCCCCAAAAAAACGTGCTGGGTGCACATGCTCAGGAAGGGTGCCATCACCATAAGGGCCCCCCTTGGTGGTCATCTGCCTAAATTCTGGAGGGTAAAACTCTGCTTCAACTGCCCAGGTAATGGAAGAGCGAGCTGAGGCATCATCTGCCCTCTGGCATCAAACTGAGGGCACAATCCTGCCTATATATAGGCCAGTGGAGCGTGCGCTCCGCTGATCTTAACTGTCACGAAAGTGCCATAAGGCACTTTCAATGGCACCGAAAGAGTAAGCGCACCGGACTCCGCACAGCCGGATACAGGTAAGTCAGGCGGTGGGAGGGCGTGGGGAGAGTGGAGTTGCGGGGGAGGGGGCCATTGGCCAGCCTGAGTGAGGTGGGGATATCAGTGCTGGACTGCGCCAATATCCCTGTCCCCTTCCAGAGCCAGGTTGGCCTTACATGGCCTCCATGGACGTGTGTCAGCTAAAGACCTGGCGCACATCCAAGGAGGCCTATTGGGGGTCTTCCCCCTAGGTGAGCCCCGGCTGTGCCAGCGCGGGTGGCATCCTGCCTAGGATGCAGTGACAGGGCATTTCAAACGGCCACCACATCTTAGGCAGGATCAGGCTGTAATGCTCCCTGGAAGTTTGCACTCTCTGTTTCTCAGGATGAACACCGTACCAAGGGTAAAGATCAGTCTGACCCATACCACTGACCAGAGAATAGAACCGCTGCAGGGAGCTCGCCTCCCCTGCCTGAATCTCTGCTCGAAAGGAACTCTGCTCCCACGGCCACATTGCTGAGGGACTGGAGAAGTGAGAGGAGGCGTTGGCCAGAGGACTGGGGGGAGGGGGCGGCTGCTGGCTTCTATTGTTATGGTAAGCCCAATTGGGATCATTTCAATCAAAAGGTAGGATATAAATCTATAACAAAATAAATAGGTTATGAGCTGCCTTAAGAGTCTTCCACGTGGGAGGGCTAGAAATATTTTAAATAAATAAATGCTCGTGTTCATCTGGAACACAGGTGATCCTTTATATTCCCAGGTTCCAGGCCTTTTAGGGACCAGCATTTTGAATTGAAACCAGGAACACTGGTAGCCAGAGGATACCTTTTGAAACACTGTTTTCTTTTCTGGTTGTGTGAAGTTAATTATTTATTTTATTTATTTATTTCTTGAATTTCTACCCCGCCTTTCTCCCACGAGGGCAACCAAGGCAGCTTACAATAAAACATTAAAATACATATATACATTTAAAAAGAATTAAAACAGTTAAAACAATTAAAACAAACAACCCCAGTGGGTCATCCACATTTAAATGTTAAAAGCCATCTGTTAAAAAGCCAGCTGTTTAAAAGCCAGCCCGCCATGTCAGACATCAAAAGCTAATCTAAATAAAAATGTCTTAAGGCCCCGCCGAAAGGTCTCTAAAGAGGGAGCCGTTCTCAATTCCAGGGGGAGGGAATTCCACAGTTGGGGCGCCACTGCCGAGAAGGCCCTGTTCCGCGCCGCCATCCCCCTCACCTCTGTCAGTGGCGGCACGGTTAACAGGGCCCCCCCTGATGACCTCAGAGTACGGGTCGGATTATAAGGAAGGAGGCGGTCCCTCAAATACCCTGGACCCGAGCCGTTAAGGGCTTTAAAAGTCAAAACTAGCACTTTGAATTGTGCCCGGAAACGAACCGGCAGCCAGTGTAGCCGCCGAAGCAACAGTCCGACTGAGTCGAACCGACAGGCCCTGGCAACCACCCGGGCCGCCGCATTCTGCACTAGTTGCAGTTTCCGAACAGTCTTCAAAGGCAGCCCCACGTAGAGCGCATTGCAGTAATCTAGTCTAGATGTCACTAGGGCATGGGTCACTGTGGCCAGGTCTGCACGATCCAAGTACGGTTGCAGCTGGTGCACCAGCCGAAGCTGGGCAAAAGCCCCCCTGGCCACAGCTGCCACCTGGGAATCCAGGAGCAGCTGCGCATCCAGGAGAACCCCCAAGCTGCGGACCTGCTCCTTCAGAGGGAGTACAACCCCATTCAGAGCAGGACGATGATCCAATACCTGAGTCGTAGACTTCTGGACCAGAAGAACCTCTGTCTTATCAGGATTTAATTTCAGCTTGTTTGCCCCCATCCAGCTCCCAACTGCCTCCAGACAACGATTCAGGACATCGACCGCCTCCTTCAGGTGGAAAGGAGAGAAAGAGCTGGGTGTCATCAGCATACTGATGACTCCCTACCCCAAACCCCCGGATGACCTCTCCCAGCGGCTTCATATAGATATTAAACAGCATGGGGGATAGAATTAACCCTTGTGGCACCCCACACCTCAAGGGCAAGGGTGCCGAACAAGCATCCCCCAGCACCACCTTCTGGGATCTATCAGCCAGGAAGGAGCGGAACCACCTCAGTACGGTGCCTCCAAGCCCCAACCCAGCCAACCGACCCAGAAGGACACCATGGTCAATGGTGTCAAATGCCGCCGAGAGGTCCAGCAGGACCAACAGGGACACACTCCCCCTGTCCAGTCCCCGGCGCAGGTCATCCACCAAGGCGACCAAGGCCGTCTCTGTCCCGAACCCCGGCCTGAAGCCAGACTGGAATGGATCCAGATAATCAGCTTCCTCCAAGACCCTCTGGAGCTGAGACGCCACTACCCGCTCGATCACCTTGCCCAGAAATGGGATATTCGAGACTGGCCGAAAGTTGTTCAAAATAGTGGGATCCAGGGAGGGTTTCTTCAGGAGGGGGCGCACCACCGCCTGCTTCAAAGACGGCGGCACCGTCTGAATTAGAGTTCAAACTACAGGTTTCCCTCCAAAACCATTTAAGTTAAAATGCAGGAAGGGCAGTTTGGTTTGAAATTCCCTCCCAAATGGCCAACGGAAAGGGGGAGGAGCTATGAAGTCCCACAGTGACTATAAGGACAAGCTCTTTAGTCAGTCAGGCCCACACCTACGTGGAGCTAACATACCCATGGGTCACATCCGTGAGCTTCTACCCATGTGGGATTTGCAACCACACTTTCACTGCCATCCAGGGCTTTCTTCATGGCAAAAGCTGTGGTAGTCCCTCCTCCTGCGTGGGTTTTGCACCCAAATGTGCAGTTATTCTGTGGGAAATATCCATTTCCACGTAGGTTTTTGGTTTTGCACACTTGGTCTGGACCTTAGTGTGGGAAATTGAAGCTGAAACACAGAGCTGAATCACAGAGCTAAGTCACTGAGCTGTATCACTGCTGAATTGCATTGCTGAGCTATTTGAGAGAAAGACTGCTACTGAAATTGCCCTCGTAAATGAACCCAGTTTCACTTGAAGAGCTGTGCTGTCTCTACCTCAATCTTGCCCTAAATTCTGGAGGGTAAACCGGGCTCAGGGGTTGAGAACCCAGAAGGGAGTGTCCCTAATCCCCCAAAGCCTTGCTGAGAATGAGGCTCTGGCAAGTCAGGGACTGGTGGCAGCAGAAGAATAACTGGATGAGTCGACATTGGGTGCCTCGGGGTCTTGGGTCAGGAAGCCACAATAGCACCACAACCAGTACTTATCATAATGCACTGAGTGTATACATGGATATGTGTGTGAGAGAAAGAAGGAATTCACTGCCTGCTTCTCCCAAGTAGAGGTGGGCTCTAGCCAGGGTCAGCTCAAGACCTCCTGACACTTGAGGTGGCACCTCAAATGCTGCTGCCTCCCATACCCAATGATGTGCCTGTCGTAACACGAACCATTTTCGCTCCATTTTGATGTGCCTGTCCTTGTTCCTCCCACTCCCCCCTCCGCATTTCCTCTTCCTCTCTATCCCCCTCTTTTCCAATCCAGGGAGTGGGAGGAGGAGCAGTGGAGGCAAGTGGGCGGACAGAGACGGGTGTCCCACACCAAACTGCTGCCTGAGGCGACTGCTTCAGTTGGCCTCATGGATGGGCCACCTCTGGCTCTAGCCCACCCCTCTCCTTTCTTCCATACTTCTACTCCTGCTAACTGGGCAAGAGGCACTTTTTCAATGGGTGCTCCTCTTTTATTTAGCAGGGGGAGAGTAACTGCCCCCCTTTCACCCCAACACAGTGTCTTTTCTGGTGGCTGTTTGCTGGTGTTCTTCTGCATCTTTTTAGACTGTGAGCCCTTTTGGGACAGGGAGCCATTTAATCATTTGATTTTGTCTGTAAACCGCTTTGTGAACTTTTTGTTGAAAAGCGGTATATAAACACTGTTAATAATAATAATAAAATAATAATAATAAAATAATAATAATAATAATAATAATAATAATAAAATAATAATAATAATACTCTTTTCCCCTTTTCCAATTGAAAGAGAAAGAAGAGCAGTGAAGACAAGTGGGCAGATGGAGGTGAGCCTACCTGCTGCCTCTGCCGCCTCTGCAAGTGGATGGACAGAGACGGGTGCCCCACACCAAGCTGCTGCCTGAGGCAACTGCCTTTGTTGGCCTCATGGATGGGCCGACACTGCTCCCACCTAGTGCTTGATGGATCCATTCACCTGCCCTTTCCTCCTGCATCGACAGTATGAAACTAGAGTCCTGACTGTTATACAGGCCACATGTATCACTCTTCATGGATTCTTCAGGTACTGTAGCAGGACTGCATCTGCTGTATACCCAATAGGTTTCATGAAGCTCTTGACGCATGCATGATTTCTGGGCCTGGACCTAGTAGACCCATTTGTTATCAGTGACTGATTGATTGATTAATTAATTAATTAATTGATTGACTGCCAACCTGCAAAGTAAATTAATATAACTAAATAAAATGAAATTCAATATAAACCATATATCCAAAGTCAGCTAAAACAGACCGATCCTGCAATGCTTCTGGAAGAGGCTCTAGCTCAGGAGTGTCAAACTCATACAGTGGACCGAATAACATTTATAGCGCCTGCTGAGGGCCAGGCATGATGTCATTAAGCAGATGATGACCAGAAATAAGCACTTTTTCCTCACTTAGAAACTCATTAGCTGAAAATGACAGAAGAGAAAATATGCACATCTTGATCACATTTTCAAGATATGGGAGAGTCCACTTATCATGCAGGCCACCCTTTTAGCACATTTCTGCCAAGGTGTCACTTCATAGCTCAGCAACTGAGAGGTGCTCTACAAAGTAAGGCCTCGGCAGAAGCAGTGCTGCTAAAAGGGCGGCTCGCGTGATAATTGGGCTCTCCCAGTGCATCCACAGCTTTCTCCCGTTCTCACTCCTGTCGGCCTCTTCCTTGGTACCATTCTTTGCTTTCTGCGACCTCCTTCCATCCCTCCCAGCACCTCGGCAGAAGTGGTGCTGCTGAAAGGGTGGCCTGTATGATAATTGGGATCTCCCAGCACCGCCCTTTCAGCAGTGCCAGTTCTGACAACGCGTCACTTCGCAACTCAGAAGCTGAGAGCAGCTGATGGTGGTGTTGGGAGAGCCCGCTATCACGCCGACTGGATAAAGAGCTTCCGCCAGCCAGATGCAGCCTGTGGGCCTTATGTGTGACACCCCTGCTCTAGCTCATGCTTTGGCAAGTCTCCCAGAAACATGTTTCTTAGTAATGGAACAATTATAAGAATGATGGCAATTGCATTAATTTCTCTCTACTCATGCTTGTTACGCCTAAACACCTGTTGGATGGCAGAGAGCTTTTCTCCACAATGACCACTAGAGGGCTTTTAGGTGAGAATTATCTGCAGGCGTGGGCACAAGAAATAAAAAGCCCTATATTAAATAACTTTTTTCCTGCTTCTTACTGATAAACACACAAGTATTTTTATATGAAATGCAGCGATTGCCTGGATTTCGACGGACTGTTGTGTATCTAAGTCTGTGCATTTATGATCCTGATGTGAGAAATCACAGCTAAAAAAAACAAACGTTGGAAGCCTGAGAAAGCCATTTAAAGTGCTTGATCTGAATTGAAGTGTTTTTATTACACCATATCAAAAAAGGTTTGGATGTAGTAGATGAACAATCCAAGCAGGACCCAGCCTAAGAGAGGACCTGCTCAGTAAAGCAGCCAGGTGGGCAGAGAGGGGGGGGTGAGGCAGAGCGTGGCAGGACACAAGCCAGAGCCTGACCCTGTTCCTCCTGTTTGAAATAAACAAGATGAGCAGAGCATGCTGGGAACTAGGGATCACCATGGTTCGGGTTCAGCAAATTCCACCTCTCCTTGCTCACCTGGATGCTTTCCTAAGAAGGAGGGTGAGAAGGTGGAGGTGGCAGTGGATGGTAGCTTGTTTTTCCTTCCTCCAGCAGTGCTGGGAAAAGAGGTGGGCTACCGCAACCCCAAACTTCTCAGCAAGCCAGAAGAGGATTGACGAGCTGACTGAAGCGGCTTGATGGACGGAGAGCTGGAAGGGAATGGTGGGTAGATGCACTGGCGTCACTACAGGGGGGCGGAGCTGTAAGTTCTTCCGTGATCGGAGCCTCCGTTACACGGAAGAACGAAGCGCCCCGCCCCCGCGCCTTCCGACCCATTCAAAGCAGTGAAAACAACGCACAGGGAGTCTCCTGCGCATTGTTTTCACTGCTTTGAATGGGTCGGAAGGCGCAGGGGAGGGGTGCTTCGTTCTTCCGTGTAACGGAGGCTCCGATCACGGAAGAACTTACAGCTCCGCCCGCCCCTGTAGTGACGCCAGTGGGCAGATGCAGGGTGTGGACACCCTTTGTCACTTCACCACCACCCCCCTCCCAATTCTTCTCTTGAAGCTAGCACTTCAGTCACCCTCATGGCTAGGTTGGCCCTACATCCAAGCATCTTGTCATGAAGACTTTTGCCATTATTTTTAGCCTTTTGGTGCTCTGTACTTTGCAAACAGCTACCCATTTCTGGTAATGCTTCTCTGAGGTTGGGTTTTTTTTATTTATTTTGGTGATAAATTAACAGTTTTGCACATTTATCTGCCTGCACAGTACAGAACATCTCAAAGGCTGCAATCCTACACTGTATATACTTTCCTGGAAATAAGCCCTATTGAGCACAATGGAACTTACTCCTGAGTAGAAATGCATAGGACTGCACCATTAGTGTGGGTGGTCATTTGCAAGTTGTCATAATGCTCAAACTACATTACATGTAGTTCCATGGTTCCCCCCTTCCCCTGCAGGTTTTTTTTTAAACAACAACAACAACAATTATAGCTTGGGCAAGTCATGACTCAGAATACAGGAAGGATGAGTGCAGAAAGACTGCATAACCCTTTTTCCTCCAGTTACGTTTAGACTCAAAACAACCTCCACAAGGCACTTTTTTTTTTTAATCCGTGGGGGGAAATATGGAGAAGATATGGGACTCAACTTGTTTTTTTCCCTGCAGATGAAAAAGCAGTTTACAGAGGGGTAGGACTGGCATCAGAAGTTGGTCTCAGTGGCGGCCCTGGGTTGATGGTGTCTGGTGCACAGGCACGGAGTGCGGCACCCCAGAAGTAGATTGTCGGTGATGTGGTGACATTGTCACACCACGTCACTGCCAATTGCTTCCAGAGTGCTGCAGTTTGGAGCCAAACAGAGTCAAGGGAGGGTGGAAGGGCCATTCGTGAGCAAAAAAACATGTGAACATGGAGCTTTGCTCGCTGCTCTGGGCCTTGTTGGTGATAATGCGGTGAAGGCCAAAGATGCGGGGGGGGGGGGCAGAGCATCGCACCCGGTGTGACCCGCTCCACTCACCCCCACTTAGCCATGCCCCTGGTTGATCTACATCCAGCCAGCTGGGCTGACCCCCTGAACACTCCAATGTTTGTCAGCTGCCCCAGATCCCCCCCCCCATTTGGTTGTCCATGCCTTAGTCACCTCTTGGTTGGATTACTGTAACACACTGTACATTGGGCTGCCCTTGATCACCCTTCAGAAGCTTCAAGTGGTGTACAATGCAACTGTGAAAGTACTAACGGGGGAGAACGGGAGATATTCTGATGATGTTTCACCTCTGTTGTTCCAGCTGCACCAGTTGCCAGTTTGCTTCCAGACACAATTCAAGGTGCTAGTTATGACTTTTAAACCCCTAAAAAACTTGGAAGTAAGGTACCTGATGGCCCGCTGCTCTTTACATGGATCTTCCTGTGCTCTAGGAATTGCTGGAGAGACCTTTCTGCATGTCCTGCTGTTGTCTATAGCAAGGTGTAGCTTGCTGGGATTAGGGTCTTCTTGGTAGTGGTCCCCTCCCTTTTAGAACTCCTTCCCATGGGAAGTTTGTTTTGCTCCTTCCCTCTCATTATTTCAGGGATAGCTAAAAATACATCTGCTTCAGATGGCATTCCCCAGTAATTCGTGGCCACTGTTTTTGTCTCTCCCTTCTTGTAATTTGATGCTGCTGATTTAATGTTTTAGCATTTTTTGTATTTGTTTGTTGCTTATTTTTTATTGTATTTTATTTGAAATTTATGCTGTGAACTGCCTTGAATTATGAAGAAAGGTGGAATGGGTAGAGTGGGGGGGGGAGCCTTTGCCATTGGTAAGCTTGGGGGGCTTCCTCTGTCTTACAGTGGCCTGTTAGTATGATTTTGGTTTTTAATATAGAGAAAGAATAAGGAACTCTGTGTAACATGTAGTTGAAGCCTAAATCTACATATGTCCAATCTCCAGTTCCTAATTTCCCTGTATATTAGAAAATAATTGCTCGATTACATGTACAGGTTGGCCCCCATATCCGCTGGGGATATGTTCCAGGCCCCTCCGTGGATACTTGAAACTGTGGATAAGAGCAAACACCCCCTCCATGGTTTCCTGAGAGCCCCCCCACCCTGCCTCCCCTGCAGGCAGGGCATGCTTGCCCTCCCCAGCTCTTATTTTTCTTTCAGCAAGCTTTGTTTCTTCCTTAAAACAAACAGAGAAGCAGCCTCCATTGCAGGCAAGTAGAACGAGACTAAGTCCTAGAGAGGCTCTGCAAGGTTTCTGTTAACCTTGCAGAGCCTCTCTAGTAGTCTTGTTCTACTTGTCTGTAATAAGCAGCCAGAGGCTGCTTCTCCTGTTTGTTTAAGGAAGAAACAAAGCTTACTGGGAAAAAAGTAAAAGCCTGGGGGGGTCCCCACCATCCGTGGATAACTGAAACCGTGGATAGCGAATCAGTGGATATGGGGGCCCACCTATAGTTCCATGGTTCCCCCCTTCCCCTGCAGTTATTTCTACTGTGTTATTTTGTCAGTTTGGATTTAGCAGCCCTACCTAAATCCTTCGAAGTCTCATCAACTCAGGCTGCAGTCCTATACACACTTACCTGGGAATAAATTCAATTTAACTCAATGGGATTTACTTCAGAGTAGACACGCCTAGGCTTGCCCAATCATTCCCTCTCCCTCTCTTTCTCCTGCATTCTGCTTCCTCTTCTTTTTTTGTGTTTCTAAGACTTTCCATTTCTTGCAATCCCCTTCCCTAGGTGGTTTTGTTAGGCAACTTGTCATGCAACTGATTCAGTATACAGTTGCCACAGGAAAATAAATGGCAACACTGCTATTAAGAATCAGGATGCCAGGGAAGCAGGAGATTTATTTGCCAAGTGATTTATTAATGAATAATTTTATACTAATGTTCTGACATAGACTGAGGTCATAGTATTCACGAGTGGTTCATACCCAACTTGAAAAGGAGCTTTGCTCTAATTACATTTGTATATACACACACTACAATTTATGTGTGCTGGGATATTTGCCATACATTTCACTTGACCTTTTCAACCACAAGCGCCTGGTTTCTTTGCTGTCTTTGCAAGTTTATATTAATTTAACTTCTTTCTGGGCTCAGCAGAAAAGCCCTATCTCGGTGCCATTCAAAATCTAATTCAAAAACATATAAGTTTTACCATAATGACAATCCTCTTTTCAGCTTTTCAAATGCAGCAGTAGCATCTAGAACTCTCAACTGAGAGGAGAGGTGTCTTGTATTAGGAAGCATTGCGTGATTCCCTCTGCTGGATTCTAGGCAGAAGG
Organism: Plestiodon gilberti rubricaudatus; assembly: GCA_026170595.1. NCBI lineage: Eukaryota > Metazoa > Chordata > Lepidosauria > Squamata > Scincidae > Plestiodon > Plestiodon gilberti. The sequence continues at coordinate 179,690,740 of JANXHW010000002.1, forward strand.
ACTTGTGTAGAGCAGTGGGCTTCAATTCTTCAAGAGAACAACCTGCAACATAAGACCTGCCTTCAAAAGTCCAGTGGGAAGGCAGTGGCCATGATTGCTCTTCCAGGGTGGCCAATCGACAGGCACAGCTACTGTGTTGATCCCCCCGCCCTTCTTTTCTTCCAGGCTGCGTAGAAAGAGAAGAGGGGCAGAGAATGACAAGGCAACAGAGTGCCTTCAGTTTAGAAAGGGAAAGGAAGCGGAAAAGGTGAGACAAGACAGAGAGAAGTGCCATAGCAGGGCAGAGCAGTGTATGCGTGGGAGACTGAAGGGACCCACTGAAGATTGGGAGCTTGGCCAAAGCAACCCCTCTATAGCCAAAGTCTCTGGTGGGATTTACTGTACCTCATCTAGGACAGCTAGCCCTAGCTACTGTTCAACCTCTGCAGGATGAGCCTCCAAACAAAGTACTCAGAACTGCTGCAATCCTCCTGCGATTGGGTGGCAACCAGCTTTCCCTGTAAGCTGCGAGGCTGCTCAGCCACGCAGCTGGAATTGAAGCCCCACGTTGCTGCGCACCACCCACATGGCCGCAGAGCTCCATGGCCACAGAGCTGTGCTCCAGATTCTGGCAGCTGTGCTACACAGCCACCATAATGCCCTGCACAATGGGGGGGGGGGGAGAGGGAACGTTGGTTGCAACCCACTTCTAGGTCCTCACCCTCCTGTCAAAGACCTCTGGTGTACAGAATACAGTTGGAAGTGTTCTTCATTTGTAACAAAAGGGATGCAGGAGGGATACAGGCATTACAAATAAGTTATTGTTTTTATTTTTTTTAATTGGGTTCCCAGCTTATTTGTCACTTGATTCCCAGTCACCAAGGTGGCTTACAGCAACAGAAATATACAGTGTGTGTGTGTGTGTGTGTGTGTGTGTGTGTGTGTGTGTGTGCATACACGTTTATATTTAAAATAAGAAAAAAAAAACGCATCAAAATACATAAATCCCCCTCCCCCCCAAAAGAGGCAGTCCAACAAAAAGCCCATCAGCCAGGTTAAAAACAAACAACTCCTTGTAGCCTCCCATGAACAAGGGATGCTTCCCCTATGGCTACCCCTAAACACCAATGAAATAAGCCATGTCTTAACATGGCACCTGAAGGAGGACAATGTAGGGGCCCAATAGGCTTGTAGCAGAAGGACATTCCACAGCCACTGAGAAATGGACCTAGTTTCTGGAAGGGGTGGGGGCATTGTCATGAGAAAGAGCTGCATTGTAGACCCCTCCCATGGCCTGGGGTTTCTGACAGAGCCGTGCATCACAGGAAGGAAGCACACTGACTGCAGCAACTCCGAAGCTGACCAGCTCATACCAGAAGGGTCCCTCATTCATTCAAAAACATTCCCTCTGCTGGTAAAACACAAAACAAGCAAAAAAAAAATGGAGGGTGTGTGTGTTTGTGTGTGTGAGTTGTTTGGCGGCATTCTGAGTAACACTGTTGGTAGAAGGGTGGAGTATGGGTATTTAAAAAGAAATAAATAAAAATGAGACTGTTGGGATTATCTAGTACCCAGGTCAGCATCTCTCTAGAAAAACATAAAATATCAGGACTATTAAGAAAAGCAGGCACTAGCTGATTTACAGTGTTGACAGGCCATAAAAGGAGAGACCTCTCACATCATCTTTATTCCTGACTAATTAGTGGATTATAAATTGTCTGGGAGACTGTTTCAGAAATGAGAAGAGAAAGAGCTTGTCATCCAGCCTATAGAGCAGGGGTTTTCAACCTTTGGAGGCCCGGGTACCCCCTATCACAGTCCAATTTTCTGAAGTATCCCCTGCTAATTAACTGCTAATTAATTGGATTAATCAGTTAATTAATTAGGTAATTAATCATTAAATAAAAAGTACTAAAACAATGTTAAATGTGAAAAAATGTCTTATTTAACTCTGTGTGTGTGTGTGTGTGTGTGTGTGAGAGAGAGAGAGAGAGAGAGAGAGAGACAGACAGACAGACAGACAGACAGACAGACAGACAGACAGACAGACAGACAGACAGACATATGCAAGGATCTCTTTTTTCTCCAAGTCACACTTCCCAAAATCTGCTCCTCCCTCCCTCCCCCACCGCACCAAAGTACATTTTCCAAAGTACAAAAATAAGTCCAAAACCAAAATCAGAGAGACAGAAGGGCTCCGAAAATAATTACAATTTAAAATCCATGTTAATTAACAACTAATTAGCTGCTGATGGGGCAGATAAGGGGCAGGGCTTGGCGTACCCCCAGCAAGATGTCCGCGTACCCCTAGGGGTACCCGTACCAAAGGTTGAGAACCTCTGCTATAGAGTCTTAGACTGGGAATCTCCCTACAAGGCATACCTCCTGGATTTATCCACCACCAAGAAACTGGGGATGAGTTGGAGTGGAAGAGTTTGTGTGGAGTGAGGGGTAATGAGAAGCTCAGCTTTATTTTGACAAAAGTGTTTGCCAGCCTTTGTTGCTGTGGAAAGGGAAATCTTATTGTGACGATGGCATGTGAGTGAAGAAAGGAGAGAACCAGGCCCAAGACCTCCAGGTGCCTGAGGTTGCACATCTGAAGCTCCTGTCCCCCGTGTGGTGCCTTCTTGCCACACTGCCATCCCTCCTATCCAGCAGTGTGCCGGTCACTGCCCACTCTCTGGATTTGAAAAAGAAAAGGGGACCAGAAAGAAATTGTTGAGGACAGGAGAGTAGTGTGCTACTAGAGTATCTCTGACACTCTAGCCCAGTGGTTCTCTAACTCCTGGGAAGGCCCTTCGCTGCCCTAAGTGGCAGCAGGGCCTTCCCAGGGGTCGCGACGACGCATCCAGGATCCTGCCGTGGCTGAAAACGTCCGTTTTACCTGCATTGGTGGGCAGTGGATGTCCAGCGGTGTGTGTGGGGAGCCTGGGGAGCCCTCCACAGGCCTCCCCAAGTGTCGGAGCAGTGCTCCGATGCGATCGCAACCCACTTCCAGTTTTACGGCGAAACTGGAAGTGGGTTGCGATCGCATCAGAACGCTGCTCCGACGCTTGTGGAGGCCTGCGGAGGGATCCCCAGGCTCCCCACACACCCCGCCGGACATCCACTGCCCACCAATGCAGGTAAAACGGACGTTTTCGGCCGCGGTGGTGGCGGCGCGATCCCGGACGCGTTGTCGTCATCACCGCGGGTTGCCACGCCCCTTAAGGGTGTAGCAACCCTTTGTTCCCGGCTGGGGCGTCACGACGCCCCAGTTCGGGAACCACTGCTCTAGCCCAATACTCCCCTCTCCACCATACATCCACTCTTGTTCCCCTCTTCTTTTTCAAATCCAGGGAGGAGGAGGAGTGATGGAGGTAGGCAGAGAGAGGCAGTAGGCCTCCTTTGTCAATCTGCCATTTAAGGTGGTTGCCTCAGTTGGCCCCATATGAACGGATCAACTCTGCACAGAGTGACAATATTATTCTAAATGCAAACTGTTTTTAGCCAATCCTATGAACTACATGCCTGTCGAACTGGACATTTGATGTTGGCAATACCAGGACGCATGTTCTCATCTTCTGCCTAAGATGAATCTACCAAAACGATCCTTACACAGAATTGCCCCCTCCCCAGTTCTTGGGAGTAAAAACTCAAGCAAGAGCCTTAGGAACAGAGCTGTATCAAAATCATGCGTGTTTGTGTTCTGTGAACATTTTCCCCATCACAACAGAGAGAGCAAGAGAGCTGCTGTTAATTTTCTGCATTTATAAATGATTGTGATAATGTGTGTTTCATGCGAGAGCACAGAGGATTAAATGTACTTCTGGGATGCTGCTTGGGTAGTGTTCAAGTTGAGAGAACTGGCAGTTCTTAAATCAGATATAATCACCAGATAATTGAGATCTCTGAACCTTTTTAAGGTTTGGAAATAAAAATGTCTAGTCTTTAAAAAAAAATGACTATATTTGCAGCTAGAAATCAGTGTTAGGACAATTCATCTTATGGTAAGAGACAAGTTGTTCTTATGAGGTGAACCTTCCTCCAAGGGGTTGGTGCAGGGCCAGCCCATCCATGATGCCAACTGAAGCGGTTGCATCAGATATGGGGTGCCCATGTCTGCCTACTAGCCTCTACTGTTTCCCCCAGTGAAGTTGGGTTGAGCTGCGATGGCTAATGAGCAGGCAGCTCCATTCAGTGCCGTCGCCATTCGGAATGGCTCCAACTGGAGAGTGGGTGGGGCTGCTTACTCACCTGTAGGAGCATCTTGCCTCACGGTACCGCCCCCCCCCCCAGCAGTGCCACTGGCTTCACCTTCCACTCCCTGGATTGGAAAAGGAAGAAGGGGATAGAGAGGAAGAGGTAATGTGGAGGGGATGATAGTGCTGAGCCAGAAGATTGGCGAGTGGGAGGAGTAGAGGCTGGTACATCATCAGGTAAGGGGACCCAGTAGCGTAGCTGGCGTCGCACCAGCCGCCCCCCTCGTGACGCTGACGTCACTCACCCCGCCCCGAGTGACGTCAGCCAGAGCCAAACATCCCTCAGGGGCTGGGCAGGAGGGCTGGGACCAAAACAAACGCGACTCAGAGGCTTCTGCAGGCTCCTCCGAGCCGTTCCGCCACCTGGATCGCCGCCACTGCGTTCTCTGCCGCCTGGATCGCTGCCACGTTCGGTTTGATGCCCCCGGCCACCAGTTTGGTACCCCCCCGCCAGCTGCCCAGGGGCGGTCCACCCCCCATCCCATCCTACCCCTCTGAGGGGACAAGCATTTGGGATGCTGCCTCAAGTGTCAGGAGGTCTTGGGCCAGCCCTGGCTTGTGTTTATATCTTTATATAAATATGTTTCACCTCTCCACTGCCATGCTCAAAGCTGCTATCCAAATCAACATTATATAAAGCAGGGGTGGGCAATTAACTTTCCTAAGGGGCCACATGAGAAACTGGGACTGTTGTGGAGGGCCGGAGCAATAGACTGAACTCAATTCTGTTCAATATTCTGTTCAATTTGAATTATATGCTGGATGTGGCCCTGAGGCCGTACAATGCCCAGGTCTGATATAAAGCATCCACACTAATCGATACAAATTTATCCTAGTAAAGATAAGATAAGAATGTGATGTCACAATCATCCAATTGAACATTAGGGCTGGCCCCTCCCTTTCCTGCTGGCAGTTGACATCATTCAGTGACTGAAGCAGTGATGACAAACAGAAATCTGTATGTGATCCCTTCCTCTGCCGCTTAGTCCTCTCACCAGCAGCAACTAGAAAGTGGGTTGCACCACACAGCAGAATGAAGAGGCAGGAAAACCAGTGAGTACGAATTTGGTTTCTTACCAAAGTAATTTCCAAATCTCCCAACACAATTCAAATATGCTGTGTTTTCCCTCAAAGGAAATGAATTATTCAATGTATTGAATACAATCAACCAACAGTCTTCTTACTGTACAGTCCTATCCCCTGCTGGCCCAGAGCATGCAGTGCCATCAACAGAGTGTGCATTGCATGCTGTGGACTGGCAGGAGACCAGACAGCCCAGGAGAGGTAAGTAAAGAACATTTTTACTTATTATCTCCCCATAGGCCACCTGGTCTCCAGTGGGTCTCCTCAGACCTATACCAGCTCATTAGCTGGTGTGAGGAGAATCAGGGGGCAGAGCTGGGCTGGAAAGGGGGGGGGGTTAGCATGTGATGTGCATTTCTGCTACGGAGATCTTCCCCCCTCCCGCCCCTGGCCTGGCCCACTCCCTGCCCTGATCCGCCCCCAATCCACCCCTGCTGCCAATTTCCTTGTGGTGACGGAGGTTCTGCGGGCCAGTATCACCTGCGCATGGCCTCTGGGGCTTTGCACTGGCCGCAGTAGCCTATTTATTTTATTTATTTATTTATTTAAAGAATTTATATCCCGCCTTTCTCCCAGCAAGGGCACTCAAGGCGGCTTACAAAAAACATTAAAATACGTATAATACATTAAAATAATTAAAAACAAATAATTAAAACAGTTAAAACAAACAACCCCAGTGGGTCACCTATATTTACATTTGTTAAGAAGCCATTTGTTAAAAAGCCAGCCCACCATGTCAGACATCGAAAGCTAACCTAAATAAAAACGTCTTACGGCCCGCCGAAAGGTTTCTAAAGAGGGAGCCGTTCTTAATTCCAAGGGGAGGGAATTCCATAATTGGGGCACCACTGCCAAGAAGGCCCTATTCCACGCCGCCATCCCCCTCACCTCCGTCAATAGCGGCATGGTTAACAGGGGCCCCCTTGATGACCTCAGAGTACGGGTCGGATTATAGGGAAGGAGGCGGTCCATCAAATACCCTGGACCCGAGCCGTTAAGGGCTTTAAAAGTCAAAACTAGCACTTTGAATTGTGCCCGGAAACGAACCGGCAGCCAGTGTAGCCGCCGAAGCAATGGTCCGACTGAGTCGAACCGACAGACCCCGGCAACCAACCGGAACAGTCTTCAAAGGCAGCCCCACATAGAGCACATTGCAGTAATCTAGTCTAGATGTCACTAGGGCATGGGTCACTGTGGCCAGGTCTGCACGATCCAAGTACGGTTGCAGCTGGCACACCAGCTGAAGCTGGGCAAAAGCCCCCCTGGCCACAGCCACCACCTGGGAATCCAGGAGCAGCTGCACGTCCATGAGAACCCCCAAGCTGCGGACCTGCTACTTCAGAGGGAGTACGACCCCATTCAGAGCAGGACGATGATCCAATACCTGAGTCGTAGACTTCTGGACCAGAAGAACCTCTGTCTTATCAGGATTAAATTTCAGCTTATTTGCCCCCATCCAGCTCCCAACTGCCTCCAGACAACGATTCAGGACATCGACCGCCCCCTTGGAGTCAGGTAGAAAGGAGAGAAAGAGCCTACACAACAGCAGAGGACTTGCTACACCAGCGGCCCAGGCTTTATCCGCCACTGTAAGGCCCAGGATTGGCCTCTTACAGTGCAATCCTATCCAATTTACACCACCGGTGTAACCAGTGGTGCAGCGAGAACGGGAGACCCCAGAACGGTAAGGGGATTCAAATCCCCTCCAAAGTGGGATTCAAAGGGGATTTAAATCTCCCCTCCCCTCCAAAGCCTCCCGCCATGCCCTCCCCTGCTGGTTACACCGGTGGTGTAAATCGGATAGGATTGCGCTGTTAATCTCCTTCACTTTATTCCAGAGTAAATGAGCAACTTTCTAGTTAGATATGGAGATAGCACGTTCTTGGTACTCAAGAAGCCCAAATGGCTAAGCAAATTTTACCTGTTTAGTAGTTGTACAATTGTGTGCTTAGTCTGGAGAAAACTGGAGAGATTAAGGACATTTATGTTGGAAAAACACATTTTGGAAACCAGCTTCTTAATAAACCTGTCTTCATTGTACTACTAACAGCCTGCTTGCTTCTGGCTATGTCTCCTGCACCTATGCAGCCCTGTTTTATGCATATTTACTCAAAAGCAAGTCCCCTGAATGCACTAGGGCTGACTCTTGAGTAAGCAAACGATTTGCCCCTTGGGGACAGAAATGCATACAGTACTTGTACTGTATATAAAATCTATGGAATTCTCCTCTGAGTCCCTGGGATTGAGCAGCTATAATCACAATAAATAAGAAAATAAAATTAATAAATGTAGGGTTGCAGCCCAGACATTTAAAACAGAACAGCTCTTTAGCAGCAAGAGATGTTTTGCCTCTTTGCTTCTCACCCTTCCAGTCATACTAACACTGTTTCACTTTTCCAGATTTATCTCTGTGCCCATGAGGCCTAGAAAGTGACTTCCTCTTGTTTCTTTAAATGGAATGTGTGATTCTCAGGATTACATTCTGAGTTCATAGACCACAATGACATCAAGTATATTTAAGATAGGAGCTCATGGAGGTCATATTACTAATAAGCAGCATGTCTAACGTCTTCCACTTCACGGCTCTCTCTCTTTTTTTTTAAATTGCAGGAAATGATAATTTCTCTACTTATGTTCTTAAACAGAAATCCCAGGGTTGTGCAACTGATCTTCTCTGGGATTGCATGCCTGATTCAACAGGTCTGACTTGAGGCTTATCTCAAAGGATTACATAGTCACTTGGCAAAATGTCAGGAATCTTGAGGATGGTGAGGATGATTATTTGGTGGATCACCACAACTATATTGGGTACCCTGCAGAGACAACATAGCCCAGGATTTTCATAAATGCATGAACTTGAACCAGGTGTTGGTTCGGATGTATGTGGAGCCGCTCCCAGCTGATGTAAACTAGGAGCTGGATTCAAATAACATTTCAGATCCAGATTTGGAGATCTGTGCAATGGGAGTGATAAGTGATAATTACTTTTAGTTGGCATGTCAAAGAATATTAACATATTTCCACATTTAAGTATTTTAAAATTTTATCTCAGGGGGCCCTCAAGGCAGCTCACAAAACATTAAAATCACAGGCTCTTATAAAACTAGCATAGCATTCATCATAATTTAGAAAGAAGCAATAAAATTCATCCAATGTACTCATCTCAAAGGGCTTTTGAAATGATAAAAAACCCTCAATCATTCTCTTAAAGTTTGAGCAAATGCTAATTAGATGGGAAAGAATTTCCAAAAGAGGGCATTACAACTGAGGCCTGAGTCCGACAATTAACACTTTTTACAATAACATTCCCTGCACATGCGACTTCTGTGCATACAAAAGCATTCATCATGTGATTCCTCCCCCACCCACCTGCAGTCTGTAGTGGTATGGCCCAGAAGGGTGACCACTTCTCCTGCTGTTTGTGAAAAATAGACCTGAGAAGGCCAGGCCTGCTCTTGATAGTTGCCCAGCTGACTTCAAAAGATGGGGTGGGATGGAAGCAGAACCTTTCCAGAAGACCTGAAAACATGGGAGGAGGTTTGCCTGAGAGATGGCAACCTTTGAGGTGTCCCAGAGAGGGCTTTAAAGGCTGTGTCAGCCCTTGTGTTTCTTTATTGCTTAATTTGTAAAAAGGTTTCTCTGATGCCTTCAGGTTTCAGAAATTACTTATTTTCCCCATATGAATGTGCAGTGATAGCATTCTTGAAGCATCTATGGAAGAATGTCAACAGGGGAAAACACACATTCCAGTTATAGCTGATCATTTTTGCATTAAAACAGTCATCATGTCTGAACCTCCTCCTTAATAATATAGCAAGATCTTGCATTCCTCTTCTTGCACTAGATCCCAGAGTCAGAGGTGAAACTCTGGCTCATAAAATCCAGATCATTAGTGTGAGAATGCTCTTACTGCTCCTGAAAAGAGCAGATATCACATCTCAGACTGTTGCAGCCATGCCTGGAAACAAGAGGTGAGTCACGTTCAGTTGGGTTAAACTCGGGCCATAGCTTTATTAACTATTTAACAGAGACTGCAACTCACTAGCTCAGCTTTAGCGCAGGTAACACTACTTAGGCTGAGGCAGTGCCTGCCAGGCGACCTCCTCCAACAGAGGGAGAGTACAGGTGGGCCCCCATATCCACGGATTTCCTATCCATGGTTTCAGTTATCCACGGATCATGGGGACCCCCCCAGGCTTTTACTTTTTTCCCAGTAAGTTTCGTTTCTTCCTTAAAGAAACAGGAGAAGTAGTAGAATTACTACTTATTACAGGCAAGTAGAATGAGACTAAGTACTAGAGAGGCTCTGCAAGGTTAACAGAAACTTTGCAGAGCCCCTCTAGGACTTAGTCTTGTTCTACTTGCCTGCAGTGGAGGCTACTTCTCTGTTTGTTTTAAGGAAGAAACAAAGCTTGCTGAAAGAAAAATAAGAGCTGGGGGGGGGGGCAAGCATGCCTGCCTGCAGGGGAGGCAGGGTGGGGGCCTCAGGAAACCATGGAGGGGATGTTCGCTCTTATCCACGGTTTCAAGTATCCACGGAGGGGCCTGGAACATATCCCCAGCGGATATGGGGGGCCACCTGTACTGTACTTCCATGGCACGGAATCCAGTTGTAGTCACTTCACTGCTCCTGTCTCAGTACCACCATGCAGCTACGGTAGCTATCTTCAGGGATATCATCCCCCTAAGTTACCATCTCCCAAGTAACCCAAAGAGGTACTATTTCTAGTCTCACACAAGTCCTGAAGTCCTCCTAGTGCCTCAGGACCTCATTAATGACTGCTCTTTCCCCCTCAGTACCCACTGCACTCTTCCCGTTGAACTGTTACAAACCCCTTCAGGGGAGACAGTGCAGAGCAGGCCAACTCACCCATCCATCCCCAAAGAAAAACTCACCTCACCTGCTTGTCAATGCAAGTGAAAGAAAGCAAACATTCCAACTTGATCTCCAAAAGTGGCCAGTTCTTCACTGAAACCTGGGCAGATGGGTGGGCCTTGAGTTGCTAACACCCCTGATGAGCGAATAGGCATGCCCTAATACATATCTGTGCATTTCCAGGCTGCTCTGGTACCTCTCTCTCTCTCTCTCTCTGAGTGTGTTTTAAAATTAATTAACTTAACAAACAACACCCACCACCCCAGCAAATACAATTGCAATTAGGGAACATAGGATGGTCAAGAAACAACCCTGGTGAAGGCAGGGGAAAACACTTGTAGGCCTGGGCTGGGGTACCGATGACATCAACGAGCTGATGAGACAACTGCAAGCAGCCAGGATAACAGTATCTTTCCAGCCCATGACAAAGTTCTCATTGTTTATTGTAATCCCAACCTTCATAGCCAAAAGTAATTCATATTAACTGCTTTACATACATACATACATACATACATACATACATACATACATACATACATACATACAGTACTTCCCCCCATATCCGCTGGGGATATGTTCCAGGCCCCTCCATGGATACTTGAAACCGTGGATAAGAGCGAACCCCCCTTCCATGGTTTCCTGAGGGGCCCCTGCCCTGCCTCCCCTGCGGGTAGGCGTGCACCCCCCCCAGCTCTTGTTTTTCTTTCAGCAAACTTTGTTTCTTCCTTAAACAAACAGAGAAGTAGCCTCCACTGCAGGCAAGTAGAACAAGACTAAGTCCTAGAGAGGCTCTCTGTTAACCTTGCAGAGCCTCTCTAGGACTTAGTCTCATTCTACTTGCCTGCAATAAGCAGCCAGAGTCTGCTTCTCCTGTTTGTTTAAGGAAGAAACAAAGCTTACTGGGAAAAAAGTAAAAGCTGGGGGGGGGGGTGTCCCCGCGATCCGTGGATAACTGAAACTGTGGATAGCGAATCCATGGATATGGGGGCCCACCTGTACATACATACATACATATATTGGTTTGATAATTCACTTGCCTATAATGACATAAGCAGGAGAAAAGTTCCATACACTCTTTCTTTGGCCAAGGGCCCACATTAGCAAATAAAATATATTACTAATTGGTGAAGCACCGCATACAAGCAGAAGCGTTTGGAAATATAGATTTTGATAGTGGGTGACATTTCAGATCATTTGCTGAGCACCAGGAGAAGGCAATTTGGCATGTTGTACAGGAAGAAATGCCTGCTTGACAAAGCATTATATTAACAAGGCAAGCGACTACTTCAGCACAGCGGGAGAGATCAGGATGTAAATATCAGGGTGTAACCCTACAGAGGAAAATCCTCTAAAGACTTGTTGAAAGATGTGGTATCAAATGAATTGCTTGCTTCTTAGAAACTGCTTTGATATTTATTGGTTCAAATTGCTCCAGTGACTCACCCTTGCATAAGCTTTCATGGCCCATTTTAATCTTGACATTTCGGGAAGCCAGTCTGATGCAGGATAATGACTAGGTTTTCAAAGGATCAAAATGAAAAAGGAGAAGCTGGGCTGTAATAATTATAGTCTGGCAACGTATAGTTTCACATAATCTGAGCTGAGTAAAGTGATAATATAATAATGAGCAGAGCAATAATGCCAAGGCAGATTATAGAAAATGGAGCTCCCACTTTGGGAAATTTGGAATAATTGTGTATTTTTTGGGGGGAGGGGGTGCTGAAAGTTGGGCAAATACTTCTCTCTTTGTATGTGTGTGTCGGACAGCGCAATCCTGTGTAAGGATCTGGCCAGGGGCCCATGGCTAACATGGCCCAGGCCGGAGGTCTACTCGGGGAAGGAGAAGCTCGTTCCCTTCCCTGCATGAAAATCCAGGCCAGCCCGATAGGCCTCCTCGGATTTCCGCCAGCTAGATAGCTGGCGGAAGTCGAGGAGGCCGTGTAATAGCGAAGCCGGCCCGGCGGGGAAGGGGATATGGCCGCCATCCCCCGCCCCCTCCTCCCTCGCCCGGCTGGACCGCCCACGCAGCCTGCAACAGAGCTCTTACCTTCCACCGCCATCCCCGTCCTGGTCCAGCGCTGGAGTGAGGGAGGCCGACCTTGCGCCGGCCTCCCTTACTCCCGAGGCGTCGCGAACGTGCTTTACGGCACGTTCGCGACATCATAAATGCTAATCAACTGAGGACCCAATCCTATCCAACTTTCCAGCACTGATGCAGCTGCAATGCAGCCCCCGAGGTAAGGGAAAACATGTCTCCTTACCTTGAGGAGTCCTCCATGACTGCCCCCCCCACAGCAGGATGTAGCACATGCCGCATTGGCATGGTTGCATCGGCGCTGGAATGCTGGATAAGATTGGACTCTTATATCACTGTGTCTTGATAAGCATAGCTGTAATGGTACAGAGTAGCTTGTGTCGAAATAGCTACAAGTGGAGCAAGTCCATCCTGCTATACAGGATCAATCCCATTATAAAAGGTTGCAATTAAACTTTGGGCACACAGGGTTTCACTGGTGCAGCAAGCTCAGTGGTGGTCAGAATGGTTTCCAGATATCTCACAGGTGTTTCCTGCACTTCTGCTCTTGTTCTGCCTCACCACACACCCTTTTGCAGCCCAATCTTGTGTCACAGATTAGCCTAGCAGTGCACCACATTGGTCAGTGCTCAGTGGTATCTGTAGGTAGTGTTGTGTAACTTCCCTGGATTGAGAAGGAAGAGGGGGACAGAGAGGAAGAGGAAATGTGGAGAGTGCTGAGCAACATTGGAGAGTGGGAGGAGCAGAGGCTGGCACATCCTCGAATAAGGGGGTGTAAGCATTTGGTATGGTGCCTCGGGTGTCAGGAGGCCTTTGGATTCAATCAGCTTCGGACAGAGGAGTCTAATGTTACGCAACACTACCTACTGATACCACTGATCAATGTGGTGCACTGCTAGGCTAATCTGTGACATAGGATTGGGCTGTAAAAAGTTGTGGTGAGGGCAGAACACGAAGTGCAGGAAAGCAGAAATGGGCCATGTTGTGTTCTGGTCTGGCTCTTAAAAGCACAGTACACAACAGGCAGAACATAGAGTGGGTCCTCCTGGTAGAGCTCTGTACGATTTGCAGGAGATAGGCAAGGGTTTCTGACTACTGTTTTAACGATTTCTAACAGCAAAAAGGATATATGAAATTAAGCTGCTGAAATGAAGAAATCCCCACTAATCTCCAAGATGGGCAAAAACTGCCTGTCTTACTTTGGAAAGGGTTAGGTCTTTCCAAAGCCATTTAGAGAACTCCCAGGACAAAAAAAAATGATCTTTTTCTGAGAATTCCCTGAAGCTGGGGGGGGGGGGGGAACAGCCTAAGAGAGCTCTGCTACTGTCAGCATTGCTCTTGGTGGCTAGCTATCCGTCGTTCCCACATTTTACCCAAGGTAGAAGTTGCTGAGAGGGCTTACAAAAGCTAAGAGCTCTCCCTGCATTTCCAGCGTTGGGTAATAAAGGTTTCTGAACATGCTCAGAAAATTTTAGCTTCTTTTAACATTTGCCCTGGTAAATGAATCTGGAGGAATAAAGAGTTGTATTTCTCTGAAACAGGAATGCAACATCTGAGTATGTTCAGAAGGCTGTAGTACAGCGTGGGGAACTGCTTGCATACAAAGCTGCCTTATATGGTACTGCATCACTCAGTTGGTCCATCCAGGTCAGTAGTGTCTACTATACTGACAGGCAGGGGCTCTAGGGTTTCAGAGAGGGGTCTTTTCCCAGCCCTACTTGGAGGTATCAAGGATTGAACCTGGAACTTTAAGCATGCAAAGCAGAACGGTCGGTGACCATACAGAACCACTGAGCAACGACCCTATCCTAGGTTACAAGAAACAACGTTCAGTTTTAACTCTTGGAACCGTAGGTTTTCAATTTCCCCTTATGGATGAGTAAAGAGGATTTTAAAAAACAACACCCACACCGCATGCTTCCCAGAGTCCATGTCTTCAAAAACAGTTTAGACTGCAGGCAGGGAGCACTCAGAAGATGCCTTTGGCTTCAGTTTCCGCTGCTGTTTCTACCCTCCACAACTTGGTATATTTGAGAAAGTGTGGAAAATGGGGGAAGAGGGGAGCTGGCAGATGGCAGGGCTGGTGCAAAGGTTTATGAGTCAAGGCAAAATTCAAATGAAGGTCTGGACTTGGCTTGCAACGCCGAGGGAATTTTCAAACTGGAAAAATTCATTTCTGGATCTTCCCCCTCCCCAAGTTCCAAAGGCCTCTCCATTCTTATGGTGCACCAAAAATGCGATTCACAGTTCTAAAGCACTGCTTTTTTCTCCCCCAACTGGATCCAGGCCCACCATCTCTTTCCTTCAGAGTGAGCCAGGCATCTTAGTTTGCTTCTGATATAGTTCTAAACATTCCTGAGACAACTTTTTCTCCCTCCATCAGACAAGTACGTCTGGCCAAACTATTCGTGGTCCCACTTATCAGGACTGAGCCAGACAGTTTGGCTCCCAGAGATCTCAGAATCTCGATTTTGACATTATTTGTTCATGGGTGGAAGTATGAGGGGCCATTTACTCTAACACTTTGAGGACATATTTCAAGCCATACAGCTGGGATTTTTACCTCCTGTATAGATTGAATATGATGTGCATAACTGCTTGTGTGAATAGTCACCATGTTAACAAATCAGCAACGGGTATACACCATCACTAGGAAAATCCACATAGGCTCATTGGGTCCATGTTTGTGCTGGCCAATCCAAATTGTCAGCTTATCATGATCTACCCTATCGGTATTTTTTAGGCTGTGACTGCATCCTATGGTGGTGGTGGTGGTGGTGGTGGGATGATCGGACAGCATGATGCAGGAGGTAAGTGAAAACATTTTGCACTTACCTCCTGGTAGGCTGCCCGCCCAATCGCCAGTGGGTCTCCTCGGACATATGCCTCCTATTTTTGTGCCATATGTCTGAGGAGAGAAAAGGGGCAGGGAGTTTTTTAAAAGGGGATAAGATCTGGCATGCATCATTGCTGCCAGTTCTATCCTCCTCCTCCCTGCCTCCAGTTCGTCGCTCCCCACCCAGAAACACCCCAGGCCTCCCTCTCCCTGCCCATGGCCCACCCTTGCTGTTGGCTTACATGCACTGGGGGCTCTGGGAGGCTGCTGCCACATGGCTGGTGCCACTTGCCGTTTCTGGCAGCGACCTGATCACACTCTGTACCGCATCACATTTTGCAATGCTGTAGGCTGGGCTGCACTGCCTGAGTTCTGGCAGCACAGCCTGATGATAGGATTGGGCTTTGGGGCTGTTATCCTATACACACTTACAGTACCTGGGAATAAGGTTCATTTAACGCAATGGGGCTTATTTCTGAGTCGACATGCATAATATTGCACTGTGACTCTTTAAAATGATTTCCTGGTATTAAACAACATCCTGAGGAACAAATGAGATGGTTTTTGCACTTAAAAAATGTAGCCCAGGAAGCCAAACTACCTTAAGACTATCTGATCTATCTCTATATTGTGCAAGAGCAAATCTCTCTTTGCATAATAGAACCTCAAACATGAATGTGGCCAGAGTTAAATTGGGGATGCTGATTTAAGTACTTGCTGGAGACACCAGTAATAATGTTTTATTGGGTTCACCCATAATGGACTTTGATGAAATAACAATATGCTGCTTGTGAAGCTAAGCAGGTGGCATTGCCAGTGACGGACCAACCATGAAGACACTCTCAACTTCGAGTGTCAGCGAGCCCAAAATTATGGTAGCCCACCTTCCTTCCTATTTGACTAACCCCCTCGCACTGTCACAAAACACTTTATGGCACTTTTGCAACAGAATGAAGGCCTGGCATGCTAGTTAGTAAGGATAGGGCCCTCAGATAGATAAAGAAAAGACCTGGCAATGGCTAAAAATGGAACGTTAAAGAAGGAGACTGAATGGCTATTAGCTGCACAACAACAGGCACTCAGAACAAATGTGATCAAGACCAGGATTGAGAAGTCTTA
Organism: Plestiodon gilberti rubricaudatus; assembly: GCA_026170595.1. Lineage (NCBI taxonomy): Eukaryota > Metazoa > Chordata > Lepidosauria > Squamata > Scincidae > Plestiodon > Plestiodon gilberti. The sequence goes on from JANXHW010000002.1 coordinate 179,706,909, forward strand.
CAATGATAGCAAATGCCGCTTGTGCAAAGAAGCAGAGGGAACAGTGGAACACCTGGTATGTGGATGCTAGAAAATCTCACAGACTGATTACCTGGAAAAGCACAACATAGGCACATGCCTGGTGCACTGGAATCCTTGCAAGAAATACAATATAGCAGTGCCCAGGAAATGGTGGACTCACAAACCAAACAAGTGGTTGAAAATGAAGAGGTTAAAATACTGTGGGATTTCCGCATCCAAACACATAACATCTGGTGCATAATACACTAGACGTAACAGTAGTGGAAAAGAAAATGGTCTGGATTATAGATGTGGCAACACTTGGTGATGCATGAATTGAAGACAAAGAGCATGAAAAAGGAATAGATAGACCTTGGGTGGTCTATACATAGACCTTCAGATTAAGGTAGAACAACTTTGACAAAGAAAGGTGAAAATTGTACCAATAGTAGTGGGTGCTTTAGGCGCCATACCGAAAAACTTGGGAAAACACCTGAACACCTTAGGTGTAAATGAAATTATCGCATACAGTATGAGCTGCAAAAAGCAGCTCTACTTGGAACTGCACATATGTTATGCAAATACGTACCTCTAAATATCCAAGGTACTTGGGAAGGACTTTATATTTAGAAAACGCCAGCCACCATAAGGTGGGTTGTGACTAACCAAAATAATATAGGTATCATAAAAGGTAAAGGTGACCCCTGACAATTAAGTCCAGTCGTGTCCGACTCTAGGGTGTGGTGCTCATCCCCATTTCAAAGCCGAAGAGCCAGCATTGTCCGAAGACACCTCCGTGGTCATGTGGCCGGCATGACTCTCCTTGCCGCAGCGCGTAGCATGCAGCTGGAACACGGAGCACTGTTTACCTTCCCGCAAGCAGTACCTATTTATCTACTCGCATTAACATGCTTTGGAACTGCTAGGTTGGCAGGAGCTGGCCACGCAACGAGAGCTCACCCCGTCGCGGATTCGAACTGCAGACCTTTCGATTGACAGCTCATGGTTCAGCGGTTTTAACCCACTGCGCCACCTGCTCAGAGAGCTGGGACCACAGATGCCTAGTGCAAGAGTATACCCAATGAATGGCAAACCCAGTTTTGCTTCTGTGAAATGGCGAAGACTGTAAAAAGAGAAGTCAGTATCCTCAGTACATTTGTTCACATCCTTGCAGCCAATTTTGCTAACACTTCAGAGCACTGTAGAAACTAATTGTGCTAATTACATTCCTTATTAGCCAGTTTGTCCCAATAACTAATTGGTGCCTTTTATGCCATTTGCATTTACATCAAATAAATAAAACATACAATTGTGATTAACAAATTTACACATCTAACAAATAAGGGATGAAATATAAATTAAGAGTAAGCCTGATTCACAAATCTGACAACACCCTTTAGATTTTGATGTGGCAGAGGTCCAAGTGCTAATCCTGATGAATCAACTAATGCTTGTGGATTGTGTTCTGAGACAAGGTCTGAATGAGATGCAGCTTCCATTAACAGAGATAATTTGGATGAAACCCATAATTGGGGAAAGTGCCATTGGTTCACCTGATTACAAGATGTACTTGCTGTTTTGCAGGCAACATCTTACAAGAACTGCCAAATGAAAACCAAACCTCACAGTAGAAGTCCTGTGGCCAATGAAGGTTAATCTGTTTTGGGGTCTAAAAGCTTTTGAAGAGGTGTCACCAAAGAATTTACTTAGACATAGAGGGTGGAGCATCTTCCCTATGGAATAAAGCTACTGCATTTGGAGTGTTTTCAGTTTAGGAATAAGGGTGACTAAGGGGACCCTTGACAAAGGTTTGGAGTTGGGAGAAGGTAGAGTTTTTCTCCCTCGTTACACTGACTAGAACTTAAAGTCATCCTGATCCTATGAAATTGATTGGCAGCAGGTTTAAGACTGACTGAAGCACTTCTCACAATGCACAATGAATTTATAGAATGCCTACAATTATTATTATTATTATTATTATTATTATTATTATTATTATTATTAAGAATATTTATATACAACTTTTCAACAGGAGTAGTTCACAAAGCGGTTTACATAGTAAATTAAAATCAATAAATGGTTCCCTGTCCCCAAAGAGCACACAATCTAAAATAAAAATAAAAATACAGAAGAGACACCAGCAACAACCACTGGAAAAGGCATCATGCTGGAGTGAAGAGGGACAGTTGCTCTCCCCCTGCTAAATATAAGAGGACACCACTTTGAAAGGTGCCTCTTTGCCCAGTTAGCAGGGGTAATGTCACAAAATGAATTACAGCGCAATCCTGCGTAGGATGCCCCAGCTGCCCTAAACGGCTGGCCGCGGCATCATAAGCAGGATCAAGCATCCTAAGCAGGCGGGACTGGAGTACACTTCGGGGGGGGGAAGGGATGTTCGTCCGTTTCCCCCGGTATAAGGACCAGCGGCCCCAATGGGACTCCTCAGATGTGCACCAGCATATTGGCGGTTGATTGGCGGCCAGGTCCAGGAAGGGGGTTAGAATATTGGCGGAGCATGCTGCCAATATCCCCATCCTCTCCCTGGCCTGGCCAGCCAATCTCCCCCGCCACTCTGACCCACCCTCCTCATGCCCTCACGCCACCTGATGCAGGTCTTACCTGTGCCTAGCGGCATGGTCCGGGGCCATCAGTGGAGTGAGCGGTGCTGGCCTCGGCGCCAGCACCACTTACTCCACGGGTATCACGTGCCTTACAGCACGTTTATGACACCCAACACCAGCGGAGCAGAAACTCCACTGATGGTAAGGTACGCTGTATTGGGCTGTGAGATTCATGAATGATGAATCTATCAATGGCTACTCATCATGATGGCTCTTTATCCTTGAATCCCAGTTGCTGAGGGGCAAGTGCTCTCACTTGCCCCTCAGCATCATGAATTCAAGGATATAGAGCCATCACGATGAGTAGCCATTGATAGATTCATCATTGCCTTTATGCCCTGTTTCTCTGAGGCATCTGGAAAAAAGGACATTGGACTGGATGGATCTTTGACCTGGTTACGGTTCTTCTTAATTCCTTATGTTCTCTGACTATTTCATGCAAAACCTTTAATAAACAGCTCTCTGATGTCTCTTTTACCTGGAAAAGGTTAAGGCACACACTGCCATTTTAATCTACCTACAAAGGAGAACAAAGGCAGACAAATAAGATGCCCAATTATCTCCCCTGAAGATCTGAGCCTGCTCCATATATATTGTACTTCTTGTACCGGCTTAATTTGCCCATGATGTTGCACCCGGTGAGTGAGAAGTTGAACACATATAAGACAGCTGACGCATGCATTTTGCTGTGCTGACACATCGCCCACACAGTTATTATGGTCAATTAACAGAATATTTCAGTTGCGTTGGAAATGCAAGGTAAGACAACAAATGAAACCAATCTTCATTGGGAGAGCTTTGAGCAGATGCCATGTCTCTAGAAGAGAAAGGAGGTAAGTTGCTTCCTAAGGCAGGGAAGAAAGGGAGACAAATGGGAGCAATGCCCTCCTGAAGACTGTGGCAAGCTTCTCATTCATTTTTTAATACACAAGGCTTGTGTATTCAGCTCTCTCCCTCCAGGTACTCTACTCACTTATTGCACCTCCAAGCTCCGCTCCTCACATATATGTACAGTACAGTGAACCCTCTGTATCCATGAGTCCTGCATCCACAGATTCAATCAACCTTTGATCAAAAATATTCAAAAAAAAGTTATTTTTGTACTGGATGTCCTATGCTGATCCTCCACCCCCCCCCCATTTCCTCACCAAGCGTCATTGCATAAGCATAAGCAATAGAGCCCGCCCCCTCAGGTCATCGGAGCAGGCCCTTCTAAAGGTGCCGCCGCCTTCAGAGGTGAGAGGGGTGGCGGCAAGAAATAGGGCCTTCTCAGCAGTGGCACCAACCTTATGGAATTCCCTCCCTCTAAACTTACGAACTGCTCCCTCCTTGGAGGCCTTCCAGTGGGGCCTAAAGACATTTCTTTTTAACCAAGCCCTCTGAGTTGACCACCCAGCCTAACTATTTTAGTGGTCCAGCCCCTTTTATTCCTGTTTTTACATTTTGTCATATTTTGTGCTGTGTTTTTAGATTATATTAATGTTTTTTAAGAGTTTTATATTATATATTTATATGTATTTTACTGTTGTAAGCCGCTTTGAGTCCCCCCCCCATGGGGGAAAAAAGTGGGATAGAAATCTTAATAATAATAATAATAATAATAATAATAATAATAATAATAATAATAATAATAATAATAATAATAATAAGAAGAAGAAGAAGAAGAAGAAGAAGAAGAAGAAGAAGAAGAAGCATTGCCTGATCACATAGCCGTGCCTCCCTTGAAGCAAACACCAGGGAGACATGCCTCAGGTAGTGCTGCCAATTGCCTGCCTTGGGTTGCTCCATGACCCCCCAGCCAACCTGTGTCCACTTTTCCTGCCGCCACGCCCCCCGCCCGGAAGCTGCAGGTTTCACTTTGAGGAAAGACTGCCCACGCGAGGAAATGCCTTTGATTGGTGGGCATGGCGGGCCAGCCCACCAAGCAGCGCAGAGGAGCTCACTGCCTGCCTGCTCACACTGGCTCTTTTGTGGGGACGTGAACATCCATGGATTTTGGTATCCGCGGTGGGGGGGTGTCTCAGAACTAATCCTATTGTCTATACTGACTGTTAGTGTTTTCTCAGCCCTGCTTGGGGATGCTGGAGATTGAACTGGGATCGTCTGCATGCAAAGCATCTACTCTACCACTGAACTCTATAACCCCAGCCAAGCCTTCAGTCAGCCTTGTGCTCTGCGCACAGCAATCTCTCTAATATTCTTGACTAACTAATGGAAGACGTTCGGAGTGATCAAGCTCTGGAAATTCCAGTAAAAGTATGCATAGCCACTTGAGGGATTGTTGTATCTATAAGGCCCTCCTATGCTGACCATACCAGCTTGCACTTTTTGGTACCTTCAACAATATCTGTTTCCTGAAGCCTGGAAACTACAGAATTTATATACAGATGTCCAGAATCCAGATCTAGTCTGAGGACACAGGAAGCTGTTTCATTGTTAAAGCTGGACAGTGACTAAACAGGAAGCCGATCCATATGAGGTGCACCCTGTGAGCATTTGTTACAGTAGCAACCTGGGAGCCACTGCCCTATGGTCCCATGTTGTTCTTCTGGTATACTCTGGATTATTAGGAAGCCATAAGAGTGAGATTTATGCATCCTTCTTTGTCTCCAGAAGGTATTGTTCCAGCTTTTGTCTCGGGCCTCCACAACCACCCTAAGAGCACAATCCCCCATAACTTTAGAACAGCAGAGCGCATGCTCCACCGTTCTAAAGTGTCGCAAACATGCCGTAAAGCACGTTCACGACTACTTCAGAGTAAGGCCAGTCTCCCTCACTACGATGCCGGACCAGGATGCGGCTGCCAGCAGAAGGTAAGAGCTCCCGCCAGCGGCCCAGTGGGCAAGGGAGGGGGACCATTGGCCTAGTCAGCCCGGGAGGGGCGGGGGATGGCATCGGCCATATCCCCGTTCCCGCCGGACAGCTAGGCCGTTACACAGCCTCCTCCAACTTCTGCCAGCTATTTAGCTGGCGGAAATCCGAGGAGGCCTATCGGGCCAGCCCCAGTTTACACCCAGGGAAGGGGACGAGCGTCCCCTTCCCCGAGTAGACCTCCAGTCCGCCATGGAACAGGCAGCCCTGGCTCAGGATCTGGCGGGTCTTGGGCCGCCCACCAGATCCTTACACAGGATTGCACTGCCCAACAATGTATTCCTAATACTGCTCAGTTGTTCCTGATATTTTATCTTTAGCCTGTGAAGCTGCCTTTTGGTCCATCTCGCTCAGTATTATCAACACTGACTGGCAGCAGCTCTCCAGGCTTATAGATGTGGGTCTTTTCCACCCTGCCTGGAGATGCCAGAAGTTAACCCTTCCTTATGTAAAGCAACTGCTCTTCTGAGCGATGGCCCATTCACAAAACTTCTTGTTTGTTGTCTCCTGCTCCTTTCTCGATGGCATGGAAGGCTTTTGTTCATCTTCTGTATGGTAGCCTAAACACTATAGTTCTTCCCATGAACCACCACTTTTATTCAACTGAACTAAATCTGACCACCTTTCCATTAGATGGCAAAACCCAAGGCTACTGAGTATATCATCAATCTCTTGGATGAAACAAAATGAGCTTGCATCCATATATCCTGTATAGGAGAAATAGCACTGAAATTGAAACACATAATTAATCCCATTAATCTTTTTGTTGAAATAAACATATGCTGCTCTTTTAGTCATTGAACATATGTCTTGAATTCTGAAGCCATTATCATCTTTGCTCTTCTCCTCTGATTCCTCTCCAATCAATTCTTATAATGTGGTCACCAAAATCAAATGCAATCTCCAGCCAGGGTATTGTGTGTAATTTTCACTAGATAAACATTTGAGCTCAGAAGCTCCGAGAAGGCAAATCAGATGTTTTTGGAAATGGCTCATCTATCACCACAAACAGAATGAAATCTGTCTCCAAAATGCCTGCTCAGATGCAAAGCCCTTGCCAAAAAGATCATTTATGGGCGATAACAATTCCAGAAGCTCATGACCAACACAACCAAGTGCTGCCATATTTGCGCCCTGTCCCACTTCAAAGCAAAATGACACAAACACAAAAACACCCAGAGTTTTCGCTCTACTACTTTTAACAAAATGTGGTGTGCGGCTTCGTGAATCATATGGTGTGTGTTCTTCTGGTTACTTAAAACAAATTTTTGCTTAACCTCTGCTATGACCCAGGGAGTAAACACAGTACCACGATATGCTCAATTTCTGGATTTTCTATAAAACCAGAATGTTTGCTTATGTGGTGACCACTGATGGAGAACTCCTGTTCTGATTAACCCCACAATGAATATCTGCTGCTTCTTGTTTTCTGGCATCATTTTCTCAGTGCCCCTAATTGCAAAATTCTTGTTTGTCAGACACCTAATGATGATCTGTCTTGTTTGTTTGTATTATACAGTTGATCTCCTACTGTTAATTAAAGGTCTAGACACAATGTCTGTAAACCTGCCTTCTGATATTTGTCCTACCATCCCAGCACTAGAAGGCCAGACAGTAGAATACGCTACACACGACTGGCTCCTGCTCCCCAGCCTTCCGCCATTTTCAAATTACTGTGGTTGGAATTTGTGACAACGGATCAGCTGCCAGTGAAAGGGGAAAGAGATTTTTCTTCCAATAAGTCTTTTTTTTTTGGTCTTCTTTCTTGTTGTTGCTGAGGATACAGTTCAAGGCAACAACATATCAGCTTAATCAGATCATAATCCTCTGTATCCTAAAAATGGCTTACAGAGCAGAAAAAAAAATTGACAGTTGTGGAGCTCAGGGATGATACACAGAATGGAATGGAATTTGAAAGGACAAAACGGAAAGTAATTTGGTCTCAATCACATGATCATTATTCTCATTAAAAATGGGCAGATGTCAGTGCTGGCAAACCCCGATCACAGCTCAGCAGTGGGGAACTAGTGATGGGCAAGATCTGTCTGTCTTGCTTCAGAATGAGCTCACCTAAAATGAGCAAAGTTGGGCTTGGTTTTTATTAGGCCTGAAGTAGCTCATTTTAAGCTTCACCCATTCTGAACTCCTGACCTGTTGTGCTCCTGACAATGTCATGAGGAAGATGATGAGGCCTGAAGGCTTCCTCAACTCTGTTACGAACCCCTCCCTGCTCCTGCCTTTCCTCCAAGCTTACCTTCTAGCAGCAAAGGAACCATTTATTTATTTATTTAGCTCTGTCAACCACTTTGTGACTACAAACTGTTTTAGGGTTTACGAGTTCAAAAGCCATGTATACCAAAAAATATAGGTATATCGTTTTTTAAAAATCCTTTATGAGCAAAATGAGTACAAAACTTTAAAAACTTCAAAATCTTTAAGAGCTTCAAAACACTCCACATCAAGCAGCATAAAAAAATCTAAAAAAAGAACACATCCAGAACAACACAATGGTCACAACGTTTCATCCACATATGGCTGTGGACATCGTCAGGTGTAATAGCAGCGATCTGCCAAGTTGTTACAAGACTGCAGCCACACACCATACTTTAAAGAAGATTTTGGCGCCAAATCAGAGCGAGGATCAGCCGCTTTGTGACCTGTTTCGTCAAAATGTGGTATCTAAATATTAATAACAACAATAACAATAATTTATCAGGTAAGGCTGGGTGATGTCACAGTGTTGGACCTGGTGATGTCATAAGACTGTCAACCCTTGAAAAAATGAGGGGAAGGAAGTCTGGTACCAAGATGGAACCCAAAGCTGTGAAAGGATTGCATCATCCCAAAACTGACCTGAGATTAACCTTTGCCACCATCCACCTCAGAAAAAATCTGAAGAGACAGGGCCATGTTTAGCAAACTGGCAACCCTAGTCTTCATTAGCCCTAAAGGCCTACCAAGAGAAGTGCAAAAATCCCTTGGAATTGTATTTGCCACTGCTTCTGATCCCTAAGTAACTACAGTTCCCAGGAATATTGTAACATTTGAGGGTCTAATGAAGATCTGAGGAGCAGACCTCTCTATCCCACCCTGCATACCCACCCCCATTCCATTGCTGGAAAGTAAGTTTGGCAAATGGAAAGGAAAAGGGCAGATTGAAATGTGCTTATTTACAAGATGGACTGACATTCAAAGGGGCTTTGGCTCAGGTTGCATTGAGCTTGATGTTTTCAAACAGGGTGGGGTTCATTTCTGTCACACAGACCACTTCGTGAAATTCTTCTCCACCCTTAGGGGGAATATTTCACAATCTTCCTCTCATCATGTGAGTGCAGTTCTGCCCATCTCTAATTCTAATTCAACATGGCTGTTTTACTGTGTTCGTGGTTTTATTCTGTGTTTATTCAATTTACTTTATATTTTGCACTGAACTGCAGTCTGATACTGGTTATGTTCCTTGGTGAAATGTGGTGAAAAAAAATGGTGGATTTGTAATCAGCCAACAATAATCATTTGCATGATTGTGCAAAAAAACCCCAAAGCAACATATCTTCTGTGTGAGGTGAAAGCACTTCAAATTTTGCTAAATACTGCCAATTAATACTTCTTGGGGGCCGTGGTGGCTTAGTGGTTAACACACTGAACTGCAGAGTGGAAGGTCGGTAGGACAGCAGTTCAAGACCTGAGTGCCACATGACAGAGTGAGCTCCTGACTCCTGCCCAGCTCCTGCCAACCTAGCAGTTCAACAGCAAGAAATTGCAAGTAGATACAGTAAATAGGTACTGTTGTGGTGGGAAGGTAACAGCGTTACGTTGGTCATGCCGGCCACATGACCACGGAAGTGTCTTTGGACAGCTTTGGCTCTTTGGAGAAACGGAGATGAGCACAGCACCCTAGAGTCGAACACGATTGGCTTTCGAGCAGGGGATACCTTTACCTTAATACTTCCATACTGAGCTGCAAATAGAGATGATTTTTTAAAAAAATATGTATTTTTAAAAGATGTACCAAAGGCCATTCTCCTATATACAAGTACAGTAGAGCACTTCTAGTTTAGAATCTATGGTTCATTAACTGGAACCAGAAAGCTGGATGTTATTTCCCCTTGTGCTTGAAGGAAGTGTTCATCTGCCATGTACTGAGTTATTCCATTGGTCCATCTAGCTTAGCATTGTTGACTGACTGGCAGTGGCTTTCCAAGGATTCAGGCAGGAATTTTTTTCCTCTGGTCTATCTGGAGATTGAACCTGGGGCCTGCTGTATGCAAGGCTCTTCCATAGAGAATCAGCCCTTCCCACTGTATGTGGATGTCAGATAATCAGACACACTACCCTCACAATATAATCTGCATGTACTGTACAGGTATTTAGAATCTGTCTGTGCATTTATCTGGCCAGTGCTTCAAAGTGTTTATTTGTGAGGATTAACATATTTGACTACATAACCAATGAGTGTGTGTATGTGTTTGTTGGATGTTTGTTGGACTCACTATTCAGATGTCTAAATTGCTGCCTTCAGTGATTTAAGCTCTAATAATATCCACACATTGAAGTCCATTTAATGCTGACGGTCATTAAAAGAACATTCATAGTAATAGGATAAGTACGCTCTGCTTACCCAGGTTTTGATTATAATCTGCCAACATGCTATAATTTGAAGGACAGTTGCCATCAACCCAAGTTAGTGTTTACAATAAGGGCGAGCTGAAACGGCTCAGTCTCTTGAGAATATTTTCAGCAGTGTTGAAATGATCTTCCTCACTTGATGATTTTTCACGAATACATGCTAAAATATTCTCTGATTAATTTGCATTGACCTTTCAATCAGTATCATGTTTCCTCCCTGTCATTGTCCCGTAGCCAGATCTGATGGGCTATATATTGCAGTTATGTCATCCCATTCACAGCATAATTCCTTAGGGATGGGTGAAACCTGCTGTTCTGCTGGATAATTAATTCATTTTAAAATGAATTACTCTTCAATTTTGTAATTAATTCAGGCACCAATATGGAATCATGGCCTAGAGGTCTTTAGATATGCCTCTATGACTCCCTTGGCATCATGGGAATATATGATTCTCATGTGTCAAGGTACAGCTCTCGCCTTTGAGCAGGTTGCATCCTGAACAGTGTGGATCAAGCCCTCTTCACCATTTGCACAGGATCATCTGAGCGGAAATAACATGGTGGGTAGAGTTCATAATTTAGAAACAATACCTCCGGAGGAATTGGGACGGGAAATAGTAGTTTTATGTCATCCCTTAGATTCACTGGGTCCTGTTAGATTTGATACTGATACAGGAGCGGCTTGGTCACTTGTCTGATTAAAGATGTATTTTATTTTAATCCTCTACTAATCTTAAAGCAGCTAATTCAAAAACTAAATAAAAACTCGTTTTTAATGTTCAGTTAACGCCTATCGTCAATCACTATGAAAATATAAATATATTGGAGAGAGGAATTGTGTTGTTTCCAAGACTGTACCAAATGCTCCAGAAGGTAAAGACAAATAACCTTAAATTATCATTTCTAAAAATAAAGACATTCCAAAAATATCTCCCAGAGGGGTGGCCGGATCAGAGCCGTTGCAGACCGCATGCCGAGTCGAACAAGCGAGCGCCGAGATGAGCGAGCGCGAGAGGAGTAGGAGTATCTTCCCGTAAATAGTCCCTCCTTTTGTTCCGCCTTCTTGGAAGAAACCTCCACGGTGATTGGCTAACACACCCGATTGGCAGATAGCCACTCTCCTGCCCCTTGGTGGCTGCAGTAGCTCCGCTGTGCGGCCCCCTCAGACATGGCCCAGGAGGATTTTCGATCGTGCCGGAAATCGGGAGACCGCTTGCTTCTGCTGTGGTAACCAGACACCCCAGCACGCCTCGACTAAGCTCCTCAGGCGTCCGGGACGAGCCGAGATTCGTGCGGTCTGCAGCGGCCTTCAGTCTGCTGCAGCAAACCCAACAGAGAGTCCTGTGGGACCTTAAAGGGTAAACAATTTATTTCGGCCTAAGCTTTAGTGGACTATGATTTACTTCCAGCCCAATCCTGCCTAAGGATCCGCCGGGCGGCCCGTGCACCGCCGCGGGCAGGCACCTGTGCAACGGAAAGTGTAGTCGGGGAAGGGGATGCTCGTCCCCTTCCCTGGGTGTAACTGGCGCTGGGGCAAATCGGCCTCCTCGGAATTTCACCAGCAAAATCGTTGGCGGAAGTCAGAGGAGACGGCCCAGCCGATCGGCAGGGGACGGGATATGACCGAAGCCAGCCCCCGCCCTGACCGTCTGGGCCTAACTATGGCCGTCCTCCATTCCCGCCCGAACCGCCCACCCCACCCGTCGGCTGGATCCCTACCTGGCTCCTCCGGCGGGCGGGTGAGGGTCCGGTCGACAGAGCAGGGCAGGCCGGCCTTCCCTGCTCAAAAGTAGACGCAAACATGCCTTATGGCACGTTTGCAATGTCTTCGGCCGGTGAAACACTCGTTTCACCAGCCACAGTTTGTGCAGGATTGCGCTGTTCATGAGTTACCTGTAGTGGACTGTAACCCATGAAAGCTTATGCTAAATAAATTTGTTAGTCTGGTGCTACAAGACTTTTTGTTGTTTTGAAAAATACCTTTTTAGTAGCAAACTGATCTTATTTAATTGATAGGTACAGATAAATCTGTACATCATACACTGTACATTATCTGGTAGCACACTGTAATATTTTTGAATGCCAGCCCTGAAAGCTGGTACAGAGTATCACAACATTCAAATAGATGCAAAGCTGTCCCAGGACTGAGGCAGATCAAAAGAGACATGGCAGGTTTCATAAGTAATCATATTCCTATCAACGGGTATTAACATTAAACATTAATGGAGATAAGAGTCAGCTTTTCTCATCATTTGAGCCCACAGCATTGCACTGACTTTGCATCAGCATTTAGGAAAATGGTTATACTTGTTTTGGTTAATAATGTGTGCTCAAGCAATTGCAAGACCTTTCAGGTTTGCCAGAATATTTTAAGCAGTATATATTTGGGTGTTCCCTGCAATGTTAACTGAATGGCATCAGTCTTGCACAGTAAGGTTGTGAATCTGAGGATCCCAACTTTCTTTTACAGCATAGATTTCTTGGAGCCCCTTCAAATGTGACAATTTCTATTAACTTTCCCCACATATAGGTTTAATTGGAGAAGTGTGCATATTTGCAAATATGGTCAGCTGGCCAAACCCATCACATTCCAAGTGGTTCTAATCTTCATCGTTGTGGAGCTAATCTTTAAAAAGGTAAGCAACGACTGTCCAAACACATTATGCTTGTTACATCACATGATTTCTACGTCTGTTTCTTCAAGATACAATAGGCTTCTTTTGTTGCTCATTGATTCGTAGTTCCACACAGGTCTACATGTTATATTTGCCATGGGGATCAGAATTCCCATGGTGAAGTTCCTGTTCCTCAGGTGTATTAGAACTCACTGTGTGAGTTCAGGCCATCACATGATCATGTTCTCCACCAGAGATCCATGGCAATGTGACAGGGGAGGGCTGGTTATATAATAGCCCCCAACTCTCCCAGTGAGTTCTAATAAGTGTTGTGCCTAAGGGGTAGGAAATGCCTAGAAGAATGGGCCTGAATCTGTAAACATGACCCAACAAGGAATACATGAACACAGTCAATCAGTTCCCACTTAAGGTTTTCATGTGTTTGTGCTTATGCGTGCCATTTCGAAGTGAACCCATGACCACAAAACATTGCATTGGCAGAAGTCCAAAGTTTCTAATAGTTGACATTAACAATTTCAGAAGAAAAGAGGTTTCAGAGATCCCATCTTGTAAAGGGAATAGGAAGCTTGAGTTTCATGCTTTCTGTTTTCAGACTTTTTTTGTTACATCCAATGTGGGAGCTCACATATCACCCCCATGGAGAGAGATGCACATGTGTCTGATACCGGGACAGCTCACAAATCTCTCTGTGAAGAATGTGTGGGGTCCCATTATAGTATAGTACAATGAAGCACAAAAACAGGAAGTATGAATCACTTCCTCCTCCCCCCCCCATGTCTGAACTCTGAAAGCTACTTTTAAGAATATCATGAAACAAGAATGGATTCAGATGGCAAATGTTCACACAATGCAATGATTGTTTTGCAATCATTGCCTGGAGGAATTAAAAAAAAATTCTAAAAGCATGATGGCCCAATATTCAATTCTCACCACATAATGATTGCAAAAACCAAGCCAAAAAAAAAATCAAAAACCACCCTCAATACAGCTGAAAAAATTAACATTATCTGGGCACAGCTAAATCACAGCTGTTGGTTACCATCCTCCACACTCATTAAAGTGCTGTTCAAATTAGGCTGATTACTTTTTAGTAAAATATTTGTGTTAGCCCTACCTTTTTCATAAAGTATATTTTTTCTAGTGTGGTTTCATTGTTGGGTAGGCAACCTATCACAATGCTTCACTCACTTTGTAGTTGGGCAATAGTTATTTTTATTTATTTATTTGCAGCCTGGCTAAAATTTAACTTCAGTCCAGTTTCACTCACATTCTGTGGCAGGCAAAATTAGACTTGGGACTTCCATGTGGGGAAGGGCTGCTGCTGCTGCTGCTGCTGCTGCTGCTGCTGCTGCTGCTGCTGCTGCTGCATATTTTTTTGAGGCACTTACAAAACCTACTCCAGGTTCCACTTTGTTCCAAAGGGCTCCTCTGACTCAATAGGCGTTGCTAGGCCTGGCAAAAGGTTCAATAATCCCAGCATGATATTCTTGTCCAGTATCGGGCATCGTAGTGGCATGTGGACAAACTGATGCCACAGAGTGTGCTTTGGGAGCCTTGCCTTGCTGCAGAAATTAATCCCTGAATATGTATCAGATTGACAGCGTAATCCTGTGTAACCTTGCACCAATGTAACAGTAGATGCACCGGTGTAAGTGCACTTATGGCGGTGTAATTGGCAAGGTTACACAGGATTGCGCTATGAATCTGTCCTAGGCAGGTCCCAGCAGGTGCAGAGGTGCTTTCTGGAAACAGAAGATGGGGTCTTCTGTACATACAGTTCGCACAGTGCATGGTGTACATGTGGGCAAGAGAGCCTAAATACACTAGGTATACACAGAAGCATCCAGGACCCAAATGACTGAGCCCCCCCTCCCTGCACTCCACAGAATAACTCATCTGGGGAGATCAACGGTGGGATCAAAGCCTATGCAGGGGCCTCTAGTGCTGCACATGACAATGATGTCATTGGCACACTCCTCTATTCTCCAACTGTCATGATTCAGCCAGAACTGTCATGGTTTTTTTTTTTTGGTTTTCTAAACCTTCTGATCGTCCCAGCAACTCTTTTCCTGTTTCTTTTTTTCCACTGTATATCACATGTCTGTGTCAGCTTAGCTAAAGCTGGATCCCAGAGTCTGCAAGACACACACAAAAAAAACTGTTTACTGAGATTAAATAAAAACATTCATTTTTGTTTGTTCTTTTATTCGTTTTGGGGGTATTTGTTTCATAGATCACGAACAGGTGGTGATACCTCCATATCTTTATCAAATTCTCACTCAGGCAAGCAACAATACTAGCGTAAAATGTTTTCTCTTAAAATTGCTGTTTGTATTTTCTGAGCTTTCCGCCCAAAAGGAGAAAATGCAAATTAGATGTTTCTACTATTGGCTAATTCTCTCTCAGCCTGTGCTGAGACTGGGAGAAAATCAGCAAGAGCTCCAACCAAGTTTGATGGGGTAGTAGGGGATGAGAGCAGGAGGAACTGGGACAAGGGAAGTGCTTGATTTAGCCCTTCATCTTCTCCCTTAATTAATTTACAAATTACATCAAAATGAACACTGAAAATGCCCTCTTCTAGTGTGCTGTTGAGTGTGTGTGTGTGTGTGTGTGTGTGTGTGTGTGTGTGTGTGTGTGTGTGTTTGTGTGTGTGTGTGTGTGTGTGTTTTAAATAATAGAATGCACATTTATTTCATGAATTGTGTTGCTGGAAGAGGGGAATCAGGAGTGAATTGAGAGCGGAGGATTGTGGCCTGAAAACCCTGCCTTGAAGTATGCTCAGAGGCAACCTGCTCCTAAATGTTAGGTGTTAGAAAAAGCAGAAAGCTGTACTTGTTCAGTGGTGAAGAAAAAGCATTCTGCACATGCTCAAGGGTACAGTTCCTCCCATATTCTCCCATATTCCTCCCATATTCCAGGATGCAGTTCCTCATTCCTCATTGAGTGTTGGGCAGCTGGTCAGGTGACAGTTGTTTGAACTGGCCTGAGCCTGGTTCTCACAATATATCATATGCCCCACCCTCAGTCTACACACGTTCAGTCAAACGGTGTGTATGCGTGCACATATGAGTTCAACTGTATGTGTGTATCACTCTCTCCAGACACAGTGTAGAACCCTGGAAAAGTAGGATTCCCAGTCAGGAGGGAACCTTACAAGTGTGCAGTCGTACACACAATGTAGACATTCAAGTGCATGCATATAAAACCCTCTTCAGAAATAATTAAAATTGTGTACGTTGTACCTAGGTAGAAGAAAGAACAGGAGTGTACCAGCGAACTGTGCCTCCCATCCACACTGATGTGTTCCTTACCATTACCTCCCCCCCCCCCAAACATCCCAAGGTTGGGAGACTTTCTCTGTGGACTGAACCCAGAGAAGGAAGACCACGGAACACATCAGTGTAGAGGGAGGGCAGGGATTGCTAGCTCACATGCTCCCACTTCCTCTACCTGGGTCCACTGTACCCCACAACATGTGAAAAGGGCTAATGTCAGCCCTTTACACTTGATCACTCACCTTGGATATGTTGGGAGAACAAAACTATTTAAATTGGTGTGTGTCCCCCTTTTCAACCCCAATTTTTAGCAGAGTTGATCATGTACAATGCAGCTCCCTGCAGTACAAGTGTCAGAATCCATGATGCATGTCCTCCTAAAGCATATTTTGAATGCTGACTTCTGTTTAAAGCCAAGCGAGTAATGTCTAACAAAACAGGGTCAAAAGTTTTCCATGTAAATGAAAAACCAGATCATTAGCAGAAAAAGCTACCTCATCAAGCCTTGCTGAGTTTGGTTAACCGATGATTTTGCTCCGTTCACACAATAATTGCATCGTAGACTGCCATATTAAGGACTTCTCTTAAACACACCAGGATAAACAAATGATATCATGGCGGGGGGGGGGGGGAGAAAAAACACAACTTAAGGTAATAGGATAAACAGTTTTGCAGTACTGAAGTGACTCATCCTGATTGTTAGACAATGTGTTACACACAAATGAGCTGAACCTAAGATGCAGTCAAGAACATGTCCCTCACCAAAGGCTCTTGAGTAAACTTTGCAGCCATGGAACAAGAAGACAGGTCCTTTTATGAAATTGGTAACTGGTTAAACGACAGAAATCACAGAGTGGGAATAAATGGGCCATTTTCACAGTGAAAGGGAAGTAAGAAGTGGAGCCCCACTCCCTAAGGTCTTCATGGGACGGGTGTTTTTTAACTTCTTCAGAAATGATCTGAAATTAGGAATAAATAGCAAGGTGCCCAAGTTTGCAGGTGACACCAAACTATTGAGGGTGGTAAAAAGCAAAGCAGATTGTGAGTGCTCCAAAAAGACTTCTCCAAACTGGGTGAATGGACAACCAGATGGCAAATACGATTCAGTGTCAATAAGTGTAAAGTGATGCACACTGGGACAAAAATGTTAACTTCGCATATAAACTGATGGGAGGCTGAACTATCAGTGATGCACCAGGAAAGAGATGTTGAGATCAGTGAAGATGTCAACACATTATGTTGAATTGGGGCTGAGACATTGCTGGGGGGGGGGTAGCCTTTTCCCTCTGTGCTACAGCCCTGATCCAAATTGCCCTATATCTGCTCTTAAAAACATGGAGAGAGAAAATTAACCTACATAGCTAAGAGCAGTTTAGGGAGATCATTAAAATCATGGAATTGGTGTAGAGTGTCCAGAAACCAGCACCAGTCTCCATATGACTGATGAAAGCAATCCTGGATATTTTAACACACATCCCAGGAATTTCCAATATTACATCATGTTGAGAGAGAAAAAAATCTCCAGGAACAACTTCAGTCAGAGTTGGCAACCCTACTCCCGTGGCAAACTGGGCTTCTGCAAACTCCCAAATTTACTCATGGTTGGGGCAGGTAACAGCTCCTCCCATCTCCCCATAAACAAATGGGAGGAATCTTTGGTGGCAGAGGGAGGTCCCATCTATTTTGGTCCGATTTGTAGATGGGGTGCTAGGTGCAGTGGTGGGTGTGTCTCTCAGCTGACTTGTGCCATGGCTACAACTGGTACTGGAGATTTGAGGGATTCAGCCAAGCAAATGGGCTGTCTGATGGGCATGGCCCTTTACCAGTCCTGATCTGGCCAATTTCTGATGCCACCCTGACCCCACCTAGGAATGTGGCTGCCCCACCTAGCAAGAAAGGCTGTCTCCAACCCCTTTGAATATTCCTCACGAAGCTGGCAAACTGGTAAGCATATTTTTTATGGGTTCTCTTGCTTATAGCTGTGGTTCAGAAGGCTAATTCTCTGACTCATATAGCAATAGTATTGCTTTACTCAGCATTGGTAGGGCCTTTTAGCGATGGGTGGAACCTGCTGGCTCCACTGCATAATTAATTCATTTCAAATTAATTACTGTTCTGATTTGTAATTAATGCAGACACCAATGTGGAGCCAGGGCCTGGAGGCCTCTGAGCATGCCTGAGCCTCGTGGCATCATGTGAAATGTAGTTAACCTGTGCCAAGGCTCTGTGAGGGAAGCTGGGGTGGTGGGGAGGGACCAGGCCTCACCTTGGGCAAGTTGAAACCTGAATAGCAAGGGCTGAGCCCTCCCGCGACCCCCATTGCCCACACTTTCCTGATTGGGGATGGGGTAATGGGGGTAGAGTTAAAGTTCATAATTAACTAGGCTTACCATTCGTCCCGGTTTCGCCGGGACAGTCCCGGAAATCGGACCCGATTCCCGGTCGTGTCCCGGGGGACGAATGGGCGCCGCCATCTTTTTTTTAATTTTAAACTTACCGGGCAGCATCTTGGGTCACGAAATCTCGCGTGATCCAAGATGTTGGCGCCCAAATCTCGTGAGGGCATGATGCCCTCATGAGATTTGGGCGCCGACATCTTGGATCACGCGAGATTTCGTGACCCAAGATGCCGGGAAGTTTGAATTTTTTTTTAAAAAAAGAAGATGGCGGCGCGGCGAGCGGGTGCTTCTCCTGGTCGTCAGCGGCACCGGGAGAAGCACAGTGCTTGCCCGTGTTGCGCGAGCCTGCTGGAGGCTCGCGCTGGCCGGGCAAGCAGGCTGTGCTTCTCCGGTCTCCCAGCGGCTCCATGCGGTGCCGCTGGGAGACCGGAGAAGCACAGCCTGCTTGCCCGGCCAGCGCGAGCCTCTAGCAGGCTCGCACAATGCAGGCAAGCAGGCTGTGCTTCTCTCCGTGCCGCTGGTCTCGCAGCAGCACCGGGAGAAGCACAGCCTGCTTCTTGCCCATGTTGCGCGAACCTCCTGGAGGCTCGCGCAACGCGGGCGAGCAGGCTGTGCTTCTCCCGGTGCCGCTGGTCTCGCAGCGGCACCAGGAGAAGCACAGCCTGCTTCTTGCCCGTGTTGCGCAAGCTCCAGGGCTCGCGCAACGCAGGTGAGCAGGCTGTGCTTCTCCCGGTGCGGCTGCGAGACCAGCGGCACCGGGAGAAGCACAGCCTGCTTCTTGCCCGTGTTGCATGGAGCCTCTGGGAGGCACAGCCTGCTTCTCAACCTCGGGCCGACCAGCGACCACCGACCAGCGACCAGGTAAGCGTATTTTTTAAATATATATTTTTAATAGAAATATTAATTATTTATTTAAAAATTTCGGACGCGCTTCGCGCGGCAAGAGGGGGCGCTTTGCGCCCCCTTTACTTTATTAATTAATTATTTTTAAAAAACCGGCGGCGCTTTGCGCCCCCTTTCTTTGATAATTTATTCATTAAAAGGATTTCTTATGTGGATTTCTGCTTTATTGTGACATTTATGCTTGTTTTTTCTGCTTTTTCGTTGTGGTTTAGAATTGCTTTTTCGTTGTGGAGGGTAGTTTGCGGTTGGTTTGGGCTGTTTCTGATGGCTTTTTCGTTGTGGTTTAGAATTGCTTTTTCGTTGTGGAGGGTAGTTTGCGGTTGGTTTGGGCTGTTTCTGAGTGCTTTTTCGTTGTGGTTTACGATTGGTTGTGGTTCTTTGGCCTTGCTTTTTCGTTGCTTTGACATTAATTAATTATTTACCTCGGGGGGGGTATGGGGGGGTGTCCCGGTTTGAAGTTTGAAAAATATGGTAAGCCTATAATTAACGACATTCCCTTGTACAGAATGCTAGTCGGCACTATAAAGGAATTTGATGATCTGCCTTAAGTCACCACCAGGGCCCGTTCGATTAAGGAAAGCTTTGAGGCTACTGTAATAGTGGCTTGATCCCTGTTCATTTAAGCTGTGCTTTGTTTCAGTCCTTGTTTTTTTTTATTGTTGGTGTTTATGGACCAAACTATTACAGGAGGAGCTGGCAGGATTTGGAAAGGAGAAGGCCCAACTTCCGTCATTCGTGACTTTTAGGGCAACGTATGTGGGCAGAGGCAGTGGAGGACAGGAAAGCCTGGCGGGATATGGTTCATGGGGTCACAAAGGGTCGGACACGACTTAACGACTGAACAACAACAACAATGTGGGCAGAGGAGAGGCCTCCAAAGGAGAGAGCAGCAGCACTGTCAGTATGACACGGAGAGATCAAATGTTGATGAGGGCAAGTAGCCAAAAGGATCACGAGAGGGGAAAAATCATGGTGGGTGAGTGCTTTTGGGGTGAGGGAGCAGTAGTGTCAGAGGATGCAGGCAAAGGGGAGACAGTGAATGTGATTGGAAGAGAAAGGGTGAATGGGCATGTGCTATCATTGCCATGAATGAGGCAACCACCTGTATATAATGAAAGACAACTGGAGTGGATAGTCTGGAAGGAGGGGCTCTGAGAAAGATGAGGACGTTTACCTTGACAGAGGAGATGGAGTTCTAAGGTACACTGCTGTCAACCTACTGGAGCACATGGGGAATTGCAGATTTTGGAACTATCGCTACATATTTTTTTAAAAAAATAGGTTTCTGTTCTGATTTGAAATCTGAACTGAAAAACAGTTCTGATTTCTGAATGCCATGAGTTAAAGCCACCAATAAAGGTTTTGATAGCTTTGAGAAGCTTCAGAGGATGGCAGAAAATGTAATCCTTCATAGTAATAATTCTTAACATTTATTCAGTGTTTTAAAGTGTTCAAAGCACGTTATACATTATCATTTTTGGTTCTGTATTTATGTAAGCCATTTATTCACTTCCTTTCCAGAGTTCAACATGGAGTACAGTAACAAATAGGGCAAAGAAAAACAAACCAACTACAAAAAATATATAAAAAATTAATGATTATGATGTTAGGATGCAATCCTAAACATACAGTCGTCCCCCCATATCCATGGGTCCTGTATCCGCAGTTTCATGTATCTGCGGTTCACAAATTGCCCCCATTGTGCTCTGTTGCCCCCATCACACTCATTTGTCTTCATTCACCTTCCCTCATTTTCAGCCCTCCTGTTGCTGTCTCCTGTGTTGTCTGCTTCCACTTGCTGTCTGTCTTTGTTTGCAGCCCTTCTACCCACTTCCTGTCCATCTTTTTTGGGAGTCCTGTTAGCATTCTCGCTGTTGTGCTGTCTGAGTCTTCTTGCTACCTGAAGCATGCTTACTTGAAGACTAATGCTTTCAAACCTCCCCTCTGATTGTGCTGAGTTCTTCTGGTCGTACCCCAGAATGCCTTGCAGAATGCCTTGCGGTGACATGATAAGTGGGGTTCGCTACTATCCGCAGTTTCTAGTATCCGCGGTGGCAGTAGGAACGTATCCCGTGTGGATACAGGGAGATGCCTGTACTTACCTAGGTATAAGTCAATGTATAAGTCGGTGCTTTCACTGACTTGAATGGCTCCAAAGGTGAGGGGGCGGGGGTGCTTCGTGCTCCCGTGTAACGGAGGGTCTGACTGCAGCGGAACTTAGAGCTCCGCCCCCCCCCTGCAGTGACGCCAGTGATAACAGCTAGGTATAAGTCTAACACTACGGTGCCCATAACACTATGGGCAGGAGGTCTGGCTCAGTTGGTAGAGTTGCTGCCCCATTTGAAAAGTTAGCCTGAAGTTCTGAAGCCTGAAGTTCGAGTTGTCGCCTCGTAAGCCTGAACAGAAGTTCGAGACACGCCGCTGACAAAAAGCTGTGAAACCCTCTGTGAGGAGAGATAAAGCTGCCAGCTGCGTCTGCCGAGTGTGGGAGGTGAAGACCAGTGAGTGACCAGCCAGAGAAGGAAACCATCTAGAATGAAGTTGTTCATGAAAGATCATTTATATATAATTGTGAAAATCCCCATTAGGAGGTTTGGGAAAGCCTGCCCATGTAAACCACCTTATATTGAAGTCGGAGGAGAAATCCAATGACCAAGAAAGGTGGTATATACCGTATTGGTCTGAGTATAAGACTCACTTTTTTCTCCTAATTTAAGTTTTTAAACTAGGGGTGCGTCTTATAATCAGGCTGCTGCAATTTAATGCCAGTGATTTAATTATATATATTTTTAATAGCACCAAACTTTAAGGGTGCGTCTTATAGTCAGGTGCGTCTTATACTCGGGACAATACGGTAAATACTGTATATGATGATGTCAGTGGAAGTGAGTTCCACTGTTGTAAACCAGCTGCCGCTGGAGCGTAGAGCACCACAATTCGTCTGACGGACCCTGTTGCACCCACTGGAACAGGTAAAGTAGTGGTGGGTGCACTGGATCCTATCCCTTCTTTTTAAAACCTCCCCAACTCTTTTTTCTCCTCGGACTTGGCTCTGCCCAGAAACTTTCCTTTTTTTCTTTTCTTTTGTTTTCTTTTCCCCTTGTCTATCAGGTATTGAAGCTGAGTTGTGTTCCAGACTATTAGCCTATATAGCAAATGAGAGAATGCATAACAAAGACACTCGGACATTTCAATTTACAGGTTTTTATGATGACAGTGTGATGATAACTCAGTAGTTCTCCATAGTGATGTGCTGATCTCTTCAATATAAAACAAGAGTGCTTTGCCCAGTTATCTTCAATAGTATATATGTATACTATTATAGTATAATACAATAGTATTATATGTATACTATATAATAGTATATATAGTATATATGTATAGTATACATATATACTATAACATCTGTACCATATTGGTGAAATGTGCTAAAATCATTGCATTGCATTTCATCCCCAGAGCTGCTGAGTGTGGAGCAATGTCTTTGTTCCTGTAATAAGTCAGTCTTTCATGTGGACATTGCAAGCTGCAGTGCTCCATATTTCTCTTGGACGGCATCTGAAAATCTGCAACATAATTATAGGGGTGAGTGATCATTTCCCCTCCTCTCAAAACATATAACAGTAGGACCAAATGCAATACTTTCCCTCCATCTTAGTGGTGTGATTATGCTGAACTATCTTGCTCTTCCTGGGTTGTGTGATTCATTTTGCTATGTTCTGTAGTCAGTGAAACCACGCTCATTGTCATGGTTTGTCATGGTGGGAAATCAAGTTGAGGAAGGGATTAACCCCAGGTTCTCATCTGTGGCATGTTACTGTTACTGTAATAAAATCAATGAAGTTTATGACGACTTACATTGTTGTTGAACATCTGGCTGAAAAAATGAATGGCCAGATTGAGTTGCCATCTGTGGTAACTTTATACTTAGCTACAAAAAAATGAAAACCACCCTATATAGATTTATCATCTACTACTGCTGTGAAGTATGAAGAATTGGTGTTTCTCTGTGGCCTAAGTGGAACAGTGGCTTTTTCACAGATCTGAAGGTTTTTGTGGAAAACATCCATTGTGAGGTACTCTGTTTCCTGAACTTCGTCATTTTTTCTGGTCAAGTTCATACATTCATATTTTGTCACTTGATGACGGTGACATCACGTGAGTGGGCCATCACAGGTATAACGCCACAGATAGATCGTACCTTGCATCACCTCAAGTGCAGGATTTTTCAAGAGGCCAGTTCCAGGGCTGGATTAAAACCTTTAGAGGCCCTAAGCAGTGAAATGATTATGAAACAATTATGCATATATTATTAGTTAAATAATAACTAATTATTTATTTTAATTAATAAATATAATTATTAGTTATCGTTAATAAATATAATTATAATTATAAATTAGTTTCTAAAAAAACCAAAAAATCAATAAAATATATTTCGAATTAATATATTTTCAGTTCAGTGATTCTGCCTTCTTTTTCCAGACTATGTTTTGGTTAACTGGGCTTTTTTGCACCATAGTCCATGGTAAATCTGGCGCTGGAAAAAACTCTGTGGTGCCCCCTTCCCTTGATGCCCTAAGCATGTGCTTCTTTTGCTTACTGGTTAATCCAGGGCTGGCCAGTTCACACATTCTGTAGCTAGTCACCAAGTAATGAGAAATCAAGTGATGTACATGCATGTGTGAACCAGGTCTCAAAAACACTTCCTAACACAGAATCTTAATACTTTCCAGAAAGAGATAACCATAACTGTTCAGAGCAAGACTTGTAGGGATCAGTGGGACAGATGCTTCAGCCTGGCCTATGAGTGCATATACTGTATTTTAGGAATGGAATTATCTCCGCAAGTGCTCAATCCTGAGCTCCCTGCACCAGACTATCCCCTGAGTCTCCTACCCCTATCTTCAGCCTTCCCCACCAATTCCCCATACTGTAGAGACCATCGGACCACCATATCAGGTCAGCTCTTCCTGTAGTACGTCACAGCGACTAGGGGTTCAGCCTGGAAACATCGAAACGAAGGTTCCATCTGATTTTATACCCAGACAATTTTATAGCAATTTGACACTGTTAATTTTTTTTTTGGGGGGGGGGAGAAGAAAAAAAATGTTTACAGGCTTTGCAGATATCTTTTTCTACTTAATTTTTTTTCACCCTCTTTTCAAAGGTCTGTCTTGACTTTTAAAATATATTACCTTCAAAAGTGAGCTGTCAGCTTTCGCTTTGTCTCCTTGGCTTGTTGAAAACAGTCATTTGGCATGTAGTAGATAAGTTTTCAAATGCCATCTTTGCTGGAAGGCAGCGTTTAATTTCATCATTCCTCCCTACAGGGGGTCAGGAATCCTACCCCTGCCTTCTCATAAAGTTCTTTGTGACACAGGAAGTCCTACTTATTATACAGGAATGCTGAAAGCATTTTTTTCCACCCCTCTCTCTTTGATTTTTATTGCTTTAGCTCTGGGTCCTTTGTGCCTCGTAATTATACATTTTGCCCCATGTCTTGCTTTTCATAATGAATAATGCAAAATATGTGCACAAGGGAAGGGAAGCTTATAACTGTGAGATTAATAATTAGCAATTAGTGTTAATTAAGGTAATTATTTCAATAAAAAGACATCCATAACAGCAGTAAACAAACCTCCTGTAAGGAATATGGTGTAGATTGCTGATGTGAACTGGGAAGCAGGGAAGGAAGGAGAGCAAAGATAATCATGAGATTAAGGGGAAATGCCAAAGACATTTTAAAGTATTATTTTGGAACCTTGAGGCATGATGGACATATCCAACCGGTTTTGCCTCTTGCAGAGAATCTTTAGCCCGTGCCACCGATTACAACACAGAGATGAGAAGAGATTCAACACTGAAACTTGATAACGCTCATTAAAAACTCCCATTGGAGTGAAATTGGCTGCATTTCCCATTGGTGCTGGGAAAAAGCCACTAGGGCAGAGATAACTTTAAGGAAGTAGCAGCCAAATTTCTATCAGCATTTACGGCTCTGGATTCTTTTGTCTTGATCAAACACATCTTTCTTTTAATAACCTCTTCTAAATTGGGGCCTCTCATGCATGCTGCTACGGCTGTGAAATTGCCAGCCAAAGAGCGACAGTTTTGGGTCAACTGAATCAGTTCTTCTGAGCAGGTGATCAATCCCGAATCACTTTGCCCAGTTTGTGTTAGAACACAGATCTATACATCCATATTTTCCTATAGATGGAACCTGTTGGGTGGGAAGAGTAGTCTGAAATCACCTCTTTCCTACATTTAAATTCCTCCACAATATAATGGCTTAGCAACTGGTGACTATCAGGGAACTCTGACCTCTTAGAGCTGCCACCTGGCTCCCCTAGTTCTCAACCAGGAAGCAGAAGAGACACCCATCCCCACCCTTCTTCTGTGTCCTAGGCACATGAGTTGCAAGACACATGCAAGTGAAAATGAGGAGTCTTTTCTGTCTTTCAAAGCATGTCTCCTGAGTGGCAGGGCTGACCTGGCTTGTGTTACTGAGACCTAGTTGGATGAGGTGGGAGTGGTGAATCTCTCTCAGCTTCGTCCACCAGGTTCAGTGTTAAGCAGCAGTCAAGGCTGCAAGGGTAGGGAGGAAGACTTGCAATAGTCTATTGGAAATTTGGAAAACTCAGCAGTGGCCAAAGGATTGGAAAAGGTCAGTTTACGTTCCAATTCCAAAGAAGGGCAGTGCCAAAGAGTGTTCAAACTATCGCACAATTGCACTGATTTCACATGCTAGCAAGGTTATGCTCAAAATCCTACAAGCTAGGCTTCAGCAGTACGTGGACCGAGAACTACCGGACGTACAAGCTGGGTTTCGAAGAGGCAGAGGAACTAGAGATCAAATTGCCAACATGCGCTGGATCATGGAGAAAGCACGAGAGTTCCAAAAAAACCACCTACTTCTGCTTCATTGACTACGCAAAAGTCTTTGATTGTGTGGATCACAACAAACTGTGGCAAATTCTTAAAGAGATGGGGGTACCAGACCACCTTACCTGTCTCCTGAGAAACCTGTATGCGGGTCAAGAAGCAACAGTTCGGACCGGCCATGGAACAACCGACTGGTTCAAAATTGGGAAGGGAGTACGGCAAGGCTGTATATTGTCACCCTGCCTATTTAACTTATATGCAGAGTACATTATGAGAAATGCAGGGCTGAATGAATCGCAAGCCGGAATCAAGATTGCCTGGAGAAATATCAACAACCTCAGATATCCAGACGATACCACCCCAATGGCAGAAAGTGAAGAAGAACTAAAGAGCCTCTTGATGAGGGTGAAAGAGGAGAGTGCAAAAGTTGGCTTGAAACTCAACATTAATAAAACTAAGAGCATGGCATCTGGGCCCATCAATTCCTGGCAAATAGAAGGGGCAGAAATGGAAGCAGTAACAGATTTTACTTTTCTGGGCTCCAAGATCACTGCAGACGGAGACAGCAGCCATGAAATTAAAAGACGTTTACTCCTTGGAAGGAAAGCTATGGCAAACTTAGACAGCATAATAAAAAGCAGAGATATCACCATGCCAACAAAAGTTCGTATAGTCAGGGCGATGGTGTTCCCAGTAGCAATGTATGGTTGCGAGAGTTGGACCATAAGGAAGGCTGAGCGCCAAAGAATAGATGCTTGTGAACTGTGGTGCTGGAGAAGACTCCTGAGAGTCCCTTGGACTGCTAGGAGATCAAATCAGTCAATCCTAAATGAAATCAACCCTGACTGTTCCCTGGAAGGACAGGTACTGAGGCTGAAGCTCAAATATTTTGGCCACCTAATGCGAAGAGAGGACTCTCTGGAGAAGACTCTGATGCTGGGAAAAATTGAAGGCAAAAGGAGAAGGGGAAGGCAAAGGATGAGATGGTTAGACAGCATCACCGATGCAACGAACATGACAATGAGCGAACTCAGGAAGATAGTGGAGGACAGGAAGGCCTGGCGGGATATGGTTCATGGGATCACGAAGGGTCGGACACGACTTAACGACTGAACAACAACAAAATTGGAACTCCAACCCTCCCCCCAGCCACATGCTCTGCCCAGACGTTGGTAGGTTTTGAAAACCTGCATCTGAGACTAGGGAAGTGGAACAGGACAGAGTTTCTGCCCAACATTCTCTCTCCCTGAGCTTACTGGGGTGGTGATCTCTGCGGTGGTACTGGAGTTCCCAAGGACCTTGGTCCTGGGGGACTTCAGTGTGCATGTTGAGGCCCAGGAATGATGTAACTCAGGAGTTCATGACAGCCACGACCACTGTGAGCCTGTCCCAGGTAATAATGGCTCCCATGTATCCTCTCATTTTTTTTTTTCCTCTGGGCAGTTGACTGGCGACCTGGTAGTAGAGGAGATTAACATTATCATTTTGTTCCAGACAATTCGGGTTTAGGTTCACCATAGTCTTAGACCCCTGTACTACAAAGTACTCCCATGAAACCACTAGGGGAGGTTTGGAGTTGAGTGTCACCAATATGAGAATGAAACCCAGCTCGATCTCTCCTCTCCATCATCACCTGTGTTACGTCAATGGATCTGTGGAGGTCCTGAATGGTGCCTGATGTCAGTAATGGACTGGATGAGGGAAAACAAGGTTACATTAAATAAGGTTACATTAAACATGTGCAGGGGGTGTGGTCTAGTGGTTGAGCTGCCGCCTTGCCCAAAGAAAAGCTAAAGACACCAGTTCGAGACAACCGGAAGCTGCCGACAAGATAACCTGTGTTAACCCTCTGTGAGAGAGAAGAGTCGCTGTCGAGCAAGCTCGGAAGGTGTGTGTGTCCATCCAGAGAGATACTACACTGTTGAAGGGAAACATCTGGAAAGTGAAAAGGGTTCTATGTGAATAGAACGTTATTGTAAAACTCCCTATGGGGGGTTAGAAAAGCCTGCCTATGTAAACCACCTTGAATAAAGTCTGAGGAGAAATCTGATGACAAGCAAGGCAGTATATGAATACAGATTATTATTAAATCTGGAGAAGATAGAGGTACCATTTATTAGGAGGCCAACAATCTGGGATATGGATTGTCATCTTGATCTTGGCAGGGTAGCACTCCCCTTGAAGGAACAGGTTTGCAGTTTCAGGTTGCTTTTGCACCTGGATGCCCAGGTGGCAGCTGTGGCCCAGGGTACCTTTAGCCAGCTTCGACTGCTGCACCAACTGCATGTGTTCTTGGATTGATCAGAACTTACTCTGGTATTTCCCATGCTTTGGTGACAATTGGACTATCTAGCTATGTGGGGCTGCCTCCAAAGACTGCCCCAAAACTTCAACTATTACAGAATGCAGCTGCTGGGCTTCTTAAAGGAGCAAGGAAATGTGACCACATCATGGCTTAGTACCCAGATACTTCAAGGATCATCTCCTCCCACGTGATTCTGCCTGTCCCGTGAAGCCATCACATTGCCCTGTTGAAGGCACTGTTGCCTTTTGATGTTCAGCTGCTGGTGACCTGCAACAGTGTCTTCTCTCTTGTGGCGCCAGGCTTCTGGAACTCCCTCCCTCTTGAATTTAGGACTGTCCCTTCTTGTTGGCCTTCCACAGGGGTGTGAAGACTTATTTTGTAGTGCTTTTAGTTGGGGTGAGACGGGCTTTTATTGTATTGTTTGTAATTTATTGTTTTTAGTGTTGTCTTGTACTATGTAAGCTGCTTTGAGCGCCCAGAAGGGTAAGAAGGTGGAGTATGCCTATTTTAAATAATAAAGAAAGATTCAAACCAGCCTCACCAATGTCTAAGGACACTTCCAAATGGGGTGTTTCGTCTGAGACTCACACTTTGTTCACTCACTCATTATAGGGGGTTCACACAACATTATCACCCATCCGTTGTTCTCGTTTCTTTTCTCCATGTTAAATCATCACATTTATTTATGGAGAACAACTGTCTTATTTGAGAATTGTGGTACAACAGCACAATGACCACAGGCGTGCTGACTATTGTTAGAGCTACTGTTCTGTCTTTTTTGAGAGGCGCATGCCCAGGTACAACAGACCACAAGAGAAACATGAGGCGTGAAGAAAGGCGGAGGGTCAGTCTACTGTGTGTGTGTGTGTCCCCCCCAGTACTCTATCAGCGCAATCCTACCCAGTTCCTCCACTGGTGCAGCAGTGGTGGAGGGCAGAACAGGAGGCTTTGGAAGGGAAAGGGAATTTAAATCCCCTTTACATCCCCCTTTAAAGGGAATTTAAATCTCCCTCCCAAAGCCTCCCGCTCTCCTTCCACCATTTCTGCACCAGTGGAGGAGCTAGGTAGGATTGCTTTGTATATCTACTGAAGTGTTGAAAGAACGTTGCAACTCTGCATATGACTATGAGGGGGAAAGCAACAATTGGCTGGAGCGATGAGAACCCCATCTGGCAGTGTCTTCATTATGACACTAGTATTATGACACTATGACACTATGACATTATGACACTAGTACACTGCTCTAGTATTAATAATAGATACAGGCACAGAGCACACGTTCAGCACTGTCAAGTCAGATGGAGTCCAGTGAGGGCAGAAGAAATCATGATTAAGCAATTTAAATTGAAGGAATTTCAGCTGGTGGCTGTGAAATGTATGCATGCTGCTGAAGAACTTATCAAGTGACGTAACACTACACTGACATGAAAGATAGACCATTCTATCCCAGTCAGTCTGTTTAAATATATGACTTCTGGACCCCTAGGGATTGTGGTTTGGGAAGGACTCAGTTTTGTGAAGACTGGCAAAATAACGTCAGGGAAAACTGAGCCAGGAAATTCGAAGCCTTGGGTGGCATTGTCTGTGGTGACTTCTCCATTTAATGGGTAGGAACATCATTCATGGCATTGACTCTGTGGTGAGTTCTCAGAAAGACATCAATCTGTGGTTCCTGCATGAGGAATTTGTTGACTTCAAATCTTTTGTTGTTATTGGATTTATGGATAAGACAGTTCCTTGTGTGCTCCTGTGTTCACGTGCTTCAGTGTCGAAGGTGGCTATTTCTTTATTTGCTAGTGTTTATAAATTGTGTCTCAGTGACATGCAACAAGTAAGTACAGTTTTAAAAAAAATCGCTTCCCTTTGCTTGTTACCACATGCACGCACGTGCATACACACACTCACACACACACACAAACACACAAACACACACACACACACACACACACACACTTTGATTGAGCAGTCTTTGAACACGTCTTAATCCTGTGTATAAAAGATTTCTTGTCGTCGTCTTTAAAGTCCTTGCTGCAGAGCGATTTTTGCTGTGTCCTTCTGCAGGTCTGTGCTTCTGGAGCTCAAGTTAAGAAAGAGATTGCTCAAGATAGAGATCAGATGCGGTTCCCAAATAAGGTCAAGTTTAAAATTGTAGTTAGAAAACTCCAAATACTGAAACTGAGCTAATCCTAGGTAATGGAGCTGCATGCTGATTGGTAAATATACTCATGAAAGTTTTAGATAAAGGAAACCTGTTTGTAATTAGAAAAGGTTAAAGTCAAAAGTACATTTTATGGCTTTTTTTTTCTTTTCCTCTTTCACTCCACTTTGATGGCATAAAAAAAGCCCAACAATGTTTTCTGTCTTTCCATAACAAAGATAATTCACTGCATAAATAACTTCCTAGTGTGACATAAGGAGTTAAAACATTTTCATTTAGAAACAACTAGTTAAGTTCTCTTCCAAAGTGTGCCAAGAACAGAGAGAGAGAGAGAGAGAGAGAGAGAGAGAGAGATTTCTCCCAATTATCTTGGCAATGAGAGGTGGAGCAATTTGCCAGAGATTTACAACCAGACATTTGCAAGATGTTCACACAGAAAATTATGTGCTGAATGTTGACACACTTCCTTTTGTCAGTGTTATTGTAACCCAGCCCTTTCCAATCAGCATTTGGATATATTATGATGATATGTTCAAGCCGTAATCTTGTCAAATGTCACTGGGTTTTGTAACTAGCTTCTTCGTTCAGCTGCCAGCTATAAAAGCTCTGTCATAGTGGATGCCATGATGTTGGGGTTAGTTAGTGTATGGGGAGTAGGAGGAAAGGATATTCTGGGAGACATCTGCTGCCAATAATCCCTTAAGGGCCATTTTAAGATGCGTAGGGTCTTTATAAACCTTCTGTTAAGGTTTCTCAATAGTTTGATTCAATAAGCAAGTCCCTGCATTCACTGTTGAATTTGGATACTACAAAAGAACAAGCTCTTGGGGTTGGGGTGGGAAGAGGTGAAGGGGGGAAGGTTACTGTAGAGGCAAATACTACTTCAGTGGGATTTTTTTTTTCCTCAGGGCAAATTGCAACTGTGGGAGGAGATGATCTGGGCTGAGACCACAGTGGGGACAGAGGGTTAAAGTCTGCAGGGGGCAGACTTTTGGGGAGGGGAGTCCATTCAGAAAAAAACAATGACTAGCAAGGGGGAAATGACATGAGAGACTTGTAAAAAGTATGAACAATGTGGAGAGAGAAATTCTTTTTCTGTCTTCTAATACTAAAACTCAAGATCAGCCAATTAAGCTGATTGGCAGTGGGTTCACATTACAGCCCAATCCTAACGAAGGCCTGAGCTGGCGGAATGCGCATTCCGCCGGTGCAGGCTGCCGCAAAAGTACTGTAAAGTGCTTTGCGGCAATGCAGAGAGCCTTCCTGCACATGTTGGCGGAGTGACAGAGGCCTGCTGGAGCAGGTTAACCCGGAGTGGAGGTAGGAGAAGGGTGGAACGGGGTCAGATCATGTAGCAACGTTAAAGCATTGTGCATTTGTACTGGCAAAACAGTAATAATATTGCACCAGGACTTCCCCCTGCCACTGGGTGGCACAGCTGTGCTATATGAGAGATTTAGGCCTCAGTCCAGCCCAACTCAGCACAAGTGAGGCACAACTGAGGCCCAATTGTGGTGTAACTGTGGCCTAAGATAGGGCTGAGTTAGGCTGCAACTATGCCTGAGTTAGGCAGGAGGCAAGAGCAGTGGGCCAACACCACCCCAGGATCCAGGCAACACTTACCTCCCAGGCAGGCAGGCTCTCCAGGCTCCGTGTCTGGCTCGGGCATGTGCAGGCCTCTGTCTGCATGTGCCAGCGTCCATCCATGGCAGCTGCCGCAGGGTCTGCCGCAGCCCGGTCGCAAAGGGGCCGGCCGCAGGCATGGGGGTTGTGCCAGTCATGTGGTGGGCGCAGGGCAGGTGACCGGTGAGCAATGTACCCGAGCCAGCTGTCACAGGGCACCCTGTGCAGTAGCCGCCTGCTGCAGGGGAGAGTGGCCGTCCCCTCCCTCCTGCAGAAGGGGTAGCCACCCCCAAGCCATGTTGAGGCTCCACGTGGGATTCATGTGGGGGGAGCGGGGGAGAGAAGGGAAGGAAGGGGTGGGAACGTTACACACAAGGGGGGGTCTCAGGATGTCTGGAACCGCCTCTGACATGACTCGCCCATGTGCTGCCTGAAGCCCTGGGCCTCCAGGGCCGTGGCAATGCCCACAAAGAAGGCATCCCGGCGTGCTTTATGCTCTGTGCCCCGGCCATGACCGAGAGATGCCTTGGCCTTGTTTGCTGCGAGCAAGAAGGGTTCACGCAGCTCATAACGCCCCCAGATGGGGCGACATTGGCGCCTCACGGCAGGCGCTCTGGCGGGGTGGGGGGTTGCCAGCTGCCATCATCAGGGAGTGGGAGGGGAGGCAGACACACAGGCAGGCAGACAGGGGTGCTGGGGAGGGGCACGGGTGGGTCAGAGACAGACAGACAACAAGGCTGATGGGAGAGGGATACAGGGGGAGGGGTCTGCAGAGACCAATAGGGACACAGGGGCCACTTCGCAGATGAAGGCAATGCAGGAACGGGCGCCTCTTATGCAGACGGACCTTGGGCGGAATGGACGCCATTGACGGGCGGACCGTGGGCGGAACGGACGCCGTTGACGGGCGGACCATACGCCGTTGACAAGCGGACCGTGGGTGGGTGAGAGCCCCGGTTGCCGAAAGGGCTCTTCACGGACGTGGCGGACGCGAGCGGATCCAGTATGGGCGCCGTGTCGCCTGTCATTGTTTGCCTGCCTGAGAGGCCCCCCAACTCCCCCCTCCCCTCTGAACCCTGAGGGTCTGGCAGCCCCCCTGCTGTGGTCTCCCTGGGAAGGAAGTGGCAGTCCCTGGATGGGATTCATGCATGGGCTTGTGTGCTGGGCACTGTCTCTGTGTGTGGGGCAGTGCTTGTGTAACATTGGGGACATGTATTTCAAGGGGCCTCTGCCCAAGGGGCATCTTTATTGTTCTGGAACATTGGCAGAGGTGGCCAGGCGAGGCTGCCAGGGGTAGGCACAGCAGCCACTCAGAACGTAGCAGCAGCAGCAGCAGCAGGCGTGCCCCATGGACCTGGAGACGCAGGCTCTTCCCCTGTGAAACCACAGCCTGCACCATAGAAATGGGAGGGACAGCAAGTACGACAGCCAGGGTGGTGGAGCAGCAGCAGCGCCGGCATCTGAGGGGGGTTGCAGGGCAGGCTCCCGGACCTCTGGCAGCATCGAGGCAGACGACCGTGGGGCAACCAGACTGCAGGCCCAGGGGTGCTCCCAGGAAGGTAGGTGGTAGTGGACATTCCTGGGGAGACAGAAACAAGGGGGTGTTCCATGGCAGCTGGTGTGTGGTAGCAATCGCCATTGAAGGAATGCCAGTGTGCCAGTTGCAAAGGCCTGCAGGGAGAGAAATTAAACACAGCTGAGAGGTGTGACACACATAGCATGGTCTGCACTCCTTCCCTGGGTGTAAGGTGAGCATGATCCTGTAAGGGGAAAGGGTCAACGAGAGAGACAACAACACAACTTGTGGGTCACAACCATGGCAAACCTAGCAATACTGACCTGTCCGTTGACCCTGTGGGGAAAAGGGGGGGGGGACAGCTGGTGTCTACATAAGGCTAACAGTTCCACACTCATGGCATTGTCTGCTCACATGAATACAGGCAGCTATGAGACAAGACATTGGTAGAGAGGCATATCATGGCAGGCTATGCAGGCAGCTATCAGACAAGACATTGGTAGAGAGGCATTTCAGAGAAGGCATTGCAGGCAGCTATCAGACAAGACATTGGTAGAGAGGCATATCATGGCAGGCTATGCAGGCAGCTATCAGACAAGACATTGATAGAGAGGCATTTCAGAGAAGGCATTTCAGGCAGCTATGAGACAACACATTGGTAAAGCGTCATGTATCCTACCTATATTTCTATATGCAAAGAGGCAGAAGTCAGACCACATGTCAGCACGAACCCTGCTCTTACCTGCACTTACCTGCTGGTGTTGTTGCCTGTGGGGGGGGAGAGAGAGGGGCTGGGAGAAAGACATGGGTTAGCAAACACTTGCATGGAGACAGCTGCCCAGGCACAGCAGTAAACAGTTTGGCCACAGGCGGCACAGCCCTCTCTGCCCTAGAGGGGGGCAGAGAGGAGAGAGGAGAGGAGAAGAGAGAAGTGGGGTGTTTGTGAATTTTGCCCTCCACCGACAAAGTCCCACTTTGTGGCTGCTGGGGGACAGGACCCCACACCACGTGCTGAGAGAGAGAGAGAGAGAGAGAGAGAGAGAGTGGAGGGCTGTGGCTGGGCTTTTGTGGAAAGAGGCTGGGTGGGGCTGGGTGCTGATAGGGTAACTATTTGGGTCCATGTCCAGAGTTATGCCACAACTATTCCGTCCTAACTCAGGCACAACTCAGGCGTAGGGTGTTAGAACTTTTCAGGAGAGGGCTGGAGTGGGTAAGGTAAAATGGCTCCTATGGGTCTCCTCAAATTTAAGTCCACCTTTTTTGTCGACCTAAATTTTGTGCCGCAGTTGTGCTCGAGGGGGCGTGTCGGAGCTTGCCAGTGTCTGGAATCTGACTCAAATTCGTAACCGCCCCTGTCACTCCCCCGACATGCCCCCAACTCGCCCACTTTTAGGCTAAACTTAGAACAGAATAGCTCTTATGCCGAACTTAGGACTGAATTGGTCAACTTTCCTTAACCTGTCCTATGTCAGTCACAATTGCAGCACAAATTCAGCCTCTGCGGCACAATTCAGGCACAACTCGAGCCTAAGGCGCTTAGGCTGCAGTTGTGCCTGAATTGTGCCACTGAGGCCTTAGGCTGGACTGGGCTGTATCACACATCTAATGGGGAAGGGGGATCCATAGTGACTGGGTAAATCCCAGATTCTTATGTGAACCTAATGCTGTGCTCCCTTCTTCAAGGCAGGTGGGAGATGTTAGGTTTTCCAAAAGCAGTTGAGACAGGTTTAGCTGTTTGCACTACAGCAGCTAAAGTAGGTCTCTAACAGAAACTGTGGCATCAGCATTATGTGTTTAAAAACTAGGGACTTAGGCTCCAATCCTATACACATTTTCCTGGGCTGGGAGTAAACTCCATTGAATACAATGGAGCTTGTTTCTAAGTAGTCATGCACAGAATTGTACTATTAGATCAGTGGTTCATCTGTCTAAGGCGGCAATCCTATATACACACTTTCCTGGAAGTAAGTCCTACTGAGCATAATGAATTTACTTCTGAGTAGACATGCATAGTATTATGCTGATAACAACAATCATTCTTAATGGCACTTGTACTGATCTCATATGTGACTCTTTATTTGTGTGTGCTCGAAAAACAAATGCAGCTTCATATGTGCTAGTAGGAGCTGTTGAATTAATTTATGGTGATGCAAAAAGGTATACAGAAGCATGTCTTTAGTTTCTGTTAATAGGTATGTTGTGATTCTCATACCAAATTTCTTTTTCTAGAATCATAGAATTGGAAAAGACTTTCAAGATCATTAAGTCTAACCCCCTGCCAACGAGGCTGTCCACAGCTACAACATCCCTGATAGGTGGATGTCCAGCCTCTGCTTAAAGACCTCCAACAATGGAGAATCTACGGCCTTCCAAGGCAGACTATCTACATTATTTGAAGAATGTATTTGTCCTGCCCTTTTTCTAACCTTGACTCAGTATACTCCAGTGGTTCTCAAACTTTGCTGGCCCGCAACCCATTTCCAGCTCAGAGCTCGGCAACCTGGAAGTTTTGGCAGTGACATGATGATCGGACGATGAGTCAGGAGGCCCCAGTGGGGAGTGTCAACTGGCTGCTGGCCGCAGTCCCAAGACCCAGCGTGCCACATCAGCAGTGGTCACCACTCTGAAACATGCTGAGGCCAGCCAGCCACCCGGAGGCCTCACACAAAGTCTGTTGGGGTGATACCTGGCTGCGGAAGGGGCAGGCAAACCTTCAGCAACCCAGAAGTTGAGGCTCAGGTGGCCAAGTAACCTACCAAAAATTGGGTCGCCCATTTGAGAAACACTGATATACTCCCATAGCTTCCTTATCTTTTGATCTGGTTGCCCATCCCAGTCTTGCCCGCAGATCCAGGTGGACTCTTTTATTTAAAAATGCTTTATTTACAGCAGTGGGTATGTTTCTGCAGAGGAATTTGGGTAGTTTTATAGTCCTATATTATATCCTTTTGAGTAGATTTGGGTTGAGGTTTCTAGATCAAAGATATTATGCACAGCAAGTGTTATAGTTCTAAACATATAAAGCAACCTTACTGAGTCAGACTGTAGGCTAATGTCACTGAAGACTGTCTAATTTGACTGGTAATGAACCTCCAAAGTCTATGACAGAGATATTTGCTGACCCTGTTAGCCAAGATCATTTTGACTAGAGATGTCAGAGATTGACCTGGGACCTTTTGCTTGCAAAGCATGTGCTGTACCACTTAGCTATGGCCCCTCCTCAGTAAAGGAATCCAGTCCAGCTGGATGAGGTGATCTGACAGCATTCATTGCAAGTACACCAAGTAGCACTGTATGTGGTGAAACAGAGGGAGCAAGAAATGATTAGTACTATAATCTAGTGTGATATATAATTCCCAGCTTGATTGTGCCAGATAACATCCTGGTGGATTTCTGTCGTCATCACTGGCAGAACTGGTGGTTTGTGGGTTTTTTTTTTTTTTGGAGGGGTGTGTGTGTGTTGGGTTTTTTATGGCAACCCTTGTGAGATTATGAGATTAGTCCTGCTGACCCTCACTCACGTGATTACTACCATGGAAATCAATGGCACTATTCATGAGTAGGCATGAGTTTACAGGACTCCGCTTGATGCTCAGAAGGTAGCCTGAGGCCATGGACAGAATGTGAGTCTATCAACTGTAGTGTGCTATATGTCTTACTTGACTCCAGCTGTTCAAATGCAAATCTTTGCTGGTTATAGGCAATTTTCACTCTAATTTATTAAGAGCAAAAGGAAGTCCTTTAGTCCTTAGATTCCTGTCATTTTCATTGAAAGGGAGGCCTCTGGCATGTAACTAGATATCTACTAGTTTTTCAAGTCCTGCTGATCTTTGACTTTAAACTTCTGGACAGTATTAATTTACATTTGATTTAAAAACATGTGTGGCATTCTCAGCCTGATTGAGTTACATGGAAAGAGAACCAATAAACTTCCTGATGAAACTAATAAAAGAAATTGATAAGGAAGGAACAATCTATCTGAAATCAATTGTGGGAGGGGAATGGACGTTTTTGATAGTAAAAAGTAAAATGTTAGTCTAATAGGAAGTTAAACTACTGTTTTATTATTTGGCATTTCTATGCTGCTCCCTCACACACACACACACACACACACACACACACACACACACACACACACACATCGAGACCATCAAAGTAACTACAGTACTACTATAACTTTCCTCGGAAGGAAACATCCATACTCAACTGAAGGTAACACTCACCAGGTGAAGCCAATGTCAGTTCTGATAATATCAGGAATGTCACCAGTACTGGTGTATCTTGAACTTGTTTGATTGATGTATTACAGATATCCTATATTCCTGTTTTATGGTGAAGAAGACAATATTAAATATTATATTTAATTAAATAATAATAATAAAATATATTCCAGCAATGAGTGATAACTGATGTTTACGAAATGATATGTGGTGTTATACTGAAGATAAACTGTCCTTTTCCTCAAACATTCTCACAGCCCAATCCTGCCTGAGAGGAGGCTGCTGGCCTAAAGGGCTGACTGCTGCATCCTAGGCTGATTGTGGGTTGCACCAGTGTGGCCCGGGCTCACCTCAGGGGGAGGGGATGTTCGTCCCCTTCCCCCAGTGTAAGCAGCTTGGGCCCCAACGGGCCTCCTCAGAAGCATGCCATCTCTGGAGCTGGCGTGCGTCCGGGGAGGCCGTGTAAGGCCGTCCCAACCTAGGACAGGGCTCAGGATATCGATGCAACCCAGTGCCAATATCCCCTCCCCCTCCCAGCCTGGGCCGGCCAATGGCCCCCTCACTTGATACCCCTGCCCACCCTCCCCACACCCCTGCACTGACCAGCGCAGCACTCACCTGCGTTGGCCAGTGCAGGTCCAGGATGGCGGCGGAACACCAGTGCCACTTACTCCAAAAGAGCTGCAAACATGCTTTATGGCCTAAGATAGGCAGGATTGCGCTGTCAAAAAAGCATCTTCATTAGGATTTTGCAACATATAAATGTGTTTAAACTTAATTAATGGTTCATCAGTGAGTGGCAGCGAGACAATTAATCAGTTAAAGCATCATTATTTGGTCAACGCCTTAGCTGGCACACATGTGGCTCCAGCACCTTCGACCAACTCCACCTATTATCCTAGCTGTAGGATAATAACTTGCAAGCTGGAAGAAACCCTGATCCCCTTCCTCCCAACCTTGCAATATTAGCATAACTGCCCTGATGTGACACAGTAAGGGCAGGGGAAATTTGCCAGCACAGGAGGCCCATTGGCTTCTCTTGCACTAACAGTGAAGCGTTGCTTGAGTCTCTTACTATTTCTGATGTACTAATTAGTGATAGATGAAAATACCCTTCCCTAGTTCATGGCAATTGGGATTTGGCAAATTTTCCAAAATAATCAAAAGATTACACAATGAATTCAGAACCCTATTCAGAGCCCATTGTACTTTGGATAAAATTATTAGGAGCACAGTGGAGATCCAAAGCTCTCCTCGGTGCCTTCTGTGAGCCCTATTACTCTCGTGAAGAACCCTCAAGTGTCCAAACTTCCCTACCTGGTTATTGTGATTTCTGCTGCTGCTGCTTCAGTAGCAGGGAGGGAATGAGCTCTCTCTCTCTCTCTCTCTCTCTCTCTCTCTCTCTCTCTCTCTCTCTCTCTCTCTCTCTGTTCATCCCTCTCCTTCCTGGCTCTTTTCCCCCTTCTTCTCCTCATCCCTTCCTCCCAGTGCTTGAAACACAGTAGAGAGCAAAAGGAAGAATGTTGGTATCTTTTGGAATACTTTTACACAATAAATACTACATTGCTGTACGCTTATTTCAAATCAAATTGGTGAATTGAGGCATAATTTATGATGGACAAGGTTTGCCTGTGTGAGCATAGCAGGATCTTCCTCATCCCCCCCCCCCAAAGTGACAATTCCACATCAAATAGGTGGTGTGATGAATGCCCTGTTCCCCCCTCCCATCTGTTGCCTATTTTTTTTCTTATTTTTGGACCCTCCTAACCCCCCAGAAGCTCCTGTGCATGTTCAGCAGTCTACGAGCAGCTGGGACATCCAAGGTCCAAAATCCACTGAATAATAGTTGTTGTTGTTGTTCAGTCGTTAAGTCGTGTCCGACCCTTCGTGATCCCATGAACCATATCCCGCCAGGCCTTCCTATCCTCCACAGTCTTCCTGAGTTCGCTCATTTTCATGTTCGTTGCATCGGTGATGCTGTCTAACCATCTCATCCTTTGCCTTCCCCTTCTCCTTTTGCCTTCAATTTTTCCCAGCATCAGAGTCTTCTCCAGAGAGTCCTCTCTTCGCATTAGGTGGCCAAAATATTTGAGTTTCAACCTCAGTACCTGTCCTTCCAGGGAACAGTCAGGGTTGATTTCATTTAGGATTGACTGATTTGATCTCCTAGCAGTCCAAGGGACTCTCAGGAGTCTTCTCCAGCACCACAGTTCGAAAGCATCTATTCTTCGGCGCTCAGCCTTCCTTATGGTCCAACTCTCGCAACCATACATTGCTACTGGGAACACCATCGCCCTGACTGGTTCAGGCAAGAGTCAAATACTATCTAAAGAGGACTAGGATAAAGATTTCTCTTTATTAGCCACCATGTAGTTAGGAGGACACTGTACTGGCAGCATTGAACAGCTATACAACAGAAGTACAGCTATGGCACATGTTGGTCACCTGGGGTGGAGACGACACCAATTTTTTTCTAGTCTCAATGTGGGATATCACATGGGCTTTTAGGCACATAAAAGCCTTTGTGGCTAGTGTAAATCTGCACTGATTGTTTCTCAGATTAAAGCCAGGTGGGTTGGGTGTGTGTGTGATTGCCAGAAAATGAGGATATTATTTCATTATGATTTGTTTCAATAGAAATATAGCCCATGTGTCACATGCTCTCCAAGCTCAAAGGAAGATGCGCTATTGATCACACTGAGTGGAGAAAGCTAAATCTCTATTATAGAAACCTTGCTGATTTGAGAGATGGTGGAATTTGTATTGTTTATCTAGTCATGCCTTTCTTCTCATGTTTTAATGTATTTCTAGCCTTTTCAGTCTGATCTATAACTGAAGAAATCTGACACCCACCAGCTACTTTCTAAGAATTGCTTGTCTTTGTCTGAGGTAGTGCCTTTCCCTTTTTTTATCTTCAAATTCCATCCCACTTCTGCTGGAAATTGTTTCTGCTTTTGTATTGCCATTATTGTAATTACTTTAAGGAAACCATAAATTTTTTTTACACAAGGAACATTCTAATGGGACAAAACTATCCAGCGGTGCTGGAAGACAACGCAATGCTGTACTGGGCATAGATTTTCTGATTACTGATTTAGCTATAAAAGTACAAGGGGAAAATGCAAGCAATATTCTTGATGAGTTGTGACGGTTTTCCCCTTCTGGAAAAATAAGTACGTTTGTATGGGCATACATTTCCATACAATCTATTCAAAACACTATCCAAAATGATGAGTAGTGCTACATGGCAGTCAGTCAGATTAGTCGTACATAGTCACACAGTATAGTCTTCTTCAGTCTGATTCCTTGGCCTGTACATTTTGGACTTGGGTTAAAAATGAGAAAGCCTAGATTTTCATTGGCTTGTTGCAAACATATCTTATCATGTCAATTTGTTGTTCAGGCGTTAAGTTGTGTCCGACCCTTCGTGATCCCATGAACCATATCCCGCCAGGCCTTCGTGTCCTCCACTATCTTCCTGAGTTCGCTCATTTTCATGTTCGCTGCATCGGTGATGCTGTCTAACCATCTCATCCTTTGCCTTCCCCTTCTCCTTTTGCCTTCAATTTTTCCCAGCATCAGAGTCTTCTCCAGAGAGTCCTCTCTTCGCATTAGGTGGCCAAAATATTTGAGTTTCAGCCTTAGTATCTGTCCTTCCAGGGAACAGTCAGGGTTGATTTCATTTAGGATTGACTGATTTGATCTCCTAGCAGTCCAAGGGACTCTCAGGAGTCTTCTCCAGCACCACAGTTCGAAAGCATCTATTCTTCGGCGCTCAGCCTTCCTTATGGTCCAACTCTCGCAACCATACATTGCTACTGGGAACACCATCGCCCTGACTATACGAACTTTTGTTGGCATGGTGATATCTCTGCTTTTTATTATGCTATCTAAATTTGCCATAGCTTTCCTTCCAAGGAGTAAGCGTCTTTTAATTTCATGGCTGCTGTCTCCGTCTGCAGTGATCTTAGAACCCAAAAAAGTAAAATCTGTTACTGCTTCCATTTCTGCCCCTTCTATTTGCCAGGAATTGATGGGCCCAGATGCCATGATCTTAGTTTTATTAATGTTGAGTTTCAAGCCAACTTTTGCACTCTCCTCTTTCACTCTCATCAAGAGGCTCTTTAGTTCTTCTTCACTTTCTGCCATTAGGGTGGTATCGTCTGCATATCTGAGGTTGTTGATGTTCCCTCCGGCAATCTTGATTCCGGCTTGCGATTCATTCAGCCCTGCATTTCTCATAATGTACTCTGCATATAAGTTAAATAAGCAGGGTGACAATATACAGCCTTGCCGTACTCCCTTCCCAATTTTGAACCAATCAGTTGTTCCATGGCCGGTTCGAACTGTTGCTTCTTGACCCGCATACAGGTTTCTCAGGAGACAGGTAAGGTGGTCTGGTACCCCCATCTCTTTAAGAATTTGCCACAGTTTGTTGTGATCCACACAATCAAAGGCTTTTGCGTAGTCAATGAAGCAGAAGTAGGTGTTTTTTTTTGGAACTCTCGTGCTTTCTCCATGATCCAGCGCATGTTGGCAATTTGATCTCTAGTTCCTCTGCCTCTTCGAAACCCAGCTTGTACGTCCGGTAGTTCTCGGTCCACGTACTGCTGAAGCCTAGCTTGCAGGATTTTGAGCATAACCTTACTAGCATGTGAAATGAGTGCAATTGTGCGATAGTTTGAACACTCTTTGGCACTGCCCTTCTTTGGAATTGGAACGTAAACTGACCTTTTCCAATCCTTTGGCCACTGCTGAGTTTTCCAAATTTGTTGGCATATTGAGTGCAGCACTTTCACAGCATCATCATTTAGGATTTTAAGTAGCTCAGCTGGGATATTATCATCTCCACTAGCTTTGTTGTTAGTAATGCTACCTAAGGCCCACTTGACTTCACTCTCTAGGATGTCCGGCTCTGGGTCAGTGACCACACCAGCGTGGTCA
The DNA here is from genome assembly GCA_026170595.1 of Plestiodon gilberti rubricaudatus. Lineage (NCBI taxonomy): Eukaryota > Metazoa > Chordata > Lepidosauria > Squamata > Scincidae > Plestiodon > Plestiodon gilberti. The sequence continues at coordinate 179,749,888 of JANXHW010000002.1, forward strand.
TCAGGAACATTAAGATCTTTCTTGTATAATTCTTCTGTGTATTCTTGCCATCTCTTCTTAATCTCTTCTGCTTCTGTTAGGTCTCTGCCTTTTTTGTCCTTTATCATGCCCATCTTTGCACAAAACGTTCCCTTGATATCTCCAATTTTCTTGAAGAGATCTCTAGTCTCCCCATTCTGTTGTTTTCCTCGATTTCCTTGCATTGTTCATTTAAGAAGGCCTTCTTATCTCTCCTTGCTATTCTCTGGAAATCTGCATTCAGTTGGTTATATCTTTCCCTTTCACCCTTGCTTTTCGCATTCCTTCTTTCCACAGCTATTTGTAAAGCCTCATCTGACAGCCACTTTGCTTTCTTGCATTTCTTTTTCTTTGGGATGGTTTTAGTTGCTGCCTCCTGTACAATGTTACGAACTTCCGTCCGTAGTTCTTCAGGCACTCTGTCTACCAGGTCTAATGCCCTAAATCTATTCTTCACCTCCACTGTATACTCATAAGGGATATGGTTTAGGTCATATCTGACTGGTCTAGTGGTGTTCCCTACATTCTTCAGTTTAAGCCTGAATTTTGCAATAAGAAGCTCATGATCTGAGCCACAGTCAGCTCCAGGTCTTGTTTTTACTGACTGTATAGAGCTTCTCCATCTTTGGCTGCAAAGCACATAATCTATCTGGTTTCGGTATTGACCATCTGGTGATGTCCATGTGTAGAGTCGCCTCTTGTGTTGTTGGAAAAGAGTGTTTGCTATGACCAGCGTGTTCTCTTGACAGAACTCCGTTAGCCTTTGCCCTGCTTCATTTTGCGCTCCAAGGCCAAACTTGCCTGTTGTTCCGTTTATTTCTTGATTTCCGACTTTAGCATTCCAGTCTCCTATGATGTAAAAGACATCTTTTTTGGGTGCTAGTTCTAGAAGGTGTTGTAGGTCTTCATAGAACCGGTCAACTTCATCTTCTTCGGCATCAGTGGTTGGGGCATACACTTGGATTACTGTAATGTTGAATGGTTTGCCTTGGATTCGAACTGAAATCATTCTGTCGTTTTTGAGGTTGCACCCCAGTACTGCCTTTCCCACTCTTTTATTGACTATGAGGGCTACTCCATTTCTTCTAAGGGATTCATACCCACAGTAGTAGATATGATGGTCACCTGACTTAAATTCGCCCATGCCCGTCCATTTTAGTTCGCTGATTCCCAAGATGTCAATGTTCAATCTTATCATCTCATTTTTGACCACATCCAGCTTGCCTTGATTCATAGACCTCACATTCCATGTTCCTAAGCAGTATTGCTCCTTGCAGCATTGGATTTTCCTTTCAACCTCAGACACATCCACAGTTGGACGTCCTATTGGCTTTGGCCCAACCGCTTCACTCTTTCTGGGTCTACTTGGAATAGTCCTCTGCTCTTCCTCAGTAGCATATTGGACACCTTCCGACCTGAGGGGCTCATCTTCCGGCGTCATATCTTTTAGCCTTTTGGTACTGTTCATGGAATTTTCTTGGCAAAGTTACTGGAGTGGGTTGCCATTTCCTTCTCCAGTGGATCACTTTTAGTCAGAACTCTCTGCTACGACCTGTCCGTCTTGGGTGTCCCTGCACGGCATAGCTCATGGCTTCATTGAATTATGCAAGCCCCTTCGCCACGACAAGGCAATGATCCATGAAGGAGTTTCTGCCTGTTACATAGCTGTTAAAAGCATACAGCAATTCTATGAACTGTGTTATTAAATATACACAGATCTTCAATTCAAAAGCATTGTAGCTAAAGCTGCCAAATTGCAATTTGGAGAACCAGACTTTATTAAATGATTTTTAAAAATATATTTATATGCCACTTTTCAACAACAAAAAGGTCACAAAGCAAAATACATGAAAACATTTCCCTGTCCCAGAGGGCTCACAGTCTAAAAATGTTTGCCTTACCAGTGCAGCTGAAAAGATTCTGGCCCTCCCATCCTATTTCTTTCCATTTTCTTCTCCTTTCCCATCTGCTGAAGCAAGGGAGGGATTCTAATGTGACCCCAAAACAGATGGAGTAGAGGTGACCACTTGGAACTGCAAGCAAGATAGGAGGGACAGCAACAGCCATGTATCTTGCTGCATCAGTACAGGTTGAGTATCCCTTATCCGAGCTGCTTGGGACGGGAAGTTGTCTGGATTTTGGATTTGTCTGGATTTCAGATTTGTCTGGATTTCGGATTTGTCTGGATTTTAGAATATTTGCATAAATACAATGACAGCACAGTCTGACTTAATTTCTGTGCCGGTTTAACCAGTGGCGCAGCGAGAATGGGAGGACCCAGAATGGACAAGGGATTCAAATCCCCTCCAAAAGAGGAATTCAAAGGGGATTTGAATCTCTTTTCCGTTCTGGGGCCTCCCGTTCTCGCTGCGCCACTGGTACACCGGCACAAACGTTAAGTCGGATTGCACTGTGAGACATCTTGGGGATGGAACCTAAGTCTAAACACAGAATTCATTTATGTCCCATATAAACCTTATACACATAGCCTGAAGGTAATTTTATACAATGTTTTTTTAAAAATAATTTTGTGCCCCAGCATGCCTTGCACTATGCCAGCCAGGTGCTGGAAAAAGGTTTCTTTTTTAAGTCATAGCCCCCAAAATGTCTGGATTTTGGAATAGTCTGGATTTCGGATATCCGGATAAGGGGTAACCAACCTGTATCGTTAAAAGAATATATAGATTCTCTGGATTGCAATATGACAAGCCTTTATTTCAGAGCTGGGTGACAAATAAATCCAATCTGTGGTCATTTCAATTACACTTTGGTTAGGATCCTGTTTATTACCTAGCCTCAATTTTTTTTTTAAGTTCTCAGTGAAGAAAGCCTTTGCCTTGTCACATCTGTAATGCTCAGATTCAGGAAACCACCCTTTTTCATATAGTTCGCGAGGCATGCCCATGTCTAAACTTATGCAAAAAGCTGGAGTCTCTTGCCCCACGGAGGCCTAAGTGTGGTGTTCTTCTGTCTGATGAGCTGCGTGCTGATCAGGAAGTTTCTGCAGCAGGTTTGGAGTCCGGAACACTGTTTATTATTCCACTCCCTGTTCCAAAGCCGAGAAAACATTGTTTATAAGAAACTTCAGAAGACTCTGTCACAGATATCAAGCCCATATTGTATGTGCCATTGCCAAGTCAAATTAGGTTATTTTACTTGATATTAAGTTTGACAAGCAAAGAGACTGTGAAAACCAGAATTCCAGCAGGGTGTGCCTCCCGTAATTCGGTAAAAAAAAATTAGTGTTAAAATTCTCAACAGTAGCTCTATTCTCCACTCTTAGATTAGGTTACTGTCTATATTTATCTTGTCTAGAAATGTGCCTTATTGCATCCTAGATCAAGATTCTTCAGTAAAGTGGAGAAACCACACAGACTTTGTTTTGGCTAGCAAACCAGTCCTGTCACTTGTGCATGTCTCTGTGGCTTTTGCTTTAAATTTGCTATCGTCAATTATGAATCTCATTGTTGTGCTAGTCATGCGGTCCAAGGAACGTGATGTAAATCAAACACCTAGGAGCACTCTGCACTGCACGTGTGACTGAGGGACGTTTCATATCCAGCTCTGCACTGGTAAGTGAACAGGGAGTGGCAGTTGACCAAAATGCCAGGGATATAGTAAGCCAAAAAACCCCACAAACCCTTTCTTTATATGGGAAGCACTTTGCGCCAACAACCGTCCATTCTAAATACTTTAGGTTACACTGACTGAGTGGAAGGCTGCCAGGTCAGGTCAATGGTAGCACTACATATGAAGCTGCCTTGTACTGGGCCATCTTCCTCCCTGTCCTTTTGCTTATTATCCGCCCAGGGGTGGCCAAACCAGATCCAGCACCCGACACCAGATCAGCCACAGTCATCTATTAAAAAACAAACACAGTTACTTACCACATTCCTTCCCAAGCGGTCTTCTTAGTCAAAACAGGAAGTGTGGATCATGCGGAGAACTCCCAGGGTGCACCATACTTTCTGTTTTCTTTGAAGGGACGTCAAGGAAGGAGCCAGGTAAGTGGCTGCTTCCCCACTGCCTCACATAGGTGCCTTCCTTGAGCAGAACCTTTATGTTTAAAAAAAGGGAGCACACAAGGAAGCATTGATGTAAATGAAGCCGCCCTCCCGGTTTTTTGGGGCATAGGCAGCGGCAGTCTGCTTTCCTACCCGTTTATCTTGCTCCTTCCTGAAGCAAGGGAAGGATATTGGTGAGTAGATAGGGAAGGGGAAGTGGATGGGTGAGGCTTGGGCTGCAGCAGGTTGGAGGGAAGCGTTTGGGATGAAGGGCACTCGAAAATTGTCACTCTCCCCCCATCTGCTGCTGACACAAGCCGCCTTGTTAAGTCATGGCAGTGTGTTGACTCTGCACCTGCCTGATGAAGAATTCTGTAGAATTTGAAAGCTTCCTTTTTTTTTACTTTGTATTTTTTGTTGTTCTAAATAAAGCGTTGCCTTATCTTGAGCTGTGGATTTTCCTTCTAGTGGACCCAACATGACCACCGATTATTTTGGTGTTCTCCATTTACTCTCAAAGGTTGAGGAGATTGAAAAGAAGCAGGGCACTGGTATTTTCTGCCCATGCTCATGTATCTACGCTGCAGAGGCGTCACTATGGTGGGGGCGGTACCGTACGTTTTGCACTGTGCTAATCCCCGCTGACGGTACTGCCCCCACCGTAGCGACGCCTCTGCTACACTGGAATCCAGATGTACCTCCCTCTGTACCAGGACCTTGGAGAGAATCTAGGGAGGGGGCTGAATCCCAACGAGTTCTAGTGGCTATAAGGCACAATGCTAACAACATTTTCAGAGAGGTCTTCCCACCAGGGAAAAGGGGACACAAAATAAGAATGTGAACTTTTGTTGGCATGGTGATATCTCTGCTTTTTATTATGCTATCTAAATTTGCCATAGCTTTCCTTCCAAGGAGTAAGCGTCTTTTAATTTCATGGCTGCTGTCTCCGTCTGCAGTGATCTTGGAACCCAAAAAAGTAAAATCTGTTACTGCTTCCATTTCTGCCCCTTCTATTTGCCAGGAATTGATGGGACCAGATGCCATTGAAGGCAAAAGGAGAAGGGGAAGGCAAAGGATGAGATGGTTAGACAGCATCACCGATGCAACGAACATGAAAATGAGCAAACTCAGGAAGATAGTGGAGGACAGGAAGGCCTGGCGGGATATGGTTCATGGGATCACGAAGGGTCGGACATGACTTAACGACTGAACAACAACCAGGGATAGGTACCAGAAAATCAGGGATTTCCCTGGACAATGGGGATAGCTGGAGCATAACTCTACAATAATTTTTGCCTGTTTGATCCTCAGAGTACTTCATCAATGATCTGAAATGGGGCCTCTGCCTTTAAGCATGTTCCTTCCATGGGAGAACATCAGAAGAGCTACAGTGGGGGGGGGGGGGGGTTGAAGGAAGAAGATGTACAGCCCATGTCAAGCACCTATCAAAGTGATTGGCCTCTTTTGTTCAAGAAACATTCTTGAACAAATGTTTGTTCTGGTCATATAAGACAAGACAAGAGAACTGGTCATATAATGTCAGAACATTCGACGTGAGGCCTAAGTGACATTAATTTAGGGACAGGACCTGTCACTGACAAGTGATCAGCTCCCAAAAACTCTCATTGGAAGTCTCTCTTTTATGCATTGAAGAATGAAGGGTAGAGGCAGTGAGACCCAAGAACCTATAGCCATACAGCCAACCGCGAGGCCAGCCTGTGTAAATTTTAACTGCTACCCTCACATACAACTTAATCAATCCACATGAAAGTTCTGACAGTGTAACTTTATTGGCTTCAGAGCAAAGACTGCACACACTGCATCCTGGGGAGAATCCCACAGGGTAGAATCATGAATGAGGTCTAAACAGGAAGAGGTGATTATGCTGGGGATGTGAGAATTCACCACAACGAATATTTACAAGCTATAAATCCAGCTGTTAATTTCAGGTTATCAAAACCAATCAGGATATTCAAGTTCCCAAGAAACATCTGATCACCATCATCATGCTGGCAATCGGGTGCTGACAAACATATACAGCAGAGTTGAATTTACTTAAGTATGCTGTGCTGGTTTCCTTCACAAAACACGCTGAAATGTGACCTCAGTTACCAAGCCAGCTCTTACACAATGCTAGTATTTGGAGAGGGAGAAGTAGAACTGCCTAAAGGAGGGAGAAAGGAAGGGCACAGGAGAAAGGAAGGGCACGTTACCATTTGAGCACGTGATATGCAAACCAGGAATGTGCGCAGACTAATTTGCACACAGAGGAAATCAAAAAGGCTACCTACAAAAAGAAAAAAAGTCTGATATACAGTGGCGTCGCTATGCCGCCCCCCCCATGACGTCACCACTGGAAGTGACGTCACTGTCGCCGCCGTCGCAACTCCCGTCTGAGATGCAGGGCAGGAGGATAGGCCAAACCCATCGCCTTCTCTGCCACCCGCTGTTCCCGCCACCAAAACAGCACAATTGTCCCCCCCCCCGCTTGTTGCCCAGGTCCCCCCGGCCCCCCCGGCAACGCTTCTGCTGATATATAGATTAAAAACAGGTAGATATCGCCTTCTATAATCTCAAAGTATAGTCAAGATACTCAATGCTTGCTTATTTACTGTCCATGTTTTGGTGGGAACAGAGCTAGCCATTTTCATTTCCATGGGAACAGTGATGAGACATTTGAGAGCATTTTACGCTTCCAGTTCTATTCCTAACCAAAGTTACTCCAGGTGTCCTTTCTCACACCAAGTGAAAGTTCTACTGCTTAGTGCCAAATGTGTTAATAGTAAGATCTCGAGTATCCATTGACCTTGGATGAGTGTGAGTGTGGGGTTATATGACAGAGGCCTTATTGGATGAAGTGGGTAGAAGAACGTATTCCATCTTTGCCCAACAGGTTTTCTAGCACCGCAGCAAGCTAGACTTTCATTGATCTGTCATGAGTCGGTATTCCATCAGCTTCTGGGTAAGTACATGTATCCCCTACTGGAATGGGGCTCAAATGTGTACCTGTACCTGCAGCATGTAGGTGTTCATATAAATCAACTGGAATTTGTCTTCAACTTCAATATGATAAAGAAAGTGGCTTTTCTTTAGTTCTGCACCTTTGAATTTATTGGAATCTAGACTCCTAGCTGATTCATGGGAAACATAGAACCAACTTTCTCTGTTGTTCCCATTTGTTCCATTTTTAAACACTGATGCTAAAGTGCTGTTTCACTGCTGCCTATTTTGGTAGCCACAGAAACACCAATGCGTAGCCAAGAACATAAGAAGAGCCCTGTTGGATCAGGCCAAAGGCCCAACTAGTCCAGCATTTGGTTTCCCACAGTGGCCTCAGGGAAGCGTACAAGCAGGAGATGAAGGTGTACCTTTTGCCAGGCACCTTTTCTTCTCTAACCATGCCAAGACACACCATCAACCCAAGGAAGTGTGATGTGGCTGCAAAAAATAAAAGAGTGAATGCACTATTGGGCTGCATTAGCAGAGGCATCAGCTACAGATCATGAGAAGTAATAACTCCACTCTCTATACGGCACCAGTCAGACCTCACTTGAAATAATGCATCCGGTTTGGGGCATTGCATTTTAAGAAGGACATTGCCATGGTAAGATGAACAGGTTCAGAAGAGGGCAATTAAGATGGGGAAGGATCTGGAAATCAACTCCTATCAGGAACGGTTAACAGAATTTGTATGTTTAGCCTGAACAAGAGAAAGGGGAGATACGATAGCCATCTTCAAGTATCTGAAAGGCTGTCATGCAGAAGAAGGGGAGGATTTGTTTCTGTGGTTACTGAGGGCAGGATTAGAATTGATGGGTTGAAACTACAGTAGAAGGAAATAGATTTAGGCTTGACTTGAGAGGAAGAATTTGCTAACTGTAAGAGTTGTCTGACATTGGAACAAACTGTCTCATACAGTTGTGGGCTATCTATCCTTCCTTGGTGGTTTTAAGCAGATATTGGATGGCCATCTGCAAGGACATTGCAGTTACCACGCTGAGCAGGGGGTTGGGCAAGATTATCTCCAAGGTCCCTTCCAGTTCTGTGATTCTATTGTTCTAAGTACAGATAAAAAGAAAATGACCAGCGCTATGATTTTTTTCCCCACAGTTAGGACTTAGGGTTAGGATATGCTTCTGCATGCATGTAACCCCTAGTTAGACTGAGTGACTGCCAGCCCAACCCTACCCTGCACTGGTCCACAAGATTTAGGGCCTCCAGTGCAGCGTCCACCAAACCCTATGTGCCAGCAAAGGCACAGGCTGGCCGGGAGAGGTAAATAAATAAATATATATATATATATATATATATATATATATATATATATATATATATATATATATATATATATATATATATATATATATATATATATATATTTACTTACCTCCTCGGCTGCTGCCTGGGCCCACTAGCATCACTGCAGGGGGGGCGGAGCTCTAAGTTCCGCTGAGGCTCCGACCCTCCATTACACCGGAGCACAAAGCAGCCCCTCGCCTTCAGAACCAGTGCCTGGGCCTCAGTCAGGCCTAGTCTAGGGTTGTAAAGGCTTGCAGGCTAGATATAGTCCGCAGAAGCTCTTTATCTGGCCCATGTGATAATTGGGCTCTCCCAGACGTCCCCTTTCAGTAGCACTACTTCTGCTGAGGCTCAGGGAGGGAGAGACAGAAGAAGGCCTCAGAAGGCAAGGAATGCTAAGGGGGAAGGGCAGACCAAGAGGGGTGAGAGAGGAAAATGCAGCCGAGGTGAGAGCAAGAGGGGTGAGAGAGGAAGATGCAGCCGAGCCCAATTATCATGCAAGCTGCCCTTCCGTCAGTGCTGGTTCTGTCGAGGCATAACCGCAGACAGAGCACCTCTCAGCTGCTCAGCTGTGAAGTGATGCCTCGGCAGAAGTGGTGCGGCTGAAAGGGCAACACATGAGAGGGGGTAATTTGTACTAGGGCACGGGGTCCAAGAGGGGGCCCAGGAGGCAAAAGAGGACCCGCAAAAATTTGTCTATATGTGGGAGGTGCGCGCTGTCAGCACACTCTAGCAACAACAACAAAAAAAAGGATCCCTGCTGCAGGCAGCCCTTGCTGGCTCCGACGACGACGACGACCTCGTCCTGGCCTCCAAGTCCCACATGGCAAAGTGGCGCAGCACTACTACTACTGGGGCTTACGCACTGTGAGGGAGGGGCATGAGCTCTATCCCTGTGGCTGCTGGGGTTTCTGGCAGGTTTAGTATCCCAGTAAAGCCTCCCATTAGTGGGAAAGCCTCATCCCCAAACAAGGAGCAGTTGATTTGAGTGGTCATGCACAGGATTTTTATGAAGGGGCAGATGCAGAAAATGAAAAGCAGAAACAACAGACAATAGTAAGTTTATGTGCATTATATGTTCAAATCAAATGTGCTTTCTTATCTCTGATCCTCTTTTATTCTATTTATTTATTTAAAGGCTACTAATCCCAATCATGCCCTGTTGCTGCCCCCGTTCCACCTGCCCCTGTTGCTACTGTCCCTCCACCCCCATTGTTGCCCTCCCCTGTTTTGCCCCTTCTCCCCTTTGGGAAGGGGCCCAAAATAAACTTTGTACCCCCTGATAAAATTCCTCTCAGAGGCCAGAGACCCTGGGCAGCCCATGTGATAATTGGGCTCTCCCAGCAGGATAACTAGGTTCTCACATATCTTTTCTTGGGGGGGAGGGGGGAGTGAGAGGATTGTTTTTGAGCCCTGAGGTTTTTTGCAAGTGTAGAGAGACTTCTTCCCTTATTTAGGCCGTAGGATGTTGTGAGTGGGGGCATCCTAATACAGGGAGTGATATTGTGATAATTCAAGAAAAAGTTGCTACTTTCTGTGCAGAGCATGTGAAACAAAATTTAAATCGCTTTGAATTCTTCAGGCAACATTTCAAAGATGATTTTCGTGTATTAATAACTGATAATTTGCCTTTTACATTATTTGTATGTTAATTTTTTAAGCCTTGCTTTTGAAGTAGGTGCCTTCTCAGTAATGTGCACATCAAAGAGAGGATTATAACTCCAACTGCACTATGTATGGTGTAGTTACCCGAACACAGTGACAACCTGACTATTACGCAGATGACAGAAGAGGCTACAACAGCAATTTATCTGGGTAGAAACACTACTGGATCACTGCAAGATTAACAGCGCAATCCGACTTAACTTTTGTGCCAAACCGGCGCAGCGAGAACGGGAGGCCCCAGAACGGAAAAGGGATTCAAATCCCCTCCAAAAGAGGAATTCAAAGGTTAAACCGCTGGTTAAACCGGCACAAAAGTTAAGTCGGATTGTGCTGTAAGCCAGAGGCAAAACTAGGGCGAAGCGGGCGGAGCACCCGCTCCGGGCGCCATCGCCCGAAGGGCGCCCCGCCCGGCGCCCTGCCCGCGAGTCCGAGTCGGACTCGGAGACTCGCGTCTCTGAGTCCGAGTCGGACTCGGGGATTCGAGTCCCACCGCCCCCTCAATCGGGAGCCGGCTCGGGGACGTCTTTCCCGGCCGGCTGCCCAGGGCCTTCTAAGGAAGGCGCGCGATAATGGTATTTATACCGTTCTTTTCGCGCATGCTCAGACTGTTACTGAGGGAAAAAGGCTGCCCTTTTTCCCTCAGTAAGTCTGAGCATGCGCAAAAACAACGGTATAAATACCGTTCTCGCACGCCTTCCTTAGAAGGCCCCGGGCAGCCGGCCGGGAAAGACGTGCCCGAGCCGGCTCTCCCGGTTGAGGGGGTGGTCGCCTCCTCCAGGAGCGTGCCAGCCGCCTCCTCCCGGAGCACGCCGCCCCCCCTCTGGATCGCGCCGCGGCCAAAGGCCGCGGCGATATTAATTATAGGGGCATCACTACCTCCATTGCTCCGGGCGCCAACGGGGGTAGTGACGCCTCTGCTGTAAGCCATGCTAGGGCCCTAAGCAATGTCAAACCTAAGTGGCCGCATCCCGTACTGTTTTCCCCAATTGAACATTCTGACAGGGAATATATACCGGTGTGTGTGTGTGTGTGTGTGTGTGTGTGTGTGTGTGTGTGTGTGTGTGTGTGTGTGTGTGTGCGTGTGTGTGTGTGTGTGTGTGTGTGTGTGTGTATAAGCTTTATATTTGCACATATTCATAGGTGAAAATTCAGTGGAAAAACTAATGAAACATAAATATCTTACACTTAGGGCCAAATCCTATCTGAGCCTTACGCTGACGCAATCCACCAGTGTAAAGCCAGGACTTCTGGCACTGCAGCGACTCCATCATTCTACGGCGCACTACTGACAGCGTGGGAGCCAGTAAGCCCTGCACCAGCAGTGGCGGGCCTCAGAATCTCTCTCGAAGCAGGTAAGGTGGTGGCACGGGCAGATCGTGGTGGGGATTGAGCCGGGCCAGGGGCAAGTTGGGGGCAGATCTCAGCGGCATCTGTGAGATCCTGAGCCCCAAGCCTGGGCCCAACCTATAACAGGTTTATACCAGCAAAAGAATGGGCATAGTAGATCTAAATAGGCCCACTGGGGATCAGGGAGCAGCAGAGGAGGTAAGCAAAAACAACATTCTTTATTTACATTCCTGCCTGAGCCTCAGCCGGCCCACAGGAGGCTGCGTCGCGTCGGTGCTGCTGCATCACACAGGCTGGCTGAGTATAGGATTGGGCCTTAAGCCTATTTGAGTCATGAGGTAATTTCAAGTTAAAATACTTTATCACCTTTATGATTTCGTAGCACCTCCAAAAGCTTTTAATCTACAGCACAGTCCCCTCATAATGTGAAGCCCTAAATTGTAACTTGCTCAGTTTAAGCTTAAATCCAGCCCTGACCGTGATAACCGCAGCATTGCTCCTGCTCTGTATGCTTGCTGTGCCTGACTGGGAACAGCCCCTGGTCACCTTTTAGGCAGCCATGTTATGAAGGCAGGTCCACAGACAGAGATCGTAGCAGATTATGTCCCACCACCATTTTGACCATATATAGCCTACTTCTTGGTGCCCCATCAGTGAGGCTTGGGGAGCGTGACAGTCAGAAACAATGCTCTACTTTGTACATCCATGCAGTTTTCCCAGAGGAATTTCACGCTGGCACAGTGACGTCAGCAGCATTGAAACGGCATTGCTTCATTAAGGTAGACGTTGCTATCAGAACACTGCTAATAATTTATTTAGCCACGGCAAGGAAATTACAGTCGTTGCCTGCAGTTCAGAGCCTGATAATAACCCCATAAATCTTGACAAAATCAGATTGCAGATTGTCTTCTTTTGCTGTCTGCCTCGCATCAAGGAGGAGATCTAGCAGGGGTTTTGCCAGAAGCCCTTTGCCTGCGCACCACCTAGTCTGTCTCCATGCATGTTTGTTGAAGTGTCTCTTGTGACAGTTTCTCCTTGGGAGGAAGCTGTGGGGTAGAGATCTGTGGAGTCAGATTGCCGAGGGGAATGTGGACAAATAATCAAAATATCTATATAAATGGGGAGTAAAAGTTTCTTCTGAGAATGTGAAAGACTATTGCCTGTAATTAGTTAATCAGCATAATTGTTTCTAATTAGACTCTAGAGGCACATCACAGACTTTACTAGCTCTACAGAAGGGTGGGGGAAGGGAGAGGAAAAAGCTTCCACTCCCATGTTAATGACAATCATAACCTTCTAAGCTGTCAGGGAAGCTTCTCCTCTAATTGGAACCATTCTCACTGGAATGGGAGGCCAGATGATTTGTGAAAAAGACACCCTCAGCATGTAATTTTCTATGTAACAAATCTAGAAAGATGGATGCTCTTTGATCTTGATTCTTCTGCTATTGCCGTTCACACTGGGAAGGGTGCTTTAATGAAACAATCTCAAGGTAATTTACCGCCTTTGAAGTCCTGAAATGCGCTGCCAACCCAATTTCTGGTTTTGTGGAGGCTGCAGTGGCAGTCAGTCAAGGTTGCTTAATGGAGCACCAAAACTGGAACATCAAGACATCAAAGGTTAAGGTGGCATGTGATTAATAAGCCCAAGTATTCATTTGTTTCTGCCTCAGAGGCAATCTGACTAGTTATTGTCACTGGCTAATTTACACTTTGTGAGCACTTGCTGCTATTCCTTACACTGGCCAAGGAGAAAGACGAATTAGACGTACATGGGAGTGAATTGAGACATGGGGTCCAAGAGTCAAGGATGCCCTCAGAGCTTAGTAGAGTTGAAAAGAAAGGTTGCACTGGTTTGGAATTTGGTTTACAAATTCAGAATTCGCATTTTTTAAAAGATTTCAAGCATTTTCAAATTTCTCGACAAGTAATGCTTTTAAGCCTAAAGGAATCATTTGGCCAAAGTTAAGTACTTTTTAAGTCCCATTGAATCTGATGAGAGAAATTTACAGCGCAATCCTGCCTAACTTTAGACCAGTGGAGACCTCACTCCGCCGGCCTAAAGCATCACAAAGGTGCCGTAAAGCACGTTTGCGACTACGGGAGAGTAAGCAGCACTGGCACAGAAGCCAGCACCGCTTTCTCCATGACTTACCTTGTCCTGCGCCAGCTTACGTAGGTAAGCACCACACTGCTCAGTGGGAGGGCGGGCCAGGGCAGCGAGGGAGGGGGCCATTGGCCAGCCCAGGCTGGGAGGGGGTGGGAATATCAGTGTGATATCCAGCCCATGCCAGTCTTACATGTCCTCTCTGGATGTACGCCAGCTTTGGAGCTGGCATGCATCCGAGGAGGCCCATAGACCTCGGGCTTGCTTACACCCAGGGAAGGGGACAAACGTCCCCTTCTCCCGAGGTGCACTCTAGCAGCACCAGGGCAGCCCAGAATGGCCTTAGGATACACAGGATTGCGCCGTTAAGCTCATGCTTATTTTTCACTCTGAAATTAACAGCCCATCCTAACCAGAAAGCCTGATGGCGGAACACACGTTTTGCTGTTAGAAGTGCCAGTCTGCTGGTGGAAGTGACATTACGCTGGTGTGCACAAGGCCACCAGTGCAGATGGCTGGAGGCGTCGCATGCTGGTAGGTAAGCTGATGGCGGGGGTTGGGGTTGGGAGGAATGGTGAAGGAGGGGAAGGGATGGGGGAGTTTTTGGATGGGGAGGGGGTTGGAGATGGAGGCAGAATGGAGAAGGGAGGCAAAACGGGGAGGGAGGGAATTGTTACCAGTGGCACTCATGTGATCCTGTATCCTGAGCTTCCTCTTTTGCCCCTTCCCTCTCCCTTACTCTCTTTGGTTCTGTGCCAGCAAAGTAGCTGGTGCAGATCCAAGAAGACCCATTGCGATAGCAGAGGCTTACCCAAAGTAAGGGAATGAACATTTCCTCAAGGAAAGTTCCCTTACCTTGAGAAGACTTCTGGGCTGCCCCCGCCCCACTGGATGCAGCATGCACTCTGTTGGCACAGCTGCATCGGCGGGGGAGGCTTTAGTTAGGATTGGGCCATAAAAGGATTTAATGTTGTACCCATACATCTTTTTTTCATTCATTTTAAGGTAAGAATATTAGCTTCAAATTGGTCAATTTCATACTTTTCCAATTTGTTTCCTCCTGAAGACCAAACTCCAAACTCCACATCTAGAACTGGAAATATTTGGGGGTGGGCGTGGGGGGAATCAAATTTCATAAATAGAAATTTGAATTTTTGCGGGTAACTTCAAGTGAGAAGGATTTGTCTGAGTATGTTATTCCCATGTGTAATTTGGCTCTACTCAGCAGCACTACTTTAAATGAAAGAAATTCTTAGTTTCAATAGCTTGTTTCCGTATCACACTTGCTGCCCTCTTTAGTCTGTGTCCCTGTTAAGATGCTCTTGCAGGACAGTAAATCCTAGTTTGAAGTGCATTACTAAGCACTACGAAGGAATAATAATTAAAAAATGTTTATCTTATGGCCCAATCCTAACTGGCAGTTTTGCTGGCAGAGCTGTGCTCCGCTGGCATGTGCTGTCGCAAAAGCACTGTAAAGTGCTATGTGGCAGTGCGCCTTCTAGCAGTGCCTGCTGGGAGGCCAGAGTCTTCCTGCTGGGACTGGCGGCCAGAGCAAAGCCCGCCAGAGCAGGTAAGTATGAATGGGGCAAGGGAGGGTGGCGATGGGAGCAGGGGGTGGGTGGATCAGGGTGGGACCGACGTCATATCCTATCGCCCTTCCTGGGCCCCCTGATCCACTAATATGGATCAACGTGGATTTGCAATAGCGAATGAGTTGACCAATTGCCATTGCTGGGACTTACCGTCAAATGTCCCCTTACCCTGGGGAGACTTCCAGCATGCTAAATCCCCCCCCCCAGCTGGCACCGCTGCATAAGTGCGGGGGAATTTAGTTAGGCCTTGGCTGCCCATCTGAAGTCAGAGTCAAAATCTTCAGGAATCATGACAAAAATGTGAAATTATTGTGGTTATTAATCCAGCTTTACAGGTAAGTTGTTTACAGCCCAATCCTATCCTTCCCCCCTGCTGATGCAACCACACCGAAAAGGCTTGAACTGCATCCTGCATGGGGACGTGGGCAGATCCGAAGACTTGGGGGTGGTAAGGAAACATATTTTCCCTTACCTCTGGGTAAGCCACCTGCTTGCCAGTATGTCTTCTTGGACCCGGAGTCCAAGGAGAGAAAGGGGGCATGGCAGGAGGCAAAGAAGGGGATAGCATCCGGGGCAAGTCGCCCATGCCAGGCACCACCCCCTCCATCAAGAGCCGAGAACAAAATAAAGGAAATGCTAAGAGAAAATATCTCTTGCTTAATTCGGGGGGGGGGGGGACTATAAATATCAACATGCCTCTAGCACTACAAACTATTGAAGTAGAGTGGATCCCGTATTTGTCATCTTATGAATCTGGCGGGACTCAGGATCATTCAGTACAGCTACAGTATTTACAGCCTCAAAATGAAAAGCCATTTGCTTTTGGAAAAATAGTCCATTGGCCTATTGTGTACCATAGGCAGCCGAGATCATGGCATTCAGTGCATGATGGAGTAATACTAGTATCCCTAGTAATACTCATCATCTCTTCTACATATGACACTGACTGCAGCGTATGAATCTTTACAGATTCGTATGCTGCAGTATTCCGTCAAAGCAGCTTTCACTACAGTGGAAAGACATTGGTGTTTTTTGCTTGAATCTGCCTCAGTAAGAATCATCACCTGTGGGTTTTGTGGCATAAGGTGAAATGTGTTGTTTGGAAACAAGTGCAAATAGATATCTGGGGCGACCTATAGCCATTGGGTTTTCAAGTTCAGTGGATCACGGTTGATGCAGTATCTGAGAATTGTACTCCTTGTAAGTGGGGGTATTTCCCATATGAGTTTCACAATGGATATGGCTATAAACATTATCCATCCTCCTCCAGGCATCTATGCATGAGTGTCCTCCTGTGCCCTTTGTTGCTTTCTGTTGTCCAAAGCATCACTCCACCAAGCCTCTACAATAGGATCAGTATATACTGTACATGTATTCATTAATCTCCAGTCACACCCGTAGGATGACATTGATGAGATAAGTCCTATTGGCTTATTATCCCAGCCTTGATTGCACACTCCAACTTTCAAGGGAGAAGGACTATTTACGCTTATGAATTTAGTTTCACTGATCTACAATTATCCAGATAAGATCACTGTGAACTTTGAATGTTTACTGAATTTTGAACACCGTTCAAGCTCTAAAATATTCAGATCTCTCTTTGAACCAGTCTCAGAGGAACCAATCTGTTTATTAAGCCCCACCAAGCGGTGTAGTTGTTGTTGTTGTTGTTGATGATGTTGTTATCAGTGACTGCTACTTTGGAACAATTTAGATATAAATATGTCCCTGGAACGTGCACATTGCAACTCTGCAACATAACTATGTGCCAAGTGTATTTCTTGTTCATAAGTTAACAGTACGAGCTCCATCTGTACTTGTGTTGACACCAGCATTGCAAAAGACAGTCCATGTGGGCATGTTTGGTGCTAAACAATTTGAGGTAGTTACATGTGCATGGTTAGGCAATCTCTTCAAACAGAATACTTCCAAAACGATTACAGGAAGCAACCAGCCATTTGCATGAACTGAGCATGCAGTCATTGAATGAGGTTTTGTGTGTGTGTGTGTGTGTGTGTGTGTGTGTGTGTGTGTGTCTGTCTGTCTGTCTGTCTGTCTGTCTGTCTGTGTGTGTGTGTGTGTGTGTGTGTGTGTGTGTGTGTGTGTCTCCAAGTAGCATGTTCTTTTTCCAAGTAGCAGCCTCAGTCCTACCACCGAGAAAACTAATAATGGGTCCCTGGTAGTTTCTCAGAGCTTCTGGTGACATAGCAGGTACTATGGCACTGGCTTCAGTAGAGGGAGACACGACCAGAGATGTCACACTGAAGGAGAGAGGAGAAGAATGGGGACAGATGATTACTCCCTGCTAATGTACACTTATCCCTACTATTCTGGACCCATTCATAATAATACTGTCCGCAGTCGCCCTGTCCAGGGTAATAACAGTCTGTCCAGGCTGACTGAAGCGCCCACTTCAAGCAGTGAGCTGGGGGGGAACCATGAAACGACAAGGGGTGCCCTGCACCCTCCACCTGCCTGCTGTCCCCTCCAGCCAACCGCCAGTGAGCCATTCCAATAGGTTCTCTGATCCTCTTCTTGCTCACTGACAGCCCAATCCTATGCATATCTGCTCAGAAGTAAGTCCCATTATAATCAATGGGTTTAGTCCCAGGAAAGTGTGGATAGGATTGCAGGCGGAGAAATGGAGGAGGATCGGAGCAGCAGCAGCAGCAGCTCACCTCTTCCTCCAGTGCCACTGCTGCTGCTGGGAAGCATAGTGGCTTCTTTATCCCCCACCCCACTCACTGCAGCAAGGCCAGGCAGGCAAGAATGAGAGAGAGGCAGAGCCTCCCATATCTCCTTCCTCTTACTTTCAGAGCCCCCAGCATGCTCTGCCCATCCTATTTGTTTCAACAGGGCCAGTGAGAGCAAGCAGAGGAAGGAAGCAGCAGACCTGAAGAAAAGGAGGAGGAAGTGGGAGCGGTGCTATCCTGGCTGGGTCATGAGCCTGCCAGTGATCCCATGTATTACCATGGTGATTGCATAGGGGTCAAAAGTTGTATGAACTAGGCCCAACTCCGTAATTTACTGCCCTTTCTCCAAGGAACTCAGGGCTCTGTACGTGCCTCCTTCCATCCTCACAACAGCCTTGTGAGGTGGGTTGGGCAGAGGACAGAGGCTGGCTCAAGGTGACCCACAGAGTGTCAGGATTGGGTGGGGATTTGAGCCCAGGTGTCTCTTGCCCAGGTCGAGTACTCTAACCACAACATCACACTGACTCCCATTTAGGGTTCTCACTCTGTGCAACAACACAGGAGACATTGGAATAGCTGATGGGGAGGAGAAGGCAGAGGATATTAGATCCAATGAATGACCTTCCAAAACGTTGCTTTGTGTTTCAGTTCAGACTTGTTTCTGGTTTATGGAAGGTAGCTAGCACGTTCATTGTCAATTATTGTTTATTTTGGAGAAAAATGATCTTGAAAAACTACAAAGGCCCACTGATTTGAAAAGTCCACGGGAATTCTCTTGAGAAAAAGATCCCTTTGACCTGAGAGGCTACCATAGTGCATGCTGACTCCCAGGGAAACAGAATACAAGTGTGTAGTATATTATAACATTTGAAAAATATTGGGAATAAGTGGGGGGGGAGAGAAACCATTGCAAGCCCCCAGATGCTTGTGAAAATGCACGGGTGCTCACAGCGAGAGAAAAGTTCTGTTTACTCCAAGAAAGAGGGAACATTTAATAACTGTCCATCTTAACTAGGGCAGTTTTCCTCACCATTTCAGAGAACTGCAGACAGTGGCAGAATGTTATCTGAGGTCCATAGCCATGGGCATCGAGCAAAGAAAGTGAATGTGACGACCTGGCTACATCTGGAGTTTATCAGCTCTTTTCCTGGTTAGTATTACAGTAAACAATTATCTGTAGATCAGGAGACAGCAAAGACTTTAAAGACCCAAATTACAGAGAAAGACAGAGCGAAGGAGAGCAGAGGAGATAAAAAGGAGCCTATGCATCTTATCCTACTAATGAAATCAACCTGACAGGCATGCCAAGCTGCAAGGGTAATACACTGTCTGGTATTAAATGAGCAGTTACACCACCGGCTCCTGTGTCAAACAGCAAATAGACACAAAAGAGATGAAAAATGCCCAGCCGGGTCACCGCAAGTGATTTATATGGGGTTGCGAGACAGCCGGTCAATTTAAAAAACCTCCTCAATGGAGTTGTCAGGATAATGACATATTTGAACATGTTGATGAGCATTAGAAGGCTGAGAAATGCTCCGCCGCGCAAGGTACCGCAGCAAGTCCTGAGCACACTTTGCAAGGAAATGGCACCAAGCGGCAGGAATCTGTCAAATATGACTGGCACAATATTAATTATTTCAAATGTTCTAAGAGCCAGTTGTTCAGTTTGGGCTGACTTTGCTGGAGGAAGACAGAACGTTTTCACCAAATCCAAATGCAATGAAGCTCAAATAACTCTCTAGGTTTAGAGAAGAGAGAAGAAGGCTAGCGGGTGATTGCAGGAGTCTGATGGGAGGGCCGCAGTGCAATCCTATGCGTGTCTACTCAGAAGTAAGCCCTATTGCATTAAATGGGACTTGCTCCCATGCAAGTGTGCATAGAATTGCAGCCTCAGTCAAGTCCAAAGGCTTAAGGGTGGAAGGCTACCCTCCCCCAATAATTCACCTTCAATTTATTTCAAACAGTTGCTGACACTGGATACTCAACTGCAACCTACAACCTCTTGGATCCTGTAGACAGCGGAGTCACCTTTGGGGGAAACTGGAGGCATTATATCTGCCCCCTTGGACACTGATGTACATGGCTTGTAAGTTAAATAATAATCCTATTCTTTGAAAAGCAAGGACTGATTTGGACTTGGCTTATATAAGGGGTCTACACTTTCTCTACACCAGGTAAGCTATTTGTATACCAGGGTTTATCACAGTTCACACATAAAGGATGAATAATAGGAGTACTTTAACATTCATGTATGGACACCTTGGAGCTCTGATTAGGCAGTGACCTTTAATGTGTGTACACAAATATTTAAGGGTATCCATCTATTCTCTACTCTAGGAGTTCTCAACCTGTGGTACACGTACCCCTAGGGGTATGCGGACCATCAGGCGGGAGTACGCGAGAGGCTTCCCCTTATCAGCTAAGATCAGCTGATTGAGAGGAACGGAGAAAAAAAGATCCTGGCATGTGTCTTTTTGCACTAACATGAGATCAAGCTCTCTGTTTGTTTTCCTTCTCTCCCATCTGTGCAGTGTATTTTTTTATAGTTGAGAGAATGCAATCCCCCCTTCTGTCTCTCTGATTTTGTGTTGTGCTTATTATTTTTGTACTTTGGAAAATGTACTTTGGTGGGGTGGGGGAGGGAGGAGCTGATTTTGGGAAGTGGGAGAGGGAAAAGATGGCTTGGAGGAAAAAAAAAAAAGAGATCCTGGCATGTGTCTTTTTCCACTAACATGAGATCAAGCTCTCAGTTTGGTTGGTTTTTTTCCCTTCTCTTCCATCTGTGCAGTGTATTTTTTGTAGTTGAGAAAATGCAATCCCCCCTTCTGTCTCTCTGATTTTGTGTTGGGCCTTACACGCACGCACACACACACACACACACACACACACAGTTAAATAAGACATTTTTCATATTTATTGTTTTAATAGCTTTTTATTTTTAAATAATTAATTTGCTGATTAATTAATTGATCAATCCAAATAATTAGCAATCCATTAGCAGGGGGTACTTCAGAAAATTGGACCATGATAGGGGGTACCCGGGCCTCCAAAGGTTGAGAACCCCTGCTCTACACTATCTCACTGACGGCCCAGTCCTCCGTAACTATAGGCCGGCAGACAGTGACGTTCCTATGACCACCATCCCCGTGCCGGAAGTGATGTAACAGCAGTTACGAACACTCAGAGGTACAGGGCGGGCGGAAGGGCCGAACACACCGACGGCTCTCCTCACTCGCCCCGGCGAGCGGGACAATCCGTGCTGCCGCCAGCCGCCGTTGCACGCCTGCTGCTTGGGGCCCAATCCCGACGTCCGGGGGCCCACTGCCCCAAGGCTCCCACTGCTGACGATGCCACTGCCAACAGAGTGAGCACTCCGCTGGCCTAAGGCATCCCAAAAGTGCCATAAGGAACTTTTGAGATGCCTCGTATGTAAGCGGCGCAGACGCAGAGGCTGGCACTACTAGCATCCCGGACCTGTGCTGGCCGCCACAGATGAATCTTGCGCCGGTTGGCGCAGGGGTGGGGGGAGGGTGGACAGGGGCAATGAAGGAGTGGTGGTCATTGGCCTGCCCAGGCTGGGAGGGGGCAGGGATATCTGCACTGAGTTGTGCCGATATCCTATGCTGGCCACTGCATGTTCAGCAGGATTGGGCTGCCCGATGATAAATCTGCTGTGCCTGAGCTGTACCACTTCAGACCCCAGGTGTGAGGGGGTCACATGATTGAATGTTTCTTCATTAAAAACAATTCCCTGCATGTAGAAAACAAGAATTTATGGAAGAAGTATTCTAGCCTAGACTTCTCCCTGACACATTAGTGGGTTGTGTTTTTTTAGTTTTGAATGGAGAAGCTTTTAATTGTCACCCAACACAGTAGTAAAAAGCAAGATACTTGGATGGGGTAAATAATAATAATAATTATAATATACAGTATTTATATACCGCCTTTCTGGTCATTGGATTTCTCCTCCGACTTTATTCAAGGCGGTGTACATGGGCAGGCTGTTCTAAACCCCAAAGGACCACAACTTTATGAATGCAGGCTCTGCAATTGAATTAACTAGCAGTCCAATCCTAATTAAACTCCCTCCCGCCGATGCAGCCGCGCCAATGGAGCATATGCTGCATCCTATGTATAGGAAGTAGCAGAGGTTTCCTCGTAGTAAGGGAACATTCATTCTCTTACTCAGGGGTAAGCCGCTGCTGCCCAAATGTGAGAGCTTCAGACCCACCACCACCACCACCAGTGCCAATAAAGCCTATATGCCCTCAATCCACACTGATCCTGCCATCGTGACCAGGCTTAACTCACAATTAAACATCATCACCTCTTCCTCTGCTGGCAGAAAAACCACCTCCACCACTTGTAAGTTAAATAATAATACAGTATTATTATTTACAGTATTAATAGTACTGTATTATTCACTCAGGGTGAATTCAGGATGGAATCGTGCATCCCTCACCTGCAGTCTGAAGTGGTATAGTCCACTTCTCAATTACCTTCTCAATTACCTTCTCAATTATTACCTTCTCAATAAGAACTTTGCCTGTACTTGCTGCAGAAAACTTCAGAATATCCATGGCAGACATACAGTTGCAAAGTGTGGAGACACAAAGTGTGGATCAAAACAAACATGATATTAAATGTGTGTTTGTTTCCCTATCTCATTTCTTGTTTTAACCCTGGAAGCCTCCCCCCATGCCCTCGTTACATCAGACGCAAGATGTTTCAGTCACACTGCCTTCAGTACTGGGGATCCTGCTGACTCATGGATCAACTACCTGCTATCATTTAAATAAACATTAAACCACAGAGACTATTGAAATGCATACAGAGATGCCCAAGAATGCAATGCTCTTGGCAGAGGCAAAGCAATGACATTGTGATTGTTGAGTCAAATGACAGGGGACACAGAAAGAGCCAGAACTCACAAGAGAATACAGAAAATTGGAGGCACTCCTAAGAGAATCAGCAGGTGCGTAACAAACTCCTGTGCCACCTGGGGCACGGGAGCTTGCTCCACCCCGGATGTGACGTCACATGATGTCACTACTGAGTTCAGGCGCTATCAGCAGCCCTCGTGTTCCGCTCAGAGCGAGCAGAACGCAAGGGCTGCTGATTGCCGGCTGCCTCCACGCACCGCTCCTTCTCTTCATGATCGTGAAGAGAAGGGATGGCGCACGGAGGCGGGAGGACTCAGCAGCTGTCGCGTTTCATTTGAACTGCTCCGAGCGGAACACAAGGGCTGCCGATTGCCTGCTGCCTCAATGCGCTGCCCCTTCTCTTCACAATTGTGAGGAGAAGGAGCAGTATGAGAAGGCAGCAGGCGAAAGGCTGTTCCGAGCCAAACGCAAGCCATTAAGTGGAGGAGTCTGAGGGTTGCGCCCCCGGCATTGCGCCCGGGACAGCTGCCCCTCAGGCCCCACCCTTCTTACACCCCTGATAATCTGACAGTTATTATTTTCAAGCAGTTCTTCACTTGTAACTAGAGATGTTATTACTGTCACGTCTGTTTTAACTTTAACCCTAAAATGTGATGGGGGGGGGCATGTTGAATTCCACTCTCCCAAAACTCTTTTCTGAGGTGGACTGCAGTTCTAAGAGTGGAATCAACTGCTCTTTAGCCACTTTCAATATGAGACTTGTTGCTTGTTACCCATAATTACATGGAATTTTCTGGTGGGCCAGGTTAGCATACAGTTGCGGAGGACTACATGAATTGGTAGAAGAACTGAAGGCTACACTGTCAAGGGAAAAAAAAAAACCTACATGGTTGGTCTTGTGATCTTCTTCTTCAACAGCACTGATATACCCAATATCAAATTGTTTCCAAGACATTCTCAAGTGACCCCCAACACACACACATACACGCATACACAAAATTCACATGAATAACAACAAAAGAGAAAACACAGCTGCAATTTCCACATCCAGGCTCACTTATCATGGAATCAAATTTCAGCAATACTGTATTTCAAAAGATCTTAAGCACCCTCCCCCTCACACTTCCTTTCTGTTTCTCTGTAGGCATCAGGACACTGGAACAGCATACCTGACTAATAAATGCTGTGAGCCTGAAATTGACACTTAACATATTTTTGTATTAGGCCAAAGTGGAGTGAAAATGACCAGTAGAGAAAGAGAAAACAAAGAAAGCTTGTCACTTTCTTATGGATGTGAAAGGGCAACAGAAAGCAATGAGCATACATTTGAGTTATTCAGGTTTAGGGCTGACTAGACATTGTGTGTAACATTCTCCCAGTGAGTTGTTGTTCTTCTAAAATAAAAAGCAACAGTAGGCTATAAGTTTAAGCAAAAAAAAAAATGGCTGGGGGAAACGGGCCATTCAATTATTGTCCTACCAGACATCTTCCTCAAAATGACTTGCACACATCATCCCTTTTCCATTCATTGGAGAAAAGATATGTGGGCAAGATAATAGTCCATTATGAGCCTTCACCTAAATCCTCAAAGCATTTCTGAAATTCAACACATTTCTGAGACGCTTTCCTAATTCATTTTCATGTCTCTTCTTGAGAATGAACGTTGCAAAGTGGGCAGAAATTAAAAGCATCAGTGAAATGGAATGAATGTAAGAAGCACCCCAATTACCACTGAGTGTACCATGGTACTGATATTGTAGGATGGATTCAGACAGTATGGTAGTTTCTTACAACTGCACGGAGACTGGCTGTCTATAACCAGCTATGTAGAATGTCAGATATTGCCATGTTCTTGCAACGTTATAGAACCATAGGGTGGAGAAGCGTGGCAAATCATTTGCCCCTGAAATCACCAGATTGGACACTACAGACATCTAGTTCACCATGTTTTGAATTTAGCAATGGCCTGCTACATCAGAAATGCTTGTCTGAATCCACAGCTACTATTGTGCCATCTGGTGCTGCATTCTATACAGCTGACGGAGAGGCAAATAATGTCCGTACCTGCAGCACTACCAAGCACAGAAATGATAGTTAACAAGTGAAGAGATAGCCATGGCTTCCACATTGTCTCTTGAACTCATAGAAACCACAGTTCTACAATACCTCTTCATGACACATTCTGCCACTGGTGTCACTGCTGGGGGGGGCGGAGCTCTAAGTTCCTCCGTGATCGGAGCCTCCGTTACACGGAGGAACGAAGCGCCCCGCCCCCGCGCCTTCCGACCCAGTCAAAGCAGTTGAAACGCGCAGGGAGTCTCCTGCGCGTTGTTTTCACTGCTTTGACTGGGTCGGAAGGTGCGGGGGTGGGGCGCTTCGTTCCTCCGTGTAACAGAGGCTCCGATCATGGAGGAACTTAGAGCTCCGCCCCCCCCTGCAGTGACGCCAGTGCTTCTGCTATAGCATGCTGGTTTATTTGTTATGCTTGCTGTGGGAATTCACATTCCTGTGCTTGGTGTTCCAAAGTCTGCCCTGCCTTATCATTTAGAAACAGCTCCCCACATGACATGACAAGTAAAACTAGAAGTTCTAGAGTTAGAAGTTTAAGAATGAACACTTTACAATGCATGACTTTGTGTGTGTGTGTGTGTGTGTGTGTGTGTGTGTGTGTGTGTGTGTGTGTGTGTGTGTGTGTGTGTGTGTGTGTGTGTGAGAGAGAGAGAGAGAGAGAGAGAGAGAGAGAGAGAGATTGACTCTAGGTATTAGTATCCCCATAGTGACTTTCCCATCCTTGTATTGTTTGAGACAATTGTTTGAGTCAGCACCATCACAGAATTTCCCCTCCCTACTGATGTGTGTTGCCTCTTCAGTCTGTAGTGGGAACTTCAAATAAACCTCTGATTCTACATAGACAATTTGCTGCTGCTGCTGCTGCTATTATTATTATTATTATTATTATTATTATTATTATTATTATTATTATTATCGTCATCATAGTCATCATCATCATCAACATGGCCTTAGGTACCTCCTGAAATTGCACCTAGAAGTTAGAACCAGTGGTTGTTCCAATCCCAGACCACAATTTAAAAACCAATGTGATTGTGATGAATTTGGCATGAGTTTGAGCAACATTGTAGAGGCAAGAAATAAATGAACTTGAAAGTGATTCCCCCCCCCCCCGGCTCTACACGCATTTCCCTCACTCTCAGTCTTTGCCCCTCCCTCCTTACTCACACACATGCATGTGTCTCTCTGGGGTAGCTCCTGCATTACATTTGTGTAACACAAATATGTTGCTGTTGCATTTTGCTCCTATATGGAAAATCCTTTCAAAAAATGAAAGGGCTTAAGACTGTAACCCTGTACAGACTTACCTGTAAGTAAGTCCCATTGAATGCAATGGGGCTTACTTCTGAGTACACATGCATAGGATTGCACTTACATTGCACCTAATTTAATTGGGACTGGGCTCTGGAAACTGTATTCATGTTTCCAGAGCATATGAAGCATAATAAGAGCATACCAGAGCCTATCCACAGTGAATTCTCTTCCATACTTAACTGCTTGCGTGTTAAAGAGAAAAAAAAGTATATGTCTATAGCCTAGACATCTGCTCATTATGCTTCTAGTGCAATGTACAAAAATAGATATCAAACATTTTCCCTGCTGCAAAGTGTGTCCGTTTCGAATCTGTTTGAACACACACAACTTGGTAAAGGTATGCTGGTTTCCCCTTCAGATGCTGTATGTGAAGTGCAAAGAGCGAAAATTACTAATACATCTGCTTTTTGGGGTGTTTACCGTAATGCCTGAAGTTATTCCTAGTAACCACAACCAGCTATCACAATTAGAGAGTACAGGTCTTTCAAGGCAATTCACTCTCTTTTTCAGAAATGAAGCATGGCTAGGACACACGCCTAAGCCAGAAGAAGGTACAGTATGTATATATGCCCAGTTATAACTGCAATCCAGTGCACCTCATTTTTCTCAGAAGCAGACAAAGATCAAACAGCTGGTATGGGACTTTGTGCAAGAACATTTAAAGGGGAAACACCCATAGTGTGTATGCTAATTTCTTCTTTAAAAAAAAATTGTACCCAGTCCTCAAACTGCATTTTGTACTTAGGCTTTAAAGTGTGTGCAAAGTTTAAAGAGTACTTAAGGCTCTGCAGGGGCACATGTTATAATAATATAATATACTATATACCGCCTTTCTTGGTCATCAGATTTCTCCTCCGACTTTAATTCAAGGTGGTGTACATGGGCAGGCTTTCTAAACCCCAAGGGGTTTTTACAATATAATAACTTTCTAATATTTCGTAGAACCCTTCATGTTGCTTTCACAGTCCAGCTCTCTCTCTCTCTCTCTCTCTCTCTCTCTCTCTCTCTCTCTCTCTCTCTCTCTTCTCTGACATTCGCCTCATCACGCTTCAGCTGACCAGCAACCTTGACTGCCACTCAAGTTTTGAAAGTCTGATTCTGGGGCAAATCCAGTGCATGCATAAAGCAGACACAAATATGCCCCCTCTAGATCACAGCTAATGTTTCTAGGGTCTGATCTTGCAGGAAGCTGAAGGTTCTGTCTCTAAACCAGCACTTTAGAATGTGTACATTTCATAGGTGTGCCCATGTACTTTTTTCAAGATTCCTGACATGCTTAAAAAAATTAAGCATTTGTAAAAAAAAAAAAATTAAAAAAGACATCTGGAGCACTGAGTGCAGAACTGAGATCTTAATACTGGGAAGTGCTAAAATTTCTGCTTGGGTAAATGAGAACTGGAGCACTGAGCACCTTACAAGACTGGAAAGTGATCTCCCGGCTATCCTGAAGATAACAAGACTCTTGGAGGCAGCAGCCCTTGAGGTCTGAAGATTCTGTTCAGATCACGAAGCCTGTTTGACCCAGCAGCATGTTGACTAGTAATCCGAGTGCAGCTGCTGGGACGCCTTACGGAGGCTCCTCTGCCTGTATTTTTCCGTTGCTCCACCGGCTTGAAGTGTAATCTGTAACTCTGATCCTGTTTATGCCACAGAAGGATCTTATCTTGATCTCTCTAATAGTTTTTCAAGTGGTAACATTTTATGTGAAAGAAAAAGAGAGAGTAAATGACGTGAAACACATTAAGCTGGTGTTACACAATATGTTTACATTTACAGTTTAGGATTAATAGTTTAACTCTCATTCCCTTCTATCCAGTCTTTTTGTTTGTTAAACTCCTGTCACAGGTGAGGATAATTTATTATTTTGATAATCATATAATTTTTCCTATTAAAGCAGGCTAGTAGTTTTGCCTATGACCTTAATGGAGCCAGATTTGGGTTTATCCAGAAACTTAAACCAGATTAGTAGTAATTTATCATCCACAAGGAACTTGGGTACTGTAGTTTAGGGGTGGGGATAGAGATCTCTGAATTCTTAGCACCTTGAACAAACTACAACTCCCAGGATTCTTTGGGCAAAGCCAAAAAACGTTCAGGTAGTATAAAACCCAATATAGATGTATAGTTTAGATCAGTGGTCCTCAAGCTTTTTAACATCAGGAACCACTTTTTAAAAAGACACTCTATCAGGACCCAACTAGCTTTATGAGACTTAAAAAAAAATCTAGAAAGTAATAATATTTTTATTTACAGCAAGTCCTCACTTAAAGTTCTTGATAGGTTGTTCTTGGAAACTACAACTTTAAGCGAAATTACTTATAATGAAACCAATTTTATCATAGGCTAATTGATAAATGTAAACATTCCTATGACATTTCCCCATCAACTTTAAAACGAAACAATTTTAAATGAAACAACTTTAAGTGAGGACTTGCTATATTTATTTATTTATTTATTTATTTATTTACAAAAAAACTTGATCCATTTCTCGTAATGAGGCATCCGTAATGAATAGCCTCAAGGCTTGAGGGCTCAGTTACGTAACCCAGCCTTCACTTGCCCCCACTACCTGTCATTGGACTTGGGGGGGGGGGAATGGAAAAATGACTCTCAAACATTTACCTCCCTATATTTACACAAGCTTGCAAAGTACAGGAGCTCAGCTTCTTACAAACTGCAGGAGCTCAACTGTTTTCAGGTCAAGAAGCAGCTGTCTGATTTTTGAATAGCCTCAAAGCTTGAGGCAATTCGTGATCTTTCCATCACCCGTGTTGTCATTGGAGGCTCTGCTCATAACCCACCATAAATCAGGTTACAACCCACCCATAGTTTGAGAAACACTGGTTTAGAAAACTATCAAATGCAACTTCCACAATCAGTGGCAGGATCATACATACTTCACCAATACATAGCTTATATCATGGTATTAGTCAGACCTTGAATGTCAGCAAAATGTTTTCACTCACAGCCCAATCCTGTTCTTTTCTCCACCACAGCATGTAGCTGTGCCTAAACAGGCTGCATTGCATGCTATGGTGTGTGTATGGGGGTGGGGGTTATCGGGAGTCTTGGGAAAGGAAAATTCCCCTCAATAAACCGCCAAAGGGTCACTTCAGATTTGCGCCAGCTCTTTATCTCCAGTCTCTGGGGACCAAGGGAGCTTGTTGGCTGGCTCCAGAGGGGATAGTATCTGGCACAAGTCGCTTGTGCTGGGTGCCCCTTCCCCTCGGCCCTCCCTCTGATTCACTCTGATCCTCCCACCCTTCACAATGGGTGCCACCCCATGACTTATCCTCATCGGCAGGGCTCCTCTTCACCACTGCTACACAAGGGGATTGGTGTTTACAATACCGTAAAGTGCATACTGCCACTGAAATGCTAGTTCCCGCAGCTTTGTGGCCACATAGGATTGGGCCGTAAATGTCCCATAATTTTATTATGGCTCAACTTCTCAGCACCCAGCATCAACTTCCAGGTGTGGCTGTACCTGGTTAGGTATGAGAAGAATGAAAATAAAAGCCCAATCCTATTAAATACCCACACACACACTGATGCACACCTGCTAAGGAGACATGCGCTACATCCTATGGTGGGGGGACAGTTGCAGAGGACTCCTCAGGGTAAGTGAACTTTCATTCCCTGACCTTGGGGAAAGCCTCCGCATTCCCTTTGGGTCTCTTGGGTTCTGATGGGAGGAACATGAGAGGGAAAGGGAGACAGAAGGGAATAAGATACAGCCACATGTGACTGCCGCCAATCCCGCTCCCTCCTGCCCTTGTTCCAACTCTCTATCCACTCCACTCCCCACCCAGAAACACCCCCATTCCTTCCACTTGCTCTCCCTCCCGCCCACCCACCCATACCCACTGCTGCCTTACCTGGTGCCCCAGCGGACAGTGTCGTCACCGCCAGCAAGCGCATATGATTTCACCATATGCACTTGTTTCACCATCAACTGTGCTGGCGGCCTCTTTGAGTTTACAAGCAGCGTCAGTGAGTGAGATGACATTGCGCAATGCATGCTGGATCCAGGCACTTATTTATTTATTTATTTATTTTTCACATTTTTATACCGCCCTTCCTCCAAGGAGCTCAGAGTGGTGTACATATTTTCCCTCCCCTCCTTTTTGTCCTCACAACAACCCTGTGAGGTTGGTGGGGTTGAGAGATAGTGACTGGCCCAAGGTCACCCAGGAAGCTTCGTGGCTGAGTGGGGATTTGAACCTGGATCTTCCAGGTCTAAGTCCGACTCCCAAACCACTACACCATCCTGGGTCCTAGCTCTGCCTTGAAGCTTCAGCAAGCAGGGCCTTTCACATAGGTTTGGGCTGTTAGTTGCACTCCAGAAGCTTACACTAACTGGGATTCTGACTCAGGTATGTTTTAGTATTGTAGAGTATCATGTCAAGACTTGGGACCAATCCACACGGTAATTTTAACTCAGTTCATCTGATGGAGTTACCCCAATTGAAATTATCACAACTGCAGAAATAATGGTAGGTATTCCTCCCATTTCTTCACATAATTGAATTTCCAGGGACCATTTCTCTGAAGACAAAATGGCAGCAATAACTGACTTCGTGGACTGGCTTACAGTACGTTATGCAAATACTGGTTTGGTTAAGTTTTGCTGTGTATTTGTTTCACAAGGACAAGGTTGGTTTTGATGTGAAGCTTTGCCAGCCTTGACATATAATCCATAAACTATACAGCACTCACATTACTGGGAACTGATAGCCATTTCCTCTCCTCCATAAGCTTATTTTTAGAATAACTTTGTGATGATTTCAGTATGAAGAAGAGTGCTTGTTGTAAATAGATGATAAAAAAAATATTGTTAGACACTTGGTTGGAGGAAGGAGTCCAACTTTTTTTTAAACACCTATTTAATCAGATTGGTAAGAAGGAAAGACAAATAATTGTACAAAAATATAATAAAATGTCAAGGAAGACATAATTTATGTAGTTTGTGAACCCATTCATATGACAAATAAAATTCAGGAAATCAAAAATGTATCATTCCAATAATTTCTGTCTCACTCTCTGCTGATTTAATGGTTTAGAAATGACTCCTCCTTTTATTTTCTGCCCCACGGCCCTTGTCAGTGCATTTTTCTTCAGATTTCCCAGGCGGATATGTCATCCTGTGATACACCCCAGGGTTGTGAATGTCAGATCTTGCTGTCTGACGTGGTGCATCCCTCTGAGAAATATCACCTTAGGCAGTGGGGGTGCTGAGACTTGTCTGCTGGCCTTCTCGACAATCACAGGTAAACACCCAGCAGTTTAAAAACACTCACATATAACAATAAAAAACACAAGCTCAATGGCTGGTATCCTCTAAAATAAGAACATAAAAATGACATTCTTTTAGCCACTGTTACATTGCATAATACTGAGAAGGGAAAGAGGAGATGCATGGAAGTGGAAATATTATGAACAATAATGACATCCTTGCACATAGTCTAGTATAGAAAAAGACCTCCGGACTTCACTCTAAACCAGGGGTGGGGAACCTCCGGCCTGCGGGCCGAATCCGGCCCGCGGGTCGATCCGGTCCGGCCCCTGCGGGACCCGACCGATCCGGCCCGCGGGACCGGAGGCTCCGCCACCGCCCGCCTAGTTCCTTTAAAATTGGCCTATCTGCAGCTGCGCAGATCGCCGTTGAGGCCCTCTTGGCGTCAACGGCGATCTGCGCAGCTGCAGAAAGGCTGGGTTCAGAAGGAGAAGGTGCTGAGGTGACGTCGGCACCTTCTCCTTCTGAACCCGGCCTTTCTGCAGCTGCGCAGATCGCCATTGAGGCCGAGAGGGCAATCTCTCGGCCTCAACGGTGATCTGCGCAGCTGCAGAAAGGCCAATTTAAACTAGAGGTAACGCGGGAAGGCGGCGGCGGCGGCAGTTGCTGCAGCCGCCGCCCAGAGCCTCAGGTAAGCGGCCGTGGGTGGGTGGGTGGGTGGGAGGAAGAGTGGTCTGTGGGTGGGAGGGTGGGAGTGGTAAATTCGCGGGGGGGTCAAATTTGCGGTGGGGGGGCAAAAATTTCGGCCGCCCTTATGGGCGGCCCGCAGCCAATTTTCCCAATGGGGAAATGGCCCCCCCACCGCAAATTGGTTCCCCACCCCTGCTCTAAACTGTTCAGGTCAGTTTGTAATAGAGCGGCTTCAAATCCCAACTCCCCAGAGAAATCCATGCTAAGTACTACTGATCCATAACCAAGGAACAGAATTTTTAGACCTTATAGGAATTTGGTGAAGTCCTCATTACATATTTGTTTATGAGCACGAGGAGGCATGAGATTCACAGTACTATACATAATAATGCAGAAACGATTACTATTATACCTGATTTTTTTCTTCCCCATACATGTTTGATCAAGTTTGCCTTGCAGCATGGGATTTCTAGTATTCACAGAACAAAAATGCCAAAGACACAGTCCGCCAGGTCTCTTACATGAGCCCCGTTGGAGTGAATGGGAAACTTCTCAAGAGCTCACGTTTCCTCGCATTGAACATAGGAAGATATAGGAACACTACTTGTCTTTAAATTGTCCAAAATATTTTGAGTATATGCACTGTATTCATCTTACTGCAGCCCGCTTCGTCTTTCTACCTGATGAAGATTATCAAAGGACGATTGAAATGTTGTTTTAACTGAGGTTTTAATATAATAAATTTGTATCATGGCTTTTAATCCCATTACTGACATTTTATCTTCACTGGCACTGTATTCTATTTTTAATTTTAGGCAGTAGTCAATCTTACAGAAGCATGCGCTTAAATAATTTGCAAATTAACAATTTTCATTGTTCTTCTTTCCTCTGGAAGAACGTACTTGGGTCTCATGGGTTGTATTGCTCTGTCCCATCCTGAAATACTTATGTCCCTTTTCGCTTCAATGTCTCAAAGGAATGACAAGCTCAAAGGTCTCAAAGGAATGACAAGCTTATCTGCTACTATCAACAATCAGATTTCATCCTGGGTACTCTTGTAGGTGAAATGATGAAGCATTGAAGAAAAGTCCTGAGAAGTAGAGAAACTCATCTAATTTACAGACGAGAATAAGGAATGCACTTGCCCTTAATTTGTACTTTATCGTCAGCTTTGCAAGGGAAAGAAAGGAACACGCAGCAGCCGCCATATGGCATGTTTGCATCCAACTTTGGAAACTTTAGTTCCTTCCTTACTGTTGGCTATGGATGAACACTGAAAAGTCAGGAGCCTGAATCTAAACTCCAGTTCTTGCTTTATGGACTGCTAACAAAGCTGCAAAGGCACCAGAGAGTAAGAACACAATTCTCTGCTTGTCTACTCAGAAGTCAGTTCCATTATCTTCAGTGGGGCTTACTCACAGGAAAGTGTACATAGGATTGCAGCTTCAGTTACTTCTAATCTCGACTGTATCGCAGCAGCAGCTCTCAGAACTCTGTAAATCTTCATGAAAGGACAGGTAGGCTGAAGCCAGGGTAGGCATGGCTCGGGGTCACATTTTGTTCTGGCTGTTTATTACGCTTATTGCTTTTGCCCTAATACTGATTCAGTGCCATGTTCCATTGTATCAAATACAGGGCAAACATACAATTCTAGACAATGGCTGGTCCAAAGGGCTCACTTTCCGTCTCCTACACATCCACAAAACAGGCACCGGGTGTCAGTTGTGCTAGATTTGAACACAATTAGCTTAGTTAATGGAAAGATCTCCAATCTGCCTTAATAACCAGGGCAGCACAGAGGCAAGGTTCAAAGAATTCCTTATAACCATTAGCCTTACTCATCTTGAGTCAGATCATGAGATGCTGTTTCAAGGTGTTTATTACACACTGCCAAAGGGATGTTCTTCTTCTCAAAGAATGCTGGTCAGATCTGAACATGTCTGTAGGGCCAGTTGGGTTTGGAGACGTGCTGCCAAAGCTCAGAGACTTTGCTCATCCAATTCCAAGGCATATTGAGCCATACTAGCATGGGACCCTGCCTCGGATGATAGCTTCTTAGCCCCTTCCTTCATCAGCCTGTTCAGCTGAATGCCACTTTTTATGCCCCTGACCCAGGTAAAGAACATTGTTATATCTAACCATTGCTCGTCATACAACAACTGGAATACCTCGGAACTAGCTAATATTTCCAGCTTCCTTTTTTAAAGACATTGCAGAATGTTTGCTTTTTAAAAAACATGGATAATCACTGCTGTGCTGTCTATCGCCCTATGTTTAAAACTGAAGTACATAAGAACATAAGAAAAGCCTTGCTGGATTAGGCCAAAAGGCCCATCTAGTCCACCTTCCTGTATCTCACAGTGGCCCCACCAGATGCTTCAGGAGAGCACACAAGACAACAAGATACCTGCATCCTGTTGCCACTCCCTTTGGCATACAGAGAAAACCTATTTAGTTCTAAAACCAGGAGGTTGCTTATGGCTTGTAACCTGTGATGGTCTTTTCCTCCATGAATCTATCCAAACCCCTTTTAAAGGCATCTAGGCCAGGTGCCATCAACACAACCTGTGGCAAGGAGTTCCACAGATTAATTACATACTGGGTGAAGAAATATTTTCTTTTATCTGTTCTAACTCTCCGTCCACTCAGTTCTAGTGCATGTCCCCTGGTTCTGGAGTTGTGCAAGAGGGAGAAGAAATTTCCCCTGTCCACTCTATTCATCACATGCATAATTTTATACATCTCAATCATTTTCCCCCTCAGGTAGGTTACTTACAGCACAATCCTATGACGGTGGTGCCGGCGTCAAGGACTGCACCGCCTGGCCACCACCAAGCCCAGAGGACAGCGCCATGGAGTGGGTAAGTACCACTCCAAGCGGTGCTGAGGTTGGGGGAGGGCAGGGAGGGGACGTAACAGTGCGGGGACAGGGCGGAGAGGGCATGAATCAGGCCTGGGAGGGGGGTGGGATTGGCATCCTCTTCATACACCATTTCCTATCCATCCTCTCAGGCATCCAGGCCAAACATGAGGCTTCTTGGTTCTGTGCCGCTGAATTTGGCAGCACAGATCTGAGGAGCCCCATTGTGCAGGCTAGGGCTTTTACTCAGGGTAAGAGGACATTTCAGCTTGCTGTCTGGACCAACAGCCTGCTGTGTGGGTGTATAGGATATGGCGTGGAGCCCCACGCCATATCCTATGGCGCCCGGATAGGATTGGGCTGTAATGTCTGAGTGGACATGCCTATGATATGCTTTAGGCCAGAGGTTCTCAACCTGTGGTACGGGTACCCCTAGGGGTACGCGGACCTCTTGCTGGGGGTACGCCAAGCCCTGCCCCTTATCTGCCCCATCAACAGCAAATTAAGTGTTAATTAACATGGATTTTAAATTGTAATTATTTTCGAAGCCCTTCTGTCTCTCTGATTTTGGTTTTGGACTTATTTTTGTACTTTGGAAAATGTACTTTGGTGGGGTGGGGGAGGGAGGAGCTGATTTTGGGAAGTGTGACTTGGAGAAAAAAGAGACCCTTCCATGTTTGTCTTTCTGTCCCCCCACACACACAGTTAAATAAGACATTTTTTCACATTTAAAATTGTTTTAGTACTTTTTTATTTAACAATTAATTACCTAATTAATTGATTGATTAATCCAATTAATTAGCAATTAATTAGCAGGGGGTACTTCAGAAAATTGGACTGTGATAGGGAGTACCTGGGCCTCCAAAGGTTGAGAACCCCTGCTTTAGGCTCATCGAAATTCATGAGAATTAAGTTAGACATGATGAACTTGCCTCATTGTTCTCCATGCTAAGGGACTTAAAAACAACTCACTTTGTCTGAACTGGGCCAATATCAATACAAATTACTTAGCTCTGAGGCCCCTTTAAGCACCCTTATTAGACAAAAGTTCTTATTAGACAAAACAATTGAGATACAAAAAAAGGAATACTCCACATTGAGAAGTTTTGAGTAATAAAGAGCTGTTGTAGTGCTTTATTTTATTTATTTATTTATTTATTTATTTACAGTATTTTTACCCCGCCTTTCTCCCCGAAGGGACCCAAGGCGGCTTACAACATGAAAAAAGAATACAATACAAAAAAATAATCACTTTTTAAAACAATAAAAAACAGTAATGAAAACCAGTAAAAAGCATCTAAATTAATAAAAACAGATCACATTACAATTAAAACAAGAGCATAAAAACAGCAGCACCCCACCTGTACCAGCAGGATGTTAAAAAAGGCAAGGACACAGAAGGCTTCCTTAAACAGGAAAGTTTTCAGGCCTCGCCAGAAAGTCTCCAAGGAGGGAGCAGTACGTAAGTCAAGAGGGAGGGAATTCCATAAGGTTAGTGCCACTACTGAGAAGGCCCTATTTCTGGCCGCCGCCCCTCACATCTCCCTGGGCGACGGTACCCGCAAAAGGGCCCTCTCTGATGACCTAAGGAGACGAGCCGGACTATATAGAAGTAGGCGGTCTCTCAAATATCCTGGCCCCAGGCCGTATAGGGCTTTAAAGGTCAAAACCAGCACTTTGAATTGGGCCCAGAAACGACTTGGCAGCCAGTGCAGCCGTCGGAGAAGCGGCCCGACAGAGTCGAACTGCCTACCTCCAGTAACTACACAGGCCGCCGTATTCTGCACTAATTTGGGACAGCATTGTAGTTGTGGACAGCCTGCATTGGCAGCGGGTTGGACTTGATGAGTTTGTAGGTCTCTTCCAACTCTATGAGTCTATGTGTGCAGGTTTATGGGAAATTTTCCCACGTAATTTTCTCTAGAGGTTGCAAATTTGGAATCAAGGTGGTTGTTCTTACAGTTTCATTCAGTTTAGGAATGTGACCCTATTACATGGTATCTGCTTTTGGAATCAACAGCGTAGAAGGTGGGGCTTTAGGGATCACCAGTGGGCATTTATGCAACTCTCACATTGATCCCTGAATAAAAACATGGGGAGTCTGGCTGGCACCAGCACTGGAATTAAAACCTTCTGTACCAGCATTGTGAAATCACAGAATGGCATGTCTGTGGTTTGAATTAAAAATGGAAAGCAAAGGTGTATAAAAATTAATTATCCTTTCGTGCATTACTTCACGTAAATATGTGGTGTGCATAGGGTATATTTATATTCACCTTTGATGAGTTCGTAATTTAGCAACGAACATGCCATTTGCCACCCTGCACTCTTCATTGAAATATTGATTTATCTAGTGATGTCCAGATAGTAGTGTTATGGACTGGGGAGGGGCTGTAGCCCAGTGGCAGAACACCTGCTTTGTATGAAAAGGTCCATCCCTGGCATTTCCTGGAAGGGTGGAGAAAGAGCCACTGCCAGCCAATGTCATCAATACTGAGCCAGATAAACAAATGGCCTGACTCAGTATAATAAGGCAGCTTCTTATACAGAATGGTAAGCTGAACCATATTCTGCCTTCAAGATCAGGCCAATGATTGCAACGATTTCCAAGATAGAGCCAATGAGAACAGGCCCTAAGCCGATTCAGTTGAATTGGGCCCCACGGGGGGGGGGACAGGAGCGGGCTGCCCACAGCTGCAGCTGGCACCTTACATGTAGGTAAGCCTCCATGCAGAGGCTGGTTCGGGAAGCAGAGATTGAGTTTGGCCCGCCTGCCTGCCTATGCATTCGATTGGCCCAAAAATTGTGCATCCCGGAAGCAATCGGCGGTGATGCGACAACATCATCATGTCACTGCCATCTATTTCTAGGCTTTATGCCAATAAAAGGTTGGTCAATCTATCTATCTATTTCTAGGTGGGTATGCTTCATGCCTGGAACTCCTAGACTCGCTGCACAGCCACCGAAACTAGTACAGGTTAGTGGGGGGGCAGCAGGTGGGGTCCGCAACATTGGGCCCTGGGGCTCTTACAGCCGGCCCTGAATGAGAAACAGATTTGGAAAAGAGTAGGCCTTTTTCACCTTCTTCATCACATTGACTGCTCTAGAAAAGCATTGAAGGCTCTTCACGGAAGAAGACCTCGTACAAATACCACTGCCTGAACAGTCTCTTCTGACTAAACAATTAAGTCAAATAGAGGTTAAAAGAGAAGAGATTTCAGACTTAATTGGCAAATTAAAGATCAATAAATTACCAGGCCCAGATGCATCCACCCAAGAGTTCTGAAGGAACTCAAGAATGAAGTTGCTGACGTCTTGACCAAAATATGCAACTTGTCCTTTAAAACAGCCAC
Source organism: Plestiodon gilberti rubricaudatus (assembly GCA_026170595.1). Classification (NCBI taxonomy): domain Eukaryota; kingdom Metazoa; phylum Chordata; class Lepidosauria; order Squamata; family Scincidae; genus Plestiodon; species Plestiodon gilberti. The sequence goes on from JANXHW010000002.1 coordinate 179,788,021, forward strand.
TGTGCCAGAGGATTGGAGGAAAACCACATAGAAGAACACGCTTTGCTGAGGGAGAGTCAGCATGGCTTCTGCAAGGGGAAGTCTTGCCTCACAAACCTTTTAGAATTTTTTGAAAAGGTCAACATGCATGTGGATGCGGGCAAACCCGTGGATATTATATATCTGGATTTTCAGAAGGCATTTGACATGGTCTCTCATGAAAGGCTCCTGAGAAAACTCCACAGTCAGGGACTAAGAGGGCAGGTCCTCTTATGGATTAGGAACTGGTTGAAGACCAGGAAACAGCGAGTGGGAGTCAATGGGCAATTTTCACAATGGCGAGAGGTAAAAAGCGGTGTGCCCCAAGGTTCGGTCTTGGGACCGGTGCTTTTCAATTTGTTCATAAATGACCTGGAGTTGGGGATAAGCAGCGAGTTGGCCAAGTTTGCAGAGGACACTAAACTTTTCCAGGTGGTGAAGACCAGCAGGGATTGTGAAGAGCTCCAGAAGGATCTCTCCAAACTGGGAGAATGGGCAGCAAAATGGCAGATGCACTTCAATGTAAGTAAGTGTAAAGTGATGCACATTGAAGCAAGAAATCAAAACTTCGCATATATGCTAATGGGTTCTGAGCTGTCTGTGACGGATCAGGAGAGAGATCTTGGGGTGCTAGTGTACAGGTCGATGAAAGTGTTGACCCAGTGTGCGGCGGCTGTGAAGAAGGCCAATTCCATGCTTGGGATCGTTAAAAAAGGGATTGAAAATAAAACTGCCAATATCATTATGCCTTTGTACAAATTGATGGTAAGGCCACATCTGGAGTATTATGTCCAGTTCTGGTCACCACATCTCAAAAAGGATATACAGTAGTTTAATTGGAAAAGGTGCAGAAAAGAGCGACCAAAATGATTCGTGGGCTGGAGCACCTCCCTTATGAAGAAAGGCTACAGTTTTTGGGGCCTTTCAGTCTAGAAAAAAGGCATCTGAGGGGGGAACATGATTGAGACATATAAAATTATACATATGATGGAGAGAGTGAATAGAGGGAAGTTCTTCTTCCTCTCGCACAACACCAGAACCAGAGGACATGCACTAAAACTGAGTGGAGGGAGAGTTAGAACAGACAAAGGAAAATATTTCTTCACCCAGCGTGTAATTCCTCTGTGGAATTCCTTGCCACAGGATGTGGTGATGGCATCTGGCCTAGATGCCTTTAAAAGGGGTTTGGATAGATTCATAGAGGAAAAGACCATCACAGGTTACAAGCCATAAGCAACCTCCTGGTTTTAGAAGTAGGTTTTCTCTGTATGCCAGGTGCAAGGGAGTGGCAACAGGATACAGGTATCTTGTTGTGTGCTCTCCTGAGGCATCTGTTGGGGCCACTGTGAGATACAGGAAGATACAGAAAGCTGGACTAGATGGGCCTTTGGCCTGATCCAGCAGGGCTCTTCTTATGTTCTTAAGTGTGATCACTGCCCTTGTTTCAGAGTCTAGGAATTGTATGCTGGGCTCCTGATTTAGACAGGCAGGAAGCCAAGGGGAAAAACCGGCTTAAACTAAGGGAAGGGTTAAAATATGCATTGACTATGAAAACAGGGTTCTGTTGAAGTATTAAGGAGACCATGATATCCTCCGTGCACGCAAATCCTCTTTCCTCACCTAGTGTAAATAGATGATGTCACTGTAAGTTAAAAGAGAAAAGAGTCAGCTGGCTGAACAGTCCTTTGTTCATAGTTTCTTCTTCATGTTTGAAAAGATCTCAGTTCAGTCTCTACATAAAGGTCACTTTTTACGATGCGCCTAAGGAGGTGTTAGGATTACCACATCTCTGGTAACTTTTAGTCATTGCAAAATAATTGTTGCTGACTTTTATGGAAGTCTTTTATTCTCTTTGGGTTTTTTCCTTTCTGTCTTGGATCTGTGAAGTTGACTCATCAGCTGGAAGAAAAGAGATGTGCAAGCTAATTGCTGGAGGATTTGAAATCACAGACGTATTAGGAAAGAGTCACTCCGAGCCAGATTGGGTTTGCTTAAACCATGATATAGTAGGTTACTGCTATTCCACCCCTTCATATAATCAGCTGTTTAATCATATAATCAACAGATTGGCAGTAACTTGTTTGCAAACAGTTAGATGTAGGAATGAAAACAATAATGAGATTTTGAAGAATATTAACAATAATTTAGCCATTAAAGTTTATGAAATCTCTGGGTTCATGCAATCCCGCAGATGTACATAAACAGGGTATAATGAGGATTTTCAAATGATGGGCAGGGACTCAACAAAGGATCACATTCACTGGAGTCTTTTTTTATTTCATACACCACTAGCTCCAAGCTACCAGACTTGGGCGTTGGAGACAATGAGTATAACCTACTTGGAATGTGTCATGCAAATCCTATTGAAGGGAATGCTACTTCTAGAAAAGCTCTTGAAGAACTTGCACAGGTGATGTTCCCAGGAAATACCAATATACGGTGTCAAATATACCAATATACGGTGTCAAATACCGTATAAGGAACTAAGGAGAAAACCTTGAGTTTAGAAGTGACATTAATTAGTGAGATCTAGAGAGCAAACAACAACTAGCCTTTTGTTTAAGCGGGGAAATTGTGATGCAGTATTGTACTGCAATGTATAGAGAGGGGATATATGGCTCTCAAGCCACTTTTCAAGGACTTTTCAAGTGATGAGGGCTAGGATAGGACACCTGGTTTGCAACAGGCCTCGGAATGGAGGACGCTGCTCTGCGAATGGGGGAGCACATTTGTGAGAGCAGTAAACTGGAATGGCTGTAATGACTCATGCAGTCCTGGCTGGGTCAGAGATTTCCTCTTCTAAAGGATGAAGTGGGTGGGCCATTAGATATGCTTGATATGGAGGAAACTGCTTTGGAAGCATCTTCATTGGAATGCAGTCCTAGCAAAAAGAGATTTGGTATGGAGTGGGAGAACCTGCCGTTCCCTGCCTCCACAACAATATGTTTGCTTGGGAAGGGGAGAAATTGGCAGGGATGGTTCGCTGGTAGCAGTGGTGAGCCCTTCATTAATTGGTCCTGAACTTCGAGTTAAATACATACATTTTCCCGGGAATTGTCCGTCATTTATTACAAGTTTTAATTAAAAAATATTTAAAACAGTCTTAACATTTCACCACTGATATCCGTGGTATCATCAGGAGATGAAAAGCAGCTACTACGAGCTTCCTTGATCTTGTTGTATCGGGTGTTGCTATTTAAAGGTTGATCACAGCTACCCGGATGTTTTTCTCGACAGCCCAGATGGATCAACCTTTAAATAGCAACACCCGATACAACGAGATCAAGGAAGCTCGTAGTTGCTGCTTTTCATCTTCTGACGATACCATGGATATCAGTGGTGAAACGTTAAGACTGTTTTAAATATTTTTAAATTAAAACTTTTAATAAACAATGGACAATTCCCGGGAAAATGTATGTTTTTAACTTGAAAATCTGGACCAGTTGTGAGAATTTGAGAATGTATGGTCCTGAACTGTTGGGCTCATGTCATATTAGGCTATGGATTTCCAAACCGGGGGAGTTTGTGTGCTGAACCACCCATGTCTGAAATTCATCCCATGTATTCACAGTTCACACCAATAATGTGCTACATCTTATATGAACCTATGTTTGCGCGGATATTTAGTCCAGCCATCTACTGCATCATGGGACATAACAATTAGGGACATACTGTGGCCACAGTGCAATCATAGGTTTTCATTCTGTTATTAACTACTGAGTAGAAAAACAAGTCACTAACACTTAATGGTCATTAGAACTCTTAATTATCCTACACAGTAATTTCAGGTTTTGGAATGGGTACAACAACAAAGCAAAACAACAACATTGTGCTTTTTTATTTTTAAAAAAACCCTTAAAAATAAACCAACATGTTTGCTTCCACCATAACTTTGTTTATGGATTCCTTCCTGCAAACACAGAAGGTAGAATAGATTAACGTTTATTTGGACACATCGTTTTCTCTTCTCGAAAAGATGGACAAACTCCACCCATCATAAAATGTCTACTTATTGTGTACAATCTCCCCAAATAGGAACAATCTAAAGAAATTATGATTGACTGCCCCTACTGTAACTTTAAGATCTAAGATTACTGCTTTGTCTCCTTCTGCATCTCTGAGTGGTAATTAGATATTCAGATTGTTAAATCTTTTTGCAATCCTCTCCTGGACCTATGCTCTTAAAAGGTAGTAACCCTAGGACACCACACTTCACTGTGTAGATGAATTGGGCCCCCAACATGCTGAGTGCAAATACATCCCACTACTTATGCTTAGGGAACTGGACATTTCTACTCTAAGAGTATTATTTCAGATGACACAGAAAGAATCAAAGAGGTTGCCGCATACTCAGCACAGTGCTAACGTATATAGCTGGTTTCCTGCTGTCTGAAGGCAAAGCAGTTGTTTGGCCAACCTTAGCCCTCAAAACGTTTTCAGTCGTCTGACCAAGCTCATTAAATACATCCTGCATAGTTATCATTATGATTCTACTACAACTATTAGTGCTACTACTTAAAATGTACTTATTACCAACAGTGTACTAGGTGCCCAATCATGATACTGCTGCTGCATATGATGATCATCATCATTAGTGGTAATAATAGTACTCATCAACATAATATATAACTATAGGACTTCAAACTTGCACGTAGAACAGATTAACGTTTAATAATGTCCCAGAGAACTGCATGGTTTTATGTGTGTACAATGGTAGACTATCAGCACAATTCAATGCTCTGAATGACTTGGATGCACACCATCATGCGTAATCAAGGGCTACCACATTCACTTCAAGAAAGCTCTGTTCACACATCGCCTTGTGTGTGTCCCCATCTCTCTCCCTCCCTCTCTCTCCCTCCCTCCCTCCCTCTCTCTGTTGTGTGTGTGTATGTGTGTGTGTGTGTGTGTGTGTGTGTGTGTTTCACTGATACCCATGTCAATGTGGCAGCTGCTCCTTCAACATTGCTCTACTACATATACGTTGGAACATGATCAGTGTGAATGACAACGCAATCCTACCCAGCTTCTCCACTGATGCAGCCAATGGTGGAGGGAAAATAGGAAGCTTTGGAAAGGAAAAGGGATTTAAACCCCCTTTTAAAGGGGAATGTAAAGGGGATTTAAATCCCCTTTCTCTTCCAAAGCCTCCCGTTCTGCCCTCCCCTCTTGGCAGGGGTGCTGCTGGCTGGGCCAGCTCCCTTTTTCCATCCCTGGGGTTGTTCTTCCCCCTTCAGCCACCTTGACTCCAGTTCTTACTCTTCTCCCCTTTGGGCCTCCTTCTCTTTGCCTTTGCTCCTGCAGCTCCTCCTTCTTTGCCCTGGTACTTCCCCTGTTCTTCCTTTTTCCTCCTTTCTGAGTACCTTTCTCCTTTTCACACTCCTTGCTCTGTGTTTCTTCCTCCAGGCCCTTTCACCCCTGCTCTATCCACCCCTCTCTGCTCCTTCTCCTCCTTTTAATCCTAGCTGCCTCCCTAAGCCCCACCCTTCCCCAATCACCCAGCTCGCCCAGTCCCTGCCAGCCTCCATACCCAGTCATGTCAGGAACTCCCTGGTGGCCTGAGCAGTAGCATGCACACTGCACAGAGTCATGGCACAGACTTAGCCTCCACACACAGCCACACTCCTGCTACCAAGTATGCATCCCAATTCTGTGCAGAGTTAGTTATGCCTAAACCCTTTGACATCACTGACCTTAGTCACACCTACCTCTGCATAGGATTCGCCTCTTAAAACATTAGCATAAGACCATCAGAAGACCCTGCCCTGCCAGGTCAGAGTCCAGCATCTCTTCCAGCATCCTACTTCCCACAGTGGCCAACCAGATGAGTTTGGGAAGCCCACAAGCAGAATGTGAAGACAATAGTCTCCTCTAAGCCATGGTGTGTCAGTCTTCTGTATCAGCAAGCAATCTATTGACAATTTGGCAGAGAGCCTATACAACACACAACAGAAATGTTACAGATACTTTTGGCACAATCCTATTGTAGGGTTGTGGCAGTGGAACACGAGTTCTGCTGGTGCACGCAGTCGCAAAAGCGCTGTAAGGTGCTTTGTGACAGTACAGAGGCTAGGAGCGCCAGCAATATCGCTGGCACAGGTCCTTGTTGACACGTTGCCACTGCTGACACTTACCAGGGGCAAAGTGACAAATGTCTCTTTACCCTGAGGAGACCTCTAGCATGCAAAACTCCCCTGTGGGATGCAGCATAGCCCGTGCCGGCATTGCTGCATTGCCGCATGGGAGTTTAGTTAGGATTGGGCTATCCAGTACCTACAATATCTAACAGCTGATCCTATCTAACTCCCTGTGCACTGATGCAGCCCCTCCAATGGAGTGCATTCTGCATCCCGTGGAGGAGTTTTGGGCCGTGAAGACCTCCTGGATGTAAGGGAACATTTGTTCCCTTGCCCCAGGATAAGCCCTCGCTGCCCTGCTGGGTCTACTCGGACCTGTTTCAGCTATATAGTGCAAGTCCAAGTGGCCTGAAGAAGGTTGATCAAGGCCAGGAAGGGGGATGGGATATTGGCAGTGCTGCTGCTGCCGATACCACCCCTTGCTGGCCATGATCTGCCCCCCTCCGCACCTCAGTTTCCTCCCTGTTCCTCCCCTCCCTATTCTGCCAACCCCCGCCTCCCTCCTGCTGCCCCCCCCCACAATGACTTATTGACACCAGGGCTCTTCTCTGTCTGCTGGCATCTGGACCTGGCTGCTTGTGGCGGTGGTCACACTTTGCTGTATGGCGTGTCATGTTTTGCAACAGCCGTAAAAGACCTCATGTTGCCAGAATGCTAGCTCTGCTGGCGTAAGGCCCTATGAGGGCTGGGCCATAATTCTGTGTGTTCAGGGTTGGAGCAGTTAATGTCCTGAGATGGACCTCTTCAAGTGCCCTGGGGTAGCCATGCAGGGAGCTTTAAAGTACCCTTATTTACATCTTTAAGCATCTGAGCAGCTTCACTGGCATTTCTTCTATATACTTAAACATAAACACATGATGTTTGACGAGAGACTTTGTTGTACAAGGTAATATGTTTCTATTCAGCTTCAGCAGGACACGCAACAGCATGGCAAAAATGTCTATAGAAAACCAAAGGCAAATTCCTTTTGTGGTTGCATTAGGCAAATGTACCATATAATAAACAAAAATAATAATAGAACTTTCCAGCTGTAATGACAGTTATAAGGAAAAAATTAGCGAGAGATGTTTGGAGTATTTTTTTTTCTCCAGAAATTTTTACAGACTTCTGTGAACACAATTGTCATGGACGTTATAGAAATCATCATTCCACATCACTCCTCTTTCCTGCAAAGAGGACATCCAGAAGGAAATGTTGATGACGTGGGCTGCCTCCACACTGGCATTTTAGTCTGAAATTGCATCCCTGCGTTCATTCACTTTTTACAGTGAATTAAGATGATGTTGTTGCTGCCAAATTGTTGCATGTTAGTGTTTTCTCTGTTGTCCTCTCCTATTTTTTTCAGGTCTGATTTGTGGATCTATCTATCTATCTGTCTATCTATCTATCTATCTATCTATCTATCTATCTATCTATCTATCTATCTATACACACACACAGTATATATCCACAAATACAGTTGCAACACCAGCTTGTTCATTGTGACAAACAAGGTACTTCCAGGGCTCCTATGCCTTTAATTAAAAGCTTTTTCTTGCAGGATATTGCTTCCTGCTAAGTGTGGCAGTGGGATTACGGATTATTGGCCTATGAATTGACTTTTGAATAGTCTCTCTTAATATCCCCTTGTTGCCAATTCCTGTATGGGGAGAAGCCAGGAGAGCAGAATTACTTATTTCCTCTCATTTTTACTTTTACTTTTTAAATAGAAAATAATACCATTCAACCAGATGCCAAATTTAATACAGGTATGAAAAGGGTCCCCATTTTATACGCAGTTATTAGAGGTCGGAAAACACAGGGAGGAATCAATTAAAAAACATGGTTTAAGGAACTGTAAGAGATGACTGACTGGAAATAGCTTTTGCACAAAGATGAAGAACAAACTAACCATAGCTCAGAAAAAAAAATATAAAAGAAAAATAACTCACATAGGCAAAAAAACACATCTTTTATAGATACCCCAGGCCCCTCCCCTCATCACTGTGTTTGGTGGGTTCTGACCTATTGTAAATAGACATTTTTGCAAAAATGTTTTTGAGTTGAAGATTGGACTAGTAGGGTCTCCCCCTCCCCCACTCGATTAAAAAGGTAAAGGTGACCCCTGACAATTAAGTTCAGTTGTGTCCGACTCTAGGGTGTGGTGCTCATCCCCATTTCAAAGCCAGCTTTGTCCGAAGACGCCTCCGTGGTCATGTGGTCGGCATGACTCTCCTTGCCGCAGCGCGTAGCATGCGGCTGGAACACGGAGCTCTCCACTGCACTCCCCCACTCCATTAGGTAAAGGTAAAGGTATCCCCTGACAATTTCCAGTCGTGTCCAACTCTAGGGTGTGGTGCTCATCCCCATTTCAAAGCCGAAGAGCCAGCGTTGTCCGAAGACGCCTCCGTGGTCATGTGGCCGTGGTCAAGGTGGTCATGACTCTCCTTGCTGCAGCGCATAGCATGCAGCTGGAACACGGAGCGCTGTTTACCTTCCCGCAAGCGGTACCTATTTATCTACTCGCATTAACATGCTTTGGAACTGCTAGGTTGGCAGGAGCTGGCCAAACAACGAGCGCTCACCCCGTTGCGGGAATCGAACTGCCGGCCTTTCAATCGACAGCTTATGGTTCAGTGGTTTAACCCGCTGCGCCACTCCATTACCTGTGACCTATTCTGTCTGGGCTACTGTGGAAAATGAATAATGAATGCAACAAATGACTAGTGGCTATCCTGAACTCATGAGTGCCGCTGGAATTCATTCATTTGCTACTAATAAGTGGCACAAAGGGACCCCATTCATTTTAGTTCTGCAAGCATTACAAAATGAATGCCTGTCCCGGCTGGAAGGGACCTTCGCTGAACGGAATTTCCTTCTGAGTAAACATTATCGAAGGATCTTGGCCATTGTAGTGGTATCGTGCTATGCTGATCCTCTGTTTTAATTCTGTTTCCAGCTGCTTTTGGAAAAACAATGCCTCAATGGTGCTAAAAGGGCCCTAGTGTGGAAACAACCATGTTTTAATATGGAACCATATAAAAGAGGTCAGGTCACTGGTGTAAAAGTGGTAGCAAGGGTCATTAATAAAATCACCACTAGGGTAGCTTCGTCAATAGGGAAAAAGTGGTGACAGAAGTAGTCTGAGCATGAATGCTGAGCTCATCTACGGGATAGCCCCAACCAATGTTCTTTTATTTATTATGTATTTATTTAAAGAATTTGTATCCCACCTTCTGTCATCACGCCATCTGAGAGCTCATTTTCAACTGTAGGCATCTCTAATGGCCTGCATTGTAGATCTCAAGCAAGTGTGGGAGCGGAGGTGGAGAGGGGTATGAGATCAACAGGACCTTATGGAACATATAAAAAGGGTAATGGTGACCCCTGACAATTAAGTCCAGTCGTGTCCGACTCTAGAGTGTGGTGCTCATCCCCATTTCAAAGCCAAAGAGCCAGCGTTGTCCAAAGACGCCTCCGTGGTCATGTGGCCGGCATGACTCTCCTTGCCGCAGAGCGTAGCATGCAGCTGGAACCGGAGCGCTATTTACCTTCCCGCAAGCGGTACCTATTTATCTACTCGCATTAACATGCTTTGGAACTGCTAGGTTGGCAGGAGCTGGCCAAGCAACGAGAGCTCACCCCGTCACAGATTCGAACTGCCGACCTTTCGATCGACAGCTCATGGTTCAGCGGTTTAACCCACTGCGCCACCTGCACCTGCCTTATCCTGAGTCAGGCTTTTGGTCCATCCTGACCACTAATGGCTATTCCAACTGGCAGTTTGTCTCCAAGGTCTCAGGCAGAGAAGAACCTTCTCACCACCTGCTGCCTCGGAATGTTTTTAACAAGCGATGATAGGGCTTGAACCAGCGACATCCTGCATGCAAATCATGTGCTCCACCCCTTCAACTGCAGAATCAGATTAATATTTGTCAAACACTGTTCCATATTGATATAGAATATAATTAGGGCTACAGACCTTAATAGCTTTAATTGTTAATCAACTCAACTGTTGAATAATCCAGGGGGGGGGGCAAATTTTAAATGGTGAGACTGAGAATTAAAGACTATTTTGGTTCTGTTATGTTTCTGTACTAGAGAATAAAGCAGAAAATATTAAAGGTGACATTTCCTTCTAACAATGAGAGGCATTTTCTTTTCATTAAGTTGTAAGTAGTCAGATCTCCTATAATTTTTCAAAAATTGGCACTATCTTGAGGTGTTCATGATATGCACGTTAATTTAATCAATCAGTGAAATGGCAGGTGATTAATGAGCTAAAAAAATTACTAATTGGTTGACAGCTCTAGATTATATATACTGTATATATACTGTATATATCATAATATTATATTATACCGCTGGATAAATGTCTTCAACTGGTGTGGTAAACCTTATGCAGCCTTAAAACATTAAAATGATAACCTCATCTAGATTTACTTTTCTATTCATCTATAGAGTTTCTCAATTATGTCTGACTAATTTTGCACAAAGTCATTATTTGAAGCAATTTGTCTAAGTATGAGAGGCAACACCTTCACCTTTCCTGGAAGGTGGGTGGGGAAAATGTCATAATCTGCTCTGCTTCAGCATGAGTTATTAAGTGATCACAGAAGTTCAAAAGAAGGGGGGGATGAGCAGGTAAGTCATTACATGCAAAAAAAAAAGACTTCTATTCTATCAAAATATGAATTAATTACAGATAAGATCAGACGTGTTTTTTCTTTAATGTTCAGTTTTTCCCAGAGACGGCAATGACAACATACAGGACGTGGGAGGGAAAGAGTGAGATGTATAGAAAAAATGTTTTATTAATGTTGGCTCAGATACACTGGAAAGATGTTAGCTGAAAGAGCATCAAAAAGGCTCCGAAAAAGGCTCTGGGACATATATAAATGTTTTATTTTATTAGGAGGAGGTACTAATTCATCCATAGCCTCATTCAGATGGAGTGATTCCCAAAGCTGTAATAAAATTATCTCCATTCAGCAATTACCTCCGCCTATCGATACAATCTGCAGGTATGCTGGCTGACTATTCGTTCCGTAGAAATCCTGGTGAATTCATTCATTAGCTTGTGGTTGTGGAACGTTCACCAGGCTGCCATTCTTGAACCTTAACGTGATGACCATAACGAAGGAAAATAAAAGGTCTCCAACCACTATCTCATCCGCTTTCCTCCCTGCCCTATGCAATACTAATATCCCTCTGACAACAAACATTTTCAAAATAATAGTTCTCTATACTTAAGACTAATCAGAGCGGGCGCCATCCAACATGCAAAGGTAGCAATTTTCCTTCATTAAAGCCAAATAAGGAGAGAGAACTTTGGTATTCCTTAGGGCAAATTACAAGGTGTTAATAATAACAATATAATGGCAGCAATTTTCTAGCTTTGCCCAAACCTATAATCTACCTTGAGTGCCTTGTAGGATTGTCTGTGAGTTTACATAAAGCCAAGTATTAGCCCCCAAAAAATGTTTTAATTTTTACATCATGTCTCTCTTCGGTGTTTGCAACGATGCGGTAATTGTTTTCTACCCACTGAGAACCCTCTTCACTGGCAAGTTGCAACACGATCACTCAGAAAAGCCCTGTTCCTTGCAAGCTGAAGTGAATACTGTATACTGGAAACAGATTAAGCATCCACCTCAATGAACCGGGCAAGCTGTGAGCTCAAAAGACTGGGATGGAATTTCTCCTACCACTCCTACCTTCAGAATGAATTAGCTTAAGTGATTACCGAAGAACTTGAGACAAAAAAACAAATGTGCCAATTATCCTTGTATCCATCTCCTAATTGCTTGTTGAAATCCAACTAGGATACCATGATCGAATACCACATGTTGCTAGAACAATGATTCATTAGCTGTACTTTTTCATCCTCGGTGCAGTCAAGTGAGTGCATTGACACACCAACCGATACTTGAGAATACTGTCGTTCTTTTTACGCATATTCATTCACGGTCAGGAAGCCGATCATGGCAGAAATGTTTGCTGGCTTGTAGAAGGCATGCCATCTAGATTCTATAAGGTTTTGAGACATGGCGGGAAATCAGTGACGAATCATGTTCTTTTAAATGTCATAGAAACTAAAATGAGTATTGCTACTGTGAAAGTAGGCCAGCGGGTGGCGCAGCGGGTTAAACCGCTGAACCATTAGCTGTTGATCGAAAGGCCGGCAGTTCGATTCCCGCGACGGGGTGAGCGCTCGTTGCTTGGCCAGCTCCTGCCAACCTAGCAGTTCCAAAGCATGTTAATGCGAGTAGATAAATAGGTACCGCTTGCGGGAAGGTAAACAGCGCTCCATGTTCCAGCTGCATGCTACGCACTGCGGCAAGAGAGTCATGCCGGCCACATGACCACGGAGGCGTCTTCGGACAACGCTGGCTCTTCGGCTTTGAAATGGAGATGAGCACCACACCCTAGAGTCGGACATGACTGGACTTAATTGTCAGGGGATACCTTTACCTTTACCTTTACTGTGAAAGTACTGTGACACTGATTAGCCTACAGAACTCACATATACAGTAACTAGGTATGCACTGAATATTTGTCAGACTTAGTGCTGGAAGCCAAAAGTGCAGTGTATGGTAGATAGCATTGCAGTGATGAGTGTAATAAAGCATAGCATACACCTCCGTAAGGCTGCACCCACAGCTGATAGCCTTGCAGATTTATTGTATTCCGTAGCATTCTTTTTTTAATTAAGCTTTGTGATTAAGCCGGGCTTAATGATTCTGTGATCACAAACTTTGTGATTAAGAGGACTTGATAAGTTAGCCATGCACTTGTTATTTACATTAAATTAAAAACATAAATTAGTTATTAATGAGTTATAAGTTATAAATTAGTTATTGTGTCTGAGCTGGAAAGCTTCAAAACTTAAATTAGTTGCACTTAAAGGTGTTTATTTTTCTAGTATGACAAATACATTTGGCAGGAGGAAGACATGTCTATAAACTTTTTTTTCCTAGCACCTGTAATAAGAGAGGTTGCAAAATGTTGTTATGTCAAGCCTGTAACTTACGGTTGATGGGGTAAAATAATCATTTAGAAAGATGATTCATGTGAAACATAATGTGAGATTAACATGCAGCCCGTCTTTGTGTCCTTAAATACAACTCTCAAGGAGTATGCCTCATGCAGTGTGCTGCTAAGCCACCCTCTGGGCTACACTGCATATGATGTGTTACCAAGAAGCGGAAGGATGCCACATGCTCCAAAGGCACAAAACTGAAGCCCTTCAACAGTAACTCCACTAGGATATGGAGAGGTGCTGTACGTTGTTTTGTTGGACTAAACACAGTGGTGATTAGTTTAATGATACCTTTAAGAAAATTCTAGGGGTGGGGCATCAGTTGATGGTTCCCTTCACACTGGAATGCCATGGAGAGATCTGTGAAACTAAAAGAAACTCAACCAATGCCTCGCACGTTGAGTCCCACTGACGTGACGGTGTCTGTTCATGCCCTCTTCTCAGCATGAACGGTAGCATCCTTGCCTGCCTGAGAGCTCTTCTTGGCGAACAGGAGGAGAAAGGGACGGGAAATGATGGGTTTCCACCGCCTGTCATTCTCAAGAGCTGGTGCAGGTCTGAAGAGACCCACTGGCAAGCAGGAGTCTTAACTGGAGGTAAGGGAAAATAGGTTCCCTTACCTCCCCCAAGCCTCCTGATCTGCCCCTCTCCCGGAGGATGCAGTGCAAGCCTTTTCGGCATGGCTGCATTGGTGGGGAGGGGAGGAGGATAGGATTGGGCTGTCAGTTATGTTATCATCAGACAACAACATGAATATGTTTACTCTGTGCTACTGCTACTTAAATTTGTTTTAAAAACAAAATATTGGACACTAGGGGAAAAATTTGAAAGGTTTCTTTGCGTATTACTGACCTCCGTCTGTACCTATTACCCTTACACTTAAGAAAGCCTCTTTCTTTTCTCCTTCATTTTCCTTTGCTCCAACTACCACTTTGAACTTCTACTCCAGTCTGCATCAAAATATGCTGCATTTTATTAGAGACTGACAAATATGAAAATGAAAATTAAGCCAGATGCTTTATTCATTTTAGCAAAAGGAGTATATGCAACAGAACTAAACAAGATAATAGAAAAATGTTGCTATACTGGTTAAGTCTGTGATCCTTGATTAACAATTATCTTAGCAATAAAGAGTCACAAATGAATGATAGAATCTTCCCACACCATTAAAGATAATAACCAGCACCTTGAATTGCACTCTGAAACAAACCAGCAACCAGTTTAGTTGGCAAAGCAACATCACATGATGGTAATTCCTGGCACCAGTTAAACACTTGCAGACATGTTCTGCACTAACCACAGTTTCCAGGTGGTCTACAAGTGCAGCCCTGCATAGAGCATGTTACAGTTATATAATCCTGATGTAGCCAACACATGGAAAACCACAGCCAGGTCTGACTGATCCAGGATAGAGTCAGCCTAAGACCTCCTGTCCCCTGACCTGGTGTCTGCTCCTCCACCACTCTAGTCCACCACTCTCTTCTCCTACACACCTCTACTTGTCCCCCTCTTCTTTTTCCAATTCATAGACTGGGAGGATCAGTTGCAAACAGGTTGACAGGAGTGGGCACCCTCTGCCAGACTGCCACTTGAGGCTTCAGTTGGCCTCATGGATGGGCAGCCCTGATGCCATTAGTACACCAGCCTAAGCTTGGCAACAGCACTCTTGGCCATAGTTGACACCTGGGCATCCAAGAGTAAAGCTGAGTCCAGAAGCACCCCCAAACTGCAACCTGATCCTTCACGGGGAGAGTACAACCCCATCCAGAACAAGTTGAGAAACAGTGACTAGAGTCACAGGTCTCCTGACCAGTCAGACTTCTGACTTGTAGTTCAGGACTTCTATAGCCTCTCCAGTACCCAATCAAAAGGAGATACAGAACCGGTTGTCATCTTCATTTTGATGGTACTCAACTCCCAACCCTTTGATGACCTCTTCCAGCAATTTAATGTAGATGTTAAACAGAATGAGCGACAAGATAGAACTCTACAAGTGCCATTGGCCAGTGGTCAAGATGGATTTGCATCTCTTGATTCTTTTATAGACATTGACCTTGTGGGAATAAGTTCAAACCCCAGTGTGCTGGTTTAATTTTGTGAATGTCACACTTTTTGAAAAAAAAAATCCTTTCTCAAAGAGGTGACCAAGGCCACAACTGATGGTTCAGGAGAAATCCCAGTTTCTATGCCTGGTTCTAATTAAAAGAGGAAAAACAAGGGGGAACCCCCTCTTCACTGTACACCCGCTCCACCTAATCCACCCTGTTGGTTTTCACAGGCATGAGCTTTCAACATCGCATTAATAAACTATTTTCCTAGATTTATGTTCCATAACCCTCCTTGCCCCAGAGATTTTTTAGGATGTGAGCTCCAAGTGTCACATCAAGGAAAGATGGGCATCTAACTCTAGCCTGGACATCAGTTTATTTATGAGGAAGGAGGCCATGAGTTCAACCCTTGTATTCGTAACGGGGCTAAGCAAACAGTTCCGATCACATCCTAAGCCATTCTAAATAGACTGAGGAGCTGGTTGCCTAATTCTCAACCATTACCAGAGTTCATGTTTGGGTTATGATTTGACTCTATTCCCATATGGCATTTTATCCCTGCTTTTTAGGAGCTTGTTTGGGGGGATTTATGAAATGTGAGATGACAAAAAGGTGCACTAATGTTGTTGCGTTATGACCCAGTTCTACAGAGAAAGGGTTGATTTTTTTTCCCTCTGCAAATGATATTGATGCTGTTTCTGAAGCTAGACATCTATTTGACATTACTTCGTGCTGAATTCTTCCAGAGATACTAGCTTCTGGCAGTGAGCTTGGAAGAAGCGATGTGACCATACTTTCCCATTTAAAACATGAACTCAATGGTATTCAAAAAAGTTGAAAAATTCCCATTTCGTTTTCTAATTCGTGCAGATAAAGTCTAAATTGGCCTAATTAATTGTATGCCATATTCCTTTGGTGAGCATTTTTCTCAGCTGCATTCTTCAATCAGATTTTTTATGTGAACCCAATGCTATGTTTGACAGGAACATAGGAACTGCCATGCTTAATCATATGAAACTCAGTCCATAACTGGATTCTGGCCGGTTCCTAACAGTGGCCAACTTGATGCCATGGGAAGTTCATAATCAGGGCTTAAAAGTTGATGCCTTGCTACAGGGCCAACCCATCCATGATGCCATCTGAAGTGGTCACCTCGGGCAGCAGATTGGTGGGCTCATCTAAGTCCACCTTCTTGCCTCCACTGCTCCTTCTCCTCCTCCTACACCCTGGATTGGAAAAGGAAGAGGGGAACATAGAGGAAGAGGAAATGTAGAGGACAGGAGAATGCTGAGTGAGATCATTGGAGAGTGGGAAGAGCAGAGCTGGCACATCGTCAGGTAAAGGCAGGCAGCCAGAGACGTCACTAGGGCGCGCGCTCCCCCAGGGCGGGGTGCACACATCACCCTAGTGACCCCCCGACACACCCTGTTTACTAATCTTCGACGTGGCCATAGGCCGCGCCGCAATTTGGGGGGGCGCCCGATGGGCGCCACTCCGGGCGCCCCCTCAATTGTTGCAGCCGGCTCGGGGACGTCTTCCCCGGGCGGCTGTCCTGGGCCTTCTGAGGAAGGCCCGCTGCGCAAACGTTATTTATAACGTTCTTTTGTGCATGCCCTGACCGTTCCTGAGGGAAAAGGGCAGCCCTTTTCCCTCAGGAATGGTCTGTACATGCGCAAAAGACGTTATAAATAACGTTCGCGCAGTGGGCCTTCCTCAGAAGGCCCTGGGCAGCTGGCCGGGGAAGATGTCCCCGAGCCGGCTCTCCCGGCCTGGCGAGGCGGGCGGGAGGCCCCCAGGCGACATGCGTGTGTGCGCGCGTCACCTGGGGGCCCCCCGCCCGGTTCGTCACGCAACAGCGACGCCTCTGCGGGCAGCATTTGACATCAGGCATCAGGAGGTCCTGGGCCAGCCCTGTCTTGCTAGATGACACCACCTAGTCAGATATTCTGACAGGGCCTGCCATCAACATGTCTCTAGGAATCTTGCAAGCAGGGCATGAACGCAGCAGCCTTTGTTGCTTGTTCCCAGCACCTGCAAATCAGAGATATACTGCACCTGAAACTGAAGGCTCCCTTTCACTAGCCTGGCTGATGAGCACAGTGGGACTTACTTCTGAGTAAACATGCATGGGTTTGTTCTCCTTGTGCCAAAAGAACATCGAGTCGAGTGATATCTTGCGCTAGGTTCAATGTAACCCCCTCTCAGGTTTTGGTGGGTAGATACTCTAATATTCCGCTCATGGATCGCTGTTGCCCATGTAATATGAGTACAGTTGAATCCTTAAGTCACATCTTATTTTATTGCACATTACATGCTCCCTTACAGGCTGTTTATTTAGAGCCTACTCTGGTAAACATCTCAGGCCTTCCAGATGCCGAGAATTTGGTTTTTCTTTTAAACAATGGTCCCCCGGATGTGATTGGTCAAGTTGCAAAGTTCCTTTGTGTGGTGGAGCAAACATTTTGTGCTAGGCGAGGTTGATTGGGCTCTCTTTAGAAAAAATTTTATGCCTTTATGTTTTAGGAATGTGTTATATATTTTTTAGGAATGTGTATCTGGTTTTTAACGTCTTTAATTTGTATTTGGTTTATTACTCTTATGCCAATAAAGGTATTTGACTTGAATTGAATTGCATGGGTTTGCACTGTTACGGGTGCATCTGTGAAGTAAACTCTTTTGTCTGTCCTGAACGTACTACCAATCATTTTCAATTGTGAAGTGTTAGCTTACGATCATGCACAGTTTTATTAAAGAATGTATTTTGCGTAAAACAGCCATGTAACCAATCTAACTGTTTAAAAAAAAGGTAAAACAATTTTACTTCAAGTCAAACAATCAGATCTTACATTTGTTTGCCTCAAAATCCTATGTTTCGCAAACCCTCTGGTTCACTTCATCAGGGAAATTGGTCCAGAGTCTCTCCAACACAGAAATCCAGAACCTCTCCAGCTCAAAAAAAAGAAGGAAACAATATACCACTTTATACTTCCCTTATGGCGCAATCCTGTGTAGGCTTAGAGTGGCGGAGCACATGCTCTGCCACTCTAAGCTGTCGCAAACGCTCCATAAAGCGCGTTTGCAATTATTTTGGAGTAAGGGCCGCAGGTGTGAAGGCTGGCAGCCCTCACTCCCCCCAGTGGACTGCCCCTGTGCCCTTTAGGCCGGCTGGGTATCCTTACACAGGATTGGGCTGCCCATCAACTGTATCCATCTCAGCTGGCTGTTGCTGATCACTTTTGCTAGTCTGGCTTAAAGTGGCCACGTCTCCAAAATTCAATCCTGTTACTTTACCAAATGGCTTAATCTTAGTCCTCATTAATGCTGGTATCGAACTTGTACTAATTGTTTTGTAATATTCTTTTCTATTAAAGTTCCGTTGATGTTTATATATCTCAATAGCCTCTCTGTTTATTCTTGGCAGATACGCTCATTCAGTAGATAGTACTTGTGTTGCCTCAAACTGAATCTTATGTCCTGTTGATAGAGCATGCTCAGCAACCGCCAATTTCTCCAGTTGGCGTAGTCTGCATGCTCGTTCATGCTCCCTCATATGGGTATTGATACTCCTTTTGGTCGTTCCTACATAAACAGATCCTCAGGAACGCTGTATCCTGTATACCCCAGTAGCAGAAAATGGAGGTCTTTCATCTTTTGCTGTTCTTAATACTTGTTGTACTTTGGTCGTAGGGTGGAAGATGGTCTGAATGTTCTCCTTTTTTAATAATTTGCCAATTCGATCCATCACTTCTCGAATATATGGTAGAACTACTCTGCTTCTAGGGTCATTTTTTTTCCTATATCCCCATTTATTCTGGGTTCTCTCTAGCCCTTTTACAGCCAAATCCTGTGTAAGGATCCAGCGCCGGATCCCTACACAGGATTTTGATGTCCGGACCGCCATGCGGTCATACACCCTAACCCCAAGTGTAAACCTAATCCCAAGTGCACCCTAACCCCTAGTGTACCCTAACCCCAAGTGTAAACCAGGGCCGGCCCTATTGGCCTCCTTGGAGTTTCGCCACCTAAATAGCTGGCGGAAGTTGGAGGAGGCGGTGTAATGGCCGAGCCGGCCCAGCAGGGACAGGGATATGGCCGACGCCATCCCTGCCCCCTCCCGGGCCGTCACGCCCAATGGGCCCCCTCCCTCACCAGCTGGACCACCCATGCCGTTGGCAGTGGAAGGTTAGTATGGATCTCACCGTTAATCTGAGTATCTAAATAGCCCATTGGCACGTAAGGCTTAGAGACATGTTCTAATTCCGCCCGTAAATATTGCGGTTCAGAAATTCTTATTGCCCTTATTGTTGTCAATGTTTGTATTAACCCTGTCTTCTGGCTCAGGTGATGGTTCAATTTACTATGTAAGTATCATTCAGTGTGGGTCGGTTTTCTAAATACTTGGTGACCAAGGGACCCATCCAGTTTTTGATTAATTAATATGTCCAGAAACGGTAATTGCAAGTTCTTTTCATATTCTATTGCAAATTTTATAGAGGGGTGAATGTTTATTCAGATGTCGCAGAAATTCAGTCAGTCTTTCCTCAGAACCCTCCCAGATTGAAAAGATGTCATCTACAAATCTCAGCCAGATCTTCGGTTTCCCTTTTGCCATGTCTAATGCTATTCATTCAAAATGCTCCATATACAAATTTGCTACTACTGGGCGTAAGCGATTCCCCATGGCCACTCCTTTGATTTGCTCGTAAAATTGGCCCTCCCAGGAAAAATACATTGCAGTAAGGCAATGATGAAATAGAGCAACAAGATCTTTTGCAAACATGTCTGTCAATAACCTCATTACTTCATTCACTGCAACTTTTGTAAATAATGAAATGATATCAAAACTAATTAGGCGTTCATCACTTGGTACCTCTATATCTTGAATCTTTCTTATGAAATGCACAGAGTCTCTAATATGGTAATCTGTCTGACCAACCCAGGGTTGTAATTGGGAAGTCAGGTACTTTGCTATGTTGGTGACCCAATTGCACTAACAATTGGACATAATGGGATGCCTGCCTTATGTATCTTAGGCATTCCATACAGGCGATGAGAGAGTGCTTCAGATTGACATAGGCGATTTTTAACAAAGGTTTCTAAGCTTGATTTTTTTATTAGCTCATTGGTAGTCTTAACTATACTTTTTGTCAGATCCCTGCACAGTTTCTTTTTCCTCATGGGTTTTGCTTGTATGCAGTAGCGTCACTAGGACGCGCGTCACCCTGGGGCAGGGGACGCGCGTCACCCTAGTGACGCTACGATATCGCGGCGCGGGGGGGCGACCCGGCTCCCCCCCCCGCATCACCCTCCGGACGCTCCGAAGCCGGCCCGGGAGCCGGCCTCGGAGCGTCCGACCCCGTCCAGGCAGCGCATCCATCCGTGTATTTTTCGGATTTTTGCGCATACGCAGACCCGTTTTGAGGGCTTTTTGCAATGGACGTGCTGCCTGGGCCTTCTTTCAGAAGGCCCTGGACCGCCGATGGGGTCGGACGCTCCGAGGCCGGCTCCCGGGCCGGCCTCGGAGTGTTCGAAGGGTGTCGCGCGTCACGGAGGTGGCGCACGCGGGGTGTGCGCGTCACCCCGTGGCGCGCGTCACCCGGGGGCGCCCCGCCCCCCCGCCACGCTCCAGCGACGCCCCTGCTTGTATGTAAATTCTTTCAGGTTACACAGTTCCTGCAGCTTGTTGAATAGGAAGAGGGGGTTGGAAGTTAATGCGGGGGGGAGTTTGGGTATTGTTGGTCACTGGCTTAGATGACTTGTTGATGACTTGTAGATGACAGATATCTTGTTGTCTTATGTGCTCCCTGAGGTATCTGGTGGTTCCACTGTGAGATAGAGGAAGCTGGACTAGATGGGCCTTTGGCCTGATCCAGCAGGGCTCTTCGTATGTTTTTATGACTTTAAAAGTGGATTCTAAACATTCATGGTGGACTATAGGTCTATAAGTGGTTATTAACCATGATGGCTACATTGAACCTCCAGATGCAGGGGCAGTATGTCACTGAGTACTACGTGCAGGGGAGCAACAGCACGGGAGAGCACTGACTTTCATCCCCTGTTTGTCA
Organism: Plestiodon gilberti rubricaudatus; assembly: GCA_026170595.1. Classification (NCBI taxonomy): domain Eukaryota; kingdom Metazoa; phylum Chordata; class Lepidosauria; order Squamata; family Scincidae; genus Plestiodon; species Plestiodon gilberti. The sequence continues at coordinate 179,809,310 of JANXHW010000002.1, forward strand.
GGAAATGTTCACTAAACATAAAAACATGTTTATTTTCTGGCCATTATTATTATTCATTTCATGTCATAACTATTACTGAAAATATTTTTTTCATATAAGGGGGGGGGAGTATCAAAAATTTATGGGGCCTCAGGTGTCAAACGACCTAGCTATGCCTCTGGCAGCAAGCATAGTAAGATCACCCTTGCACACAATTTGCATTCAGGCTGCTTTGTTTTTACTCCCTAAGAGAATTTATCCAACAGACTTGCAGTTTTATCCAGATTCATGTCCCACCCAACCCTAACCTTCATTAGCAAACCTTGGATACATTGGCAATATTGGATACACACAGTGCATCCCCCACCTTATTTGGGGGGTGGGGGAAGGACACCAGCCATATGGCAGGCGCAGGTTTGAGTAGACCCATGGCGCCAGCGGGGGCTTTCCCTGGGGCAAGGGGACGAATGTTTCCTTACCTCGAGGAGGCCTCCCACCTCTTACATTCCCCCACAGGATGCAGCATAGCCTGTGCTGAACTCGCTGCATTGGCGAAGGGAACGTTCGGTAGGATTGGGCTGCCCATGTGAACTACAGAGAAAATGTATATACCTACAATTCCAAAGTATTTTTTCCATCCTGAGAATTGTTGTTCAAGTTCTTGATACGCATTTACACAAATCTGTAATTTTCAAACGTCTTAAAAGAAAAGCATCAGAAGCCTTTTTCCCCCCCAATTGCCTTTCTGAATTGAATGTCTTCCGCGCTGCCACACCCTTCTTCTTCTATTTTTTTTTTTTTGCAGAAGTTTCATGTGACAAATGACAATATGTAGCGACAGGAGAAGCTGGCACCCTCACACTGTTTTCCTCTGTCACACATTAGTTTCAAGACATGGGTGCCCCTTTTACACTGGGATGGGAATCAACTAAATCAGGCGTTCTCAACCAGTGGTACTAGTACCACCAGTGGTACTTTGGCCTACTGTTGGTGGTACTTGGACCGTCGGACCACTGGAACCCTGCTCTGACACAGCACGATCGGGTTTCGGCAGCACGTTTTCACTGCTGAGAGCGTTCTCAGGAACACTGAGAAGGGACCTCCCACCCATCCAGAGCCTCCTACCTGCGTTTTCTGGCCTCTAAAAACCTGGAAACCCAGAAGTAACTGGTGATGATGTCATCACCAGTCACGTCCGGTGGTAGTCAGCAGGAGAGTGATGCTGGAGGTGGTACTCGGCCAGGAAGCAGTTGAGAACCACTGAACTAAATGAAGATATAGGAAACACAGAGAGAGCAGAGCACAGACAGAACTGTCCTCATATATTCTTAGCATCACCTTCCAAAGGAACAATCCCCCCGAACAAAGAAACAACCACAAGTGGAAGAAAGCAGAAGGGGCATATTTGCAATCACTGTAACCCGTTTGCCTGAGGAAGTGATGAGAGTTGACCTGACATAACATCATAGGCTCCCTGTTTACATCCTCCCAAGATGTAAACAGATACTCTAGATGCCAATCAATCTTTGATCAAGAATACGCTGGCATGTCATTATAAACAGCACCTGAGATACAGTATAAAGCTCATGTCACAGACTACAATCCTATGCAAATATATCTGGGAGTAAGTCCTACTGAACACAGTAAGAATTGTAATGAAGCAGGCATTATGGGTTTTCTAGCCATGTTTATTATTTGAGAAATAAAACTAAAATCGTACTGTCTTCTTAAGAGATTTCTCTCACACACATACTCTGGAGATGTGCGTAGAGGCGAAGATGAGTCTTTATTTCTCCTACCAACGTTTCATCCCACACGAGGGACCTTGTCAAGGTAATTCAGCATAACACTGCTGGATGACACTGAGAATATGGAGCGCTTGCTAGCATATACCAGTAAAAGCCATGGCAACCGTTAACTGACAACGGAATCATCAACCTCTGCTCTATTCCTCCTAGGCTGCAAATATGCTCTTTTCAGGATAGGTAGCCAGATTTTATTGGCAAATGACAGCTCTTGCTGTCTATTCAGAAGACTTGCAGGTTTCCTTTGGGAGATTGAAATAGCCTCCAGATTTAGTCTTCATTTTAGACTGGCTTCCGAAAACAACGAACGGACCTGCTCAAAAGCAATTTGGTGGCCAGATTCCAGGGCGTGCGCTGCCACAGCAGATTTTTCTCCTTGTGACAATTTTACCGCTCTCTGGTGTTCTTGTACTCTTACTTTAATAGGTCTCATTGTATTTCCAATGTAAGCACGACCACAACCGCATTTTATTTCATAGACTCCTGGGTTCATTAACGTAGGTCTTTGATCTTTGGGATTTCTTAGTATTTGCTCTATCTTAGTTGTAGGAGCAAATAAAGTCCTGATCCCATATTTTCGCATCACTCTCGCTATTTTGTCTGTGGTTCCTTGTAGGAAAGGCAATGATAACCAAGTAAGTAAGAGTACAAGAACACCAGAGAGCGGTAAAATTGTCACAAGGAGAAAAATCTGCTGTGGCAGCGCACGCCCTGGAATCTGGCCACCAAATTGCTTTTGAGCAGGTCCGTTCGTTGTTTTCGGAAGCCAGTCTAAAATGAAGACTAAATCTGGAGGCTATTTCAATCTCCCAAAGGAAACCTGCAAGTCTTCTGAATAGACAGCAAGAGCTGTCATTTGCCAATAAAATCTGGCTACCTATCCTGAAAAGAGCATATTTGCAGCCTAGGAGGAATAGAGCAGAGGTTGATGATTCCGTTGTCAGTTAACGGTTGCCATGGCTTTTACTGGTATATGCTAGCAAGAGCTCCATGTTCTCAGTGTCATCCAGCAGTGTTATGCTGAATTACCTTGACAAGGTCCCTCGTGTGGGATGAAACGTTGGTAGGAGAAATAAAGACTCATCTTCGCCTCTACGCACATCTCCAGAGTATGTGTGTGAGAGAAATCTCTTAAGAAGACAGTACGATTTTAGTTTTATTTCTCAAATAATAAACATGGCTAGAAAACCCATAATGCCTGCTTCATTACAAATTGTACCAAGCCATGAAAGTTTCCATACTACACAGTAAGAATTACTTCTAAGTAAACATGCATTGGCTAGCACTATAACGGCGCAAGCCTCACTAAGTTTAGATAGCGGAGCTCTCGCTCCACCAGTCGAAAGCATCGCAAACGTGCCGTAAAGCACATTTGCTACAACTCGGGTGTAAGCGGCACTGGTGCGGAGACTGGTGCCGCTCACACCCCCGGCAGACCGAACCTGCGCCGGACTACCCAGGTAAGGCCTACCCTGCTTGGTGCAGGGGCAGGGACCAGGCTGGTGAGGGAGGGGGCCATTGGCCAGCCTAGGCTGGGAGGGAGCGAAGATATCGGCGGTGCGCACCTCTGATGTCTTAAGCCCCTTCCCAGCCCAGGTCGACTTTCCACAGCCTCCTCAGATATACGCCAGCTTTGGAACTGGCATACATCTGAGGAGCAGAGGCATAACAGCCTCTCTTGGCGCCGGAGCACGGGGCGCTAGGCGCCCTAAGGAAATAGCGTGCCGCGGCCTGTCGGCCGCAGCACGCTCCGGAGGCAGGGGCGCGCTCTAGGAGGGAGGGGCACACTCCGGGAGGGAGGGGCGCGCTCCGGGAGGGGGAGACCCAGCGGGACCACCCCCAATCGGGAGAGCCGGCTGGGGACATCTTCCCCGGCCGGCTGCCCGGGGCCTTCTAAGGAAGGCCCGCTGCGCAATTTTTTGTGCATGCTCAGTCTGTTAACTGAGGGAAAAGGGCAGCCCTTTTCCCTCAGTTAACAGACTGAGCATGCGCAAAAAGATGTCCCCAGCCGGCTCTCCCGATTGAGGGGGCCGGCCCGAGTCGGAGTCGGACTCGGAGACTCGAGTCCGAGTCCGACTCGCGGGCGGAGCGGCGGGGCGCCCTTCAGGGTTTACAACCCGGAGCGGGGTGCTCCGCTTGCTCCGCCCTAAATACGCCTCTGCTGAGGAGGCCCATAGGTCCCCAGCTGGCTTACACCCAGGGAAGGGGATGAACGTCTCCTTCTCCTGAGGTGCTATAGGATACAGTTAGGCAGGATTGCACTGCCCTACACCTTTTATATTTTAAGAGGATATTTTTAATCCCATTTTTCAATTTTTATATGTTTGTTTTAAAACAATTGCAGCCCAGTCCAAGAGCATAGGATGAAATGAACTTGACATTTAAATGAAGTATAATGAGTTTCAGTGTAGAAATAAATGACTGGAGAAGAAGACACTTTGATGAAGAAATGTAAAGTTGATTTTTTTTTTTTGGTTATAATCTTAATGGAGTGTGGCTATGCATATAACATGGGGAGTGTCATAATGAGCTAATGCACTTCACAGTTTAGCACTACACCAATGTGTAAGTAAATCACTCTGAGTTCAATGAGGCTTAATCCCAAGTAAGATTGCAGTCTTACAACCCAATCCTATCCCCCATGGCCACCAGCCTAATTAGCGTTGCATTGGTGGAGGCTGCTTTACGGCAGTCACAAAGCAGCCTTTGCCAATGCACACTGCAGGTCCGCTGGCAGGGAGGTTGTACATGCCAGCGGATGGCCAAAGATTCACTGACCCAGGTAGGTGGGTTGGAGCAAAGTGGTGATGGGGCAATGGGTGGGCAGAAAGGGGCTGTGATGGGGGGCAGGGGTGTGGGTAGATCGGGCCTGGGAGGGCGACGGGTTCATCGGCTGCAGCAGTGCAAGCCGAATCCTGACCCCCTTCCCAGGCCTGATCCACTTTCACAGATCAATGCAGACAAGTTGCATCAGCAATATAACTGACACAGGTTCAAGTTGTCCCATAGTGGCTGCTGGGGCTTACCCTGGGACAAGGGAACAAATCCTATCCAAACCCAATCCTATCCAAAGCCCTGCACTGGAATGCAGCAGCGCCGGAGCAGGCTCCACCTTATCCAGCGCAGGGCTAGAGGCTGCTGGAAGACTCCAGTCCCCTTACCCCGTATTGAGCCCCAGCAGCCTCTATGGGGCTACTTGGATGTGCACCAGCTAAATGGCTGGCACAAATCCAGGCAGGCAGCTCCTTGTTGGGCTTTCAAGCCCAGGAAGGGGGATAGGATTCAGCGGTGGCCTCTTCCCGGGCATGTTGTGCCCTCCTCCCTGCCCTCCCCCTGCCCAGGAATGCTTCCTCCCTACCCGTTTCACCCTCCCCCTGCCTCCCTGCTGCTGCCTGACACAGAGCTCACCTGCCTCCGGCGGGCACTGCTCCTCCGGCGGGCACGCCTCCACACTGGTGCAATGTGCTTTACAACACGTTTGTGACAGCGCGGGGCCTAGTTACGCCGGCAAAGGATCAGTAGACAGCAGTAGTAGCAGCATAACACATTGCTCTGAGCATGAATGAGATAATGTGGTAAAAGCTATAGTGTATCTTCTGCAATAAATCTCAGAGAAATGAACAGTCATAATAATAACCCAGCATGGAGACACAGTAAATAATAAAGTTGAATCTATTACTGTCCATGTCTCTACAGTAGAAATATAGTCATTATTTTAAATGAATGCTCTCAGAGACAGAGTGAATAAAAATTCTCTCTCTCTCTCTCTCTCTCTCTCTCTCTCTCTCTCTCTCTCTCTCTCTCTCTCTCTCTCTCTCTCTCTCTCTAAGCTATAATCTCTGATTAGAACATTTAATCAATTAGTATTGCTGTTGTCAAAACTTGCTCCAATCAAAGGATGAGAGAGCCTGCCTGAGGGGAAATCTTAATGGCTAGCCCCTTCTTCTGAGCCATGTGCTGAGGTGGGGAACTCTCGCTGCTGCAAGAAACATCATGTTTTACTACAGCGCAATGCAGAGCTCTGTGTCAGGAGATGAGGCCCCCTTATCTGCCGCTAGTCATCGCTGCAGCACTAATAGAATGTCAGTTAATCCCCAAGAGGAAAAAAAAAAGACTTTCATGCCCAGGGCAAAAAGAGTCAATTTTCACTTCAGACACTCTCCCCTTCCTTCTTCACTTTTCAAAGTGGGGGATTACTAAGCCTTTTGAAAGCAGGAAGCGGTTTAAAACACACACACACACACACACACACACACACACACACACACACACACACACACACACACAGAGTGGACCAATGCTTGATGAGCCCAAGAGCTATAGTGCCAATCACGGAGATTTAAGGGCATGTAACTGTCTGCTGCTTTATGGCCTCTGATTCTTTTTGCAGAATTGACTCACATGGTTGACATTCTCTGGCACAATCACATTTATGAGGTGCCGATGACAATAAACCCATTTGGAAAGCGTCTCAAGACTACAGCTAACAGCTGAGCTGCAGTGGGACATAGGGTGGAGGTGAAATTCTCTGTCCTAATTTGACAGTGGAGTGTTGGGTCCCTATCTGATCACAAATCATATGATCAGGGCCAAGCAGGTCTGCATTTAATAATACAGTAATACAAATAGATAGTTTTATTTTTATTTTTCTAGTAACCCATGCCAGGTGATACTCAAAGGACTTCACATTAGAATCATGAAAATACACTAAAACATGTTTACAAGTTCAGTTTTTTCTTTTCCTACTGATCTTGGAAGCAGCTGGATGCTTGAGCACATTCCAACACAGAGCTAAGCAGTGATGTGATGTAGAATCTATTGACTCGGACCTGAGTCGGACTCAAGTCGCGTCAATGACTTGACTCGGACTTGACTCAGCAATTGTAAAAGACTCGAAAGACTTGACTTGAGACTTGGAGTCTTTTAGGACAAGTAGAATTTTATTCAGGTTTAAACTTGTTTTCCCCATTAAATACCGGTATAGGAACTCGCAACCAAAGACTCGGGACTTGGGGGCAAAGACTTGGGACTTGACTTGAGACTTGGACCCAGAGATTTGGGATTTGATTCGAGATTTGGAGTCAGAGATTTGATCCACATCCCTGTAAGTGTCTTTTGAACCCATTTAATCAATCGGCATTTGAGTCTATTAAAAGACATTGCTCAGATCCTTAAATTTCAATAGTATTGGCGCATCTGCATCATACATTGTAATAAGTAAAATTAAAATAAATTTGTTTGTTCATTTGAGCATTAATATGGGTTCACATGATGCATTACCAATACCTGGAAAGCTTGTCTTGCCAGTAAAGTAGCATGTAGTTAAACGAGTTGTCGTTATTTTCCATTCTCTATAAACTATTTACAATTATCATGTAATCTAGCTGGTAAACCTTTCACCCATTGCTGACAACAAATAAAAAATGACCAGACTTCTTCTCAAGTGTATTTCTTTTCTGTGTCCCAACAATTGAATCCCATGAGTTTCTGCATGACATGGCCAATTAGAAAGGAAAAAATGCAGTTCCACTTAGGTGTGAGTTTACTAGACCTGATTGTGGTTCACCTGAGATCTCATCTAGTCAGTTTCAACACTCCATTAAGTTGTAAGAGACTAAAGGAAAGGTTACAATTAGGCATAAGGAAATTGGGCAAGCAGGCTTTTACCCGGCCATGCTCAATCCATTACATATTGTACTGCTCATATTGTTATTGAGTTACTGATGAGGGTTCAGGGCAATAGCAGGAAAAGGGAAGTTGTTCCTGTTGCTCCAAAGAGATTGTCATCTGTGTGTGATCCTGGCCCATAGGAGCCACAGAGGTCAGCTCAATCCTGCGACAGTTATTTCAAATATTTATGATAGAGGAAGAAAGAAGTGGGTCATTTGTTATACTGCTACAGGTGAGGCAACCCTTCACCTTCCTGTCTAGCTGTGGTAGTAGAGATCTCACTGAAGGCAGCATCCAAGGGACCCTGGGAAGTGCAATTTTCCCAGAACACCCAAGTCCTTTGTATGGACATGACACTCTTTCAGCTTCATGTTACTGGACTCATGGCACAGGGTATTTTGGTCCACATAGATAGCCTAGGATTTCAGGGATAGGTGAAACTACCACAGCTAGACGTAGCACCTGCTACCTCAGATCCTTTAAATGGAGATGTTGGAGACTGAACCTGAAACTGTACACAGGCCAAGCAGGTGCTCTATCACTGAGCTATGGTCTCTAACCTAGGAGACGGTCTTTGTTCTGGGCTGCTAAGAGACTATATATAGATTAACAGGAACGCATGGTGGGTTTTTTTTCATCTGGGAAAAAAGAAAAGAAAAAGGAAACACACACAGAGTGCAGTACTTACCCGAAGTCAACTGAGACAGATGTGAGAATTGTGTCCCAGGCCTTTACTTCTTCCAAAGTAGAAACTGAGGACTTTCTTTTGTAGCCCACTGATAGCATTCTCCAACCCTTTCCCATCTATTGGCAAGAACATCTAGTGTGCTGAACTGCAGTGTTATCCAGATTCTGTTCCCCTCACGTGAATCTAATTGCTTACATTACTAACTAACCTCTCCTGTTTGAGTAGGTAGCTTGTGGTTTGGACTCATTTCTGCCGGAACAAAATCTCTGTAAAGACTAAAACCTCAGAGGTGCTTAGCAGTTGGGAAAGAGCACAATAATATGTGTCACTTTTTATGTCTAATTGAATTCAATGGGACTGATTTTAGTATGTGGTTAACTCATCTCTTGAAATCTGAGATGAGTGAACGGAATTTGCAAATGCCCCAGGTGTAGCATATTGTACCAGTTTCAAGCAGAAATGCCAAGATAGCAGCTGAGGACAATCTCTGATGAGATTGGCATCCAGCTGTCATCTTCATGGGGGCTTAAACATATTGGTACTGGGTATTCCTAAATCACACTTTTAAAGCCATGCTACTAGACATATTGAAAGGTAAACTGCAAAAAAGCAACAACATTTTAAAGCATTTGCAGACACTATAGGGAAGTAAAGGGGTACTTTACTAAAGTAAAGGGGTACAAGCCTCAGGATAACAAATAGGGGCCATGTCAAGAAGAGGTGACCAAGTCACCAGCTTGAAGACCCATGTTCAATTCCCCAAGACCATGGGGCTGTTGGGAGGAGGTCCTGCTGCTGTAAGTAAAATTGTGAAAACTTTCTCTTTATGAATAATATCTTCATGTTATATATCATTTGATGCATAATTACATGCAGAATGCAATGAATTATCTGTATTCTAGCAAACGTTATGGCCAAATAACCGGAAACAGAAAACACAACTGCCTTATGTAACAAAAAGTGGATTTCCTTAACTCAAAACAGACCAATGAGACTGAATGTTCTCAGAGCCGAGTTGGTTACCGATTTGTTGGGTGACCTGTATTAAAATGAATAAAGTTAACGGGGGTGACACCATGAGTTACCGGACTGGGTGACACCAACCCTAGTGACACCACTGACCAGGAGTCATCTGTAGAAATACACAGTCCTGCCTGATGGGCATCTTTTGTAGAACCCAGCTCAGCCCAACCTTGTTTCTCCCTATTCAGCTCAGGGATCCATCATCAGGGTGATGCGCTGAACTCTCACACCGGGTGACACAAACCCCAGTGACGCCTCTTCTGCAAACATATATTTAGGCTGTGCGTATAATATTATAATTTAAAGGTGTAGTTTTGATTATGCTGGAGGTGGGGCAATGATGTGTTGCCCCGCGCACTGCATGGGAGGAGGTCCATCATGGGGGTGATGCACTGACCTCCCGCACTGAATGACACAAACCCTAGGACCAGCGGCCAGATTATTGATAAGGCAGCTGCCTATGTCCCAATTCACCCCAATGACAACCCACTATCTATTGTACTAGGGAGGATGAGTAGATGCCTAACTGCATTCAAATGCTGCTGGGAAACCGGCTAGTGTCCACCGCGCATTGGCTGACGGCATGGTTGGAATTCAGCCAGTCACTATGGTTGTCCTGCCACTCCCCTTCCTGCAAACCAGCCCCCTTGATCAGCTGCTGTGTTGCAGCCAGTGTTGCAGTCGCTTTACACCTCATCGTAACTAGTGATATGTGCGCTCCAGAAGAATAGACACATTTCAGCTGCACTTCCTTTTAATTCAGTTTAGCTGTTTTTAATTAGTTTTAGCTGCTTCATTTTCTTGGTTCTGTATGTGCTTGTGATGTTCTTGTTGCATTGGAAGCCACCTTGATAAATGTTGATATGCGGATTTTAAATCCTTAAAACAAATAAAATAAATCAATGTGGTCTGAAATCCAAGGGGATGACTGCTCACTTGTTCTACCTAAATGGTGCCCTTGGGGCTTACTGTGACCGAGTTTGAGAACATGGCATTCATAATTCAGCAATATCTTGCCTAATTGGCATACTCCAGTGCTTCCAAGAACAATCAAAGCTTACATGAACGTTCACTAAGCTACTGAAAGAAGATTGTCTCTCTAATGAAGCCCTAGCCCAATTAGATTTGATTGGGAAAGATGTTTGTGAAAGATGGAGGTGTTTTGTGAAACAGATTGGAAGCATGCCTCATCAGCAAACCCAGTGGTGAAATGTTACACAGAGCAAACAGAGGAGTTTTTTCTGATTTAGGGGTACCTGTGAAGAGAGAAACCACTGGTGGTGACAAACCTGTTTTACTCAATGATGGCTATCAGACAACACTTGGACAAAGCAAAAAAAAAAGTCAAGAGTTAAAAGCAGGGCACTTGCAGCCTAACAGAGGCAGAAAGAGGAGGGGAAATGGCCAAATCCCATGGACCATTGGATGGTTGGTGACAGGGCTGTCTACACATTATGCTGACAGAGCTATAGCACTCTGTACCCAGGCACACATTTCCAAGTGAATGGCTGTACCACCTGGGTTCGTTTATACAGATCAATAACCTGTGTACACTGCATACAGATTCTATCTACATTGAATGGAATGTGTAATTAATGACAGTCAGGTACAGACTACCAATTATTGTACCTGGGTTCACAGATGTACCTATGTACAGGTTATGATTGGCACAGCCCTATGGTAACTGCCCACAGAGATCCAGGCATCTGTATAGCTTCTGGACTATTACTGTGCTTGCACAACTGCTCAGTAATCAGGGGAAGCCAGTACAATGGTACTTTTTGTAACCATGTGTCACTTGTATTGCACCAACTCAGTTGGCTCCCAACTTGTTTCTAGACCCAATTCAAAGTGCAGGTCTTGTCCAGGATGCAGACAATGGGGACCACTGTGGATGAGCAGAGCTCCAAGTCTACTCCTCCAGCAAGAGTGATGATGCATGTCATCAGCAGGAGCACTCAGGTGCTGCCTTTGTAACCTTTTTCAAAGGACTTTAGCTGAGAAAAAGCATCATGGCCAGTAGGAGGCAAACTGAGAAATTTGCCTTGGGACATATGTTAATGTATAGGCCAGTGATTCCCAAACCTTTTTGACCTGTGGCTCCCTTGACCATTGGCGACTGTTGGCTGTGGCTCCCCATTACATTATGTTGATGCCTGCCAATTGAGAGGATTCTGTGGCACTCCGTGGCTCCCCTGGTTGGTTTCTGCGGCTCCCGTGGGAGCCGCACCTCCCAGTTTGGAAGCCACTGGTCTAGGCCATCATCTTTCTCAAGGGCTACCTGGAAGACAGTATGTAAGTCATATTACATTATAGCAACAATCCTTTGCAAGTTTTCCTGAGAGCAACCTCTATTGAACACAGTAAGATTTACACCTGAGTAAACATGCATAGGTTTGCACTATAATATACCTTTTATATTTTGGGAGGATTTTTTTAAAATCCCATTTTTTAATTTTTGAACATTTCTTTTAAAGCTTTGCAGCCCAGTCCAAGCAGTGGCAAGTGTACACCCCCGAGGGGGGCGCTGACACGACACCCCCCACGTGACGGCACATGCCACGCCCCCTGGGGGCGTGACATCATTTTCGCACGCGCCAGCAGCGGTGCAGCTTCAATCACACACACACACCGCCATTTTGCTAACCTTTTTTGGAGCCAAACAGCTCCAGGGCGGGCGGGCGGGAGGGCCCAACGTGAACAACGGCCAGGACTTTAGAACAAGATGAGGAATACAGCGGAGGGGACGCATCCAGGAGGCAAGTACACCCACCTCCGCCACCACGTGCGGTTGGGGCCCACAGCCGCCCCCCCGTCCCTACCCCAACGACGCTACTGAGACTGAGTCCAAGAGTTTAGGAAGAAATCAGTGAGATCTTTAAATGAAGTATAACAAGTTCCAAAGTAGAAATCAACAGTAGGAGAATAAAACACTTTAATTAAGAAATTTAAAGTTACTTTTGAGTCTTTATGGGGTGTAGCTAGATTGATTTTCCATCTGGAGAATTTTAGGGACAAACCAGATGTAGCATTAGTTGCATCTCTGTGTTCAGGGTTCATCCTACTGCCTGGAACCTTGCTGTACTATAAAGAACAGAATCTGTGGCCTTTGCCCTGTCAAAGTAAAGCACTTCTAAATCCCATTGATTCCAACTGGAGAGTTAAGCTGCATATACTTCCATTTATGCCATTGACGTTTGTCGGGGGGGGGGGGGCATGATTAACTTAGCCTATATTGTGCCTAGTTTGAAAATCTATCCACCAGGAGGATAGGTACAAGTAAGTGAATTCCAAGCCAAAGGTTCACAAATAGATTGATGTATTCTTTGTAAATGTCACTACTTGCTCTATATAATGTATATGAGTTTCCTCCATTCTCTCTATTTTTGATAAATACACAAATCTAGGTTTGAAACCTTGAAAAACAAGAAGGGGCAAATTCTGTTGGCCCCTTATGTGTTCCTTTAGGTGTGCAGAACTCTCCATTCACAGGAGGGCTGCCAACACGGGAGGTGGTGGTGGTGGTGGTGGTGGTGGTGGTGGTGGTGGTGGCTAGTCCACAACAAGAAACTCTAATCTACAGACCAGTCCATGTGGGAGGGCTACAGTGGCAACTGGATTACCTAGATGTTTTTCCCAAAAGTAACCTTGCTAGATAATGTGTAAATTACACCAGGGTGACCAAATTAATTAGGTAAATTTACAATTTTTGTTTCTGTGTTGTGCAATTTGTCCTTGTAGTATGCCAGTGGGTGGCAACATGGTAGATATATGCTACATGGTATTGAATTCCTAATTACTTTGATAATGAAATTTAATTATTTTAAGGTCATTAAACGTGGTTGATGAGATCGTGAATCCTCAGTTATCAAGCACCAACTATGAAGGTGTGTTGTACAAATTACAAGTCATGACTTAGGAACAGAGCAACATGAATCAGAAAGGCACAGCATAATGATGAAAGAGATAAGAACAAATTAGAAAGGCTTCCATTGACAAGCAATGCTTGTGAACGCCTTTTAGCAAAAGTGGACCAATGTATATAATTTTGGCATATAAATATAATCTGGGTACTACTTCCTTGATTCATTTAGGGTCTACATGAAATCCATATATCCATAATTCACCTAATTCGGATAGTTCCACTGAACTCTAGAGGTTTACAGTGAAGTAAATGAGCTGCAAATTTCAGGCTGATTAATCAAACTCATAAGAACATAAGAACATAAGACATTGCAGTCTTTGGAAATAAAGATTGGTGCTTTATCCCTGAAGAAACAGCCTGACAACAGCTTCCTGTGTTCCTGATTCAGTTCTGTAATGCCCCATAAGAAAAACAATACTGTATATTTTCCTGCAGACACCCCTGTGGGCACTGTAGAGAATAAATTTGCCAGCTGAGCTTCAACCTTCTCCTCTAGTCAATCTGAAGGGTCCACTTGGCTCTTCAAAAGTAAAAAAAAACAAGGCACCATTTGCACCTCTCATCCCCTTTCTCCATAGACCACTTTGCTCACCCCCTTCCCCTACCCACTGTGGGGCAAAACAAAGCCCTGCTGCTACAGCAGGTTTGAGAGAGGAGGGCAAGATAAGAGACTGCGGAAGGAGCATCAGAGCAGATGGTGCCACACAGTCTCCCACTACTTCCAAACTTTCAAAGGGTCAGTTGTGATCTTTGGGTTGACACCTTGCTTTAGTGCGAAGGTAGGTGTAGAGATAGACTATACACCTTTCACGGGTCCCTGTCCTGGCCCACAGGGGTCAATGATGACTGAAAACCCTGTATGTTCAAATGATCGGGGTTAGAGGTACTAAGACACCTCTAGTATGAACTAGTACCTCCCGTCTCTTTCACTTGCAGCCATCTGAACTTTGCCTGCATCTATGATGTCATATTATAGTGGAGAATAGTGAATCACACTGAACAACTTGCTGCCCTATACAAGGGCAGCAAGTAAGAGTGTGCAACTGTTTTGGGATGGTTTTGGAATTCTATTCACTGCCCATTTATTTTCATTTTAAAGGAAAATGCCTACTTGAACTTTGTTTTCACCATCACCTGTGTTGGCAGCAACAGGAGCTGCAATATGCAACTACTCTCAAAATGCACCATTTTGAAAGTCGCAACGGAAGAATGCAGAATCATCCAGAGGCAGCGTAGGTGAAAAAATGACCATGGAACGGGGCAGCGACGGGGGTGGGGGATGGGCAGATCAGGTCCAGGAAGGGGGTGGGTTTGGTGGCAGCAGCAGTTGCCAAATCTTAACCCCCTTTCTGGACCCGATCCTGTGATGCAGGTCCATGTAGACCTGCGCCAGCTATTTAGCTAGTGCAAGTCCTAGTAGACCCTTTGTTGAACAATTGTTCCCTTACTCAGAGGAGACCTCCTGGACCCACCCCCCCACTTCAGGATGCAGCGGTAACCATTTTGGCCGGGGAGTTAGAATTGGGCTCTAACTGACTCTGTGTCCTTCCTACCTGCTTCAGCTGTTATATCATCATGTCTTGCTTTTTCTTTTCCTGTAAAAATATATGGGAAAGATGCTTCTTTCTTTTCACTAAAAGCATAACTTTAAATAAAACCCTCCGTTTAATCCATCTGTACACACATTTTGGGCTTCCAGATCATGTTCCAAAGGTTCGGGACTCCAATCACCAGCGGGGTGATTTTTAGGTTTTTATCTTGCCAGTTTAGAATGATTTTACCTTTAGTTGGCTTAGTGCCATCTTGAGTCTTTTAGCTTCATGATTTTTAGATTTCAGCCATCCAGTTTTTTAGGTTTTATTTTCTCATTTTTAGCTTTACACCTTTGATAATGTCTCTCATAGTCAGGGGCAAAATGATCTGATCTGAACCTTTGGGATATGGTCTGGAAACCCGAAATGTGTATACAGATGGATTAAATCATTCCAGCCATGAAAGCCTTAGTTGCTAAAACCCTCCATTGGTTGAGTCCCTCCCTAACACTGTGACTTGCCACCACCACCCTAAGATCTCTCTGTACACACTAAAGCCAAGACTAATTGAGTAAGGTTCCAGGGACCTGATTTCAACCTTCATTTCACTATTAAAAACATCTCTTGGGAAAGCTCTTGGGAAAGCAAGCTCACTGTGCCTCAATTTCCTTTCCATAAAGTGTATTATATATAAGCAATGTCTTGTTGCTTCACCAAAGTTCAATAAAGATAACTGCATTAAAGACTGGGACATTCTCAGATACTAGTGGCACCCTTTGACTCCCTAATATAACTGCAGAACAGTTGAGACAGACCTTTAATGGATAGGATATTTCTACTGTTTCAAATAGACTTTTTGGGAACGTGAGCAGACATTAAGTGCACACCTCTCTAGGACTCTGGCATTCATGCTTCAAAAAAGGGTAAATGGAAAAGGAAGGAAAATGGAAGGGGGGGAGTGATAGAGCAGGGGGAGGAGGAAAAATTAAGGAGAACCTCCCAGGGAAGTGTAGGCGTTTGGACATGATAGCCCTTTGGCAACTTCAAATCCTTTTTTTCTCAAGGTGTTTAAAGAAAACCAATTACCTCAGTGATGACACTTATTATGCCAAGATTTAGCCTGGAGGAGGTTTCCACTGCTAAGTTATAAACTTCAGCAGCTCCGGTTTATAATAGATAATAGAATGAAAGATGTTTCAGTTTAGCAGCTCTGACAGGACTACTGTGATTGCCCTGGCATAGAAATACTCATTAAATAAAAGGCATGTGAACAAAACAGTACACGGCTTTATACAACAAGCTACAGTATATTGTTGGTTGTAAAAATATATAAGGAGAGCTTTGTTGCTCTTTTCCTTTCCGACACCCAGCTTAATATAATGAGCCAACTCTAATGCACTTCGAAGAAAAGATCTTCCACAGAAATCCTGAATTAACAGATGGTTTGTTTGTGATCTTATTTGTTTATTCTTTTATTTAAAAAAATGTATCCTGTTTTTTCACTCCCACAGGGAAGCACGCAAGGAGGCTACAACAAAAATTAGGATTACCATAAAACATTAAAACAGCAAAACAGAGCAACCAAACGTATTATAAAACAGCCAAGAACAAAATAATTCAACCATAGCTGCAGCGAGAGAGAGAGAGAGAGAGAGAGAGAGAGAGAGAGAGAGAGAGAGAGAGAGAGAGGAAGAAGCCACTGTGCACAGCTGCCAAAGGAAGACTCCCACAGCTGATCTCATTGCCCCTGATCCATTTAGGGCTTTAAGGATAATGACCAACACCTTAAATACATAGCACCCAGAAATGGACTAGCAGCCTGGAGTAATTCAGTCAAAAAAAACCCCACCTTCATCGGTCAAAATTCATGCTGCTGTTTTCTGTGCTAACTGAAGTTCAGTAAAGTCTTCAAGGGCAGCCCCACATAAAGTGCATTGCAGTAATCCAGTCTATATTTAACCAGGGTCAGCCCAAGACCTCCAGGCACTGGACATTATGAGTCAAATGCTGCCCCCTTTACCTGATGACACTCTAGCCCACCACACTTTCTCTTCTGCACTTTTGTCCTCTTCTTTTCCAATCCAGAGAGTGGGAAGAACAGCAGTAGCAGAGGTGAGTGGGTGGACAAAGATGGGTAGCCTCCATCAATCTATTGCCTGAGGCAACTGCATCAGTCAGTCTTGTGGATGTAACCAATGCATGGATAGCCATTCCCAGGTCTTACTGGTTCATGAAAGGATGCAGTTGTCATTCAAGCCTAAGCTAGGTAAAGGCAGTTTGGACTATAGTTCCTACCTGGCAGGGATGTGGATCAAGTCGCTGACTCCAAGTCTCGAGTCAAGTCCCAAGTCTCTGGGTCCAAGTCCCGAGTCTTTGATTGCAAGTTGCGAGTCCCTATCTATTTAATGGGGAAAACTAGGTTTAAACCTGAATAAAATTAGACTTGTAAAAGGCTCCAAGTCTCAAGTCGAGTCATTCGAGTCTTTTACAATTGCTGAGTCAAGTTCGAGTCAAGTCATTGACGTGACTTGAGTCCGACTCGAGTCCGAGTCAATAGACTCAAGTCTACATCACTACTACCTGGGCATCCAGGAGCAGCTTTTGGTCCAAAAGGACCCTCAAACTGCAAACCTGATCCTTCAATGGAATTCCAACCTCATCCGGAACAAGTTGACCCATCCCATCAGTCAAAGGTCTCCTCACTAACAGCACTTCTGTCTTGTCCAGATCAATGTCCCCGCTAAAGGGTTTGCGTCGCTGCACAGACACCTTCCCCAGCTGTGTGGTAACACCTCGTTTCCAGACACCCAACAATGACATCAAATATCGTTGCTGGACATCTGGGTACACTGAGTTCCAAGCTGCACAGAACTGAGTTTGAGCCACGGCCATGCAGCCACACAGCTTCAAGGACTAGCGGTCCAGATGTAATCATCCAGCCCATTGCTGACTACAGACAACAGTTCAGGACTTACACAGTTTCCCATCAAATGACAGAATGCAGATATACAGCTGGGTGTCATCTGCATTCAAATCATCTTGTCTCTGGAGTGAGACGAAATGTAGACTAAGAAAGAAAGCATCCCTGTCTATTGGCATAACAATACAAAAATGGGCCTGTATACTAGCTATGCCTTTAAAAGTCACAAATCCTTGTTTCAACAGGAGGCTTGTGTTTGAAAATGCTGCAATTGCTGCAAATGCTCTTTTAAAAATAGCATGCTATTTGGTTCAGCTTTGGTTGAGCGGTAATTTGAATATTTCCAAAAGGAAGCAAACCTTTATATGAATCTTTGCTTTTCCTGCCCCAACATCTAAAATAGAGGTAACCCTGGCTCTCAGGGGGTCCTTTGGAACTTAGGAAGATTGTGGAGGTTTGTTTGAATAACTAGAAAGCTGAAAGATGTTGGCAGATAGAGTGGAGAACTTCCAACATTACCTTTGATTTAGAATCACGAACAACCGTCATTCTCAGCATATGTGCTATTCACTTTGATGAGCTCATCACTATTTCATTAGTTTAGGTAATGGGAAAATACATACCGTATTTTACGCTCCATAGGACGCATCGGTCCATAGGACGCATGCATCCTATGGAGCATAAAATACAGAAAAAAAGATTTTTACTTACCTGGGCTTGGGGGCGCTTCAGGGAGGCCTGCAGGCCTCCCCGATGTTTAGTTCGGCCGAAAATAGCGATTTTTAATAAAATAGCGGTGCCTCCCCGAAGCACCCCCAACCCTAGGCTTCGCACCATAGGACGCACGCTTTTTTCCCCCTATGTTTTTTTTTGGGGGGGGAAGTGCATCTTATAGTGTGAAAAATACGGTAGTTAATCCATCGGTCTTCAAACTAGGGATTGTTGTTAACTTCTCACTCTCTTTTTTCCCCTGTTGCAGTAGGATTGTAGACCAAAATTTGCTTAGGATAGAAAACATGTCTTTTGTCCTCATCTATGGATTTATTCCTTTGGCTCAGCATGTTTGATCAATACTCATGATGCTCTTTGTGTGCAAATCACCATAATAACAAACAAGTTGTCACTGCTGTAATTCACAAGTTGCAACATTTAATGGCCGGTGTTTTCAGATGTGCTTATGTTGTTTATTTTAAGGATATGTTGAAGGGTATGCGCCTAATTGCTTCATGGAACAACAAGTTTATTTTGTGGTTTAAGGGTGTACAGCAAGGTATCAAGTTACAAATTCAGGAGTTACCAGTTTAAAAAAAAAAAGAAAGAGCTCCCAAGCACACAGTCTCCGTGAGATGTTTAAAGAGAATTATCTTTGTTTGAAGATGAAAGAGAAGATTCCCACCTTGACTTAGAGCTAAAACAAATTTGCCTCCAAAAGTTTTCCTCCAATAACTTTGATGCTGCATATTCACTGAATATTCTTGGTATTTTATAATTGATATGCAATAATATATAGCATCTCACACTATTTGATTGCTGACATGCCACAACATTTAGCATTGCGACAGTACAACAAGTCCTCACGGGCAGCCCAATCCTGCCTAAGATGCACCGGCTGGCCTAAATGGCCAGCCTCTACATCCTATGCATGATGCAACCTGTGCTGGCAGGACCAGGGCTCACCTAGGGGGAAGGGGACATTTGTCCCCTTTCCCCAGTGAAAGCCCCAGTGGCCCCAATGGGCCGCCTCGGATGCGCACCAGCTATTTAGCTGGCTCACAACCGGGGAGACCATGTAAGGCCGGTCAGGCTCAGGAAGGGGGTTAGGATATTGGTGCAGCGTGGCACCGATATCCCTGCCCCCTCCCGGGCCTGGTGGGCCAATCACCCCCTTCCCTGACTTCCTGGCCTGTCCTCCCCACACCAGCCGCCCAGCGCAGGACTAACCTGTGTCCAGCAGTGCAGGGTCTGGAGGGGGGCAGTGTGAGCAGTGCTGGCCTCGGCACCAGCACCACTTAAACCCGAGGTGCCACGAAAGTGCTTTACGGCACTTTTGCAACACTGTACACTGACGGAGCACTCGCACTGCTGGCCTATAGTTAGGTAGGATCAGGCCGTTAAAGTTTTTCATTATAAGTTGCTTCATTTTAAAGTTGTTAAGGAAAAAAAATGGTTCCTGGCTGGGGCAAACTGTCAGTGGATTTTGAACATTCTCCCCATGTCTGCATGGGTTTTCTTTGGCCCAGAAAGCTCACATTCATTTCTATTTCAATGTCTGATGCAAGTCCACATTGATCCATGTCAGCAGATTGGGCCTGGGAAGGGAGTTAGGATATGGCATGTGCCAGTACCCCCTTCCCAGGCCCTATCCCACATCCCCCCCACCCCGTTGCTGCCCCCTGCCCCATTTCACACCCTCCCCACCCTCCTCCTGCCCTTCCCCAGCCCCTCCTCTACTCAGTGCAGCACTCACCTGCACTGGCTCACATTCCAGCTTGTACTGGCGCTGGCAGGATAACACAGGCCTTTCCACCAGCGCAGCTGTTAGGCACGCCAACGCAAACTGCTTACGATCACTTTGCTTTGGGCACTCTTTTTATTCTGACAAAAAATAAGCATCATTTCAAAACCACAAGTATACATGGACTTCATGCAGGAGGTGGCCATCCCAAACATAAGCATGTTTCAAAGGGAGTTTTTATTGAAATGTGTGTTTTTCTATGATTCCAGGTCCCCAGTCCTTCCCTATATCTTGATATTTTTTTTCCAGAGTAGCAAAAAAAGGAAAGTAACACAACAACAAACAAATCCCAGCATACTAGACATATAATTTCTGGGGGGGGGGGGAGGATTTATTTTAGCTGTCACCACTCCATTTTACTTCTGGTTTGCTTGTTTCTTTTACTAATATATAAATCTAGTTTATCAGCTTGACATAAAGGTATGTTGTATGTTGGGATTGATTTGTATGTGATTTGCAGTCCTGGAATAAGTTCAGAGTGTTATCTTTTCTAGAATGTTGATGTTAAGCAATCTGTTAGAAACAAAGGCGCTCTTCCAGTTACACATACACAACTGGTTTCATCCAAGTAAACAAAATGAATGCCCCAAGTTCTAGACACAGAAAATTGTTTAAGTGGAATGTTATTCCGGCGTTTTCCCAAAGACATCACTGCTTTTGTGTTCACTGAACGTAATGAATCCCTTTAAAATTCTTCTGCACTACTAATAATGACTCTAATCATACCATGGGAAATTACCTTCAAGGTCTCCTCCCAGTGTTCCCCTTAATTATCAGCTGATTAATATTGACAGCTTATCTCCCTATAATTACACATATCTAAAGGATGAATCAATGTCCCATTGAAGAACCATTATGCAGGAGGATTGGTCCCAATCCATCTGGAAGTTCTCCTGCTTTTGTGCAACTCCCATTTATGTCAATGGGGCAGAGCAAAATATGTTTGTGTGGACTGTGCCTTTTCTCATTGAGGGGTTGACTCCACAACGGCATAGGACCTACAAGACAAAAAGCATCTTTGGTGCAAAGCAGATTAGGGCTGCATCATTGTTGCTGAGGCATATGAGTGTCTATCTGCCTCAACGTCTTTAGAACTAGAAGAGCCATGGATGGACACGTGTCACACGTGGTTCTAATGGTGGTTTCTGGTAACACTGACAGAAGATGCTGGACACAAACAGGAGAGGAGGAAAGTCATCCTTTTCATGCCTAGCTGTGTAACTTGCAGAGGCACCTGGCTGTCCAATGCTGGGAAAACACTGGACTAGTCTAGAAGGACCTTTGGTCTCAACCAGCATCGCAATTCCTTATGAGCTTGGAGCCCGATCCATTCCTGTGCATGTTGTCTTGAAAATAAACCCCATCGCGTTTAACGGCCCCGTAAATGAGCCCAGGCTTCCTAGAACCACAGAAGAACCATCACTTTCAAAGCTTATTCGGGGCTCTTCAAAATCGATTGCTCAGAGAAGGACTTCGCATTCCAGCTTTCAATCAGTTCCTTCTGGAAGATTGGGTTGTGGTTCTCAAAAACAAAGCAAAAAAAAAAACCCGGCCGGAAATGGGCGTTATCAACAATCCCTGTGAAGAAGGGAGGGTTTTCTCAGTCCCCGGACCCCATCAGTCCAGCTGCTGACAGGAGCGCCGCCCACACGATTCAGAGATGAAAAGTTTCCGGGGATCGAAAGATTGCAAGAAGACACCGCCGCCACCCACCCGTGAAGAAGGATGCCTCCGTTTTGGCTGCTGTTCAGGGAATTCGTGGATTTATTTTTAGTGCCACTTAAAACGTTGGCGCGAAATGGAGTTTTCTCAGGACTTAGGAATGTCTAATAATATATTCAGTTAAAGATTAAAAAATAATAATCATTATCAGAAACCTCCCACGTTCGCTGCCTCCACCTTACCAGCACACTCAAAGAAGTGGGCCTCGATTGTGAGCATCGGCTAACCAATAAACACTTCGAAGGAATCCCACTGATTTCACCAGCGTTCACTTCCGGTTGGCAACCCGATCCTAGAAAGGGAAGTTCCATTGAAATCCATAGGAATCAAGCAGCTACCTTTGCACAGGGCTATTTCCAGCGACCACAGGGGCAGCCGCACAAGCAATCAACTGTTCTAGTTTCCCTGAAAGGGAGCCTGGGAATTGAAGTCCTCTGAAAAGCAAGAGCCCTCTGACGGAGAATGCTCAATGCAGCGCAGGTCACTAGAAGGTCTCCAGAGGCATTTCTCTGGAAGAAGTGAACCTTGGTTTGCAGTTAAACGGTGTGAACGAGCCTTCCTTCTACGCAGAATTACTGCCTTTTTCTCAGCAGGGGGGCTTCTGACCTTTGTCAGCTGCAACAGGAATTCAACAAGTGGTGCTTTTTGCTTCACCACCACAGATCAATCATGGCTCCTTCAGGATTGGCAGGGGCGGGGCAGGGTGGGGTGGCAGGAAAGGGCTGTGGCCTTCATGTCCTGGTTGTGGCCTTCCCTGAGGTATCTGGTTGGCCACTGGGGGGAAGTGGGATGTTTGGGATCTAGGAGATCCACACCTGTTGAATTTCTACCTAGCCTACCTTAGTTAACACACAGGAAGTCCGTCAAAAACCAAAAAGTAATTCCACCTCCAAGTAACACTTACCCCGATCGGGGGTATTTATTCAAACGGAAGGAGTTAGAAGAATTCGTCGTATTTATAATGAAAGGTTGAACTTTAGTCTCTAATGCAACTTAAACTATAGATATTCATATAAATTATATGAATTTATAATATAATAAAAACACCGCATTTGATCAGACTCACTTCTCTGGATCCACAGCCGAAGCACATTTGTCAAAAAGTGCCTCGTTCATATACTGTACTTGGGTTAGGGATCCAAAAGTCCCAGTTAGCTCTCTGGTCCGGGTTGTAGTCACGTGCCCTAGCAAAAGCCGAACAACATGAATTCAATCCTAGTAATTATTACGGAGTGCCTGCTGGCGTATCTCTCGCCCACTCGGAATCCGATCCCCAGTCAAATGAAACTGAAGCAATTCGTGTCCGTAATCTTAAAACCCACGTGCCTCGCTTGAACTGGTTGGATGTGGTTGAAGATCCGGCGGCAAGAGTGGGTGAGAGAGGTACAACACTCTGATATGCCGCAGCAGGCATTCCTGTGAAGGATATGGTTCTCATAGGTCTGCTGCTGTACGAGGCTGAGGCAGGCAGATCCCATTCGGTGTGCTGTAGTAGTAGATGGGCTTCCTGTAACTCAGAAGAAGAAACACTGAAATCAACCTTCACCACGCTCGTGTTGTTGTTGTTGTCTATTTTGAAAGGAGAGGGTTTTATACTGCGGATGCCTACGAATAACGCTCCAAATGTTCCGATAGATAGTTTATCTGTAAAAGGTGCTGATGCTCACCTCAATTTGCATTTACTCTGGATTCAGTTAAATCCGATTTCATTTCATTGTTCTGTCAAGACGGATACACATTCCCTCCCTGGACCAGGCAGGCATCTTACATACATTTAACCCGCCCGATCCAGCCGAGGTGTACATTTTATTCCACAAACCGACCTCTGTTTACTCAGACTGATGCTGAGTTCAGTGTGGCCAAATGGGGGGGGGGGGGCATATTTCGAAGTAGTAGCAACTCCAGTGAGGTCTCTCTCCGGGTTATTATTACTCTGGCCGTTTCGGGAAACGTCACCTGAAAGGCCAACAAACCACCTATGATGGCCCTGGTCTGGTCCTGTTTGCGATTGCTGCTGAGCTGAGCTGACTGATGCGCCAATAAATCCGCTAGCCTTAGAGATTTGTGTGTGTGTGTGTGTCTTTAAATCGGAGTTGTTGCTGCGTGTAGGCTTGCAGCTCTTAATTGTCTTCTGTTGATTCCAGCAGGCTGGAAACGACTTGGGTTGGATCATGCCTTTTATGTGAACGGAAGAGACGCTGAAATCACGAGCTCTGGTTTCTAAGACTCCAGTTTAAATTTGGCCATGATGTTTAAATTCCTGGCCAAGATCTCACCCCCGCGCTGTGTGTTCTCTAGAGATCTGGAAAATTCCAGCAAAGCTGATCTGCCGTAAGAGGAAGGCTGCTGAAACGGGTTGGCTTGGGTGGTATGGTATGAAATCTGGAGTGTTAAGCACAGGTACCCAATTCCCCTGGTATCCAGAACTCTCTGGAGAAGACTATGATGCTGGGAAAGATTGAAAGCAAAAGGAGAAGGGGAAGGCAAAGGATGAGATGGTTAGACAGCATCACCGATGCAACGAACATGAAAATGAGCGAACTCCGGAAGATAGTGGAGGACAGGAAGGCCTGGCGGGATATGGTTCATGGGATCACAAAGGGTCGGACACGACTTAACGACTGAACAACAACAACAAGTCCAACAAAGAATGGAGGGGGCGAGGATCGAGATTTCAAAGATTTTTCGAAGAGTCTTCCGCGTGGCACCTTGAACAAATGATCAAAGTCATTGTGGCATCATCCACTTTGGTGGACTGGAGTTCATCTGAGTTGGCGAGCATATACTGCACATGGATGAAAAGGAGCACAGCAGCACCAATGGAAAGCAGCAGCAGGGCCAAGCCAAGAGACATTTCATAGGTCTGTGACGTTTCTATGCCACAAAGGTATACAGAATCAAGTCGAGCAAATCACGCAGAACAACTAATAACTGGCGATGACGCAACTTTCCTGGCCTTGCGCTTCGGGTTTAACACCTCTAGTGGGAGAAGATTGAGGAAGGACGTGTTGTCTCTAGTTACTGCCGTGGTGAATTTGCCGCTGTGCTTATCTCAGTTGTCGCAGACTGTCCCCCTTGCATTTCACAGCCATTCGATCTCCCTGTTCACAACTTTTGTCTCTCTAACCAACCGGGGGGTGCGTGGATGAGCGCGTGCCCACCAACTGCAGGTCCGGTCCCACTCTTGCCTCCGACAAAGGGGATTGGCCACGTCCATGAAAGTTTGCATTCCAGTTCATCATGTGTTGACTTTTAAGGTGTCGCAACATTCAACAAGATCCTTGGCTGGTTTCTCAGTGGGAGAGAAATTCTGTTCTCGATTTTAGCCCTAAACGAATCAATGCATAGATAAAAGAGTGACGACGGAGGGGCACCGGACACTGCAATGCCCATTTATTGTCCAGGAGTCTTGTGCTCCGCCTCGAAAACTCTTCTACAGTCTAATTAGACTGTCTAATAGTGCAATGTACTGTAGGGAGTCCGTGCTGCTGCACCTCTGTGTTAAGTTTGTAAACCTACTAATGGAGCCCTGAAGATGGATTAAGAATAAGACTTCACCTTCAATGCCATTGAGTCCAGCCCCAGCATCTCAGCTCCAAAGTAGGTTGCACCTTACCAGAGCGTTCCACATTGGCTCAAAACAGGATGCGGAAGGACGCAGCAGGCCCGCAATGGCAGGCAGGGTCTCAACGCACAAACAATTCAAAGCACAAAGCAAATGCAGTTCGATCTTAAATCCGAGTCCTGTACCCGGCCGTAGTCCTAAAACTGCAATCCTACTAGCACTTATTTGGGAACAACTGAACACAGTGGGACTTCCGAATAAACATACCTGGTATTCGGCTACAAAATAAGGAAGTGTTTAGGCCCATTCGTTTCAATGTAACCATTTATTCCCAAGCAGTGGGGCTAGGATTGATGGGCAAGACCGATAAAGAGGGGTTCTTTAGTTCAAGAGCCCCTTTGCTCCACGATAATATAGTAATCTGATGAAAATCAATGAGGTTACTCTAGAGTAAATGAGTCGCAGATTCCATGTTCTCAGTTTGGCATAAAGCTACATTTTGTAGCCAGATGTGCACATTTTAAACCTTACGTATGAAAAGAGGCTGTATTTAAATACGGCATCTCGTTATATATTCACTGGGGGTGTTATCCTTTGTATTGCATTTCTAATGGGCCTCTAATTTCATTCTTTGTGTACAAGAAGCAGGGATTTATGGAGCGCTTGTTTTCATAGTAGGATGTGAGGTATCTAATTATATGGGTTTTGAAATGTGGTAGAGCAAGCTCGGATGGCAACGAGCACACAGCCCTAGTTCGGCTCAGAAAAGGGTCATTTCTGAGTTTGCTCTTTTCGCGGTGGTCATTTTCCATTCGTGTCCTTGGAATTTGAAGGGACGAGGTGAAGGACGTGGATTGCAAGCCAGCAGGAAAAAGGTCTTCTCAGACAAGACCGACAACAGCGTTTTAAAAACTGATTGACCAAGAACACTCCACCCAATCTGTAGTTTGGAGGAAAAAAAGTTACAATAAAACAATTCTGCCGTTGGCCGATTTTCCTATCCTAACCCCCACAGAAAAGGTCCGCTAGTGTGTTGTGACTCGTGTTCTAATTCTCCTGATGGCAGCAGCAGGTGGAAAATTTGCTTTCTGAAAACAGAGAGAGAGAGAGAGAGAGAGAGAGAGAGAGAGAGAGAGAGAGAGAGAGAGAGAGAGAGAGAGAGAGAGAGAGAGAGAGAGAGAGAGATATTTCCAAAATAATCTTTTATGCGAATGTTCTGCTCGAAAGTCAGTTTAACGTAGCGGGGGGAGGAGCGGGGGAGACTTCCACTGATATCGGTGACCTTAGAATCAGAAAACGTCAAGTGCCTTTTCTTGCGTGCAAATGGATGGTGCCCGCGTAAAAGACTTCCCGTGGAATAAACGGCGAGGTTCTCCTTGCCGCCCCGCCCCTCCCCCTTACAGGTTTGCGAGTCGTCTGGCTTTGACTTTTTTAATGTTTTGCTCTGAACTCGCAAACCGGGTAGGTTTGTGCCATCTGAATACGACGCTTCTAAAATTCTTCGATCGAAACGGCAATACGTTTTGTTCGGAGTCCTTGTTTGAAATATTTCGCGTTCCCGCGATGACCTTCTGACGCGCGGCGATTATGTTCCCATCTGCCAGAAACTGAATTATTCGGGGCTGCCTGTGCCTTTCATAAGCCGCGTTCTGAAATAATGCATCCAGCAATTATATATTATAATAATTCACTAAGAAAAACCATTAACTCCCACACTTAAGATCTCCACGCCGCGTTTTATTTATTTATTTTAAAAAAAAACCCAGCG
Organism: Plestiodon gilberti rubricaudatus; assembly: GCA_026170595.1. Taxonomy (NCBI): domain Eukaryota; kingdom Metazoa; phylum Chordata; class Lepidosauria; order Squamata; family Scincidae; genus Plestiodon; species Plestiodon gilberti. The sequence continues at coordinate 179,836,422 of JANXHW010000002.1, forward strand.
CCTGACTGTAGAACCGTCAAGAATTCAGCCTGGCGCTGAAGTCCTCCATCTCGTTTACACAGAAGCTATTGGAGCGGGGGCAGGGCGAGGAGGTAATTTGGCCAGGCTTCGTTCTGACTGACATCTACACACGTGTCCTCTGTACACTTTCCTCGAAGTAATTCCCACTTTGCTCAGTGAGACTTCCTTGTCAAAAGTAAACGTGCAGATGAAAGCAGTCCAAGAGTTCCAGGGCATTAGGCAAAACTCCCTCTCAGCCAAGGAGTTCCACAGGAATTTCAAACAATGTGCCCGCGAACCTGGATGTACTTGTTTAAGGATGCGTGTCAACATCTCGGACTCGGAGCATTTCTTGTGTAGCCAAGAAGCGTTCGCTATGAGCTATCTAAGAATTTTACAGCCGATCCTGAATATGTTTATTCGGAAGTAGCCCCCCCCCCCTCAATCCCCTAGACTTCCCACCTACTAGGTATGCGGACTAGTGGAGTCTTAAATCCTCTCCCCAGCCGTCTACCTCCGCCTCACTCGCTCGATCTCTCTCCCTCCACCCCCTTAGAAATGGATATCCAATTGTATGCAATTGCATACAATTGTAAAGAAAGCAAATCCTTGTTCTGAGACAATTTGCATTGAGGTGGAGGGATGGCTCTAATTCCATAACGAGTATGTAACCAATATTGTTGACTGTTGACAGCTTCCAACATGAATCTGGATTGTTGTCGGATGAGACAGAGGCGAATGAAAGCACCCAGGTTAACTGCTTTGGCTTACAGCAGGGGCGCCACTTGGGGGGGGGGTCGTTCACACCACGGGTCATTATTCCTCCGAAGCATCTATATTTCTGGTTCTCGGTGACTCAGTGGTTTTTATTAGAAATAATGGAATGGGTCGATCTTCTGGAAATGCATGTCAAAAGAACAAATCCCTTTCTCGCACCCCTCACTCCAAAAAGAAGGAAAAAATTAAAGGAGAAATGACTGGCTTCCGTTGATAGCATTGTCGTAGTTACTGTAAAGTACAAAACGTGGTGGACACAACAAATGCTCTTAAAATGTTGCTGCTTTTTGCTGGTCTTCCTTAATTTGTGGTTCACACATTTATATCCCGCCCCACAATGCATATGGATCACCTCGTTATCCTCACAACTATTTTAAGCTGAACTGTGCCCCCCCAGAGAAACACCAACTGCCCTGAGAGGAGGAGGAGGAGGAGGAGGAGGAGGAGGAGGAGGAGGAGGAGGAGGAGGAGGAGGAAAGTCAGAGACTAAGGCATATTCTGTATTCTGCCACCAATATGCAGAAAAATACTGTACACCACTTTGGGCACCTCCCTATAGGGAAGAGAAAGAGGGGATAAAAATATGTTAAATAATAAATCCCAAGAGATAGCTGCTGCTAAAAGACTGGTCCAAAATCGCTGGGGGAGCTTCATGGCTAAGTGGAGTGATTCAAACCCAGATCTCCCTGGTCCTTCTTCAACGTCACTGCACCACACTGGCCCAGGCTACAGTCCTTCTAGCTGAGCTCTTAATAGCACTTATTTCCACTTATTTCTAAATAAGCATACAACAGTACCTTGCATTTTCGACTCGGTTAGGGACATAGATGAATTTCAAAAATGGATGCATGTCAAAAGCATAGCCTTATTTAGCTTGCACATTTATTTTGGCCTGCTAAAAACTTAAGTAACGAACTACATAACACATGCAAATGTATGCGAAACGCAAATAAACAGAAATAAAAGAAAAATAAACATGACAGTCAAGGGACCTCCTGGAAAGTTGGATGAAATCTGACCAAAGATGAAAACCCGCGGACCAAATTTGAAATGTGGCTATAATGGACAAGGGCTGAAAGAGCAAAGCAGTGGAAATCAAGGTATTGTTGTAAGTGTAGGGCAGGGGTCGTGGCCAAGGCCAACCTTTCCACATGAATGTTCCTGGCCCTTTAAGGGTTGTACAGGTGAGGGCATTTCAGCAGGTGCGCAGCTGCTTTAGCAGCACCATCAGCAATTGCAACTGCTGAGATTCTGTCTTCTACAATCTACACAACTCTTAAGTAAGCTGAGGCCCTAATGGTGGAAGGTTGGACACCCCTGGTGTAGCGCTGTCCTTTGCCTTAAGTCCCGCCTGCTCAGTGGTGGTAACTCCAAACAACATGTGCATAGGATGCAGCTGTAGGCTCTTGTTGTTAACCTTCAACACACCTTTAAAGGGAAACTCCGGCTCCCCCATTCCTTACTGATATTTTTGCTGCTGGCTTCCCATCTGACACAGCAGTCTGGTTAAGAGTTACAAGAACAGAGAAGTCTGTTCACCTCTGTTCATATGTGCATCCTCCAGCCCTCTCAGTAATTCCAAATTAAGTCTGAACTTCCACCCCACTCTCGACTGGAATATTTTGTAAAAAGGAATTAGGTATGTAACAGGAGCAGGAACCCGGGCCTTACTCAAAGGCAAGGCAGGAAACTTCTCACACAAACATGCCAGTTGGAAAGAACCTGAGTGAGCAGCTAGGCTAGGCGATGGCTTGGCATGGCCCCCACCTGCTGGGCTGGGCCCGGTTCCCCTCCCTCCCCACCGCCCAGATGCTGACAACTCGAAACTCAGAACTGTACAGACATAACAAGAACCAAGGGAGGCAAAAAGCGGGCTTTGAAGCCGTGAGCAGACAGAAGCGCTTGTAAAGCGGCCGCTCTCATCCCTAGAAGGCTGTGATGTTTTTCATTCCTTTTCTTTCCCCGCCCCCCACAGTGTCTGAAGATAAATGCACAGATATTACCTATAATTAAGTCTTCTTTGTACCGGCTTCGGCTCCTGGGTTGTTGGAAGTAGAAAGAAAGAAAGAAAGAAAGAAAGAAAGAAAGAAAGAAAGAAAGAAAGAAAGAAAGAAAGAAAGAAAGAAAGAAAGAAAGAAAGAAAGAAAGAAAGAAAATCGGGGTCCTTAGGAAATCGACTAATGACCTTGAGGAGTCCGCAAAGATCGAAATGCGAGTTTAGTTTGGGGTGAGATGTTCATCTCTGAAGCGGGGACGCGATTGCTGACCTTTTGGTTTGGTTTTGTTTTCAATGTGCTTTTACTACCAGTGCCACTTTATTCCAAATTTATTCAGTTGAGTACACTGTACAGCACCTCCAAAACATTTCATTTTAATGGGGACATGCTCCAAACGAAGGGTGCCACTCGAAACAAGGGTAGGCTTTTTGCCTCCCTCCGCTGCCCAGTTTCAGGTCACCCATGTGAGTGACTATCCCGCAGGAGCACATACAGTACGTCCCCGACGAACGCCGTGACAGTTGTCGTTCTAGTGGCGATGGCTGCGATCCCACAGCGTTCTTAAAAGGGCGCAGAAATATTTCCATGCGGCCGTACGTATAATAGGATCAGTCTGCAAATATGGGTCTGTGCAAATATGGGTCTGTGTATGCCAAAGGTTCCAAATCCATGACTTTTCTATTCGTGTTTTTTAAGAGTGACTCACTGACTTGTGGTCACAATATTTCAGTACTTATTCTGCGAATGAAGAAGTAAAACACGCGACTTTCTTGCCTCTTAATCCTGAACTGTGGGCGAGAGCGGGCCTTATCTTGGTGAGAAACCACCACCACCACCACCACCACCACCACCCGTCATTGGAAATGCCTTAACACGAAGGGGCAGGCAGGGGGTAATAGGAAAGGGGCAGGCAGGAGGGGGGCGATTCAATGCATTGGAAGGACGTCCCGCCGATATCAATGGAAAGTCCGGGTGATGTGTTTGTTTATTATCGGGGTTGGGGGTGCTCAGTAGCAAAGTTAGGCGAGCAAGCATACTTCAAGAGGACACATTATTCTTCCATCCAATGGAATTTGATTGGGAGGCGGGGAGGGGAGAGACAGGGGGATACAAAGACGTGTCACAAACTGGTGCAACTTCTTTGCAGATAAAATGGCAGAAAAGAGATGATAATGCTGGCTGCTTGCTTCTCAAAACCCTGACTGGTTTAAGGGTGGGTGGGTGCTCCGCTATATAAGAGACACCGCCCTCCTTTCCAGGCCAATCCCGACTCTGTTTACTCGGAAGTAAGTGCCACCAATTTCAGTAGCACACCCAAATCAATACATCTGGGACTGAGGATTGCAGCCTTTGATCTTTGAGTTCCTACTCCACTCCGCAGCGCTCACTCAGACTCCGTCCCAGGCACCTCCGAGGAATCAGAAGCAACCGGTTGGCCTCATTAGCTTTGGAACAGGCGTTGACATTCTTTCCTTATTAAATCTCTTTCCTAACAATAATAGAATAATTATTGTGATCATGAGCGATGTTCTCCTTCTTTAATGCCTCCGATGACAATGCTGATAGAGTCATCACGGGATGGCTGAGGCTGAGCCTGCTGCTGCCGATGGGCTCTGCACTGCAGTCTGCTGCTGCTGCTGCTGCTGCTGCACCTCCTCCTCTGGGACAAGAGCGTAGGAAGGCGAGCTGAGTGGGCAGGCTGCTGCTGCTGCTGCCGCTGCTGCCCTGGGGTGGGGGTAGGATGGGGGTTGCGGGGCGGGGCTGCCTGGGACGGGCCGCCCGCCGCTTCTGCTCTCGCTGGAGCCGGTCAAACTGCACAGCCACTTCCCCCAGGAGTTTCTCTTTCATCTCCCCGCTGCTGGCGCCTGCAAACAGCCTCAGTTTGTCTGCAACGTCTCTCTCTCTCTCTCTCTCTCTCTCTCTCTCTCTCTCTCTCTCTCTCTCTCTCTCTCTCTCTCTTCCCCCCGCCATCTTCACCCCTCCTCCTTCTAGCTGCAGAATCTCAGGAACAGGGAGCATATTTCCCAGCTGGTGGAATTTACGGGAGGGAGAGAAGAAGAGTAGGAGTTCGAGCTGCCCTTTGACTGCTGCTGGTGCTGTTGGGCTGCTGCAGGTCGCTGCTTTTGTTGTTCTTGTGGTTCTCTCTCCCTTGACAAGAGAGCAGCGGAGTAAAGAAACATACAACAAAAACATATAAAAATAAAAACGACCTGAAAGATTATCTCATGTGCCAAAGAGTATGAAGGTCCGCACTTTATGATCCTAGAAAACGTCTTCCAGAAGTCTCTTTTGTGCCCGCGCACACACAGTCATTCTGAAGCGGCTATCTAGCCCCCTCCTCACTCATTCTCCACCACCGCCATCCACAGAGTGTCACTTGAACTTCCTGTGATTCTTTTTCTAGTCAGGAGGACGATCAGACCCAACACAACGCAGACCCAACCACAGACTTGACCCCTTCATTGTCTACCTACTGTAGTCTGTCATTTTTAAAGAGTAAGAGAAGACATCAAATGGACACTGGGACGCTGAGGTTAAGGTGACACTGGCAGCGCACCGCTCCTTCCCCGCATTGTTGGGAGGAGAATCAAACTGGACGGAGGGCAGTTCAGTCACTTCAGTGCACCGCGAAAGTAGAAAGAACGCAAGAAGAGCAACAACGACAGGCACAAACACAATCCCCCCCTCTTTTGCGTGCCTGAATTGTGCGCATAATAATACTGCAGTAAGAACAGTAGGTAACAGTAAGAACACGTTTATAGGGAAATGCGTGCCAAACATCTCTCCTAGCAATGTTCTGTCTTCATCAAAGTAGCAGAATAAACGATGATCGATCCTTTGGGGTTTTTTTTTGTTTTTTTTTGGGGGGGGAGTAGTAGGAAGGTCGTGGTCAGGTGTTCAGGGAGCTTTGTGTCTCCTTTTTGGTCATGATTCTGCTCGCTCATCTCCTGAAAGGTGTGGCTGGGGACAAGTCAGTGTTTTTTGTACGAAACTAGTCACCCTCCCCCAAATTCTGGCCGGGACACTTGCGTGCCACCCCTCCCCCTGCTGCAGTTCAGGTGCGAAGTAGGTTGAACAGAACTAGATTCTGGAGGGGGGGCAAGCAGCAGGCCAAGTCCCCAAGACAATCAAAGAAGAGGAAAGGAGGATAGGCAAGCGGCCTGCTCATAGTCGTCGTCTTCATTTTGAAAAGAGCTCCATCGAGTTCAAGTCAATGTGCGGAAGACTGCGATTTTGACTTCACTGACTCGGTCATTTTCAGAAATAGCAGACCGATTCATGGAATGAATCAGATCTATGTAACGCTTACATAGATCACACAGTGACAGATCTATGGAACGCTTGAGAGCTGTAGGCACCCTTCACTTGGAAATGCATCTTACCGAAAATAAACCCGCTTCAATCTAAAGTCAATCTGTCTAGGACAGTCCTAATGTGAAATGTAAAGATCACTCTGCAGAGACGCTGACAGCCCGATTCATCGCCCAGTTAAGTCAAAGCTTTTGGTTTCAAACCCATGCAGATGTGAGAGACTCTGAAGTCAGTTGCATTGACTTCCTCGGGGTATGCTCTATTATTGAGTTCAGTGAGACATGCATGGGATGGGGTCGAACTGCACAGCATATTAAATGAATGTACATGTCTGTGTTGGGGGGGGGGGGGACGGACACCAAGGTGCCCTAGACAGCATCAGTACCAAAACGCTGCAATAGGAATACATGACGAGCCATTGAAATCAAACAGACTTTTATTCACGAATGTGTTAGGGTGGAATACCAATGGCTTCATACCAGTGCTAGAAATGGGGTGGAGGAGTAGAAATCCACAAGTCCCAGCGTTGACTCCTCCCAGTTTAGGTAAACCCCATGCCCCCCCACCTAGCCTAACATTAGCTAAGGGGGTAAGAAGGGACATAGGTAAGGGACCAGTCCCGCCCCCCCCCCCCCTGCTTCGAGCTCAGCTTAAAATCAAGTACTTAGGCTGCAATTCTATGCATGCTTTCCTGAAAGTAGTAAGCTTCACTGAAGGCAATGGGACTTACTTCTGAGCAGAGAAGCATAGGATTGTGCTGTTAGACCCAACTGGATGAAGGATCACACAAAATATGAGTAAAGTGAGGGGGGGAGAGAGAGAGAGAGAGGAGCGCTAGGGTGCTAGGAGTCCGGAAAGGGATTCATGTGAAGACATATGCAGCCAGCCAACGTACCCAGTTTTCTATACCAGGTCATTGTGACCTCACCCCAAGCCTGCACCTATTCTTCGCGCGTAGAAACGTTGCATTGATCCGCTGTAATTATCTGCAGCCCTTCGGCCAAGCGGCACTAGCGCTTCATTGTTCTCTGTTTACACACATTGTTTCCATATTTTCATCAATTCTCATTTACTTGTCATTAAGGGGAGGAGAACCGGGGTACAGACTCGCTGCTAACACAAGCTCCAAGCCTTTTCAAATGTTGACACTTTTTTTTAAACAAGTTACCAAACAAATAGGCAATTTTGTCAAACATTTCTCCGGGACTCACTTTCCACACATTTTGCAAATTTCACAAAAGCTTTAGAAAATTGTCAATAGATAGGATGGGGAAAAAACGGGGAGGCGAGGAATTAATATTCCCAAAATATGATTTCACATTCTAAGGGAGTCATCCGACAAACGATGGGACGGGTTCCGCTCCCAAAATATCTCGAAGGTGAAAACCTGGTTTTCAGGCGGTGATGGTATTTGCGCATTGTGTGTGTGTGTGTGTGTGTGTGTGTGTGTGTGTGTGTGTGTGTGTGTGTGTGTGTGTGTGTGTGTGTGTGTGTGTGTGAAAGACAGGAGAAGATGGACACGTAGTTGTGACATGTATGTCTTATTTTGTCTTCATTTGCTGCCAGCAGGCCATGCCCTGCCCGCTAAGAGCCTGGAAGGAGAAACGGTGAAGAACGTAACGAGCCGCTGATCTGGGCTTGCAAACGCGCAAATACATCTCTTCGAAATAAAGTACGTGATCTATGTTAGAATTACGCGTGCCAGGTTGCACAGGAGGGGATGTTTTCGAATCTTGCACTCAGCCCCTTTGCAGGCTTCCTCAGAAGTCAGTCCCGCTGAGTTCAACGAGACGCAGGATGCCCCAGTCAGAGTGCGACAGATTGCAGCATGAATATTTTTCTTGCCCTTGGATGCCCTGTGTTTTTTTTTTTTGCTGTGTATGGCCCTTTAAGAACCCTAAAGGTGCAACCCCTCTTGATGAAAAACACTGGAAATGTTGCCGTTCTGTCCGCAGGAGGTGATTTGTTGCACGCACCCCAAAGCACGTCCCGTTCTTCTTTTCTCTCTGCTTCTTAAGTAATGGCTTCCGACGGAGGGTGGGTGGGTGGTTGGGAACCGACCCAGGCGTAGCAGAACGGAACTGTTGCCTTTCGGAGCTCAAGAAGCCGAGGAAAGACGGCGAAAAGCTTCTAGCAGCAGTTGTTCCTGGATGCTGCTCAAAGAACAGAGCCACCTCCTCTACAAGGAAACGGCACCTTGCTTGCCTAAGGGAGCGAATTACTTTTTATCTGCAGGAGAGGGAAAAGCAGCGCTAGAAAAGATGTGACTAAGGGGGTGGGTGACAACCCTGGGGAGTAGTAAGCCCCTTTGAACTCCGCGGTACTTATTCCCGAGTAAACACGAAGAGAACCGTGCTCCAGATCGCCCTCGTGCTCCAGATCGCTCTGCGGTCAAGTCGGAGAGAAGCAACTGCTCGGCTCAACAGGGGCGCACGAGCAGTGCTGGCACTGACGGAGCAACCGGGGCACACGCAGTGATTTCATTCTGAGACCGCTCCGCTTCGGTTTAGCCGAGTCCCTGAGAAGTTCCAAAGCATTGAGACCCGCACCGCTGAAAGACCTTGAGAAGAGACACTTTATAGCACTGATACATAACACAGCGACAGCGAGCAAGCGGTCTTATGTAGGCCTATCAGGGGCTATTCCTGCAAAGAAAGCCCCCCCCCCGTTTCCCAGCCTAGAGATGAGGAATATAGGAAAGACGAACTCCAGTCCATGTGCTCGTCGATCCTAATAAACCACTGTGAATTTGCAAGCGATTATTATTATTATTATTATTACTACTACTACTACTACTACTACTACTACTACTACTACTACTACTACTACTACTACTACTACTACTACTACTTTCAGAATTTGGGTATGAGACCACACAACCACTTGTATTCCACTGTTCCACAATGCTTGCAGGTTTCTTACGCTCTTCTTCACCGCGCTGTAATTGTCTTACGCGTCTATTATTATTATTTTTTCTAACCCGAGCGTTTTAATAACAACAATAGTTATCAACAGGTAATTAAATAGCTATCATTACGAGATTAAATTAATTACGAAGCAAATATGACTTGCTTTTCTTGGGGTGGTAATTGAAATTAAAATTAATGCACCTTGTTCGCTGTAATGGCATGAAGTGGAAAAGTGGGACGAGGCGGCCATCCTCTGGGGCTCTTTGATGCGCTGTCAGATGAAGGAGCGCTGCAGACTCAGGCTTAGTGATTAAAAGTGCATCTGTTTGTCATCAAGGCTTAGGCGCCTGCCACTTAGGGTAGCGACATAATCATCTTTTTCAAATAAATCAGCCTCTCTCTGTCTAGTGCATTTAATTTGTTCGCTTATACAGCTGAAGGTAGAGGTTACTAGGCAGGAAAGTAGTCGTCGTCGTCCCCCGTTCCCCCATTGCTGTGAATACCATACATCCAAAGTCTTGTTTAGGGACATGTTGATTAAACCCCATCTGATTAAATCCCAGAAAAATAATGGGAATAAATAGGGACTCTCAAATGCTTATAATATTATGTTCCGCCGTCCTTTCAGATCTACTGTATAGAAGGGGAATGGGGTGCGTGCGTGTGGGTTAGGAAACCGAGAGAGGCTGATCATGATGATCATATGGAAAGGCCCTGTGAGAAAACGGGGGTGCCTTTTCCTTCTAAGAAGTCCATCCTGGATCTGCCTCGTTTTCAATCAAGAAGCGCACCCTGCTGCGCCCATTTCTCTTTCGACGAGCTCCAACGCTCTGGAATCAGGGGTCGTTCTTGACCATTATTAGGCTGCATCCCATAAGATCAGGCATTTCTAGTAAACCTAGTAGCTACCCAAAATTAAGGGCTCCCAATACCACCACCAATAGAACGCCGGCGACGTCAGCTTCACCCCCATTAACCTGGAAGTGAAACTTGTGCCATCCTTCCTGTGGTCCTCCAGCAGTACTCAGTGGCAACCTTCCTGTAGGCATCCGCAGACCTACTGGCGTTGGGTCCCCTAAACCTTCACTTGGGAATCGTTTTATCTTAACCACGCTAACCCCGAGACAGACAAGATGCTATGGTGGGCTCTCTTGTAATAATATATTATTGTCAGATAAATGGCCTTCTCAAGGCGCCCGCGCTTTAGGGTTGTCCAGGAGAACTACCGGCTGGCAGATATGGCGAGTTTTCAAATGTAAGAGTCCAAATGCTAGACGTGTGTGTGTGTGTGTGTGTGTGTGTGTGTGTGTGTGTGTGTGTGTGTGTGTGTGTGTGTGTGGAATCTGCGCTCTCAGAGTTTCCTCTTCATATCATCAGCCCTAATTACTCAAGTGACTTTCCTGTTTTGGCAGAGTTAGAGCGCTGGAAAGCTCCCTAATAACACAGCTCCGTTTGCTGCCCATGTCATTAACTTCTAATTTATTTAAAAGGAAAAAAATCCATACTCATACCCGCTTAGAGCCAATCACGTGAGTCATCGCCTTACGTCACCACCAAAGGCAGCTCCCATTGGCTGAGCCGCGCTTACTCAACTTCCCAAAGGAGGAAACAGCCAGAAGTCTGGCAAAAAAGGGGAGGAAAAAAAGTTGATCGGCTGTTGGGGCTGATGTGAGCGGAGCTGGTGTGTCCGGGAGTGCCTGAGCGAGAGATTGATTGAGTGGTCTGGAGCGAAAAGCGAAGGAGGCGGTCGCGGTGGTGGGACTCAGGGCGGCAGCTCTCTGGACACGGATCTTTGCGAGGCTGCGCCGCGATGTCTTCTCCTTCCAAGGCGAAGGAGGTTTTCTCCTCGGATGAAGAGGGCCCCGCCGCTGGGGCCGAGGATCACCACAAAGTCAAGGTCTCCAGTTTGCCTTTCAGCGTGGAAGCGCTCATGTCTGACAAGAAACCGCCCCGAGAGACGAGCGGGGGCATCGAAGGCGCTGGCTTGGGTACTTCCAGGAACCTGATCTTGCCCACGCACGTCCCCAGGGAAGCTCCCAGCCCCGGGGGGCTTACAAAAACCTTCGAGACGTCGTCGGTTAAATCCGAGAATTCCGAGGATGGCACTTCGTGGATCCCTGAGGCCGGCAGATACTCCCCTCCCCCAAGTGAGTCTTTGCCCTGGAAATCGGGCCGGGGTCGGGGAAGCTGGCGAGGACAAACCCGTCTGAGGCTATTCTATGGGGAGAGGAGTCCCTCAATGAATGGGATGTGCGGGGAGGGAGGACAAAAACCCGAAAGGCTTCGCGTAGCTCTTTAGGAACCAGCCGCTGCCTCATCGGAGCTCCCCAAAGAACCCGTGTTCCGACGTTAGTGGAGAGGAAGAAGGGAGGGAAACCCTGAGTCGAATTCCGCGACAGGCTCTCCGGGAAGGCCATTTTCCGGTCGGGGAGGGAAACTGAGGCAGATTTTAATATTAGCATAAAACACGACCTGCTGCAAGAACACCTATGCGGTACTAATAGCTTAGAATGTATTTTGGCCGAGACCTTAATACCCCCTTCTTTTGTTCGTATGTAATTAACCTTTAAAAAGGAGGAAGGGAAAAAAACTTTGCCCGCAGTACCAGCGCGATCTTCTGCAGTTGCTTAGACTAGACTTAAGAGGTGTCCGGAATTTTCCAAATACACCCCAGCGGCCTGGCTGCAATGACTCCGGGGTTTCCATCCTGCCTAGACCTGTTTCCCAGAGCCCCAGCGACCCCCGCTCCCTCCTGTCCACATTAATCACTACTCCTTTCAGCTTCCCTCGACAGTACAGACATGATCGTGTGGTGCGTGCCCTCTCTAGTTATTTCGGCTGGTAGGCAGAGCCCAGTCCGATCAGACCTTTGGAGTCTGTTTCTCTGCCTTTCCAGCTTCGGTGTGAAGGAAGCTCTCCTCTCATTCCGTGGTCTTTGCGGGGGTCTTTCTTGATAGAAACCTGCGAACGTAGAGTCGTAGGGCTTTCCCACTCGGTGAAGAGGCGTGAGATCATTGTTCTCACCCCCCCTCTGTGGTGTGCACCTGTAACAGGAGACTGCCTGGAGGCTCCTGAGCGCACCTTAAGTGGTATTTAGTTATTCTTCCTGCGTGTCTGTCTCAACGGAGGCATATTTGTGGCCTCTGAAAGCAGCCGACGAGCAGAATAAATGCATGAAATCAGGAAGGATGGGACCTATTTCTTAATCGTTAGTCGAGGAGGACTTCCCCTTCATTTAACCTGGGCGGCAAGTTGCCCGACCGATCTGTTAAGTGCGAGGAAAGGAATCCGGTGGCGCCAGTCCCCTCTATTGCGCCTGTCGCCTTGGCTTTCAATTACCTTTTCTCATGAGCTTTCACCAGACCCCTCCATGGCATACCAGACAGATCTGGCTGCTGTGGAATAGCTGCTCTTGGGCCAAGTTCTGGTAGCCAAGCCATGTTGCATTTCTGGATGTCTGTTGTTGCGTCAAGTTTCGATTTGCACGCATCTCTTTTCAGAAACGGTTTTCTAAAAAGGACCTCTTTTGCCATTTGGTATAGGTATACTATTTTGTTATTATTATTTTTAATAAGACTACAAAAGAGCAAAAAGCAACCATTAACAAGAGTGTCAGCATTGGCAATATCACCCACCCCCTCCCCAATTAACATGCTTCAATTAGCTGCCCACAGTACAGCAGTCCAGAACTCCCATTGACCACCCCGTCCCATCCCTATCCAAGGAAAAATGTTAAGGACTTGGACTCTAAGTCCTTAATATTTCAGAGTCTTAGACTTAGAGTCCAAGTCCTTAACATTTTTCCTTGAATAGGGATGGGACGGGGTGGTCAATGGGAGTTCTGGACTGCTGTACTGTGGGCAGCTAATTGAAGCATGTTAATTGGGGAGGGGGTGGGTGAGATTGCCAATGCTGACCCTCTTGTTAATGTCTTAGACTTAGAGCTTTGACCCTTCCTGTCCCACAACTTGTTTCACAAGCATCCTGCATCCTTCCTTCGATTCTCTCTTGCCAACATAGACACCTTTTATCACCATCTTCATCCAGTGCTTAGATGTTCAGGATAGGTACACAAAAAGTGTAAGAAGGTAATAAAAGAATCTATCACATTTCTTTTAACTCCACAGGCAGAACAGTCAGTCTCTTGAAGCAATTACAACCAAATATCTTGTAGCACCCTAAACTCTTCCCTGTTTTGGGTGGGATAAACTTCCATGGGCCAGAGCCTGCCTGATCTGATGTACTTGGTGAAGTAGCCTCTGATCTCCCAAGCAGATGCCAGAATCAATGGGTTAGTTAGAGCCCAATCCTATGCATGTCTACTCAGAAGTAAGTACCATTATAGTCAATGAGGCTTACTCCTGGGTAAGTGTGGATAGGATTGGAGCCTAAGTCCTTTAAGGTGCCTCCAAGCACTTTGTTGTTGCTACCTTAATGAGACTTACTTCCAAGTAAAGGTGCTTAAGGAATCAGAGTCTACATTACTATTCATTTTCCCAAATGCTTTTCCAGAAAGTAACGCTTGCTGGGGATGGTATATGGAAAACAGGGCTTTCTATCTTCATATCTGTTTTTCCACATAGCTCTCAACGAAGTCCCTTTATAAAGTGGCGGAGGCCTAGCTTTTTCTTCTGTGCATTCCTCGCCTTGTCTTCTTGCCTGATTATGCACATTTACTCAGAAGTAAATTTCATTTATCTCAATGGCTTTTATTCCCACTTAAACCAGATTGCATAACTCTGACCACTTTCCCAAAGCCAGCAAAAACAGCTGGTCATGCTAAAACTGAATAGAAGGCTTAATATACCAAACTTATCGGCCAGTTTTTGTAAGTCAGCAAAAACTACTGGTAAAGCTAAATCCAGCTCGCCGGATAGGTTTTTGTGTGTTCTTTAATATTTTACAAAAATAACCGCTGTTAAGCATAAGCCAGAATTTCAGTTTATTTCTTCACGACTCTCCGCAGAATTCATTCATGTCTGTGGGCTTTTTGCTTGCCTTTGGGTTTCAGCTTTGGGGCTGACTGGTTAAAAAAACACACACACCGAAAAGACTCTGAAACCCCATCTTCAACAGCTTCTCCTTGAAAGAAATAGTTCCACTGATTTCAGCAGAATTTCCAAGTAAACGTGCTTCCAAATGAAGAAATGGGGGGGGGGGGGTTGTGGGGGAAAAAATTCCAGAGAAATGAAGCCTAAGCCCTGGAGTTTTCATTCTTCAGAGTCCTATACTACTTCCACGACATGGATCCTGGAAACTTAGCCACAGTTTTTTCCAGGTCTGGTAAGCTCTCAAATGTGTTCATTTTTCTGTAAATATAAAAAAGGATGATCTAGTGAAAGAGGAGCCTATTTTGTTATCCAGGGAAAATGTAATCTTAGAAGTCACCTCAGGAAAATGAAAGGAGAAGAAGAGATAGGGATAGATTTGAAAAAAATGGTTATAAATGTCTTCAAAAGCAGCTGCTAATTCAAAATACTGTAGCCTATAAACAGTAAAGATAACCTCAGGACTTTCTGTCACTTTTGAAAAGTTTCACTATGTGACAGAAGAAAGAGGCTCTTATTTCAAAACAACCGAAAGGAATAGATTAAGGTTTGTAAGAATGCAGATGGCCTGCTTGGTTAAGTGATCAACAGAATAACTACATTGCTATCTCCCCATACCACAATAACAGTAATATTATATTTTGGAAACCAATACTATTCCTTTGTGGTTAAAGGGTGTTTTACTTTGTCACCCCCCCCTTCATTTGGAGCATCATTTCCCCAGAGTCTCTCATGTTATACCATTGCTCTCTATAGTACCATTTTAAAACCAAATTTAGCCTGCCCTTTTGTACTTCATATCTTGATGGGAGGGTTAGAAACCATATTAGGATCCTCCTTGATTAAGGTCCCAAAGAACAACACCAACTTGGGCATAAACCTCACTCAATGGGACTTCCTTCCAAGTGAAAGACTGTGCTGCTGCACCTGTGCATTTGAAGGTCTATTTGCTTAAAGAACTCACAGTGGGACATACACATTTGTTCCAAAGTATATGGAAATATGAAAGGAAGTTATAATGAACATCCTAAATGCCATCTTTAAGGTGAAGGTAACTTTATGATGTTGTGAAGCTTGTAGAAAAGTAATTTCTTACACATAGAAATATATTTTCTTTTCCTGAGCAAATTTTAGTCTTGACCATCAAAGCCAGCTTAACAACAAATATAGAGAATAGTGACTATTTTTTTTTAATCTTGCGCCTTGCTAATTGGGCAGAGCTGGGGGAGGACTTGAAAATGCCTTTTAATATATTTCCAATAACAACTTCCTTGTTTTAGACAAAGCATGCATTTTTGGATCTTGAGACATATGTATAAAATGTCACTCGCAGCCTGATGGTAAGCATGCATATTTGGAAGCAAGTTCCATTAATTTAAATGGGATGCAATAGTGTGCATAGAATTGCACTCTTCCAATAGTTTACATTTTGAAAAGACTAATAAAGAAAATTGGCAAGAAAGAGTCTATTCCAGTTGGTATGACTACGCTAACATTTATTCTGAAATGATGTGTCAGCTATTTAAACCATCATGGGTTTAAGTTTTAATCCTAACCTAGACTATACTTGTCTCTTAAACTAACCTTTCAAATAAAACTACTCAGAAACTAAATTTGGAAGTGGTCCCTGTCCCCCATGATTTTCAATGCATACATTTGTAAGCAAGTCACAATGACTTGCTTAGTTCCATGGCAAGTTTGTTCAGGATATTACGGATGCGGCTGCCATCCATCTCCTTTCTTTCCCCTAGTCTTCTCATTGAATTGCTGAATTCTACCAAAATGTAAATTGTGCTAAAGAATGTCAAGGTGATTACTATGTAAATTACAGGCTTTGGGTTGTACTGGAATATATGAAACACAATCCACATCTTGTATTAGCTGCAGATGCTTTGCAGCTATATATTTTTTAAAGATTAGCAGAGGTCATAAATGTTACATGTCAAATCAGCACGACATCCCTGCCCCTATTTTGTGTTGTTCCCTGGAAACATAGAAATATAAACTCAGGAAAAAAACACACACAGTTAACTCCTTGCTTAAGATCACAAGCCTATCATCATCAATAAAAGCTTTAGAGGAGAACAAAGACGAAAACAAAGCCCTTTATCAGACCCAACTCCAGTGTCCTCAGGCAAAGAATGCTTCAGCTAAAATTTCTGATCAAAGATATCATACACAGCGGATAAATCATAGCAAGTAGTGACTGCGGATGCATTTATTTCTATCCCTTATGAGACTTTTCTTTCACTTCTAGCTAATACTGTATTTCTTCAATTCTAAGACGCATGTTTTTTCCCAATTAAGCATTTCAAAAAATGGGGTGCGTCTTAGAATCGAAGGTCTCCAAAAAGCACCCCAAAATGCTATCTTCTTACTTACTGGGGCTTATGGGAGCTTCAGGGAGGCCTGCGCAACCCTCTGCAGGCCTCCCTGATCTTCAGTTCGGAAAAAAACGGTGATTTTCAGCCATTTCCGGTTTTCGCGAAAACCAGAAATGCCCAAAAATTGCTGTTTTTCGCCAAACTGAAGATCAGGGTGGCCTGCAGAGGGTTGCGCAGGCCTCCCTGAAGCTCCCCCAAGCCCAGGTAACGACGGAAATGGCACTTTCTGACGGGGCCAGAAATGCTATGCAAAGGCAGTGCACTCAGTCATCCTCAGCTGCAGGAGACATGCTGGGGAGAGTTGGTGCTGAGCAGGTAGATTTAATGAAGGGAGGCGAGTCTTACAATTGATGGATTTTTTTTCCCCTGCTGGTGGTACTGAAAGTAAAGGTGCGCCTTAGAATCGATGGCGCCTTAGACTCAAAGAAATACGGTACTTCTTC
Organism: Plestiodon gilberti rubricaudatus; assembly: GCA_026170595.1. NCBI lineage: Eukaryota > Metazoa > Chordata > Lepidosauria > Squamata > Scincidae > Plestiodon > Plestiodon gilberti. The sequence continues at coordinate 179,853,292 of JANXHW010000002.1, forward strand.
TAGCTTCTAGTAACTCATGCCTTAGTAATATGTTCCACTTCCATATTTCTGCTTCAATAATAACCTGTAGAAATTTTTGTTTCCCCAAGTCTTGTGGAGATGCACACATGCATAGCGAATTACAAGCCTGTGTCCTCCTGACCAGAGAGAGAGAGAGAGAGAGAGAGAGAGAGAGAGAGAGAGAGAACTTTCAGCTGGTCTGAACTTTTGTAGGCCCTCTCATTGAGATGTCCTACATGGAACTGTTGCAGAAAAGAAGGGTGAACAGCTTTTGGGCACCGTTGATCACTATAAGTTGCTGGTTTGCAACATTCCCGTAATTGTCCTTTCTGTGGCATACTGCAAATTCTTCAGCAGCAATAGGGATATGCAAGCGTACAGCTAGATGTAACCATGTTTCATCTGATCTCAGAAACATTGTGGCCATTGCCAATGCCTCTTCTATGTTGACTGTTATTTTGGGTTTCATCCTGTCACACATCTGACGTGATAATCACAGTTAAATTGGTACCTAAAATTCAGGATTCTTCTCAGCATATCATGACCTGTCTAGTCCTCCATTTAATCTCTTTAACAGCGCAATCCTGTGTAACTTTGCACCAGTGTAACAGTAGATGCACCAGTGTAAGTGCACTTACACTGGTGCATCTGCTGTTACACCGGTGCAAAGTTACACAGGATTGCACTGTAAATCTCTGTATCCTTTATATTATAAAGGATGTGGACTAGATTTCTGCTGGTGTGAGGAATGGGCCTTAGCCGAAGTAATAACCCATTTTAAAAGGGTTCAAAACTTCCTTAATAGACTATAAGGTCCTCAGTTGTGGGGTGGGGAAATAGATCAGGAATATTCTGTATTAGCTCACATGCAGTTTTCTAGCTGTGCACCCAAAATGCTTCAAGTGAACACTTGAAAGGATGAATTGGACAAACACATGTATTCTGCAGTCATGTTCATCAGGGGGCCATGGTTGGTTGCCGCTCCTTGTAAAGTGTACCCCTTGGTGGTAATTCCAGGTTTGCTATTGTGTAATGTATGAAACTTGAAGATACTGGGCTAGTTTTCATTTGGAATATAAAGGGCAAAGTAGCTCTTGTTAGATTTGTTAATTTTTGAAGGTTTTAAAATGCAGATGGAAATGCTGTAACCTAACTAGATTATATTTGCTAAATTAAGAAATAATAAAGAGAAGACGCCAAACTGGATGGACCAGTGCTTTGATTCCGTACAAAATGTTTATACTGGGAAGAGACTTCTTCACCTAACAATATGGTTTTGCTAAAACCGGACTTAAGTTATCTCCATTATGAACTGGCATAATGAACTTGGCTTCGGTAGTTTAACATGATTCATTTCCTCTATTTTAAAAATGCGGTCCTTTGCAGTGCCTGAATTTGCTGTGTTCTGCGTTTATTCATGCGCCCTCACATAAACATCATCCCGTATATTTTTCCTTAATTGAAACATCTTATCTTAGTGTTTTGATGCTCCACCATGTGTATGGGACACTCCAATGCTTAGTCTCAATTTTTTTTAGGACCTCAGTACCATTGTGCCTACCTGCCCTCCCATGCACATACTTCCTCCCTCCCAGTGACTAGTTGGGTATTATTATTTTTTAATATTTTGAAATATTTATTATCTGTATTCCTCATGCATACCTTCTTCACTCTGCTGCTTTCCTAATATTTGGAAGCTCTCGTTTTTGTCTTCTACATTGGTAACGTATCTTTGTTTTCATTTCCAGGACACCTGAGTCCCACAGCCTGCACACTGAGAAAACATAAGACGAATCGGAAGCCTCGGACACCATTCACCACCTCCCAGCTGCTGGCTTTGGAGCGCAAATTCCGTCAGAAGCAGTACCTCTCCATTGCTGAAAGGGCCGAGTTCTCAAGTTCACTTAACCTCACAGAGACCCAAGTCAAAATCTGGTTCCAAAACCGGAGGGCCAAGGCAAAGAGACTTCAGGAAGCAGAGCTGGAGAAGTTAAAAATGGCAGCCAAGCCCATGTTGCCTTCTGGTTTCAGCCTCCCTTTTCCTATCAACTCCCCCCTCCAGGCAGCCTCGCTCTATGGAACGTCGTACCCCTTTCACAGACCTGTGCTTCCCATCCCACCTGTAGGACTCTATGCTACTCCTGTCGGATATAGCATGTACCACTTATCATAAGAAGAAGATCAGAAAGCAAAGCCTCGACGCAATAGACTTCCTAGTGGATCTTGCCCAATCCAAGTGTGCAGTACAAAACCAATACTGGTCGTTTTTCTGCATGCTTGTATGTGCCTTATCGAGTATATAGGAGTTTGAACGTAAAGCAGAGCCTGTATTCTGCAGGTTGGGGAACCAGCCAGGTGTGATCACCACACTCAGAATCTGATCCTGAAAGAAAGGTTTTTTGGAACGTACATACGTAAACTAATATAGTTGTTTATATAGTGCATATGCAGGGGGAAGGAATCAATATCATGCATTTTCAAGGCATGTATGTTTTCCTATGATGCTCCCAGTGGTGTATCAAGATATGGGTCTTTTAAAAGTTGGAACAATTCATTCTTTAAAGTGAGAAACTTGCAGCCAGATACAATGCATGTTTACTCAGAAGTGAGTCCCACTGTGTTCAATGGTGCTTACTCCCAACTAAGTGTGCATGTAGGTGGGAAAGTAGGCTTCAGTTGGTGGTCTGACTGGGCAGGGGAACCTTAAAGATATGAATTATGTTTATAGAGAAATCAATCCAAACTTAAGTAGAGGCAGACATCTAGCCCAATTGGGTTGGTTTCTACATTTCCTGCAGGCCTTACATGGAGCTCCAGTCCAGCGGAAACATCTAGCTTGCAAAATGTGGGACTAGATAGATCCTTGCCCTGAACCAAAGAGGCAGTTCTTCAACGCTGAGAATACAGTCTTTTAAAGCTGCAGTATTCAAATCCTTGCTCTTTAGTAGTTTAATGGCAATAAATGGACTTGACCCAGAGGAAGTGGTTTAAAGATTACCATGCAACGGATTGATGCCAATAACCATTTTGTCCATCTTTAATTTGCAGTGTATTGTTTGTTTATAAGACGTCACATAAAGAAGGGAGAAGGTATGCAATGGCAAAAGAGGAGGCCCTGAGAGGGCTATAGAAAATGGTTCTGAATCCTGTTCTCCCTGGTTTGTTTAATATTTGCCACTTACAGTCAAGTGCATGTATACTTGGCTTTTTGACAGTATCAGGAAAAAATAGGCTAGAGAGGTATGAAGAAAAGAGGTGTTGCTTTTCAGAGTTGTGTGTGTGTATGTGTTTGTGTGTTTGTGTGTTTGTGTGTGCATGTGCAAAGAAGCTATCAAACCCATGTTGCAGAGTTGTGTTGTTTTGATTGCAATAACATGTGCTTTAACCATTATTAGCTTGTAAAAAATGAATTATGCTTAAACATTTCTTTGAAAAACCCATAGATCCAGAAAACCAAACGAACCTATGGGAGCAAGATAGTGCCATCCACTCTAAAGATAGGACCACCCTCCCTTTCATTTATTTATTTGTTATTTGGGGGGGAGGGAGAATCCTGTTCCGTGTCCTTGGTACTATATAGCCCATCTTATTATTCTAATTATTTTATTATTATTATTACTATTGCTAAACTTTGTGATAAAATGTCTATAGAGGATGCTGATGACTGAAAACAGGACTTCTCCAGGGTGTATTTTTAGCATGTTATAAAAAGAAAGCAAAAAGGCCACACAAGATATTTTTTTCTCCCGTTCCTTGCCCTGCTACAGGCTGTGTTGTGAACCTTGCCCATAGCTCAGTTTTACCCTTTTACTCCCAGCATATTAAAAAAAAATCCCTTTGAAAGGGAGCCTTGTACAATTTTATATATTTTATTGAAGATTTATTATTTCTTATCTCTTTTATTTAGAATTAAATTTAAAAAAAAACCACCTTGTTTAGTTGTGTGTGGGTTTGTCAGTGCTTGGTATTCTTGTTTTTTAAAAATGTCAAGTGCGCTTCTGCCTTTTCTGGGTCAAGATCAAAGGCATACTCAAAATTATTCTCATTCAAGTTCCCTTTATGTCAGGCATTTTTTTTCTGTTCTCCCTAAAGTTCAGGCTGAAGAAAAGAAGCCACGTCTGTGGCAAAGAGGCAATGTGGAAATTGCAAATCATAAAAATCAAGCCCTTTTGATGTCAACTTAACCCTCCCTTAATTTCATATTGCGTCTTGGGCACCTTTGCTGCATACAGATTATTGTTACTGATTTCCTGGCTTCTTCATGTATCAGTGATTTGGGTACAGTTACTTCTTGTTTACCCTATGAGGAGCAATGCAATTCCCTTGATGGAGTAAGCAAAAAGGGAACTCCTGGCTCTATGAAAATTGGTGGCACAACTGACCTAAGTGTCAGCCCTTTGCACCCAATCCTGTGCTCACTAACTCCAAAGTAAACCCCATTGAAGTAAATAGTACTAGCTCCAAGATAAGTTTGTATGGGATTGCTGCCCTCCTCAGGTCAAGTTGAAGGATCAAGTCATGACAGAAGTGTTAATGGAAGGAATGATAAGGGGGCCTATACTGCAAAGAACTAAAGTTGTTAAAGCACTCACTCATGCATTTGAGCCTGTCATCCAGAAGCCCAGCTTACCCTAGGCAAGCCATCGGAAGCAGTGCTGGGTGTCTACTGTCGAGTCATCTGAAATTCTGAAATGGAATTATGGAAGCCAGGTCTTCTTGTCAAACCAAGATAGATACAACTCAGTTCAAAAAGCCTGGATTTGTTGAGGCTTCTGTGCACCCTGTTGTTTGTGAATGTTGCCTCCAGCTTTGTCCTTGTCCTTGATTAGGGAGAGAGTTTTTGCATTCCCAACTGGTGACTCAACTCCATTAAGGCGATTTACTGCTCTTTCTTCCCAATCTGAATTAACCAATATATAATCTGCCTTTATTTTCACATTCCTTGGCAAAGATGTGTTTTACAGTCCCTGGCTCTGCAAACTGTCATGCATTGCACTCCCACCTTGAAGCCCTGCTGCATTCACAATAGAATTCACTTCCCTGTTCTTTTACAGTCAGGACTTTCAAATTCTCAATGACTTTCAAATTTCAAATGAAGATGCCTGGAAGGGGGGGGGGGAGTTGCAAACCTCATGGAATAGCTTGGCCTATGTTTCTTTTTCTTAAAGGAAAGGAATATCTTTAAAAGAAGATCAGTAGGGGGGCCCTTAATGTCAGGAGACACTTGCCAGTGCAGAGAACTTGATATTTTGCACTTTATAGAGCATTATATAGCCTGCCTCTGCATATTTATGGAAAATAAATTCTACTCAACTAATAAGACTTACCCTTGCATGCACAGGAGTGCAATCCAAAACGTTTCACAAGTGCTATCTTAGTGGCCTTTACAACAGCCTTGCAATGTAGGCCAATACTATTATCTCTACATATTGGAGGACTTGCCTAGGGGCACGTCATGAGCTTCTCATGGCAAAGGCAGATGTGAACTGGGATCAGGGATTTTGTTAGATCCATTCTTGGTGTCTGAAGCTGCTCCCTCTCTGGAGCAGACTGCCACTCAGAAGTAATGTAAAAGTAAAAATTTTAGCTAGAGGTGTAGTGATGAGAGAAGCCTTACCAGTTGCATCACTGCCTCCCAGGCAGCTGGTAGGCACACAAGCTCTAATACTCCTACAGCGTTGAGTGCAGTCGGAGCAGGATGATGCTTTCTACTGAGGCATAGTATTCGTTTCCTCCGAACAAATTCATTCCAGGAATTCGGATTAGAGCGTTTAGATGCTAAACCGAACGGAACTGGATTAAAGCCACCGAATTTACCTTGGTTAAAAGTCAGATTCCCCTCCCTTTTCCTGGGCAGACTTTTCTAATTATCCTTTATAGCTGTGTTATAAAGAGAAAAAGACTTTCTCTTTAACAGAACGATTTGCAAGGAATTTAGTCGAGAAGAGAGAGCCTCCAGCGATCTTAGATCATGATGCCCTTTAAAATAGTTGAGCCAGAGTAGGGCTATAAAGCAACGAAAACCGGAGTTCTTCGGCATAAATCAGCAGTGTCAGGGATTACCAGGAAATCTCCGCGCTGGAAATTCTTTGAGCAAGGGAGCTTTAAGAGTGTTAGGAGTGATCTTGCAAGGGACTCTAGATTTATTGCAGAAGGCCGGGGTGTTGAAGGGAGGGGACCCCCCCCCCCCTGGGCAGAGACAACCCACGGCCCTCTTCTCACTGGAGTTTCCCCCGGCGCCCAATTGATTAACTTGCCCCAATCGAAGCCTTTCAGAAGGGCCGAGTTAACAGAGTATTAGATTTTACGAGAGGGACGTGTCTATTTAAACAAAGAAAAGAAAACATTGGTGTGATTTCATCACAACTCTAATGGGAGCTGCCCCAGAGGCAGCTGCGTGTGGATGTGTGTAAAAAACTGAATCAATTACACCCAGCAACCCCGGGAAACGGCGCTGCTCATTAGCCCCCAAATCCCCCCAGCCCCAAAGTCTTTCGCAAGGAGCTGTGTGAAGGCGGCTCTTTAATGGGGCTTATTTGAATGCTAACTTGAATTGTTGCTGAAGTAGTTTCTGACACAAAACAGATGCGATTCTGGAGGGGAGGGGAGGGGAGTGAGACTGAGACGAATTTGGCTTGTTGGCATCCGATCTAGCCAGAGAAGCTTTTTTATTCCGGTAGAAAGTGTACAGTAATTGCAACAATAAATACTCCGCGTTTTCCCAAAAAAGTAAGCAGCAAACATCCGTGCGTGAAAAATGGTTCTGAGCCTTCAGAATTTCAACGTGACGAGCGGAGTCTGGCTCCGCTGGTGGAAGAAATGTCACACACACACACTCTCTGAGAGAGAGAGAGAGAGAGAGAGAGAGGGAGGGAGGACGGACTGTAATTCCCCCGCGACGGAGCTGTCGACATAAACAGTTACTTATGAATGGGCTTTTTGGCACGGCCGAACAGCCAGTGGCCATCAGACGCTGCGGAGTCTGCATTTCATGTTGTCGCGTTTTCTTGTCAAACCCCGGGCTTTCCTGTCTTTCACGGGGGGCGAACCAAGCGACTACTGGGGCTTTGCGAAGCCAAGGCAGCCGCTCAATCCGGAGCGCTTGCAGGAAAACCCCGACTGACACTCCCAAGCAATCCTTCCCCACGCGAATCATCACGCCCCCCGATAGACAAAGAGAGACTTTCGAAATCGCTCGACTCTCCTGGGCTTGTCCTCTCGGAAGTCAGTCTCAGATGTCAATAGAACAAGCTTTCCACACATCAAGCGTGCGCATCGAAGCCGAAATGCTGATGCCGTTTCCTTGATCTCCTTTCAAGGGAACCCCATTCTGATTCTGTGTCTGTTCACTTTCCAATGAGTGAGTGAATGTAGTTATGTTAAGCATTTATTTCAAGCTCTTCAGCCGACAAGGCGGGGCTTACTCAGCTCAGTGGGGCTTACTCCCTAGAGGAAGTCTGCACTACACAGGTTTAATTCGAAGCAAGTCTTTAAGCTCAAAGTTGGCAGAATACAACCCATTGGACACCCACCCCCATTTTACAACAGATTATTTTTTATATAAAGTAAGTTTTCATTCATGATTTCTTTTTAAGTTTATACCACCACAGGAGAACGGAGCGGACGCAACACCACCACCCCCAACCAACCACCAGCCCGGCCCAGATGTGTGTTGTTCTTCTGCCTGCGGTTGTCCCTGTCCGCACGGTTTCTCCTGTGACGATCTGGCACTACGTCTTTCTGCGCACATTCGAAAGGGATAGAAATGCAAATTCGTCGTCGTCACAGGACTGCGCTGCAAACGTTCAAGATCAGCGCATTTCCTAGGACAACTTCCGGCGCGTCTTGCAGTTTCACAGCCTACCTGTTTAAAATGAGGGCAACTGAGCAGCTTCCCCCGGGTTTTTTTTTTTTTTTTAACCTGAAGCAAATGCAGTCGTTTTGTTTCACGGGACTTGGATGTGACTCTGACCAGTGAGCTGCTGATTGTCCTGTATGGAGAGCAGTTTCTGTTTTTTTAGAGGGCTGCACGCCCTGGATACTACAGCACACAGCCTAGCAGGGCGAACGAGAAGGTAATAAAGCTGATCTCCTGCAACTTCAAGCCCCCTATACAAGGACTGCACGCACCGATACAAGGGGTTGGAGGAAGACAACAATAGATGCTCAGCCAGCCCTGACCAACTGGGTGTCAATCCGAAACACAATGGGACTAGGCCTTCTTTCTGGGAAAACAACTGCACACACTTCTTCTCAGGGGGCTTTTTGCCAATACCAAACGACGGCGCATAGGATGCGCTGCCCTGCCGCTTCCTCCGTTCTTCAGGCCCTTCCACCTTCTGTGCTCTGCGCTGAAACAGGAGCCAATGGAATGTTCTTAAAGGAGCCGAAGGAGTCAGACTGAGAATGTGCTTTTTCGAAGGAATGGCTTTTCTAACTGCCATGATACGCACACAACGTCCTATTCTCTGAACGTAGGCCTACAGGATCCATCCCGGGGTGATTTAGCCCGTCAGGTTTTTCCTCACTATGTCAGTTTGCTCCTGCAGCAATGAACTCCCAAGGAAGTCAGACTGTAGAGTCACTCATACTTTTCACAAAGAAAAGATAAGGATATGAATAATCATAATATCTCTAAGAAAATTATCAACATAAATTCCATGTAGTTCTCTTACAGTTCTCATAAATGTTAATATCATATAGATTTAGATATAATATATGCAAAATCCAGATGCTGTGTATCTAGCATATTGTATGTATGCCCTTTGTGTGTGTGTGTGGGGGGGGGGGGGTTGCGGGTTTGGAGAATTGCATTTGTATTTTCTTTGTACACACCAAGAAACCTTAAAATCTTTACGTTTGTTTCATGCTGTGGAATCTTTTCGTGGTTGATTATTAATACACAGTCAGTCCTATGAAAAATTATTGTACTCGCTCACTGACTTGGATAAATATGCAAGGAAGTTATAACCCTATTACAGTTACTTGGGAATAAGCTCCATTACACTCCATAGGGTTTGTTTCTGAGCCGCCCTAATGTACAAACACAGATATTTTATAGATCACAGTGGGAAAAGCATGCTGGTTCATTATCCGGAGGGTTTCCGCCCAATATAAACATATAAAGACTTTGCACAGCACTTATCAGAGACTAGTCAAAGCAAGAGATGCCGGCTGCTTTAAAAACACGTTATTTGTTAGAGCTGCATTGAGTTGAAAGGGGACTTCCGCCCAAATAAGTGTGCTTCTTATTTGAGGCAACCCTATGGGTGCTTACTCGAAAGTAAATTGAAATGTGTTCAGTGGATCTTAATCATGTAAGGGTGCAATCCTATTTTTTATTTTTCACATTTTTATACTGCCCTTCCTCCAAGGAGCTCAGAGTGGTGTACATATTTCCTCCCCTCCTTTTTGTCCTCAGAACAACCCTGTGAGGTAGGTGGGGCTGAGAGATAGTGACTGGCCCAAGGTCACCCAGGAAGCTTCGTGGCTGAGCGGGGATTTGAACCTGGATCTTCCAGGTCAAAGTCCGACTCCCAAACCACTACACCATCCTGGCTCTCCTAACCACCCTTACAATCCTAAACACCCTTACAAAAGAGAGAGCCTATTGAACTCTCCAAAACTCACTTCCGAGTTCTGATTCATCCCTTTCTTCCCTCTTTTTAAAGGAAGTATCGATGTGGGCCCTATATAGAGAAGTTCAATTCCCATAATTCGTGTATACATAGATATATGTAGTAGGGGATCCCCGGATTGCTATAGATTCCCTTTAGCAGGAGAGAGAGAGAGAGAGAGTTTTTCGACCCGGAGTAGCTTCCAAACTGGTGGAAGAAATGGTAGAATCATTAACAAACCTTTGACGACCACAAAATTAAGCCAAACAATCAAAATAGATTATTTTTTAGGCTGTGTAGCACGCTGAGGAGTAAACCACACAGATTCTAACTGGACTTACTTCCTGGTCCGTATGTTTAGGAGGATTGCAGCAGCCGGGCACACTAACCCACGTGAAACACTTGAGAATCTCTCAAGGTGGATTTCGTGCTTTACTCACTTCCCCATTGGAATCTATGAGATTTACAGCCCGTCCCTACGCAGGTCCACTGGGTTCTCTCTCAAGTCCCAGGGAATTCAGGGGACGACTTGTGCCCGAGTAGATGTATAGAGAACTGCATCCTTCATATGCAAAGCAAGGAGATTAGATAGGGGGGGGGGAGGGTGAGCCTTCGAGGCGAAGAAGAGAGAATTCGTGTATCTCAATGCTAACTGTGCTTGTTCGGAAGTGTGTATCGTGTGTCCCCCCCCCCCCCCATTAGTTCCAAAGTTAGGATTTATGCCGCACGTCATTTCAATCATCTGTGCTCGTCAGTAAGGGATCTAGGGGACCCACCCTGCCACCCCCCTCTCCGTAAGCAATGTGGGCTGCTTTAGAAAGAGATCATTAGTTCCGTCTCTATAGCCCGATCGCAAGAAGACAACTTGGAAACCTACGATTTAGGAGGGAAGAGGACGGTGAAATTGACAAGCGAAATAGAAGGGCGGGATTCGGCTCCCTACATACACTTTATACAAAAGTCACATCTCACTGATTTCAAAGGAATTTAAGTTTCGTCTAAGTAAATCTGTTTAGACTCGGTGGTGTGTGCAAATGACTTCCACCTGTAACCCGATCCAGGCTGGGTTTTTTTTTTCCCCTTCTCGGAAGTAGATGCGACGACGGATAGGAAGAGGGAACTGACTCTCTGTTGACTATTTATAAACGGGAGAACAAGCTTGGAGAAATTTTGAAGATGCTCCCCAAATAGTTCAGATCTGCGTTTCGTTCAAAAAGGGAAACGTTTTCCCTTTGCTAAGACCACCGCCAGGAAGGGAAGGGGGCGTCCCAACCTGTTGAATGCCAAGTTCACACAGGTTAAGGATGAGGGGGGGGGGGCCGGGGGGTGGTGGCTGCTGCCGTTCCCTTCCCTGACGTCTCTGGTTTGCAGGAGAGATAGATCCGTCTCCCTTTTCCCAGCGCGACGGCTGGGAAATGCCGCAGAGTCTGCGGCATTTCCCAGCCGTCGCGCTGGGAAAAGGGAGACGGATCCATCTCTCCTGCAAACCAGCTGCACTCTTTAACTGCGCAAAGGAAATCCCTTTCCTGCTGCTTTAAGTGGAAATCTCGCTCTATAAAGTTGCAACCATTTAAAAAATGCCGGCAAATGTTTTTTTTTTAAAGGGGATTGAAATCTTTCAGCTGTCATGGAGAACCAGAGTCTTGCATAAATATATTCAAGCGAGGTTTTATTATAATGCTATTATATCCAAGGAAATTAAACACTCTGCCATCGTCTGACAGCGAAAGGCAAAACTTTCCTGGCAGAAAAGACACGCTCGCTCCTTTTTTTAGATGACTTAGGTTTGAATAAGCAAGAACCTCGTAAAGGGGAGAGAGAGAGAGAGAGAGAGAGAGAGAGAGAGAGAGAAACCCGTGTTCCTTAAAAAATGCGCTGCCCATCTTTTTTTTTTTTAATTATTATTCACAGCAATGAGATCGGTTTGTTTTAAATAACAATATTTTCCTTGAAGTGTAATGGGAGTGGCTGAGACACTTTTTTTTAAGAGAGTGATTTGCTTTTTAATGACTCTGAATAGCGCTATATGCCAAATAAAGGTTCTGAATCGGTCTCTGAATAGCCGATTTGGGGCTATCAAGGTGCTGCTGCGTTAAATAGCAGAGTCCCCTGAAAACATGGGGGAGGGAGAGAGGGAGAAAACAAAACACAAGATCAGAATGAAAAATGAGCAGCCAGCATAATCTCCCATCGGTGAGCCAAAAAATGCAATAAAGCTAATTTAAGACTGTCAAAACTTCAAAGCTGAGAAAAGGAGCTGCTAAAATAATGTCTCTTGATAAGGAAATAATAAACACACTCGCGCGCGCGCACACACACAAATACCCGCACAAAATGCCTACTCAATAAACTCCCCTGGATCTCGGGGTCTGGGCTATATTTTATTTGGTGATGAAAGCACTTTGATGTCAGTGTATTCCAAACAATTATTATTATAATTTGAAACAACCTGGTGTTTTCCATTACTAACGGCTTACGCTTTGAAGTTACACCTCATAATTTCTTAAATTAAATAAATCATTTTAAAGTTTGCACTGGGAGCCTTTTAATAGCAGAGAAAGGAATATCATTATCTTATTGAGAGGCAATTGCCGCGGCTCCAGTTTGGCTGTAGCTGGGGGCAAAGTGGTTCCCTCGAACAGACATACTTTATTAGTCTCCCATAACTCTTGAAAGAACATTTTTATATTTTCTTTGATTCTGCCCCCTCCCCCCAGCCCGCTCTTGTTTTCAAGCTGTCCCAACCTTTAATTACTGTCTAATATGAAAAGCATTATTTTTTAATGCTGTGTAATTTACCAGAGGCAAGAGGCCAAGCTAACAATGGTTTATAGGGCTTGTTGTTGTTTCACACGGGGGGCAATAATGCGGCGGCGGACCGGCTTGTCATGGGTGGTTGCACTAATTAAGACAGTGGCTGGGACTCCCGGGAGGGGAGGGGGCTTCGTCTTGAAGCCGACGGGGGCGGAAGGCTTTGGAGAAGGCCGGCTCCTGCTGACGCCCTCCCCCGCCTCGCTTTCTTGTCCCCCTACACCCCCACCCCTCGATTTTCTGCTCTCCTGTTGTTTTGATCCCAGTTTAAAGTCAGTCAGCAGCTCCTGCTTCTTTCTTCAGGACCGACTAATGGTAGGAAAAAGAGACTGGAGCATCTCAGACGGATCCGTCAGAGTGCAGATATCTTGGCCGTTCTTACTCAGGAGAAGGGCCCCGGGCCCCACTGGGCTGAGTTTGTCCCTCCGCGATGGCTGACCCTCCAAGGATGAAGTTCACTGGTGGGAAGGTCATCAACGCTTCCCCCTGACCTTCCACGGGCCCAGTTCTCACAGTCAGCGGCCTCCCCCTTTGATATTTCACTAACAGGCAGCAGTTATTCAGAGCAGAGGTATATTGCCTCTGTGCCTGGAGGTTCTATTTAGTTATTGTTCATAGCCATGATGCAGAGACCATTTCCGTGGCTTGAAAGTAACACATGAAAGTAACAGACAGCTTCAGATCTGAAAAGTTTCCTTGAGAGTATCTTGATTTATTGTTTTAATTTTTTAACGAATTATTCAACAGTTACCTTACCCATAATGTTCGGTGGCACATTTTTCCTCTTTTCATCTGAATCCATCAGGCAGCCCTTGCTGCAGTCCTACAGGAGCCACAGTTTGATTTCTTCTAGCAATTTATGAAAGTGTGAAGTTGTTGTTGTTGTTAACAGTATTTATATACCGCTTTTCAACAAAAGTGGTTTACAGACAAAATCAAATGATTAAATGGCTCCCTGTTCCCAAAGGGCTCACAATCTAAAAAAGATGCAGATGTCCTATTATTCATGCAGTGGACCATTTGCCAGAAGTAGGAATTAGGGTTATATTAGGACCTAGAAGTACAGTATACTGCCAGCGTCCCTGGGCATGGCCTGATGGTAGTGTTTGAGATGGGCAGCGTTCGGCTGCTGGACACTGGGGGGGGGGCAGTGTGTTGTCTGGTCACCTGAAAGACCTTTTACCTTGACCTCTCTGTGTTCCAAGAAAGGGGCGTGGCTCCCTGACTCTATTTCCTCCTTCTCCTACCCTTCTTAGCTCTCTTCTTCTTCTGATTGACAATGAGGTAAGATGTGCCATGCTTGGGCTCTGCTGCCCAGCGGCCATCTTACAGCACACCTCATGCAGGGAGCGCCAGGAGAAGGGGTGCTCCATCCTAAGTTAGAGTAACCACTGGTTTTAACCAGATGCTGTATATATGAACTGAACAGTGAGTAAACTATTTTCTTTTGCAACTTCACTCAGCCTATGCCTCATGTGTTTATTTAGCTAAGTATAGCAGTCTGCCTGGGTGTAAGGCCGAACAAAACTCAAATAACCCCAGTAGGTAGATGATGCAGCTACTTTGCTAGATCTAAGCAGGACTAGGTCAGTGCCTTCTAGTAGGATGACTGCCTGGGAACCCCTATTTGGGGGTCCCCAAGTAGAGTCCCATGAAGGAGGAAAGGCAAGGACAAATACATAAAGATGTATGAAAGATTGTGGCTAATACTGTACCAGTTCATAGAGGTGGATTGGAAGATGAGTAGCCAGCGATAGTTCCCATGAAGTACAGGTGAGTCTAATACAAAGAAGGCCCTTGCTTTTAATATAAAGAAACGGGAAGATCGTCTTCTAAAATATTAACTTGGTTTTAACTTTGTAAGCCCCGTCTTGAGTGCCCTGCTGGGAAATAAACAGATTAAACAAACAAACGAACAGTCAGCACACATAAGGTAAGGAGGGGATGGGACTACAAAGGAAACCAGTTATTGGATGCTTTAAAAAGCAAGAAACATGAGTGATATGCTGGGTCTGAGTGTGAACCACATGTAGGACACGTGCTTTAAATACACGTGTTAAGTCCATTAGTTCCAGCGAGGGGGTGGAGAATGGAATAGGAAAAGACATATTCCCCCAACCAGACTGGCAGTTTTTGAAAACAAGAGTTTTCAGGTTACCCTCAAGCGAGTCATTTTAATAAAGTCAGAGAAATACCAGTCATCCAACTAAGTCGATGCCCTAAGATGAGACGAGTCTCTCTCTCTCTCTCTCTCTCTCTCTCTCTCTCTCTCATTTTTTCTTTCAGACATTACACCCAACAAATCTAGTTTTGCCACCACTCAGTGCCCATTCAACAGGGAGCTGCAGCCAACACTGTATCTCTAACAGATGTACCTGTATGATGCACGTGCCTTCCCACACCCACGAACCACATCTATACTTCATACGTTTTGGTGTCTCCTTAACCATCTTTGGCACAGCCTTAAAACCCTTACGATGTGATGCAAGATGCATATCCATCCCTTTTCTTGGAAACCTTCCAAAGAAGAGAATTTTTTCAGCGTTGACTGGGTGAAAAACAACCGTCTGGTAGCAACTTAAAAGAGTCGCCAGCTTATTTCAGTGTGAACTTTCCTGGACTAGAGTCCATTTCATCAGATGCAAAAAGTGGAAGCCGCCCCTGCATTTGTTCAAGCGGACTGTAGCCCAGGAAAGCTCAGACTGAAATACTGTGTAAAGTGGTGACTCTTTAAGATGCTGCAGATTCTTTGCTGCTGCTGCTTGTGCACCAACCAACCCACGCTGGCTGGCTGGCTGGCTGGCTGGCTGATATCCCCCTGGAAATCTGTTTTGCTTAGCAATAGATGCGCACCAGTGAGGGCAGGGCGTCACTGGCTGCTTTATTCCCTGCTTATCATGGGTTTCCTTCCCAGGAGGCATCTAGTAGTTGGCCCACTGTGGGAAACAAGATGGTGGACTAGATAGGCCTCTGTCTGATCAGATCCAGCAGGCTCGCTCTCTGGTTATTATGTCCCTTATTATAATAAGCGGCGCTTGTGCAGAAATGCGCGAGAGGAAATTGACCGACGAAGGAACGACTAGGGCCCCGCCGAGAGTGTCAAGAGAGGGGCGCGACCAGTTAAGAACTTCTGCTGCTCTCGCCCATCTCCACCCCGAAGGAGGGACATCGCCGTCTTGACACGCACTATTGACGTCTCTCTCTTGGCCCTTGAGAGAGTTTATTTGCTTAAACTACTGGGGAAAGGAGCTAACGATGGAACAAACACTCTTAACAAACAGTCGACAGCTTTATGGGTAGACCGAGTCCCCTTCCCAGGGGGACGTGTGTGAAGAGTGTGTCCGAGCCTGGTAGCCTCCCCCCCCCCCCCCCCCCCATGCTTCAGGCAGGCATCGTTCAATTTCACTTTTTGCTTTTGGTCTTTGAAACTACTATAGTCAGGCTATGGGTTGGACTCCCCCCCCCCCGAGTCACCCAGGGGTTTGTTTTATGGACGGATTGCTCTCTTTCTCTCTCCCCACCCCTCCCTTTTCAGCTCTTTTAAAAGTCTAATCTGCCCAACTCCATTGCTATTTTTCACGCCGGACTCCTGCATTTCTCGGCTAAGCCCTTTTCCTTTTTGATGTAGCGAGTCAATTGAGGAATGCCGGTCTCGGTTATCAATCACCCAGCTGGGGCTTAAAGGGCTCCGGCTAATCAGATTTAATTGCTCATGTAGCGCCACTCCTGCCCTGGGCCACGACCGACTTGCTCAATTAAACCCCAAATACCTCCAATCAATAAATAAGGAACGACAACACGTTTAAGGGATTTATCCAGCCCAAGAACTGAACTGGAAACGGATTACAACCAAGAAGGGGCCTTTCATAATTAAACATACCCCGCTTCCAAAACGCAACAGGGGGGGGGGGAAGAAAGAAAGAAAGACAATCTTTCCTATTGGAGTTAATATATGCACCTGCTCTCTCAAAAGGTACTTACTTTATTATTATTATTGCTATTCGTATTACTTTTCTGCCATCTGCAAATAAGGAGATCAGTGGAGGTCAGTCTCAAATGGGGAACCATCTACATAGGATCACTTTTCTTTTTCTGGCATAATCCTGGGCTCCTCATCTTTTCTGAGTCCTGATTCAGACGTTCTGGCATCCATGCTGAAATCCAGCATGCTTTGGATAGATAGTCCACTTACATGAGCATGGCTATGTTCTCGCAATACAGTACTCCCCCCATATCCGCTGGGGATATGTTCCAGGCCCCTCCGTGGATACTTGAAACCATGGATAGGAGCGAACACCCCCACCATGGTTTCCTGAGGGGCCCCCGCCCTGCCTCCCCTGTGGGCAGGCATGCGTGCGCCCCCAGCTCTTATTTTTCTTTCAGCAAGCTTTGTTTCTTCCTTAAAACAAACAGAGAAGCAGCCTCCGTTGCAGGCAAGTAGAACGAGACTAAGTCCTAGAGAGGCTCTGCAAGGTTTCCTTGCAGAGCCTCTCTAGAAATTAGTCTTGTTCTACTTGCCTGCAATAAGCAGCCAGAGGCTGCTTCTCCTGTTTCTTTAAGGAAGAAACGAAGCTTACTGGGAAAAAGGTAAAAGCCTGGGGGGGGGGTCCCCACGATCTGTGGGTAACTGAAACTGTGGATAGTGGATCAGTGGATATGGGGGCCCACCTGTATTTATGTATTGATTTATGGAGTATCTACCGCTTTTTAGCAGAAAAGTTCTTGAAGTGGTTTATAGTAAAGGAAGAAGACAGTTTCCTGTCCCAAAGGAGCCCACAATCTAAAAAAGGGCAAGGCAAAAAAAAAAAAAAAAAAAAAAGGAGATACCTGCAATTGCTGGGAGGGCTGTGAAGCTTGGACGGCTAGACAGAGTTACTCTCCCCCTCCTAAAGAAAGTCACCACTTTAAAAAGGGTGATTCAATATCTGTATTCCCTTCATAATATTACCCTTATCATGATATTTCAACCCATCTACATTCTCCTAGTATCTTAACCTTGTTATATCTTGTCCTGCATTCTCACACTTTTAAAAACCCATTTCTACCAAATTAGCAACATTTTCCCCTAGCAAACACACATGTGCAAGCATTAAATTACCTGCATTTAAATAGATCGATCCTTTTGTGACAAATACTTTCTACTGAGTAATGTATATGAATATGCAGGAACAGCTGACTATTACTGCAGTTTTAAGACTACAAACCCCTAAAATGCAGTGTAAGTCTGATCAACCTCTCTCTCTCATCACCACCACCACTGGGATTTGTAGTAAATAGATACTGAGAACATCGTAATACCTGCAAACAGGTAGATGGATTGTCTGAAGAAATCTTCTCCTTAAAAGAAGTGAAATTTGACACCCAAGTCAGAACTGGTGCCTCGCTTGTGGTGGTGGTGGGGCTATTAATACAGTTTTAAAATTAACCTTTCCACCCCAATCCAAAGGGCTCTTCACATTGGCAGAATGCACATTCTGCCAGTGCTGGCTGCTGAAAAGCAGTCGTAAAGCATGCTTTGGTAGCGTGCTGAGTAGCACGCTGCCTGAGCACCAACACAGTGGCGTCGCTAGGGGGTGGGGGGCCCCCAGGGCGGAGGGCGTGTGGTGACAGGATTGTACTTGCCTCCTGGACGCATCACCTGGTTGTCCCCTTCGCCGCCGCTCCTGTTAATTCACGCCGGCCATCTTTTCTTCATCCTTTTTTTCGCCCATGCTCCCAGAAGCTTTGGCTCTAAAAAGCCTTGAAAAACGGTGTGTGTGTGTGTGTGTGTGTGTGTGTGTGTTTCAAGCTGCGCCACCACAGAAATTTGGCAGCGGCGTGCAAAAATGATGTCATGCCCCCTGGGGGCATGGCTTGTGGTGTCACATGGGGGGGGGGTGTCGCGTCGGCGGCCCTCCACAGGTGGTGTAGGAATGAATGCCACTGCACCAGCAGGGAGTTGGGGACCTTCCCCATGTGTCATTGAACTGCTGGTCACCCACCAGAGCAGGTAAACTAGTGGGGGAGGCAGGAAGGGGTGGAGGAAGGGTGGAATGTGGTGGGGGAAGACAGAACAAGGTTGGACGGGGAAGGACAGAATGAATGGGGAGGCAACAGGGCAGCGGATGGGTGGATTGGGCTCAGGAAGGAGGCAGGTTCAGTAGCTGTGGTGCCCACCAAATACTGATCCCCTTCCTGGGCCCAATCCACCTGCACAGATCAACTTGGACATGTGCCAGCTGGTGTAGGTCCGAGTTGACCCATTGTGGCTGCTGGGAGCAAATGGTTCACCCTGAGGAGGCCTCCAGAGGCCAAAACTCCCCTTTGGGGTACAACAGTAGGCATGTTGGCACTGCTGCATCTCCGCAGGGGGAAATAGGATTGGTCTGTAGATTATGTAATCCCATGTATGTTTACTCAGAAGTAAGCCCCATGTCCTTACCCCCTTCTGACACCACAATCCTATGCATGTCTGTCTATACAGAAGTAAATTCCACTGAGTTCAATTGGATATACTCCGAAGTAAGTGTGTATATACGACTGTGGCCCATCTCCTTAAAATTGTGGTTTTACAACAGTCTTTCAGTTTTTGAATCACTGTAGTGGTGGATATAGCACGCTGGACTAGATGTGAGGATGTCCCACTTTCTTACTTTTCTATATCTATATGAAGAAATGGGCATGCTAGGCCTCAGTTTAGAAATGGGCATGCTAGGCCCTGCTTAAGAATAGGTTAGGTTCCAGGGGTCTGTTTGTAAGTTGTTTTGTTCTTAAGTCCAACAGTACTATTATCAATAGTGAACATGCTGTGAAATATATAAAGAATGTGTTTACAGTACATGACATATGGCCAGGCATATTTGTATCTTGAAAGTTTTTAAGGTGAATGTTCTTCAATAGGGGAGCTTCTGTACATCTTCATGACCTACACATCCACATGATTTATGGATATGGTTGGCATTACCCAGTCATTCCTTAACATATGCATTCTTGGATGCTGTTGACTGAAAAGCGACTGGAAACTTCAGAAGAGCGAAAGATCTTATTATTGGGACATCCTCCCTTCTTGCATAAGGCACTGTGTAATTGTCATACATTTCTCAATCCTCTTTCAGGGGTAATTTACCAGCAACAACCTCCCCTACCAGTCTTAGAATGATGTGATCCTGCTTATTTGGAAGTAATGCCTAAATCAGTGATGATTATGTCTAAGTGCAGGGATTCATATATCAAGCATTCTCCACAATTAGCTCCTGTTTGTGCGAGTTAATAAGCTGGATTTGAGCACCATACAAACACTCTTTGCAATCAGTGGTTGGCACCAGGACACCTGCTGCAACACTGCCCATCCCGCACACACATATATATATTGAGATAGAAGAACACTGTGTACCATTTCTAGTGTGTGCTTCTTAGGCAGTATCTCAGCACAACTCCACATTAAATATATACTCACTCGGGCAACCCAATCATGTGTATGGATACCCATCCAGCCTAAAGGACCAGCTGCGGTATCCTGTGGCTGTCCCAGACTGCCCCATGGCAGCCTGGAAGCACCTCGGGGGAAGTGGACGTTCATCCCCTTCCCAGGTGCAAGGAGGCCCAGGCCCTATGGATCTACTCAAATGTACGCCAGCTCTGAAGCTGACGTACATTCGAGGCCGGGGCGTATGGGCAAACCAGGCTGGGAGAGGGATTGGGATATCAACGGAGCTCATCACCGATATCCCTGCCCTCTCCCTGCCCAGTCCGCCCTCCCCTTACCCCTGCACTGGCTGGTGCAGGGCTTACCTTCTCTAGCGGGCGTGAGGATGGTCCACTGGGAGAGTAAAGGCTACTGGCCTTTGCCCCGGTGGCCCTTACTCTGAAGAAGTCGCAAATGGACTTTCTGGCGTGTTTGTGACACGCTAAAGCTGCGGAGCATGTGCTCCACCGCTCTTGCATTATAAAGGATGGAGCTGTCAGTGTAGAAGGACTACTACTGCAGGAGGACCAAGAATGACAAGAGTTGAATAGAGTCAGTAGCAGAGGAATGCCTGGGGCGGGGGCGGCCTGTCCCCGGGCAGCACCTGGGGGGCAGCACACCAGTGGTGGTGGTGGAGCTTACAGGTGGCAGCACAGATGCGAGCGGACAGGCGGTGGCAAAAAAGACGTCTGCTTTTTGGCCCGCCTGCCTGGAGCAATGGTTGAGCCTTTTGGCTCACGTTCCAGGTGGCTGCAGAGTTCCAGAGGGCATCAGTGTTGGGCGGGGTGGTGGTGGTGGTGCACGCCCCCCCCCGGGGGCGAGGCTACGCTGCTGAGTAGAGTAGACCAATCTTCATTAGACTAATGTCATCAATAATTCCTTTGCTCCACCTATGCCAAAATGAATGTGCTCCCCCCAAATTGTCCTTATTTTTCTCCTCTGTGAGTTCTGATGTTGAGTATTCACTGGCTAGTTTTTGAATATTCAACTATTTGCTGAATATTTAATATCTGCATTTAACATCTAATGATGCTTGATTAAAATATTTGATAATTGATAGTATTTGAAAGTTGACATGTAACAGTATCTACTATATTTGACAGTGTTTTTATAGAAATATAATAGCCCTTCATATTTGGCATTTGATCATTGGCATGTAATACTACTGAATATTCCACTGTATTTTGTTGTTGGTATGCAATGGTATTTAGTATGTGTAATGGTCTCTAAGATCTACCCACTGTTGACCATTGAGTAATAGTAGTAATAGTGCTAGATATTGTATTGCAATGCCATCCTTCCAGAAGCTTGCAATTGGCATTAAATGGATATGAGAGGTCAGAAACGTGGACTTAAGTGAGGGAGGGACATGTGGTCGTGAAACAGAGCAATGTTCAGGTCGGACTGATTCAGGAAAACACTATTCAGTGCAATGCATATCTATCAGAAATAGATCTTTCATCATTTTTACACACACACACACACACACACACACACACACACACACACACACACACACACACACACACACACACACACTATTGTGCATGATATTTTTCTTGACAACTTTACATATCAAGGCCTGTATATTGCCCAATATATGCCAAGCAAATATGTAGGTGTGCTAAACACAGAATTATCCGTCTTTTCTATTCAGAATGTCATTTTCTTCTCTTAAAAAAAAATATCAACATCCTTCCCACAGCATACTCTTTGGTTCCTTTTCTGTTTAAACCATCATAATAACTGACTGATCAAATTACACTAAACTTGCCGAAAGCACCTGTGGCATGTAGGAAGCCTCTGGAAGTCAGGAAAAAAGTAAAATGACAGATGGGTTGTAGTCTTTCCCTTCGGATGTGTTTGTAATTGACAAATGCTACCTTGGAGCAGCCAGTGTGTTCTGCTTGCAGGAAAAGCTACTTTCCCCCACACCTTTTTTATTTCTTCATTTTGCAAAACTGCCTCCTCAGCAACTCTCCTGTTGTGTTTTGGGACATCCATGAAGGTTCAGTTTTCCCTGTGTTGAACACACAGGAGAAAAGAATGAAAATTAAAAATAATGTGGAACATAATATGTAACCTGAAGGATAGTCATTGGAGGTAACTTTGCTAGGAAGTCATAATATACCAGGAGAGGATGTGATAGGCTGGTGATTTACAGATGGTTTTATGTTAAGCTAAACCCTGTCTAAAATGAGTAATAGAATCAGTGCTGGCTGTTTGGTGGCTTAATACACTTTTCTTGCAGCTCCGTAGAGCAGGAAAACTGGCTAATCTGGATTATCACTCTTCTTAACTCTTGCTGTGTATTATTCCATTAGTAACTTTCTTCCAGCCTACAAAGTTTGATTTTCTACGGGTTGTATCCTAAGAAAGTTACAGCACAATCCTAACCAACTTTCCAGCACCAATATAGCGCACACTGCATTTTGCGCAGGGCGCAATTGCATTTTGCAGTCTGGGGGCAGTCATGGAGCCCTCCTCAAGGTGAGGGAGCCCCTTACCTTGGGGCTGCATTGTGGCTGCACCGGCGCTGGAAAATTGGTTAGGATTGTGCTGTAGTCGTGATTCAAGAAATTCCCAGTTTCCTACGAGGAAGTCAAGTGATAGCCCTTGAACATGGGCTATATCAGCATGTGTGTGATGCTCCTTTTAGAAGCAGCAGGTCACCAGAGGACTATGAACTAACTAGTCCATCATACGAAGAGATGGTTTGAGGCGACCCAGAACTGCAAGTTCTTTCCTATTCTCAGCCCACAGGAAACACAGCACTTGTCCTGATGTGCCACCTCTTGTAGGCAAGTCACACGGGCGTCTTCCTTATCTTCTTCCTAATGCTTCATACATATGGAATTATTAGGGCTGGGTATACAACCTTGGGTAAGACCCGAGAAGGCCTACAGTGAAACCAGTAAGAGTCTCTTGGATGTACCTTGTTTGTGCTTGGAGCATTTTGCCAAGTCCAGGAGAGAAACTGCAACTTCCTTTTTTTCTTTTCTTGAAGTGATAATGGTGGTTTGAAATGTCCATGAGTCATTGGGGTAATTGCTGTTACTTTCAAGAATGCACAGGAAGAAAAAGGGATATCTGCTGTCCTCATCTTTAGTACCTGTCTGACAATGAGGCTGTCACAGAGACAGTTTGAGGTTAACAGCTTCACGGATGACATTAATTCTGAACAGTGGCAGCCTTAATGCTGTCCCAGTTGCACGCAAGTCTTTACCGTAATTAGAAGCTGGAAAGATCTGGTTTGTCTTCCTCCAGATCATGCTGCCAACATTTTGAATATATCCAAAGATTGAGGAGATAAACGGATGAATGTCAAGAAATTAAGGGTACAGTCCACTAAAAGGTCCTCTTGCACAAGTCTCTTAGAAGTGGGAGTAGCACAAGAGCAGCACGATTATAGTGTTTGCAGACCTCACTTTCACTGCAATTAAAGTTGCACAATAGAGCTCTTCAAAAGATTATAACCTAAATCTTGGAATGCTGGGTTCGCACAACATCATCAGGGGTCTGATGGGTCTGATCAGGGGTCAAAATCAGGGGTCTCTTGATTAGATCAGTACATCTGAGGCTGTTTCTAATAGGTATAAATAAAATAAGCATCCTAAAGAAATGTTCTGTTCTCGGAACGTAATACGTAATGCCTTTATAGTTGGGGGATGGGACTGGTTTCCCTTTTTGGTGGATCTGCCCTTGGTTGATGTGAAGGAGACCCCAGAACACCGGATGGATTCATTGCATCTGATGGTGGAAATGTGATGTAACTCCACTGCATCCTGATGATGTGTGTGCTTGACTGGAGGTATTCTACTAGTGTAAATAACTTCTCTTGCTTCAGGATAGTTATTACTGATGGTACACCACTGGTAATCACTAAGCTGGAATGCTTACACTTCGTAAACACTCCAGCATAGCAATTACTGGTAGTCTACCATCATTCATATCTACAGTGGTATTTGGTCATGTATTTGTGGCTCAAAATAAAATTGCGCACTCTGTACTTCCTCAAACCACATTCCAGTGGTGGGAATGCTGAACTTTCTCTCACACTTTGGTAATAGAGAGCATATTAATAATCATTTCAAAATGTAACTCTAGGTTACTACTTCTGAGTCCTTGCCTATGATGTCTGCCCTCTCCTGCATTCCTTTCTCAGCATAACAACAATCTTGCAACATGGGGCTCAAAACTCTGTAATTCTGTTTCTTCTCAGTTCTCCGGCGTGCACCTAACAGGAACGGCCAACTCCCTACTAATAATAGTACCTGTAGTAATAGTAGAACTAATACTTAGACTTTATCTAGCATATTTTAAGTTGCCTTAGAACAGTTTTGATCTCTTCAGGGGATGAGGCACAGCACACTAATTCTGTGGATGCACAGGGCATGTATTCTCTGGCGTGGTGCTGGATTTATGGAACTCCCTGCCCAGAGAGACCTGCCCAGGACCTTCATTAAATGTCTTGAGATGGGCAGTATAATAATAATAATAATAATAATAATAATACAATATAATATAAAATAAGCCACTTAAGGGCTAGTGTGAACTTTCTGTTTTCAGTGCTTTCATTTGCACTTTGAGTTCGGATTTCCAATTGGTTTTATGAGCTGCCTTGATTATCAGCTGGGTAGAAAGGTGGGCTAGAATTAAAAAAAATAAACTAAGAAGATTTCTATGGAGCAAACTAACCCCCAAAATGGAAAATTTGGCCTTAAAAATTTCCAAAACAGGTTCTGCATTCTAATAGAGTCCTAATTATAAATGAAAAGGGGAGAGAGAGAGAGAGAGAGAGATTTCTTTTTTGGTTTTCTTGTAGACTGCAAGGGTTTAGTTGGGGGGGGGCACTTGAATCCTTTGCAAAAGGACCTTAGCCAAAAAGCATCACACTTAGCAGGAGCAGAGGTGAAACTAGACTGGAGCAGAGGCAAGTAGTTCTGCAAGACTCCATTAAACTGGAGTCAGCGGCCCCTCCCCTTTGCTGTTGGAGCCATTCCGGCAGCGACGGGAGTGTCCTGCGTGTTGCCATTGCCGCCAGAATGGCCATTAAAGGGCCAGGAGCAATCATGTTGAAAGGTTGGCCGCCCCCGCTCTAGCCACAGCACTGCATTGCATTGCATTGCACAGCCTTGGGTGACCTTGAGCAATTCCCAAATGCATTCAGAATTCTGATTAGTTTATACCTGCCTGCACCAAGTGCAAACAGTCTATTTTCTGAAAGTCACCCAGGTCTCAGGTTGCTTAAAATAGGGAAAGAATGAAGGCCATAGGCTTGGAAAGCAAAGTGGCCAGGTAGGGAGGAAAGATGAACCTGGCATTTAGAAGGGCAGAGCTTTTGTTCTATGCTTTTAGCAAAGTGATGATTGCCAGGTCTCCTGGGGCTTATCATAATCTGCAATGCAGAGGCCTTGAAGCACAAGGATTTCTTATTACATTTATACCCCACCACCTTTCTTCCATTATGGAATTCAGGGCAATATGATGGGGTTCCCAGGCTGTCACCAGACCTAGACCTGTTCAGCTTCAGCAAAGTGGCTGCTGTACCATGTACCTCCTGCAGACCATGCCCTGGGCTGCACCTAGTGAGTGGTGTGACTGGCACAGTGGTGTACCTAGGGTCTAGTGCACCTGGGGCCCGAGTGATGATGTCACCACCCCTGGGAGTGACACTCCAGGGGGGTGTTTTTAAAAATAAAATAAAAATCTAGTACTAAACCTGAGCATTACAGTAGGGGGGGGGGGGTTGGTTGCATTTTTTTTTTGCAGCAACAAAAAAGCAGAAGAGGAGGCTGTGCTCCCCTGTCAAAAGGAGAATGAAGCTGGAGAACACCAGGGGCACCTTTGCAGCTCCCTTTGTGGCACCCCCCCCCAGCACCCGCGTCTTCGGCTTCTTTTTCCCAATCGTGGGGAAGAGAAACTGAAGACGAAGCCACCTCCCAGTCGCTTAAACAGCTGCAACCTTTGTCGTTCCCCCTCTGGCTGTGTGGCATGTCGCCCTGGGGTGGCCCGCACCACCGCCCCCCCTAAGAATGCCACTGTTCCTGAGTGGTACATTCTTGCGGGGGGGGGGAAGCATATGGTACAGAAAGGAGGCTCATATGTATTTATGTCCATTTCAAGTTATGTGAGTGTTGATTGTTCTTATTAGTTATGAGAGGGAAGGCACACAACACATGCTCAGAGGCATTATTTTCTCATTAATTCAGACATGAAAGCAAGTCCTTGTGTTGTATTTCCCATGACTAGAAGTACAGAACTTGTCATGAAACAGGCAAGCAGTAAAAGACTAAAATAACTACAACCCCTTGATCTAGGCATTTAATGCATAATATACTCAGTCTTTAGTTGAGGCTTCCTCCGAGTCACAAGAGGCTCAGAAGAACTGATATTTTATGTAAATATTCCCAATGCAGTCTTGAGAAAGGTGTTATTATACACTCTGTGTGAATTTTGTCTTAATGGATGAACATAGCTGCTTCTTTTTGATTTGCCTTAGTGCATAGATCAAAACAAGTTGCTCTGTTGGTGCAGTAAAAAAAAAAAACACACACCACCACACAGTAAAATTACAACTTTCTTAAGTGTGCTGTGAACACGGATGGTCATATTTGTTCCTAGTAAAGCTGTGCTGTTTTTTTTTTAAGAAATCATCGGTGTGAATTTTATGCACACCACAGTTTGCTTGGTAGGTTTTTTAAGCTAATCATCACCAGGAAGAATTCCCACAGTCTGGTCTGCTGTATGTTTACTTTGTATGTATGTAGTCCCACTGTATGTAGTCCCACTTTGCTCAGTGGAGCTTACTCTCAGGGAAGCATGCATAGGATTGCAGCCCCAATTCCCCAACTTTAGGATTGCCATTTGAAATGCAAAATCCCATGAAAGGTGCAGCCAAGGTTCCGTGCAAAGGAATTATAGACTCACTCTTAGATCACTGGTTGTATTAAAGGCTGCCTGCTAAGAGAGTCAGCTGCTGATGAGAGGGGAAGCTGCTGCCATTGTCCACTGAAATAGAAACTGGCCAGCCAGTAAAAATAACATTTTTCTCCTGCAACTCCTGCCTGACCTGAATTAATCTGAAAATGGCACCTCTGCCTCTGTGAGCTGTACAAAAGAAAGTCATGGCATGGTCACCTCTCTGTATGTATACACAAGCCCTGATTTCACCTTCAGTCATGTGGAGATGAAAGTGGGATTGTGCCCATTGGTTCTACATTCAGCCTTCACTTGTTTAGCAGAAGATGGGACAGGGGTTCAATGCCTGGGCAGCTACACATACATAGGCTCTTCTGCACAACTGTGGCCCCTGTGCAGCCAGAGTTCCCAATTTAGTGTACATCTTCCACTGAATACATGGAGGTTGTTGCCAAAATGTGCAATCCTGTTCCCTCCTTGATGTGCAATCCTGTTCCCTCCTTGATGTGTTCACCTGATTACAGATCCTTAACACTGGTCTCCTCTTTGGCCTCCCAGGCACAGTCCACAAAGTCAAGTTGGTGGACACATTTTCTGAAGTCTAGCAAAACTCTGGGGCAGCAGGTAAGTGTGCTATCCCTCCAACCAACTGTGGCACCCCTGTTGACTACTTCTGTTGCTTGTATGGTTGAGCTGTCCCATTGATTCCTGGGGAAGAGGTTAAAAAAAACCCCACCTTAACACTTGGAGTCGACCCCTGAGATCTGGCAAGCCTTGCAGCAGTCCCTGAATTTTGGTCAGTTATACTGTAATTACAATGTAGTTTTATAATCACACCATTGAGTTTTAAATGAAGCTCTGTTCTATTAATAAACCAATTATATGTCTTTTGTTGCTGCATTGTCTGTGTTGTCCATTTCTTTTCTTATAACATTCAGGCTGCTATCCTATACACACTTTCCTGAGAGTAAACCCCACTGAACACAATGGGACTTACTTCTGAGAAGACATGCATAGGATTGTGCTATCAATCAATGAACATGTGTTTTCCTGTTAATAAACATATAGTTAAACTATTTTATGTTTAACAAGTTCTTGTGAGAAAGAAACAAGTTCTTTCTTTACCGTCGTTCTTGTTCGTTCTTTACTGTTTCAGAGGTTACCAGGTGGTCTATAATTTAAGTTTTGCTTGTTTCCTTAGAAAATCCTACACATTATTAAAATCACGGTACCATTTTTTAAAAAAAAAATCATTGTCAAAAAGTTGTTTAATACGTTTTGGTACAAAAACGACACAGCCAAGAACCTATTATCAGCCCTCTTTGCCCATAGCAGTTAGCATATTAGAGTCATAGGATAAGAACCCTTTCCCAGATACAATCCATTTGCTTTGTACTTCACTTCTAATGGGCAGTTTGGGGAAGAGCATTCCCTAACATGTATTTAAAAGGATCCATTTGAAAGATAAGTCAATTGCAGCTGCTCATTAAACCCAGTGCTTCATGCCACACTGCAAACATATATTTAACTAAGAAAGAAACACTACAGTAGGCCCTCTCTGTTTTCTTCTTTTCTCTGAGATCTTGAAATGTTGTGATTCATCATCATTTCCAAAAGTGCTTCAAAATTATAGCCCAAGGAAGATTGCAAAATACTGCAAGGATCGGGGAACCAAATGCTATCCTATTAACCACACTTACTTCTGGATTTGTTTGATCACTGAACTTACTTGATCACTTTTGGGGGGCAAATATAGTCTCCTAATTTCATTGTTTGCAGGTAGTGGAGGACAGGAAGGCCTGGCGGGATATGGTTCATGGGATCACGAAGGGTCGGACAAGACTTAACGACTGAACAACAACAACAACAATTTCATTGTACATGTATTGGAACAGTCTCCTAGTGCAGTGCTTCTCAAACAATCTGATGTGGTGGACCACCAATTTTTTTCCCAGCGTGCCAGTAGCACTGCCCTAATGCACCTAGGGAAAGTTACAAAATAATGGAACTACCCTAAGGGTGAAAGTAGACATTACTTTACACATATGATTTGGGCTAAGGTCCTTGTATTTTATTCAGTAAAGTGCATTCATGGGTCCCACAGATCAGTATTGTAGCATGAGGAAGAGGGGTTAACCTTTTGTCCCCACCGTGGTCCCAGTCTAGATGAATACCAATGGTGGCTGTCATTTGCCCTGGGTAAAAGCTGCCATCGGCAACGACTGGGATGTTTTTCCAAGGCGAAGAGCAACTGTGGGGTGGGGGGATGGTCCAGAATGGAACTGCATTTGGGAATAGAGGGTTAAACCCCTCCTGCGGTAAGCAATCTGTTTGCGATTTACTTAATTTTTAATTTTTAGGGCATGCTAGCCATAATCATGTGCTTAAAGTAATGTCTAGTTTGACCCTAAGGCTGCAATCTTATATATACTTACCCAGGAGGAAATGCCCTTGAATTCAGTGTTAGTTACTTCTGAGTAAACAGTCTTAAGATACTGTGCTGCACATTGCATGGGAAATAACTACCCAGCGTGACTAATGTTTACAGTGTTAATGTTTGTGAAGGCTGAGAGGCAGCTTCCATAGATGTGCTATGAGGTGGACCATGCGAGGTCCACCTCATAGCACATCCCTAGCACATTGCCAGCTCTTTTGCTGACTCCCAGTTCCTGGGCTTGTAGCAGCAACTTGGATCTGCAGGCATTAGCAGGTAATAACAACAAGTATCTCTATGGTGTGGTTATCTCACATGCTAACTTCTGCAGATCATATTGGAACAGTCTCCTGGAAGCCGTTGTGGGCTCTCTCTCTTTCTGGAAGTTTTCAAGAAGAGACTACACAGCCATACATGACTTCTCAGTCAATCCATACCTTTATATCTACTGTATTTATCGGCTTAGAACACACACCTTCCTTTTGGCCCTGTTGTTCCCAGGAAAAAAGTTCAAAGACCTCCGGAAACATCGGAGGAACTCAGATGTTTCCGGAGGCCTTTGAAGTAGCATCTAGAGTCAGGGCACTTAGCGCAGGCTTTGGACGCCACCAGGAGCCCTGCGCAAACATCGCGATGTTAGCGCAGAGGTCCCTGGTCGTCTCGAGCGCCTGGAAACCTCGCGTTGGAGCTGCTGACTGGGGGCAGTCCCAGCGGGGCCGCAATGCAGCCGGCAACGCGGGACGAAGATTGGAGGCGGTAAACAATGCGGTCAGCGGCCAAGTGGCCCGAAAATACTTTAAAACGGCTGGGGGGGGGAGGGATTTTTTTTAGTATCGACTTACAACACGCACCCTGGTATTTTGAACCATAAATTTAGACAAAAAAGTGCGTGTTGTAAACCGATAAATATGGTTCATGTTTCTGCCCTTCCAAATCAGTATAACCTGTTGGTTGTCCTCCTTCGTGGCAATGGTGGCTCCTAACCCAATGGTGCCATCATCTATGTTGTCTCTCCTTTTCATTTACCTACTGTACCTTTGTGTCTAGACATGTGTGAGATCTGTTAGCTGGTTTATGAAACAGCACAATCCTGTGTAACCTTACATCGGTGTAACAGTAGATGCACCGGTGTAACAGCAGATGCACTGGTGTAAGTGCACTTACACTGGCATAAGTGCACTTACACCGGTCGGTGCATCTACTATTACACCGGTGCAAGGTTACACAGGATTGTGCTGTTACTCTGATATGACTTCAGGGGACCATCACATATCCAAATCTGATTGGCTATAGCCTATAATCAAGGTCTATAATTAAGGTCTATTCAGAGTGAGGGAACTGCTTCCTGATTTGGCTATGTGATAGAATCTCAAAGCTGATTGGTTGAATGACAACATGACCTTATCACATTTCAACATATTCCCTGATTGGATGGGATCATCTGAGGAATAAACTGTTTGTTTGTTTGTTTGACAAATGGTACCAGACCAGTTTCATTTCAATTAAAGAACTGAAGCAGTTGCAAAGATGCAGTGAATAGTACATTAAAACATGAAGGAAGTGTCGGGGGTTTGTAAAAGTTTTGACATACACATCAAAATTCCCTCTTTCACTATAAATATTTTTATGGATAAAAATTCAGCACACAACCCTAGTGATCAATATGCTCCTCATGCATGACAGACTAGCAATATTTTTGTACAACGGCCGCACCCCCAGTATACACCTAATGAGAGAATAGCCAGCATGTTTTGAATGGTGGTGGCTTTTAAAGGAACTAGCTCAGGGATTAAGATAAATCCTCTTTTCACTCAGAAGCCTTCACAGATAATTAATTATCCTATAACAGGATAACTGTAACTATACGTGCATGTGGTCCTGCTATACAGCATAGCATATTTAGCACAGTATTTTTTCAGCTTTGTTGCAATGATGAAAGCAGCTTCTATAGAGATGTTCTCCAAATGTGGGGTGGTGGTTGTGGACTACTCTACAAGTGTTGCCAACGTTCTTACTGATAATACCTGTTCCAGTGCTTGTAATAGCAGCTTGATCTACAGGTGTTCAGGTGATTATGCTTACTGGACAATCATAGCAGGTTATAGTCAAATAAAATATGTTGATCCCTACGATGAAAGAACAGAATATGAAGACATTGTCTCTTACTGGCTTTGATGCTTATTAAAAGAAAACCTCAGCTGAAACATCAACTACACCTGTGCTGGAGGGCTAGTGCATTATTGACAGTATTTAAGGGCCCGTCATCCTCTGGACATATTTGCACTGCTTTGCTTAGTAATCCAAGATGACCTAACTAATTGCTCTGGCTCTTTAAAGGCCAACAATAATTTGCTTCTTAGATCACAGTGAAAGGCAGACCCTATTCATGGATTGTCAAGACTCCTTCTAGAATAAAGAGCCATTGCTTCTGCCAAGGGTAGCACAACTGATTTTGGGTTGATGGTTTGGTGTCATAGAGCAGCCTTGGAAGGAAACACAGCCTTACCCATAGTTACTCAGATGTAAGTGTCACTGAGCTCCATGAGACTTAACTCCCAAGTAAAATCTGTTTAGGACTGCAGACACAGTCATAACCACATGCTTAACTCTCCCATTAAAATAAATAGGCCTTAGAAGAACCTCTGGCTAAGTACTGGGGGGAAAGGTGAACAAATGAATAAACAAAACAGAAGTGCTTAACGTTGATTGGATTATATCTTGACTGAAAGCATATTGCACAACAGGCTTCAGTCTCAAGTGCACTTACATGGGTGTATCATTTCATGTCAGTGGCTGGCCCTTATTTCTGAGAAAATTCTAGGCTAAAATATAAACCAATAAACCATCATAATGACATCTCCGTAGTGGCAATAATGTTAAGAACATAAAAGCCTTGCTGGGTTAGACCAATGGTGCATCTATTCCAGCATCCCAGAGTGGTCAATGAGATGCCTCCAGGAAGCTCACAAACATAGCAGGGCAGCGCAATTCAGTGTAAAGATCCGCAGGCAGCCCTTGGGCCGCCCACTGGATCCTATCCCCGTTCCGGACTGATTGGGAGGTCTCCTCAGGGGAAGGGGACATTCGTCCCCTTCCCCCCCGGTGTAGCGCTGAGAGGCCCCAATGGGCCTCCTCGAATTTCCACCAGCTCTTGAGCTAGCGTAAGTCTGAGGAGGCCGTGTAATGGCAGAATCAGCCCGGGAATGGGACGGGGATACGGCGTCCACCATTCCTGCCCCCTCCTGGGCCGGCTCGGCCAACCACCACCCTCCCTCACTGCCCAGCCTGCCCTTGCATCCGCCAGCAGATGTCTTACCTTCCACGGAGGTGGCTTGTCAATCCAGTGCTGGAGTGAGGGTTGCCGGCCACCGCGCCAGCGGCCCTTACTCGAAAGTAGTCGAAAACGTGTTTTACAGCATATTTGTGGCGCTTTCGAACAGCGGAGCGTGTGCCCCGCCATTCGAAAGTTAGGCGGGATTGTGCTCTGAATGTGGTAGCCTGCCCTCACCGTGGTCCCTCAGCAACTGGTACTCAGTGGTATTCTGCCCCTTTGAGCATGAAGGGTCCATTTAGCCATCATCATGGCTAATAGCTGTTTGATAGAACAATCCTCTGTCCCCTTGTAAAGCCGCCAAAGCTCATCCACGGACATTATCATGATCTTGAGGCAGCAAATTCCCTCAGTTGATTGTGTATTGTTCTAAACTAAAAATCCTCAAACACTTTAGGATTTAGATAAGATCTGAAGCTCTCATGGCCAACTATAATGCATACCGATTGAATATTAACTATAAGTTTAGAAGCCATGTTACATAAAACAAATTATATTAATGTTTAAAGATGTTAGACCACTACGTTTCGTCCATTCACGAAACATAGTGGTCTAACACCTTTAAACATTAATATAATTTGATTTATGTAACATGACTTCTAAATCTGTTAATATTCAATCGGTACGCACTTTAGGATTTCTTCATGGGAATCTGTTTGATTTTAATGATTCAGAACTAAATGGGCAGCCCAATCCTGCCTAAGATGCATTGGCCAGCCTAAATGGCCAGCCACTGCATCCTATGTAGGATGCAACCTGCGCCAGCTGGGCCGGGACTCACCTCAGGGGAAGGGGACATTCGTCCCCTTCCCCCGGTGTAAGCCACAGCGGCCCCCAATGGGCCTCCTAGGATACGCACCAGCTATTTAGCTGGTGTACAACCGGGGTGGCCATGTAATGCCGGCCAGTCCTGGGAAGGGGGTTGGGATATTGGCACAGCATGGTGCCAATATCTCTGCCCCCCTCCTTTGCCTGGCTGGCTGATCGTCCCCTCCCCCACCACCCCGGCCCATCCTCCCCACACCCTCCTGCCGCAGGGCTTACTTGTGTCTGGCGGAGCAGGGCCGTCTGGAGAGCAGCAGAGTGAGCTATGCCAGCCTCCGCGCCAGAGCCACTTACTCCAGAGGTGCACAAATGTGTCTTACGGCATTTCCGTGACACTGACCAGCAGAGCGCATGCTCCGCCGGCCTACACTTAGGCAGGATTGGGCTGTAAAGGAATAGAGTGAGATTAAGAACAAGAAGAAGAAGAAACAAATTTCTTTTTTTTAATTCCTTATTATTTTTTAATTCCTTATTAATGTCTGGGAGCCAACAGAGCACATAATGCTCCAAGCAGCAACCAATCTACTACCAATGATTTATTTTAGAAATTACAGGTTATGAAGGTGTCTGCTTATTACATAGCATCAAATAGGAATATTCTCTCTTCCAAAGAACTTTAAATATTTCGTTGGGATAGACATTAACAAAGGAAGTGTTTAAAAGAAATTAACACTGCATTCAGAACTTGTGGGTTAAACCATCTGTTCTGGTGCGACGAGTTATGCTGAGCAGGAGGGGGGACGTGAGGGAAAAGAAGCAAGCCACAGATTTTCATCAGCAAGCTGTTAAATTAGTCCTTTTGCTTCAGAGGGCTTGTTTTATTCAATCTGCCTTTATTAAGAACACAGGTTTGTTTCTGTGAGGAACAAATTCTTCTACGTTCTTAAAAGGAAAATGGTTGTAAGCATGCTTTTATTAGGCTGCATTACTGGATAACCAATACAACATGTTACCATTATGAATCACCTGATTCAGAGTGACACGAAAGGAACTTGAAAAAAAGATTTCCAGCCAAAACATTAGAAGGCAACAGCTCACCAGGCTAGATTTGATCACCTCTTGCCGAGTTTTCTCTTGCAGTTGGTAGCAACTGTCTATGGCTTATCATTATTTTGACTATATCTCATAGACATATAACAGGAATGAGGAAATCAGGGCCAGACGGAGGGCATGTCTACACTACAAATGTAAACCAGTTTCAAGCTTGTTTATTCATCATGTCTTCTAACTAAGGAACTCTGGGAATGGTAGTTCTACAAAGGGACTGCTGACAGAATTCTTACCACCGATCCAAAATTCACTAGTGTTTTTTTTTGGCAGGGAAACCTTGACAACCTGGTTTCAATCAACCCCGTTTAAATGTTTATTGTATATGTGCTCTCTGAGACACCGTGCAATGACACTGAAAGCATGCCACCACAAGGATGATCCTGCTGATATTACAGGTGACATAATAGCATTGTCCATGATAATTAAAAAAACTGTCACAGCCTGACCTTTAGTAAGGACATTTCCCTATGAGAACTGAGCAACACTGTTTCATTATACAATGAGCCCTCGAATTAACGAACTTTGATTTGTCTTTGGAAACAACAGATTTTTCTGCTCTATTTAAAAACTAGTCATATCCATTTTGCACTTGTGTGTCTTCACTGACTTCAACGCTTTCGGATTTAACAGACTTCCAGTATTAACAGAAACACCTTCCGAATTGTGTGAAAGTTTTCGTGGCCAGAGACAGCATTCCAAAACGAAGGATGCAAGGGTAAAAAAGCCATGTGAGAAATTTTTATCCAAGCCACAAAAGGTATTAAAACAATTTAAAAATACAGGTTTTCAAATTACTCCACGTTGTTAAAACGACTAGATATGAATTAAAAATCATTTCCATACGAAGGCTGATGGGACCGACGTTTCGTCCTAAATCATAGGACATTTACTTAGGTCAGAAACGACGAATGTGATGGCAGACACTCCATATAGAACACGGGTATAAAAGTATCCAAAAAGTGCGCAAAGAGTAATCAAGCCGGAGAAAAGAGGAAATAGAGTTCATCTGGTGCATAGCCTCAAACAACCTCTTGGGGCAGCCGTTTAAGGAACGATCTCTTAAAGAGCCAGACCTAAAATTTATGCAGTATTGGGTGCCAAATTTTGTTAATAAGTCCTGTTGCCTGTTAATAAGAAGATTAGTTGTCCTTTTACTTATTTCAATAGCTTCCAGGTTCATGCGTGTCCTGTTGTCTATTTCACTGCATAGACTTCTGGTGTTTTCAAAGAGTATTTTGTGGCCAGTGGAAATAGAGTGCTCCACAATTGAAGATTGTTCCGGGTGTTTTAACCGGGTTGCTCTTTCATGCTCCGCAATTCTTGTTTTTATGGCTCTTTTTGTAACACCTTCCCCCCGTTGGTTGTACCTTTGTTGTGTCCCAAATGTTCCACCCCAGACTTTACTCCTGGGGGAGCAAACTAGTATTCCCTTTAATTAACCAGTGTCCACTTTAGGCAAAGTTAGCTTCTTTCTCCTTTAATTGCAATTGTGTGTCAAAGAAAACACTGAACTCCAAGGCAACTATTTACAAGATTTATTACTTTCCCAGCAATAAATGTCCATTAGCCCTTCCCGGGCATATAAGATTCTACTTAGCTGATGAGGGTCCGTTTCTGTAGAGAAGTCCAGCTCGTTGCTTCACGGCGGTAGAATCCCCGTGTTGCCTTTCTCCTATCCAGCAAAGAGTCTTATAGCACAAAGTCCAACCAATCCCGGTCTCTCCAACCTTCCAGTCAGGCAGAGCGTCTCCCAATACCAGTCAATCCAGGTGGGTAGTCCATCCAGGTGAGCAGTCAGTCTGGCAGAGTATCCCCATCTGGAGCAGAGTCATCGTCGTCATCGTCGTCGCTCGGCAGTCTGGCAGTATGTCCCCGTGGCAAGCTGGCGAGGCACCTTCCTGCTCCTACTGCTGCTGCTTTTATACTGTTAGTCCCTGTCAACTCTTTACTGGCTACAGCTGTGGGCTTCCAATCAATGCCCTCATTATTGCCCACAGCTGTGAGAGTCCCAATCAATGCTAACTGAGTGCAGCTGCGAGCCACACCCACTGCATTCAAAGTCCCAGCTTCATCCCAATTAACAGCAACACCTGTGGGCCACACCCAATTGCTTGCAGGTGTGCTTCCACCCACGCAGTCCTGGGTGGTAACCCTTTGTGTCCCAGTCCTGTCAAACAGGCAATCCTTTAACCCCTTCCTTCCTGGACCTGTCAAAACAGGGGACCACTGCTAACACCACTAACTTGTCGCCAATCTTCCGCGATTTCCACTACAACCTTGCTCACACCAGCTCATCTTCAGTCACTCCTCAACCATTGTTTCTCCCAATCTCTTCTGCTGTGTTGCCTTGTGTTACGCTGTCCTCTCTAGTAATCGTGTGTTACACTGTCCTCTCTAGTAATCATTTCCCCTCAACTTCCTCAAGATTCACGCTTATTCAGCAAAGGCTTTCCTGAACTGCTCAAGCACAGTTTACCCTTTATATTCATTGTCTTCTGACTCTCTGCTGCCCAATCTGTACTACAATTTGTGACCTTAACCTCCACCAATCCTGTTTTGTCCATTAAGTGTATCCTGCAAACCCTTGGGTACTCGCTCACATCTATGTGATCTGTTACTGTCTAGAACAGGGGTTTGGATAGATTCTTGGAGGAAAAGACCATCACAGGTTACACGCCATAAGCAACCTCCTGGCTTTAGACGTAGGTTTTCTCTGTGCCAGGTGCAAGGGAGTGACAACAGGAAACAGGTTATCTTGTTGGCTGTGTGCTCCCTGAGGCATCTGGTGGGCCACTGTGAGATACAGGAAGCTGGACTAGATTGGCCTGATCCAGCAAGGCTCTTCTTATGTTCTTATGTTGGGCTTAGTATATTCTCTTCTAAAGGTAATTGAGTTTCCAAATAATTTCCCGTGTGTGAATATGAGCATTGTTTCAAAATTGGTACGCCATTGATGCTGAGTTTTTCAAATCCAGCATGTTCCTGATGGAAAGATAAGGTGAAACTGCAAGTCAATGCAGCCTCCCCTTGTATATGATATTACGTGCCATGTCAAAGGGCCAGTTTTACGAGTTAAAGCTGACATAGATTTCCACACACATTATCTTGTGCAATGGCTTGTTTATCAGCATCCTCTATCCATTTTTTCATGCCTGTCTCAATTAATATACTCACGAATACCATCCTCAAATGTAGCTAAATATCTAGGATGAAGAACAATTAGGAATTCTATTTCCCTAGCTATCTGTCACTATTACACTGTTAGTTTTTCACAAAAACCCAATCTGTCTCGTGTTTCATTTCTCTATTTGGTTTATTCTGTTTATAGCTTATCCCCCCAACACCCAGTTACATTGATTAAGCCCTATCTTGTCCTATTTCACGTTATTCATGGCCAAAAAAAATAAGTCAACATGAATTTTTAAAAGTTTTTGTGAGATACTAAAGTGAATTTGCTTCAAAAAATTATCCTCAAAATTCTCGCTTGTGAATTGTGATGGTGGATATTCTTTGAATATTTTCTAGGTAAGCAATTATCCTGTGACTCTGTATTCATCGTACTCATTTGACACGCAAAGATCCTAACTAGGACCCTGCTAGATCAGGCCAGAGGTCCATCTAGTCCAGCTTCCTGTATCTCACAGTGGCCCCACCAGATACCTCAGGGAGCACACAAGACGACAAGATAACCTGTTTCCTGTTGTCACTCCCTTGCACCTGGCACAGAGAAAACCTACTTCTAAAGCCAGGAGGTTGCTTATGGCTTGTAACCTGTGATGGTCTTTTCCTCCATGAATCTATCCAATCCCCTTTTAAAGGCATCTAGGCCAGGTGCCATCACCACATCCTGTGGCAAGGAGTTCCACAGATGAATTACATGCTGGGTGAAGAAATATTTTTGTATGAGGGAACATTTGGCAAAAATGTAGCAGGTGACATCCATTACTCGTTTGTATCCGAGATGTAGTAGTCAACATTTGATCATACAGTATTTGACAACTGACATTTTGTAGCAGTCAACATTTGACAGTACGTGATAGTTGTCTTATAATTGAATTTAGTAAATTTATTATTAATTTACGGCCCTATCCTATCTCCCACTTTATGACAGCAGGACAATGTCCTGCTGTTGTAAATCAGCTTCTGACAATGCACGTTTCTGTGATGTCATTTCATCACAAAGCAGTGGCAGCAGGTCACCGCTGCTGCTATGGTGGA
The DNA here is from genome assembly GCA_026170595.1 of Plestiodon gilberti rubricaudatus. Classification (NCBI taxonomy): domain Eukaryota; kingdom Metazoa; phylum Chordata; class Lepidosauria; order Squamata; family Scincidae; genus Plestiodon; species Plestiodon gilberti. Next base: position 179,891,943 of record JANXHW010000002.1, read on the forward strand.
ATGGGCAGTGGGTGGGGAGGTGTGTAATGGGGTGAGGAAGGGGAAGAATGGGGCAGGGATCAGGGGGCCCATTGATGCAGCTGCATTGGCACTGTTGGCGAGGGATAAGATTGGGCTGTTAATGTATTTAACAAATCAAAACAGGCACATTTTGAACTCTGCTGTTGAATTTTGAGGTGCAAAATGTTAATGCCTTTGAGCTGATTAGGAACAGTGACTAGCTCAGTAAAATTGAGCTATCAGTTTCAACATTTATGTAAATGAAACCTTGCCAAGACAGTCCAGCATGGTTATATTTAATTTCGAAAGAGGAAACTGTTGAAAAAAAAAGGAGAGAGGATTCGTTATAAGAAAGCAGAGAGCAAGAGTTAAGAAGTTCAAATCTCTCCATGATGCTTGGAGTTTATTTAAAAGTATGATCATAGAAGCTTAAATATAATGTATATTACAGATTCAGAAAAGTACCAAGAGGATGCCAGCATGATTAAAAAGCAGAGATAAGAAAACTAAAAAACCAATAAGGCTTCTTCAGAACATGGAAGTTTTGCCCAAATGAAGATAACTCAAAAGGAGCAGAAAGCCTTGCAAAATAAATGCAAGTTGATGACAAGGCAAGCAGAAAGAATTTGACATGCACATTGCTAAAAACATTAAGACCAATAATAAAAAATATGTCAGAGGCAGGAAACCAATTGAAGATATATTTGAACTGTTAGATTGCAAGGGAGTGAAAGATGTGCTAAAAGAGGGTGGGAAATAGCAGAGAAACTGAATGAATTATTTGCATCTGTTTTCATTGCAGAAGATGCTGGACAGATACACGTGGCGCCTGGACCACATTTTTTAGGGAGAAAGTCTGAAGAACTGAGTCAAATACAGGTGACAGGAAACAACGTTTTAAGGTCTGTTAACAAATTAAAAATTACCATATCACTGGGTCTAGATGGGATCCAGTCAAGAGATTTTAAATGATTCAAGTAGGAGATTGCTGCTTTTCTAACAGAAATATGCAACTTATCCCTAAAACTCAGCCAGAGGACTGGAAAGCAAACAGTTCTGCTCTCAAGAAATCCTCTCTACATTCAGTAAACGTGTGGAGGGAGAACAGGATCATGTCCCCCAACAGCTACTGGTTAAGTGTTTGTCTGTAGTAAGGGGCAACTGAATGGAAAACATGCCCATTACAGTAAGTAGAATAGTAGCTGGGTCTCTCAATGAAAGCAGTGGGGAAATGAAAATAAATGTGGATAATGAAATAACAAGGAAATGAATGTGATTTTACTGGACTAACTCACAGCCCAATCCCAACTAAATGCTGCCCACAGGGTGCAGCGACGCTGGCATGGGCACCGCTGTGCCTGACGCCATCAGCCATTTTATGTCAGCGGAAAGCCTTTCTGCTGCCATAAATGGCTTTGCACGCTGGCCTGGTCCTAGTTAGGATCGGGCCGTAAATGAATGAAGTTGTGATGAAAATGAATGCAATAGAGAACAAATATTCTTGCCGACCCCTAACCCTTGTTACCCCAGCATTCCGGCATGCATGGAATAGTCCTATGTGCATACAACATACGTACAACACCAGAACTAGGGGACAGTGGTGGGAGAATCAGAAGAGACGAAAGAAAATATTCCTTTACCCAGTGTGTAAGTAATCTGTGGAACACCTTGCCACAGGATGTGGTGATGGCACCTGGCCTGGATGCCTTTAAAAAGGGGATTAGACAGAGTTATGAAGGAAAAGTCCATCACAGGTTACAAGCCATGATGGGTATACGCAACCTCCTTGTTTTAGAAGTAGGCTGCAAGTAGGCCCAGATGCAAGGGAGTGGCAACAGGATACAGGTATCTTGTTGTGTCTTGTGTGCTCCCTGAGGCATCTGGTGGGGCCACGGTGAGATACAGGAAGCTGGACTAGATGGGCCTCTGGCTTGATCCAGCAGGGCTCTTCTTATGTTCTTATGTTCATACACAGGACTATTCACAATAATGGTCAACATGTGGGTGTCAGGGAGTGTTGTGCAGATACACAGTTCCATTTCTGCCACATCTATTTTCTGAATGCGTGACTAGGAAAACAAGTGAACAGACTTCTAGATTTTGGCAACTCTCCAGGGGACGGAATGCCAGAACGGAGGGGCAGCCGCCGCCTGAAATTGAGACCCCAAAACGAGGAGGAGCCTGTGCAGACATTGGAACACTGGGATTACTGTGTTTCTGATACCACCTTTCTTGGAAGGTGGGCTGCAATATTTTGTGCCAATTTAAACTTCCAAAAGATTTATGAGAAAATCTGGCATAAACGGGTCTCTCTTGATCTCTGTTTATGTATTCCTTTCCAAAATCAAATGAGTTTCAGATTTTTGGACATGAAAAAAAAACATAGCCATAGTTTCCTATGCAAGGTCCTATTTCAACTCTGCCACTCCATGGTCAGAAATTAATTCTGCTCATCTTTCTGGGACATTTGCTTTCATTCATGTCCACATATAGGCGAAGAATCGTTTCTCTCCATGGTGCTTCATGTCTAAAATGAGGTACATTCCTAGCGGATGGGTTATAGGCAGTTCAAGCTGTATGACTTAGCAATTCTATAAAGGTGGTAGCGTATTTGCTACAGCGGCAAATGGGTGACATGTAACCCTTCCCACCTTGAAATCTGGATTAATCATCTACTGCTCAGAAACGGAGGGGGAGCCAGGGAGATAAATATGGACATAGGACCCTATAGGGAGACAGAAAGAAGGACCAAACAAAAAGGAAGACATATCAATCACAGCAGCAAGGCAGCATGCAAAGAGTTCAGTAAACCTAAAATAAAGTACCGGTAGGTCTGCCAAAGAGCAGACGCCCATTAGGAGCCAAACTCTCAAGAGACAAGGAGACAGTATAAGGAGAGCCAGGTTTTGTAACTGGTCTGGAGAAAGTAAGACATGGTAAGCAAGATTTATGGCCCAATCCTAACCCACTCTGGTGTGCAGGACGCAGGGCCACTGGTGCAGTGGCTGTTGTATCCTGCAAGCCAGAAGGGGACCAGGCCAGCCAGGAGAGGTAAAGAGAGAACAAGTTTACTTACCTCTCTGGCTGCTGCCTGGTGTCCTATGTGCCTACTCAGATATATCCTAGCTCCAGAAGCATCACTAGGACGTGCGACACCCCGAGGCAGGGGCGCGCGTGTCGCCCTAGCAACGCTCCCGCATCGCCCTCCGGACGCTCCGAGGCCGGCCCAGGAGCCGGCCTCGGAGCGTCCGACCCCGCTGGCGCTCCAGGGCCTTCTGAAAGAAGGCCCATGCAGCGCGTTAATACGGGTATTTTTAGAATTTTCGCGCATGCGCAGAGATCGTTTTGAGGACTTCTTGCCCTCAAAACGGTCTGCGCATGCGCGAAAATTAACGCGCTGGAGCGCCGGTGGGGTCAGATGCTCCGAGGCCGGCTTCCGGGCCGGCCTCGGAGCGTCTGGAGGGTATCGTGCGTCACGGAGGTGACGCGCGCGGGTGTGCGCGCGTCACCCCCTGGCGGCCCGCCCCCCCGCCACGCTCCAGTGACGCCAGTGCCTAGCTCTTTTGCTTATATAGACCTGTACCACCGCAGGGGGAATGTCAGGCCCGGGACGGGGGTATAGAATTCGGCAGCTACCAGTGCCATCAAGATCCATCCCTTTCCACCCCCAATCCATCCCCATCCTGGCCTGATCCCTGTCCTGATCCACCCTCATCACAGCCACACCCACACTGGTATGTGGGTGCTGTTGGTGGTGGCGCACAGCCTCCCAGCCTTTGCATCAACAGCAGCGCTCCACAGACCAGCAGAGGCTGCTTGTGAATGTGTACTGCATAGGTAGGATTGGGCCATTAAACATCTAAAGCTGGTTCTTTATTCAAAGACTCTCTAACATGCCCCCCAACATTCTTTCAGACCTTTGGAAAACTTCAAAACCTTCAAAAAATAAGAAACATTTAGAGTACATCTCCAGCATTATTAGATATTAATTGCATTAAGAACATATACAAAGAAGATAGAAACTAGCAATGGCAACATCTGTGATGAGATGACGGAGCATCAGTTATTCTAGACCCTCTTTCCTCCCACTTCCTGCTACTTCATTCTTAACTCCATCACAGTCCTAACCTCCACCAACGCAATGTCATAAACACAATAACAGTAATTATCCTTTGATTGGGCACTACAGTCACACAGCAGCTAAAGTCATCAGTGTGGGAAGAAAAGTAGTAATGTTCATGGTGATGGAGTAAGAGATTATTTATTTCCCCATTGTCGCAGACATGGGTGGTATCTGCTGGAAATAGGGCTTTCTCTCTCTCTCTAGCTGTCTGTAGTTGCGCCCATGCTTGTAAACAATCGGAATTCACCATGACAAGCTTTGTCCATTACTGGTTAGACATCAGAAGAGAAAGGGACAAAGAATTTGTTGATGTCTGAGATTCTCAGGAATACACAAGTTTTAAATAGGTTTCACATAATGTGTGTTTCACTAAGACTTTGTAGAGAAGTCCAGGAGAAATTCAAAGCTCTATGTTTTATGGCCTAAGATTTCCATACTATGTCTTGATATGAAGAACTTCTAAAAAATTCTGCGCATGCGTAAGTCTTCACAGAACAACGAAGCTGTTCCAGTGACCTTCTGCACCTTTAAGGAGCTCGCGCGAGCCCCGGGCGCAGGGAGAAGAAGCGCCCGGGAGGTGGAAGAAGATCGTCGCTGGATAAGATACATACACACACTCAAGATAACTTTAAAAACCCGTTAAGACTTAAAAAAACACGGAAATAGTTTAAAAAAACGGAAAAAAACGGGAAAAAACTGAAACCGGGGGGAGCCCCGCCCCACCCCCTGAGCCCTCTGCCCTCGCCCTGGGGCCCACCGCCCCACCGCCCCATATCAGACGACACCTCTGGCTGGAGGTCTACTCAAGGAAGGGGATGCGAGTCATCTCCTTCCCCAGGTGAAAACTGGAGCCAGCCCGATAGGCCTCCTCAGATTTCCGCCAGCTAAATCCCCCACCCCCTCCTGGGCCGGCTAGGCCAATGGCCCCCCTCCCTTGCTCGCTGAACTGCCCACGCGCCTGCTGGATCCGGACTTACTTCCTCCGGCGGCCGCCCGGGCCTTCCAGTGATGGAGTGAGGGAGGCCGGCCTCTGCACTGGCCTCCCTTACTCCCGAGTAGTCGCAAACGTGCTTTCCGGCACGTTTGCGACTGCTTCCGGAGCCGGAGGACTCGCTCTGGCACTGGGAGCTGATTCGGGATTGCGCCCTGAGAGTTTTAGACCTTTTTTATATGAAAGGTCCTTTTTCACAGGCAGTATCTCTCTGTATAGCAGATACTGGGGACAAGCACGTAGGGAAGGTCCTCACTTTGTGCTCTGCTGGCGAGCTCCTGGAGGTATCTGGCTTGCCACCATTGGAAAAGATGCTCAACTACCATAGTAGGATTTTTGATACAGCCAGTGATTTACCTTACACTGGTAAACATCCTCATGATATAAAATCACCATATTCTGATTCTTTTGCAGTGAACTCAGATAAACTTTGGATATTACCCTGACTGAAGCAGAGTACAAATGTCTCCTGAATCCTCTTCCTCCACATCATTATGTTTGAAATCTTTCTCATCTCCTCCAGCAGGGAGATGCTCAAGCTTCCAGAGTGGGAAGAGTTTGCATATCTGTTGATTGTGTGGTTTGTTATCATGGTGTTTGTAAGCTGCCCTGAATCTCCTAGTGGGAGAAAGGTAGGCTGTACATTTTTAAAATAATGAATCAACAAGAATATTCTTCCCATTGAAAGAGAAACAAAAGTTACTACAAAAATACTACAGGAATGCAAAGGAAAAGGAAGTGAAAGTCATTTGTGCTTAGAGCGTGGATACGGCCAGAGTCTGGGACACTAGGGAACAATTCTGTAATCTGATTTAAATATTTGTCAATGGAAAAAAATAATCAAATTTGAATTGTTGGTTGAAAAATGCTCTTCAACTCATCGCTGCGACCAGTTCATACAGGTTAATACTTCCCTATAATTTAGAAATGGATTTACCTTTCCAGTTTGCTTCCAAACAAAGCTGTTAGTAAAAAGTTGTAATTGTTAGGTTAGTGGAGATCGTGCAGAAGAAGAGGTCCTTGAATTGCAGCCCTATACTGAATCAGTAGACTAGTCATACCATGTAACTTGCCAGATATTACACCGATTGGTTTGAACCAAGTACGGCTGCTGCTAGTAAATATTTTCATCCCAGCTGATAACTACTAAGAACAGTCAAAACTTGCAACATTCAATCATTTCAATATGTACAAATGGCCTAATGTCAATATCATAATGCCATTGTATTAAGAATTGGGCTTTTCTGTCTCATTAAACTATGAAAAATGCAAACATACAACATTATCCTAGAAGTAATTAGCTGAAAAGTACTTAACTACAGTACTGGCTATTTATTATTCCATTATAGATGATGATGATGATGATGATGATGATCATGATGAAAGGAAGCCATCACTCAGTGGTAAAGCCCATACTTTGAATGAAGAAGAACCCAGTAGAGTCTCTGGAATCCTCAGATGTAAGAACCTTAGGCAGCAGAGCTAAGAAAGATATCTGTTCTCAGATCCCAAAACAGAATAACCACTAGATTAGATGAACCAAAGACTTGATCAGAACTAGTGTAGCTTACTGGTTAACAGCCCAATCCTGCCTAACTTTACACCCGGTGCTGCAGTGGGGTTGATGCAGCCAACGCTGCATAAAGGGCGGAAAGAGACGGGCAGGCGATCACCTTGGGGAAAGGGAACATTCGTTCCCTTACCCCAGGTATAGCCCCAGCCACCCAAATGCATCTCCTTGGATCTGCACCAGCTTTTTTGGCAGCGCAAATTCGAGAGTCCCATGTAGGGCAAACCAGCTAGGGATGGTGTGTGTGTGTGGGGGGTAGGATTTGGCATGCGCTAATTTCACCAATCTCACTCCCTCCCTGGTCCAGTCCGTCCCTGTTACTGCCCTACCCCGGAACGCCCCTCCCTGCCTCCCCTTGCCCTGGAACACCTCTGCACCAAGCCCTCGGCTCAGTTCAGCTCTTGGTTGATCTAGGTTCAGGGCTTGGTTGTGCCATCACTCAGATGATGACCTTAGTCAAGCCCCAGCCCCCATTTGTACTATGGAATAATAATACTGACCTACTTTATTGGGCTGCTGTAAGGGTTACTGAGAAGGTGTACGTGAAATACTTGGAATGCTAAAAAAAGGACTATTGAGCATTATTACTAAGGCAGCTTAATAAGTAAGATGCCTTGTGCATGAGGTTCCTTCCTTCCTTCCTTCCTTCCTTCCTTCCTTCCTTCCTTCCTTCCTTCCTCTGCTGCAGTGACAGGAGACTGCAGGCACTTCTGCCCAGCTGATGGAGAAATGTAATTTGATTGCCACTTCCCATGGCTGCACAAGGAAGGGCCAGGCAAGAACAGCCTTGGCTGATCACGTCCAAGGAATGCAAGCTAAAAAAAGAATAAGAAACAAATACAAAATCACTAACTCAAAGTTCATTACCACTGGAAAAACAATCACAAAAATAATTATAAGAATACATCGATGTAACAATGAACTACGGTATAAAATATCTCCTGGCTTCACTTTCCCTCACATTATTGATAAGCATCAGTCAGAAGGAGGGTCTATAGGTTAAATCTATATTGCTTTGAATTTCTCTTCTATGGCCAAGATCAGACGCCATCAACACATCTTGAACTGATTTAAGGCCCTGGAGTGCTACTTAGTGCCATTCAAAACACAGCAAGCCATTTTCCATGCGCCGAGGCCACTAGGGCTCGTTAGAATGGCATTTTTAATAAAAGTGGAGTGTAACTACAACAGTTTGCAGTCCTGCTCTCCAGATAAACCGCTATGTACGTCATTCCCCTCTGCCCTCATTCATATACCCTCCAGACTTTTGACTATAAGGACAAATTCATATTAGGCGTAATTCTGCTGAAACCAATACCATTCCAACCGACACGCATTAGAGGCAGAGTGATTCGAAGTTGCCATTAAAATGTGTCCGTGGGTGGTTTTCTTTCTTTCTTCTTCTTCTTCTTCTTTTTTTTTTTTAAAGAAGGAGCCATATAATGAAAGAAAGCTCTTGATTAGTACTGGATGAAACAAAAGACATATCTGGTTGAGGATCTCTTTCTAAAGGATCATACGGTATCCTGGAAACAATGCGAAGAAGCCAAACTGCAGCACTGTCTACTGTTAGGAAAGGATTAAATGCACAACTTCTAGACTCAAATTAATAGACAAACTGACAATTACATGATAGATGAACATTTCTTTTATAGAAGAGTCAGTCTAATCATAACTCTGGTCTGTGATCCTAATTTCATTTTAACTCTTTAACACAGTCAAAAAGTTACATGGTTGAGGAAGAAATCTATTGAAGTCTGTGGCAGTGGTCTCAAAGACACACAAAGGGATGGTGCAATAAGCATGCTAGAATTCCCATGCTAGATCAGATGAATGCTCAATCTAGCTCAGGATTCTGTCTCTGACATTGGCTGACTAGATGCTCCAGCAAAGTTCACCAAACAAAACGATGACATCTAAGGAAATAGGATATGGCGCGTGTGGGCACCCCTGATCCCGCCCCCTCCCAGGCCTGATCAGTCCACACCCCCGCCCCATCTCCCCCTCCCCCCAGCCTGTTCCACCCCCCGTGCAGACCTAGCTGCTCCGGCGGGCGTCACTACCGGCACCAGGTGGAAGGCTCTGGCCTTCCTGCTGGCATGGCAAGGCCTTGTGCAGTCGCAAAGCACTTTATGGCACTTTTGTGGCAGTGCACACTGGCAGAACACGGGTTATGTCGGCACTACTAGGGGATAGGATTGGGCCATAATTGAAGCTCATTTTTTTGTGGTGGTGACTTTTTTTTTAAACACACTGCTCCAGGAGGATGCTGCATCTTGGCACAATTATGGGCAAAAATATGGTGCCAAGGTGGCTGCTGTTTTTGGAGCTTCTGCCACTGCTGACATAGATGCAGCAGTTAAAATATGCTTTGAAAATTATTGTATATACTGTATAGATGAGAATGGGATAACATGAATTGGAACCCTCTTAGAGGGTTCAGAGTCAGATAGCTCTCTGGGATTAAATGAGCCCAAGAATGAATCAAATGAGAATCCTGAGAATGAATGGGGCTTCAAAGTAGAAAAACATTTCTACAGACCTTGCATGCCCCTAGTGACATCCAACCTCTTTCTTTTTCTTTTCTTTTTTGTCCCCAACCTCTTTAACAATAAGCATTTCAGCGTCTATTATAGCTAGTTGCTACCAATCAAACCTTTCCTGTATGATTTTAGTGACCCCTCACTAACATTTTATTCTATGAATACCACATCTCCAGTCCCTATGGCAATGAATTCCATACGTTAGTTATATGTTTTGACTTAAGGAGACATTCCAGTTAGACTTTGTTCTTGCTCCTTTTATTTTCTAGCTTAGTTGTGTTCTGCCTTACAATAAAGAAGTGTGCTTGTTTGCTTGCAAGAAATAGTGAGAAAGAATTATTTCTTCTGGAACATGGGTGTCTATCCAAAACTATATTTACAGTAAGTCCTCAACGTACGCACTGGTTTTGTATGTACCGGAGCTCTATATGGAAGTTGGAACATATGTAAGCCTTAACAGTCGGCTCTTGCTGGCCCCTGCACTATCACGCCTGGCAGAAGAATGACAATGGACAGACTGCGCCTGCACAAAAATGCTGATGCAGCTGTCCGTACCTTGGGGACCCAGTGTACATCATACAATATAACACTAGTTAGACATGCTTCATATTTGATGGGTGGGGAAGGACATTAGACAACACAAAGGGGTGCAGCCTCTCCTGCCCCTTACAGCCCTAGGATCTGCCTCCCCCCAGCTTCTTTTGTAGGACAGCCATGGCATTTTTTTTGAGAAAGGACTAAGGGGTGCAGGAGTGGGGGAAGGTGATTTCCCTTCCTTCCCACTCTAGAGCTGGCTCTTTCCTTTGCAAAACATACTGAGATGCCCTATAACTTCATGATTCTGTTTTATTGTGTGTATGCCCCCAAAATTCCTCCCACCATTTTTGTATAGAAAAGAGCCATAAGGAACATGTCTTTTATGTGCTGTATATATAGGATGCCTACTAGTCCTTTGATCTGACCAAAGTAATTCATATTTGTCAGTTCTTTTGGCAGGATATCTATTCATCTCTCTATGGCACCTTATTCATGTTGGATTTTACTGTAATATGAATATATATTATTAGCTTATGTTCTGTTCATCCTCCATTCTCATTCCCTTTTCACTAGCAGCCTGCCTGATTCCTTCCCCAAAGCCAGGTTAACCTTGGGAGTGAGTGTAGTATGGTAGAAATAGGCCAACAGCCAGGGCTTGCAGCTTCCAGATTACACTGTCACCATATGATGTTGTTTAAATACCAGGCCAACGAGGTGAATAAAACCTACAAAAGTTTATGGTGTGTAAATTACAGCTGCACCTTTCCCCTTTGCCTCTGCCTGTGTGCTTCAGGGGTTCATAAGTGAAAACAGGTCCTTCTCAAGGCCTAGTCAAACGTTCACTGTCTGAAGTCATAAGGCCTCTCAAGGCTCTCATGGGACTGTACCACCTCAGTTTTCATCGGGGGGGGGGGAGGATCACTTGTTTGGAAGAGTTACCATGTCAACATTTGCCAATGCTCATGTGTTACAGGCCTCTTCTTAAATACTTTCACCTCAGACTCTCCACATGGGCAATAAGTTGTTTGAAATTGTCTCCCCCAACATCAAAATTTGCTTCCACCTAGAAAGTTAATACATCGAGGAAATGTTTAGGTCAAAAGAATTTTTTTTAAAAATTTTTTTTACAAAATATATAACAATCATTCTCACAAACTTATTTTCATAGATTAACAAAATAAATGCTGTATTAAAACAGTGGGGATACACAGCAGCCCATGTCCACAAAGGGGGGCCCTTGGCCTTATGTCACCATCGGCAACTCATCTCCGGGTTAATCCACTGGCAACTACCGGTAGATAAAGCCCTTTCCTTTGTTGGAAAAGTGTGAGGGTAGAGGAAGGGCTAGCTACCCCCCTTTTCAGGCATTCACTGAGTCCATAACCTGCCCCCAGATGCCTCAGTGCTGAGAGAGCGGGGGAGGGGGTTAGACATCACCCAATTCCATCTCCTCTACAGGACAGCCTCCTTGGGCTTCTGACTTCCAAAACTCAGTCAAAGCACTCAGCCTTGCATCCTGTTCATCATCTGCAGTGACTGAGATGTTGTTGTTCTTGATAATAATAATAATATCTGCATTTATACACTGCCTTTCTGTCATCAGATTTCTCCTCGGATTTTATTCAAGGCAGTTTACAAAGGCAAGCTTTGCTAACCCCCATAGAGGTTTTTACAATAAATGTTCTATTTGCATAGAACTCGTCTTCTCCAGCTGTTTCCTTTCAACGTTGTGGTATCTCACTGGCTGCACACCGCTTCAAGATCTGAGCTTGTCTGACAGCGACTCCTCTCTCCCACAGAGGGTCAGTGCAGGTTATTTCAGCTTGTGAAAAAAAAAAGAGATTGAATCAGTTCTTTGCAATCTTTGGAGTTCTGAATCTTTATTCTTTAAATATCCAGCAGATACCTTTCAGAATGTTCTAAGAAGGCTTATAGAACATGTGACCTAATTCACAGCTGTTGGTAGCTTTTCAGCAGCTTCCGGTTGTCTTGAACCGATCCCATCCTAGTTGTTCTTCAGGCAAGGTGGCAGCTCAACCACTAGACCACACCTCCTGCCCCAGATTTTAAACTCTTAGGCCTTGTAGGAATGTGCAGTGTTGCCTTCTTCCCCACCCAGAACCTTTGCTTGTCATTCCTGTTGTCCTGGCAATAGCAGGATCTTCACAGGAGGCCTCTTGGGAAGCAGGGTTAGCTAGGTCCTCTATCTGGCCCCTTAAAGACAGATCTCATGGCAATAGGCTTAATGGTTGCTTTCCTGCCAATGGCAGGTTTGGTGGCCAAACTCTTAGCGGAAGTGTGTGAGGCGGCAGCCAGTCTGGTATTCATATCACTAGTGGCAGTGGGTCCAGTGGCTGTGACTGGGGTAGCAACCGGTCCAGCAGTGGCACTCCTGGACAACAACGTCAAATTACAAAAAAGCACTGAGATATTGTCCAGAAAGATAATGATGCTGTATTCAAATTATTACCCAGATGTATTTATGCATGCTGCCCAACATTTTAGTGGTTTGCTGACATTCCTGCCTCTTTATTTGGCATAGGAGAAGGAGATTTTGACGACAAATTTATAATCTCCCAATAAGCATTGGGACTATTACAGTTTCATGAGAGGTTGTGTAGCATTTGGTTACAGGAAGTGCCCATGAGAAACAATAATTGTTACTATCAACATTTTTTATCTGACTTTTCCTCCAAGCAGCTCCGGACAGTGTGCACCACTCCCCCCCCCCACAATAACCCTGTTAGGTAGATTAGGCTCAGGAAGAGTGACTGGTCCCAGGTCATTCAGTTAGCTTCATGGCTGAGAAGGGATTTCTACCTTGGACTCCCTGTCCTAGGGCAGTGTGCTGTATGCTATGCTGGGGGGAGGGTGACCAGATGGCCAAGAGAGGTAAGTAAAAGTATCTTTCACTGATCTCCCCATAGGCTGCCTGGCTTCCAAAGGATCTCTTCACCAGTTATTTTGCTGGTTTAAGTCTGAGGAGGCGGGTCTGGGCCAGGAAGGGAGGATAGGACCTAGGTGTGCGCTGCTGCCACCAAGATGCTCCTCTTCCCACACCGTTCCTTCCTGGCTTGGCCCGCTCCCCACCCTGAACTACCCATGATCCTCCCAGTTTGGCCCTCCACTGACTTACTGGTGGCAGTGCAGGTTGGACAAGGTTCAGCGGGCCGCTGTTGCGCCCAGCCTCCATTTGCCTGGTGACTTTTGCGCGGTTGTTCTGGGACTTGCGCTGACAGATCGTGAGATCTGTCAGCATAAGCCTTGGATGGAATTGGACTGCCCAACACTACACCATGCTGGCTGTGTGGGAAGAAGAAAGAATGGAAGCACAGGCGTTCACTGGGACATTATATCATACGTGCATTGCATGCATCATATTTCAGGGCTGATGTTTCCCTGGCATTGCCTTTGGACCATTTCAGAAGAGATTTTTGTCTGAGGCCCTAGAGAGCTGTTGGTTGCGCAGGCGCTGGACAGTCAGGGTCGACAGTACTGAAGAACAATTGGTCTGACTCATTGATATTAGTGACTGTACCTGGAGTTCTAGGTGGTATGATGTTTTCCTAGGGGAAAACGAAATGTCTGGTTCATGTCTGAGAAAAGCCAGTGGCCATCCTTTTGGCTATAAATCAAACTCAGTTTAAATACTCTCTCTCTCTCTCTCTCTCTCTCTCTCTCTCTGTCTCTCTCTCTCTCTCTCTCTCTCTCTCACACACACACACACACACACACACACACACCATAACTTTTAAAACGCAGAGTTTTCAATAATGAAGCAATTCCTTGGCTTCAGTCTCTCGTTCTGAAACACAAATAGAAACAGCATGGCTAGGCAGGTTTTACGATTGTGTGTCTGTGTTTTAGAAAGCAAATGTGAAAAAAAATATTGTACAAGCGTCATTAGGAATAAAGCTGAGATGCTGGGTGGTTTGAAGAAAAATAGAGGTATTATTCTGTTACAGAAGACAGAACTGGAAAATCCCTGATGGCTGGAAAAAATATCGTCACAGAGCGATCCAGTTACTAATGTCCTTGTAACTATATGTGGACACCTTCACATTTCCTCACTTTAAAACAACGTTTTCTTAAAGGTCAGCATATATTTATTCTACCAAGAAAGCTGCCAGGGTAGATGATATCATTTAAGAGTCCCTAGTAGTTACCCTATTGTCTTTGTGATCATTGTGTGGGCTGCGAGATCAGAAGACAATGTGTTCCTGAGCAGAGACGGTAAATTGCTGAACAAAGACATGTTGTCTGGTTATTAAGACATATTGTGTTTTTAAACTTGTCAATAGCAAATAAAACAACTGAATGAACATTGTTCGCTAGCATTCATGTTGCAGGAGTTGAACAATCTTTTTGGCAGTTGGGACCAATAGGGGATAACGGCCCAGTCTGCTGAACTATGGAGCTGTGGAAGATTGTGTCATACTTAACAACTATTGTTCTATAGTACCTGCTCTATAATAAATCTGGAATGTGCTGGCAGTGGAAACTTTTAGAAAGCGAGTCTTAAATATATAAGCCAAGAATCACATATCCTTACATTCACTCATAAGTAGATATTATTGGGTGTTTCCCCATAAAGGTATAACTTATGTGCATGCAGATATGTGTTTTTTTCTGATTATATTGCACACATTCCTTGGCCACTTACTAGTTGTACTGGAAAGTCACTTGCAGTGGCAGGTGGAAGCGCACTGCTCTGCCATGTCTGCCAAAATGCACTGCTGCTACTGGCAAATGTTCCACCGTTCTGTCTATGCGCTAGTTGTCACCTGTGGGCTGGCAATTATGGGACCAGATGTTATCCTTTAATGGGCTGGATTTGGACAAGGGACTGCTAGTTGCTGATTCCTACAACAGAGGATATAAGGCAGCAAATGGAGCCCTGACAGCAAGAGGAAAGTAGCAATTCTATGTATGCTTACTTGGGAGTAAGGACTTACTGTCAAGTAAACATACATAGGATTAGGTCACATGTTCTATAAGCCTTCTTAGAACATTCTGAAAGGTATATGTTGGATATTTAAATAATAAAGATTCAGAACTCCAAAGATTGCAAAGAACTGATTCAATCTCCGCTCCCCCCCCCCACACACACAAAATGCTAAGAGCTAACAATATCCAGGCTCTCTCTTGTGGTCACAACATAGTACTGCATCTTTCTGTTCAGAAATGAAAACTCTTTTATAAGTATATCACCTCCAAAAAATGGGAAATTATAAACAAAGTTTTGGAAAATAAAGGTATGCTAGTCCATTCCCAAATTTAAATATCAGCTAAATAAGATATTGCAGCCTTGTTTCAGGAACTTAGACATACTTTAGAGAAAGGATGTTTGGAGCCAAATCCTTGAGAAAACTCCTACTAACTTAAATCAGAGGCAATTTTTCTCAACAGAGATGGTAAATTTACGATTGCCTTTACAAAGACTAAAAAGCAAAGGGATTGTTCTATAAATTCACACTTTGTGCTGCTGCTTGGATGCATATATCTAAATTAAATTTATTTTTGCTTTTGACCTACGGCAGCGGTAGGGAACCTCTGGCCCCGGGGCTTGATCCGGTCCCCGAGGCCATCCGGTCCGGCCCCCGGAGAGATTGCCGGGAGGCCGCCCAACCGGCCCCCGGAGGCTCCGCTGGGTCTGCGCGTCACCTTCGGAGACCGGGAGAGGGCCTCCGCACGTCCTCCCCGGCCGCCACCTCGACCCCTTCTCACCATGTGCACCACGCTGATGAGGGCAAGCTCTTGCCCCCTTGCCCTCATTGGCATGGTACGCATGTGCGAAATGGCCGACGACGGCCTGGTGAGAAGGGGTCGAGGCGGCGGCCGGGGAGGACATGCGGAGGCCCTCTCCCAATCTCCGGAGGTGACGCACGGACCCGGCGGTGGCTTCAGACGGTGAGCGCGGAGCCTCCGGACGCCGATGGGGGGGGGATTAATTAAATAAATAAATAATGACGGGTGGCATTACGGCCGGCCCACAAGCAAATTTCTAATATTTAAAATGGCCCTCGCCAGGGAAAAGGTTCCCCGCCCCTGACCTACGGTATATTATAGGATGGTATCTAGAAAGCAATGTTTTTTTAACTGTCTGAATGTTGCAGAAATGAGGAGCTCAATGAAGAGATTATGGTTTTCTTTGGAGTCCCAGAATTTGGAGCCTCTTCCTAAAGGGCTAGATTAATTGTTATGCTGAATACACTATATTGCAGAGCCCCAGGTAAGCTTGGCTCCCCATTACAGTGTATTTATCATTGCATAGCTTGGAAGATAGATTGTTCATGTGTGAATATGCTGCTTCCTTACGAAGTGGCAAAGAATCAGATCCCATATCCCCAGTAATACGTCCTAGCTGTCCATGATTACAAGGGATACTGCTGTGTTTTCCAATGTGTATGTGAGGTTTGCAAGGAGATTTCCCCAGAACACTTTCAAGCCTGTTATCAAACAGCTCGCTGTATGTTAAGGTTAAGTTTTCCTTCTTTGGAAGGAAAGCAAACTTTAGGATATAAACCCAAAGCTTAACAAAATAATAATGTATACAATACCACAACAAATACCTCAAATGACAGCTCTCAGTAAATGTTATGTCTTTTGATATTCTAGGGAGAAAAATTGTCCAGTCTTATGGATGTTTAAAATCACAAAACTTACTTCCTAGAAAGTATCGGAGCCGGCCTTAGGAGCTGCGGGGCCCAATTGGAAACATTTTTTGTGGGGCCCCAAGTTCACAGCCAAGGTATGTAGAATCTTAGAGATAGAAATAAAATTAATTATAGACATTATATCTATATAGTAGAATGAAAAACAATCAAAATGTGCGCTTAAAAACTGCATGTGAGTTAATGGACCAAATGGATCTAAGCACATTTTAATATAAAATTGCATACATGTAAGCCTACAAGTAAATAAACAAAATGTGATTACCTTTGAAAAGTAAATAATTACAAAACCACTTGTTTTAGTGACTGTATTTAATGTCTACCTCATATCTATCATAAAAAATTCACCAGCCATAATTTTTGTGAGTGCAGGGTATACACCTAATATGTCTGTTTTCGTAGGTCCTGATTATCTAGAATGATACATATATGTAAAACTTAAATACTTGAGTCTGAGTATAGGCCTACAATAAATCTCTGCAATGTGTGCAATGTGTTGTCATGTGTACAGGTGGGCCCCCATATCCACTGATTCACTATCCACGGTTTCAGTTATCCACGGATCGTGGGGACCCCCCAGGCTTTTACTTTTTTCCCAGTAAGCTTTGTTTCTTCCTTAAAGAAACAGAAGAAGCAGCCAGAGGCTGCTTATTACAGGCAAGTAGAATGAGACTAAGTACTAGAGAGGCTCTGCAAGGTTAACAGAAACTTTGCAGAGCCCCTCTAGGACTTAGTCTCGTTCTACTTGCCTGCAATGGAGGCTGCTTCTCTGTTTGTTTTAAGGAAGAAACAAAGCTTGCTGAAAGAAAAATAAGAGCTGGGGGGGCAAGCATGCCTGCCTGCAGGGGAGGCAGGGTGGGGGGGCCCCTCAGGAAACCATGGAGGGGGTGTTCGCTCTTATCCACGGTTTCAAGTATCCACGGAAGGGCCTGGAACATATCCCCAGCGGATATGGGGGTCCACCTGTATAGTATCTGACAAGACTAAAGTAGATTACCCTAGCTTGGGGGCCCGATAGGAGTGGAGCCCAATTGGGTGAAATTGGTCCATATGACTTAAAGCCGGCCCTGGAAAGTATGTTTAGGATTGCAGCTTCATGGAGGGCTTCAGATTGCCTTAAAAACTGTGGCTTCAGAAAACATTCCTTCTGAAAAGATCCACAAACCGAAAACTTTTGGAATCCCATTGTTAGATGTTAGATCTATGACTGAATAGATATTCAGTCATAATTATAAACTGTAAGGATGTTACGAAGTATCCTAGTACTTTGTAATATGGAGAACATTCCTGACTTGTGTAAATGTTCAGATATGTCTGTCACTATAGAAACAAAACATTTAAATTGGACCCAATGCTTTGAAAGAAATAGAATTCTTTCCAGTTTAAACTTTTTTTTTGAAATCCTGCCTAATATATCATTCAACTTTTCTTAGTATGATCCCATTCAGAGAGCAAGAAGACACAAACAAGCAGACAAAAAAGGCAACTCAACTCATTGTGCTTGGAGTCACTAAATCACAGCCTGCTGAAAGCTAAAAGAAAAAGCAGGTAATTATGCTTTGTGCTTCTGCCCACTTTCTTTGCAAAGGCTGTAACACATCCAGTATTTGCTAACAAGGGCATATCTTCATTACAAATGTATAGCCACTGTATAACTATCATGATTTCCCCAAAAGAATTTTAGAAATTGTGATTTGGTGGGGTTTCAGAGAATTCTATGTTAGAGGTCCCTAATCCTCTGCACAGAACTGCAATCCCCAGGGTTTCCCCAGTAGAGGAAATAATAGTACTTAACATCTTGTAGCACTTTTTGAGTGTGCAAAGAACTTCACATGTGTTATATTGGAGGCTTTACAATAACCCTGTAAGTTATGTATTATTAACGGCACGTTGCAACGGGGTGAGAGTGGGTTGCTTCCCTAAGGCCACCTAGTGAGTTCCTAGGAGAGGCAAGACTCAAACTGAAGTAGTTCTGATTTGTAGCTCAGGCTCCTTGGCATGGCTGCATGCTATAGCATGGCAGCAGATAGTACATGGGCAGCCCAATCCCATCTAGCTAGGAGGCAGCGCAGGTTGGCAGTTAGGAGGCAGTTGGCGCTGCATCCTACTCAGATAGGACCCAACACTGGCACAGCTGGAGCACTCTTTGGAGGAAGTGGATGTTCGTCCCCTTACCTCTAGTAGAGCCCCAGCCACCCCAATGGGTCTACTCGAATGTACACCAGCTATTTTGCTGGCGCACATTCGAGCGGGCTGTGTAATGGCAGCCAGACCTGGGAAGGGGGGGATAGGATTTTAGTGGAGCTGCCGTTGCCGATCCCTCCCCTTTTCTGGACCCGGCCAACCAATCCCCTCTCTCAGAACGCCCCCATTCCACCCTCCTCCCCTGTTCCACTGCCACCCAGCAGGGAACCTACCTTCCCTGGCTGCCGCTGTACTCATTCTGGGGCAGGTAAAGCAGCACGCACCGGCCTTGGCACTGGCACCACCTACTCAGAGGGTGCCAAAAACGTGCTTTGTGGCATGTTTGCGACACCCTAGACTGGTGCAGCAGTGCTCAACCGGTTTAAAATTTGCACAAGATTGCCCTTTAAGGCTTCAGTTCTATACACACTTATCTGGAAGCAAGTCCCATTCAACTCAATGGCACTTACTGCTGAGAATACCTGCATAGAATAGCAGGTATAGAATACCTGCATAGAGCTGTGGAGCAGGTAATAGTAGGTATAGAAGAATACCTGCATAGAATCCCATAGAATAGCACTATAAATAAGCCAGTATCAGTCTGTGGCATAGATATGCTGGTGGAGCTGAGAGTCATGATTTTAGAGCAGAGGAGATCAGACTCCAGGCTTGAGGAATCCATCTTGTTTTTTAATAGAATGTCATGCTCCACCCACCAGAACCAGGTACAAAGAAGAGTGACATGGGGAAGGAGCCAGATACAAAATGGTGGCTCAGGAACGAATGGAGCAAATTACCTACTGCACCCCATTAGCCATAGTTTGGGATCGCCTGCACAATTGCACATGCGAGTACAAAGCAGCACCCTAGTTACTACAGAAAAGAGATTCTAGCTCAGAACTTTAAAAATGGCCAGCAGAATTATACAAAGGCCTAACCCAAGACAGCCCATTAATACCCCTAAATTATAGGTAAAGAATATTGAGGTTGAGAGATCAATGATTAGCACAATGTTTCCCAAACTGTGGGTTCCCAAACGGGTACCAGTGGGCAGCAAGCCAATTTTTGGTGGGTTGCTAAACGTTTGCAGCGCTGGCTCCTGCCTTGCCAGCATGGCACCAAGACAGCTAGGTGAGCTGCGCTAACCTCTGTTTACTCCCCGGCACGAGGTGGCCCCGCCTCCTCGCCGTCAGAGCCATTCAGTGTGGCAAAGGCAATGCACCCACCTCGAGCAACGCCACTGAGTCACAGCAAAGTCATTTTTTTTTTCATTTTTGCAGGCAATCCCAGAATCGGAAACCTTGGGAATCAGAAATCTTCTACTGCAAGTCAATCAGAGAGATCTACCAGTGGATCACGATGGAATTTCTTCTTGCCCCTGTTCTAGAAGGTGCTTCTTATCCTGTTACAAGCTCAGACAAAACCACTCGGTTTGCTTGTTTGTTTTTCACTTCTGCTCTACTACTTGGCCTGCTTGGGCATATTTAGTTTGAAACTACCACACTTTCACATGCTTATTCTTATCAAATAAGCACATCTTGGTTCATATTAGATGAAAATCCTCAGCTTGGCAAGTGTAATTTCTTCAGGAAGCAAGTGATTAATTTCATAAGATCTGAAAATGACAGAAACCATCTCGTAAATGTGTGGGCGTTGCTCTAGCTGGAGCCACAGATGGCAATAATTCTAAACAGCATTTTTATCCTCTGCAAGTATTTTTTAAGCTATTACTAAATACATGAATATAAATCCTGGGTTTCTCTTTATCCCCCTGGAGCAGTGTAATTTTTGGATATTTCAAACCACTCTGTTCACATACAGGTTTGTGCTGAACTGTATTTGGTTTATATATAAGCAACAGATTTCACATTTATTTTAAGTACAGGAATTGCAATTAAGCATATCACAGGCTGGGGGCGGGGGTGGGAATGTAGTTCAGAGTTAATAGCAACATTCTGTTGTCATATATATTAGCAAGAGAAGCCATAAAGCAAAATAAATTAATTGTATGTTTCGTCTCTTTGGGTCACAGTGGGATCTAAAACAATGAACAGAAGTGGTGGCTGGAGGGGGGTGGGAGGTGGTGGGCCCCCGGGTGGCATGCAGGGGGTGGCAAAGCAGGCGGCAGGGGCATCAATTGTGCTGTGGCAATGGTCAAAAAACGGGTGTGCGGCTTGGAGGTTTGGCCCACCCGGCCCCCCGGGCTCCTAGGTACCTAAATCCTGCGAGGACGCCATCAGCGGGGGTGGGGCTTGTAATGTTACGCGCGGGGGGGGGGTGCCACAGAGGATAGCTACGCCTCTGACAATGGAATCTGTAATTCTGCTTTGTGTGTGGTACTAGGATGGCAGGCCCTTGGAAAGACTCCTGTACCCTTAAGAATTGTACAGAAGGGAAAACTCTGCCAACTCTGGCTTCTCCCTTTACTATAGATGGGAAAAGCCACACCTGGTGAAATTCTGCTTTTTATGTGACTCTTGAAGGTACAGGAGCCCTCTTAGAATCTGGAACTGGCAACTGTCTTGGTGTCATCATTTTCCTTTGTAGAGCTCACCGTGACTTCTGTTATTTCAGATAACACTGCAACACCATGGAAAGCAGGAATCATTCAGTTTTGCTTTTCCGTTCGTAACAGATCAACCTAACAGTATACATTGACTCTCTGTATGTCATGGGGTTATCTGCATTCAGTTTCTATGTATTTTTGAATTGCCACCTCTTAGTGCCCTCTCATTCTTCTGCCATTGTTGTAGGAAACTACTTTTCAAGGAAGTCTCTGTATATGTACCATATATGTTCATGGTCTCTGATGCTCTAGCAGCCTACTAGTCTCCTCTCCACCTTGCTTGCCCTTCTGCTTTATTCCCTTGCTTTGTTTTGTTTTTAAATCCAGCCCTGGCCAGTAGATATGTTAAAAGAAAACAGTGCTTATTGATTGAACCTACTTTCAGAACCCAAGATGTAGCTTTCCATTGATTTAATGTTTTATTCTATTTTTTTTAAATCAAGATCTACATATGAAGCAGGGTTGGCCCAGCCATGAGGTGGGGTGAGATGAGGTGGGCTGCCTCAGGAGATGGATGGGTGCAGGGTGCATTGGCCTTCTCCTCAGCTAGCCCCCACTTGCCGCCCCCTTCCCTCTTGCTCTGCCTCTCTGTAGCTTAAAATAGCACAGCAGAATGGGATGGAAGAAGAAAGTTGGGAGAAGCACTGTCCCACTTCCATTTTTCCTGGCTTCCTTGTTCCGCCCTGTTCTCCTGCACTCTTTCAAAACAGAGCAGCAGAGTGAGGAGGATGAAGCACATAAGCTAGGCAAGCTTTTCAGTTGGGTTGGGCCTGGTATCAAGCTTGTGTGCAGGGCTGGCGCAAGACTTCCTGACACCTGAGATGGCATCTCCAACGTTCTAACACAGCACTCCCCTCCCCAATTCTTCTTCCTCTCTGTCTCCCTCTTCCTTTTCTAATCTAGGAAGCAGCAAGAGGAGGAGGAGCAGAGGAAGCAAGTAGGCAGACAGAGCACCCCACCACCACCACCAATCTGATGCCTGAAGCAACTGCTTCAGTTGGCCTCCTGGATGAACCAGCCCTGCTTGTGGGCAACTGAGATTCCATTAAAAAATGGGTACTCAACAGACATTGAAGGTAAGCTCGGCTGAGCTGAGCTCAAGAGCCATTTGCTTTCTTAGGATCTTACACCCTCCCTTCCATGTTCCATCTCCAAAAAACCAGTGACTTCCACACAGTGAAGGGCTCTTTCTAATAGATACGCAGATTACTTGCAATTTCTCAGACCATTCCAAACATTGACTTCAAGTGCAAACTGTATTCTGTCATCACTAGCAATGAAAGCCATGCACTCTCTTGTAAACCTCCCTTGTAATCCCTCTTCTGCTGACACTTTATAAACTATGAATTTCAAACAGCTCTCAACAAGAATAAGATTAAGGGACTGCATATTTAATTTAGGGTTTAGCTGTGAAAGGCTGGGTGGAGAAAAAAAGGAGAAGTCACTCTCGTGGATGTCTCTAATCCATTGTTCTCATGATTCTGACCATGTCTCATGTGTTCCATCATTCCATGCCTACAGATCTTATATCCCCCTCCAGTTCCGATCGCCCTCCATTTTGGAGTATGGTATAGGACTTAGGACTGTTAGAGCAAGTTTACACATCATGTGATGATCCAGGGAGTGTGTGGGGCCATTGTTATTCTCATGACCTCTTGCAACTCATGTGAACTAGTGCCTCCATCTGGATGCTGGCAAGGTAGCCAGCATGGTTTCCATAATGGTGATCATTCTTTTCAGATACCACATTGAGAAAATGATGGCTTGCCACATATACAGCACCTGCATGGAAGTGCTGGATCACACAATTGATACCTCCATATGAATGTGGCAAGCATCCTGTGGCAAGCATCAGCATGAGGTAAACGTAACTGCCCAATCCTATCCCCCACCATTGGCGCTGATGGAGCGTATGCTGCATCCAGTGGTGCTGAGGGGGTGCACGGATAGCCAGCAGGAGGTATTTTTTTACTTCCCTCTGGTAGGCTGCCCGATTGCCTATGGGTCTCCTTGGACCGATGCCATTTTGCTGGCATAGGTCTCAGGCTTGTGCCAATGTGGCGCAGGTCCAAGTAGACACACTGGGCTGACAGGGGCTTGCCCGAGGAGGCCTCTGGAGGCCAAACCTCCTCAGAGGGATGCAGCAGGAGGTGCATTGGCGCTGCTGAATTGCTGCACAGGGAGTTACAGAGGATTAGGCTACTGATTTTGTTTACACTGCAATCATATACACACTTTCCTGGGAGTAAGTCCTGTTGAACACAATGGGACTTACTTCTGAGCAGACATGCATAGGATTGTGCTGTTAGGCTGTGAACAGTCTGACTCAGAAACTTAAAACTTGCCCTTAGCTCTGCATATGGCTCTTCTTGCCTGTTTGAGTATAAACCCCTCCACTCTAGAACAACTGAACATGTATCATGAATGATGAGAATGCCATTGGTGATGATGTAGACTTGTTCTATTCAACCACGAATGAAAACTGTAATACATTGTTACCCTATAACCATGCCTGAAGAAAAGCAGCATGATGAAACTCATTATAATTCACAACGTGAAAAACATATGTCTCCCATGTTTGTATCTTGGCTATCCCCAGAATCTGAGCCAATAAGACTTTTGGCCGAGTTGAGAGTGTACTTTTGCGGTTAATCTGAATTTGTTTTCAGCATATGGACAGCACGCTTGTCTCACATCTTGCACTTACCAAGAACTAAGTGTATCATCATGGCTGATTAAACACACATAAATTCTCAATTAAACATGCAGCCAACAGTGTCTCTTCTATAAGCAGATCACTCCGAATGTTTTAACACCAGATTTAGACAAGATTTCTGCTTCCACTTAAGTTTTATAGTCAACAACCAGCTGCTCAAAATAGCACAGCATATTGGGTGCTGAGCTTGTGGTATTATAACTTGGCTCTAAGCACATTGCCTAAAACAGTTCTGCTGCAAAGAAGGGAAAGTAATCAAATGAGCCAATATAGTACCCTGGGGGGTGGTTTGGTTACCACTCACAAGTAATGATGTGAATGTGATAGGTTCGAGTGTAAACTTGACTACAGGGCTCTCTTTGGACTGGAATAGGGCAAATATGTTTCCCTTGCTTTCTCTTCCTCTTCTACGGGGGACGGATTAAGACCACCCTCCCCATCGGTTACTTTCCTGAAAATCACCCCCATTTTGATGCTGCTGTGTTATGGAGAAGCAGCAGCTGGATGTTTGAGAAAGCAAGTTGGTCAGCAGTGTCATATATCACCTGTATAAAGTGGACTTTAGACTGAGAGCTTGATGAGCATCTGGGGAAAGCGGGAAATAACACATACGTTTCATAGCCGCAGGAGGAGAAAGTTGCATAGCTGAGGAGCAGTCGACAGGAATCTTTATGAATGCTCGTTGTCTGAACATGGGTCACAGCTGTAGTGTGTTCCTGGGAAGCCTCATTGTAGATATCAAGTGACAGATGTATGTTGCAACAGATTGGAGACCTCCCCAGTAGACTGCACTACAGTAGTCCAGTTTAACATTCACACAGCCCAAGCCTACTTAAGGACCCGCCGGGCGGCAAACGCCATCCACTGGATCCAGATCTCTGCCGCGGGCAGCCTGCAGCAGGCAGCCCGCGGTGGAAAGTCTACATGGGGAAGGGGACCGCTCGTCCCCTTCCCTGAGTATAATGGCGGCTGGGTCTGGTAGGCCTCCTCGGATGTCCACCAGCTATTTTGCTGGCGGAAGTCGGAGGAGGCCATGTAACGGCCCAGCCGCTCTGCGGGGACCGGCGAGGACTGGGATATGGTGGACTCAGGGTGGCTGGGCCTATGGCCGCCCTCCAAGCTCCGCCGTCCCTCCCCCCTTCCGCAGACCGATTCACCTGACCGCTGGATCCACACTTACCTGGGTCCAGCGACGGGCCAAAGGCTCCACTGGCGGAGCCAGGAAGGCCGGCCTTGCGCCGGCCTTCCCTGCTCTAAAGTAGACCGCAAATGTGCTTTATGGCACATTTGCGACTACGGCGGGCGGCGGAACGCTAGGTCCGCTGCCCGCAATTTACGTAGGATTGCGCTGACAGTCACGTATGACTCTGGAAGAGTGGGCCTTTTTATTTGGTGGAGATCATGGAAAGCATTTTCAGTCACTGCCGTATCCTTCAGGTATAGATTTCAAGGGAGAGCCAGGAGTACCCACTAGAGCGTAACATAACATGGTCAATTAATCTCTCAAATGAGACCATAACAATGTAGAGTGCTAAGG
This sequence comes from Plestiodon gilberti rubricaudatus, assembly GCA_026170595.1. NCBI lineage: Eukaryota > Metazoa > Chordata > Lepidosauria > Squamata > Scincidae > Plestiodon > Plestiodon gilberti. Next base: position 179,917,384 of record JANXHW010000002.1, read on the forward strand.
GTCTGTTCATTACAATAGCTTTAACATTGAATGACAGCTACTATTATCCATCAAACACCACCTGTGCATGTTTCATATCACTTCACATGACCTCAAATACAATAATTTTCAGTGGAATTAGTTCACAGCCAGTTAGTTGCTGCATACTCAGGCACTAGGCACCTGTGAACTCACACTTAGAGCCCAATCCTATGCATGTCTACTCAGAAGTAAGTCCTATTATACTCAATGGGGCTTGCTCCCAGGTAAGTGTGCATAGGATTGTAGCTGGGCAGCCCAATCCAGCGCAAATTCCTGCACAGTGATGCAGCAGCACCGGCATGGGTTATGCTGCATCCTGCACAGACATTTCAACTGCTGGAGGTCTCCGTGTGGTAAGGGGACATTTGTCCCTTTACTTTGCCACTGGGTAAGCCCCAGAAGCTGCAATGGGGCAACTCAAACCTGCACAAGCTCAATCGCTGGCGCAGGTACGCATTGCCCTGTGTTGGCAGATCAAGGCCAGGAGGGGGGATAGGATATAGCGTGCACCAGCAGCTCTGATCCTGCCCCCAGGGTCCGATCCACCCGCCCCCATTGCCGCCCATCCCCTGCCCTGTTAACTCCCTGCCCTCCCCCACCTTTTCCCCGCCCCACTCCACCTGGCACAGAACTTACCATGTCCGGCACACACTGCTTCTTCTCCCAGTGTGTGTGGGCCTTCGCGACAGTGCTGGCAACTGCTATGTCCTTTTGCAACGGCACTTTTCCAACGGAGAACACCGGTGCAGTGCATGCTGTGCCAGCATGCACGCTGCATTGGATTGCTCCCTTGGAGACTTTAAATCCCATGTACCCAAAGCTGTATTATGCTAGCTATGGTTTGTATACATAATGACTTTGATCTGAAGGTGTCTTTCCACCAGCAGAAAACTACTCACAAAAGGGCTGTTTCAATGACTCCAAGGTAAAAGTTACCCCATATCTGTTTGTGCAAGTTCTTGAGCAAGAGAGCACTCAAGTTCTTTTCAAAATCTTTTTTGTGGCCCACTAGAGTTTATATGCTACAGTCTGTATCTTCCTAATTCACCATGTTTCTCATAATAGTAGCACAGCATCTAATCCACTGTGGCTCTACACTGTGAACTGAAACGTCTTCCACAAGGGCTTGTGCAAGAGTTCACAGAACACCACCAAGTCATTTTCTTCTTCCACTCACTGTTCATTGGATCCAAGCCATGGTACTCAGTAATATAAAACTTCATCAGCCTCTAAGGCTCCCAAGTTAACCTCAAATCATTCAGTAGATGTCATTGCTTTGGGAAAAAAAATTATTGGAGAGTTTCAGTCTAAATTATTTAGGCACCACTGTTGTCCCACCAAGTGACAGTGATGGCATAGAAAAAGACCTGCTAAAAGTATCGGTGCACTCCTGCCATCTGTTGGATGAAACTGGAACTTATAAAGTTTCAGATCTAATGTTACAGTAAAATGTTAACTGACACGATCCCTAATAAAAGGTCATATTTGATTGACTTTGTGTTTTGATTAGGGTGAGGCAAGGACCTCATACTTTTATAGAGGAGTTTTTCTGTGTGTCCCCCCACTCCAATCTTCTTTCATGTTCTCTTAGGCTCTTGCTGCTTCTTGCTGGTAAGATAGCTAATGTCTGGTCAATTGTTGGTTTAGCTATGTATCACTATACTTCCTAAAGCCATGAAATGCTTATTCTGGTTATGTATGTTGGGGGGAGTAGGGGTATTAATGAAAGATTAATGGTAGGTTTAAGAGCCCCATCCTATTCCCCCACTATCTTCCGCCATGCAGCCACACTGACGGAACGTACGCTGCATGATCAGACAGCCTGGGAAAGGCAAGTAAAAATATTTTTTACTTAGCTCTCCACAGGTCACCTGGCCGTCAATGGGTCTCCTTGGACCTACAGCAGCTCTTTTGTTTGTGTAAGTCTGAGGAGAGGCAGGGGTATGAAGGGCTGGGAAAACAGGGATAGCATCCCAAAATGCACTGCTGCCACTGGGATCCAAGCCTCCCACCCTTGAACCACTCTCTGCTCTCCCCGCTTCCTGCTGCAAACCTCCCATGACCTGCCCTCTGTCCCCTTATCTCCTCCGACACAAGCTGGGTCTGTCTGTGGTGGATGTGCGGAGCTGCCGGCTCATTGTGCCAGTGGCTCTGATGCGCATGATAGACGGCAAGATCCGCTGTCATACATGCCTGATAGGATTGGGCTATTCCAAGGTTGGAATTCCAAGGTAGGAATCGACTGAATCAATACACAAGGCACAGCATATAATTAACATCTAAAGGAGTCTCTGAGAACATATGGAGTACCGATCCAACATACGGTATATTATGTCTTTATAATTATATAATATAACATAATGTGTTATATTATGTGCTTATTATATTATGCATGAAAAAAATATATTGTGGATTTTTTCCTTGTGTCAACTGCGTGGAGGGAAAGAACCTGGGCAGCCCAATCCTAGTGTTCCAGCAGTGTAAGGCGCTTTACGGCGGTCACAGATGTGACATGCCATTGGGGGCAGCTGGCTGCCACTGCAAGTGGCAAGTGGTGGCTGCAGCCTGCCAGTGGACCCTCCACAGCCCTTGGTGCTGCTGGTAAGTCAGCACCGGCGGAGGGAGGGGGAGGTATTGGGAGGGGATAGGGTGGAGTGGGAGCAAGAATGAGGGCTGGAAGGGGACGGTATTGGCAGCAGCAATGCCTCTGATATCCTGGTCCTAGATCTTCCTTCCTGGGTCCACTTGCTCTAGTGAAATTGCTGTTGTGGATCTGAATATACCTGTTCTGGTGCCAGAAGCTTACCCCTGGGTAAGGGAACAAATATTTCCCTGCCCGGAGGAGACCTCTGGGACTGCTCCCCCGCAGGATGCAGTGTGTGCTCTGGTGGCACGGCTGCATCGGCCGGGGAGCGAAAGGATAGGATTGGGGCATAAAAAAATGAAGCACAGCTCAAGTCTGTAAAGGACAACATAATAGACCTCCAATTTCTCATAAAATTGATTTGAGAAGATGTGCTGCATAATTCTTTTTTATTTAGATCATCATTCATACTGCTCTTGTTGTGGATATTGTGTGTTTTCATAGTTAAAAGTAGACCGGAAGGTCAGTAGGACAGCAGTTCAAGACCTGAGTGCCACAGCTCCTAACAACCTAGCAGTTCGAAAGCAAGAAATTGCAAGTAGATAAATAGGTACTAACAGTGTTCCGTTAGTCATGCTGGCCACCACATGACCACAGAAACGTTTTCAGAGCTGGCTCTTCGTCCAGAAACAGGGATGAGCACCCGCACACTAGAGTCGGACACAACTGGCTTTCATGCAGGGGATACCTTTACCTTTACCTAAGAAACAGAGGTATAGCATGTGAAACATTCCTTTGAATATTCTATGTATCAATTAAATTTTAAAGGCACAGGAGCCCTGTCAGAAGAAATGTTGGCATCCATACTGCCTCTTACATAATGTCAGTATGGACCAATAATCTTCATGTAGGGGTTGATATCATTTTGACAGAAAAGCATTTCTTCTCACTTTAAATATTCTAGATAAATGGGATATGGGATATTTAGAGATCACCATTTCGGGGGGAAAAGGGAATACAATTCCTGAAACAAGAATTGTATCTGCATTGCATCATATACATCCTTTAATGTTTATCAGAGCTACATATCTGGAGTCAGAACTCCAGAGCACCAGCGGCTGGCAATCTCCACCTTGCGAGCAATCTAGTTGCCACCAGTCGACCACTGTTGTAAACAGGATGCTGGGCTAGATGGACTCTTAGTCATATCCAGCATATACTGTATTGCCCTTACATTCTTATGTGACTATCTGACCTCATTTTTTCAAAGGGTCTGACTCATGATTTAATGGCTGGCAATACTAGGGCTTTTGGAAGTGTTTTGAGTCTTTATTTAAAAGTTTGGTGATGTTTTTATGACCAGAAATATGGTGTAAACTCTTGTTTATGTATATCATTAGCCTCCTGCCAACCTAGCAGTTCCAAAGCATGTTAATGTGAGTAGATAAATAGGTACCGCTTGCGGGAAGATAAACAGCGCTCCGTGTTCCAGCCGCATGCTACGCGCTGCGGCAAGGAGAGTCATGCCGACCACATGACCACGGAGGCGTCTTCGGACAATGCTGGCTCTTCGGCTTTGAAATGGGGATGAGCACCACACCCTAGAGTCGGACACGACTGGACTTAATTGTCAGGGGTCACCTTTACCTTTTATAGTAAAATATAAGTTGTTTTGTCGAATTAAAAATTCGCATGTTTGCCAGGAAAACTCCGTCGTATCAGAAAAGAATTTATTTCAATAAATAAATATCACAAATTCTAACATCTGTGATATTTATTTATTGAAATAAATTATTTTCTGATACGACGGAGTTTTCCTGGCAAACATGCGAATTTTTAATTCGACAATCTGGTCACGTCGCGACAGCCTATGAAAATATATAAGTTGTTTTGCTTAAAGTTGCAGTTTCCAAGAACCTATCAACAACTTGAAGTGAGGATTTGCTCTATCTTAAGGAAAACTCATTTATAGCGCAATCCACACTAAGTAAAGAATGGTGGAGCGTGTTCCTCGTGCTCCGCCGTTCTCTGTATTAGAAACATTGAAATAAATGTGAGCTTTCTAGACCAGAGAAAACCCACGCAGAACATGGGGAGAATGTTCAGACTCCACACAGACAGTGGCCCTGACCCAGGAATCTTTTTTTTTCTCCACAACTTTAAAACGAAACGACTTATAATGAAATGACTTTAAGTGAGGACTTGCTGTACTGCCACCTTAAATCAAATTCTACCGCATAGAATCATCAACAATGTTGATAATCTATGTAAACTCATTTCAAAATGTCTCCTTGGGCAAACTAAACTCTCTAAAAACACTAACAAAGAGTTTGTGGCACCTTGAAACCTCCACACACACCACACCACACCACACCACACCACACCACACCACACCACACACACACACACACACACACACACACACACACACACAAAGTTCTTCCTGAGCTGAGCATATACTGCAAATCTGTTGGTCCCCCTTCAGTTTTGCCCTGAATCCATTTTTTCCTGGCTGTCGGGCATGCTAAAGGAAATGAAAACTATCCAAACATTTGAATTGTTTTGAAAGTTGTACTGATTCCTCCATCCCTTAAGTAGCCACTGAAATAAATCACCTGGGTCCCAGGATGCCTATCAAGGGAAGGTGAAAGCTGTTCTGAGAGTAACAGACCCTTAGGGCCAGCAGCACTAAATGAATTTGGAACCTTTCAGTATGATGGGTAATATTCCTTCCTCCCCCCCCCCCCCGTGAAATAGCTGCCTGTCTGGAAACAGCCTCACTTAGCATGTTCTTTGCTTGAGCAGCATTGTGCCGACATAAATGTTGTGGCTTTCTTTCAAAAGGGCTTTGAATGCAAGCAGGTTAATGGAAGGACTCGTCAGGTAAAATGAGAGAATAATCTGGGATTACTGAAATGAACCTCATAAGTAGGGAGCCCCTGGGAAATAAAGAGCCAAACATTACATCTGTTCGCTCCTAAAACCTCCCTATAAATAGTTTGGATAATTAGGAGCTTAGGTTCCATGAAAACAATGAAAAATATGTCATAATTACCCTTTCATATTTTTTCTTTCTTTTCAATGGGAGAAAATGATCCTAGTAATTTGGTGCTAAAGAGGCTAGGACACATTACACATTGTTATCCCCTGGCTCTGCTCTTGTGAGCATAAAAGAGAGTCTGGAGGGGAACCTTAACACAGCAAGGGCTGCTTTTTCTGTCTTAAACCCTGGAGCAATTAGCATGCATTTCATGGTCATTTCTGTCAAACCAAATTCTGTAGTTTGGTGCAGATTGTGGCTGCAGATTCCAGTTTCCTATGGTCAACCAGCAGCGTACCTTTATTCATTAAAAAGCCCTCAAGATCGAAGGCTTTTCAATCCTTGGCAAGATGCAATCTTGGCAAGATGCAATGTCTTGCCTTCGGAGCTCTTGTACGGGAGATTTAAAGGGATTCCGCTTGAGCAGAGAAACTGTAGTTATGTTCTGGGTGGTGTGGAGTCCATCCAGCACATGATTTTACATTGTCCCTTTTATAAAAATCCTCGATTGGCATTTTTGGATTCGATTTTGATTAATAGGGGGGGTTGGGAGAATTCAGGAAAACTTCGGTATATTTTATCGGATGTGAGGGATGTAAAAATGGAGAAGGTCGCTTTGTTTTTAAAGCTGGTTGTCAAGAGACATTTGGCGAACTATCATAGTGCTTAGACTGTATGTTAGGGTAAGATGCTGTTTTATTTTCTATAGTGGTTGTTGTATACATTATTTATTTTATGTTTATGCCAATAAAGGATCTATCTATCTATCTATCTATCTATCTATCTATCTATCTATCTATCTATCTATCTATCTATCTATCTATCTATCTATCTATCTATCTATCTATCTGGTGAAATGGTACTCATTTGGGATCAGCTTGAGGACTTCAAAGCATGCACCATCTTCCAGCTTCCAAGCAGGGTTACATTTGGTTGCTTTGTTTGACTTTCTTTTACATCAGTTATTATCTGGAATGAAGCATTGTCTTTCCCAGCCTCAGCCCATTGCAGTAGTGTTGCTGGCCTGCACAGAGGGTGTGTGTGTGTGTGGGGGGGATGATGCATTTTGCGTCATTAAGCCTGCCCCCTGCACTCTTGGAAGGCTTCATTTCGAGCCTTACAGGAACTGGGGCGGGTGGGAGGGCCAGAAAAACGTGCCGTTTTCAGCGTGATAATGCTCCGCAGCTGCAAACGCAGCCCTCCGGCTGCAAAAAAACAGCCACGGAACACAAAACTCTCGCCACAGCTCCTCCTTATGCCCCCGGCCCTGCCCTGCTACACATCTGGCCCATTAGATGCTTAATAGCCAAGTCCTGTATCCGGGCCTTACACTGGCTGATCTTGTGATTTACCAGTGTAAAGTCAGAGCCACTGGCACCACAGCTGCTCTCTCGTTCTGCAGCCCTCTAGTGATGGAGAAGGAGCTGGTAATGCTCTGAGCTGGCAGTGGTGAGCCACAGAATCTCCACTGCAGCAGGTAATGTGGTTGTGGTGGCAGGGGTGGATCAGGGATGAGATCATGGTGGGAGGGGGTGGATCTCAGCAGCCGCCATTCACACCAGATCTTATCCCCCCTTCCTGACCCGGGCCCACCCCCCAAAGGCTCTTCACTTACACCACTGAAAGAACTGGTGTAGGTCTGAGGAGACCCATCGGGTGGAAAAAGGAAAAAAAATATATATAGAAAACAAGTAATCTTATCTCTCCTGGGCTGCCTGGTCCCTGGCCAGCCCATAGCACTCAGCACACACACGCTCCGTCAGAGGCGCTGCACACGCTGGGCCAGTCCTGGGTAGGATTGGGCCATTAATTTCATTCAATATCAACAGCAGCTGTAGCACTTGGGTATGGTAATTAGAATAACAACATGATCCTGTGCATGTTTATTGAGAAGCCCAAAGAGAATATGCTTTCCCCCATATATGACACATCTCCCCAACATAATCTCCTACCTTTCTCTACCTTTCTGTCACTGGAAGATCTTCCTGTTTTTCTAAAAAAACAAAAACATTTAACTACCTTTTAATGGGTAGTTTGCTGTTTGTTTATATTTGTTTGCTGTTTCATTTTATTAAATGAAAGTTTTATTTTTTGTCACATGTATCTATTTTATAGATGTTATTGTTTTTAAAAAAATCTTTCTGAGTTGCCTTGTGAAAATGTTTGTCCTGAAAGTCAGGATAAAAGTGTATTTAACAAACAAATAATGAAATAAATAAGAATAAAAGCTTTCATGGCCAGCAGTAATCTTCCAAGACTTTAGAATTACGGGTAAAGATGCCATGTAGTTTATTTCAAACAGACCAACGATTTAAAATAACTTCAAAACACTGTGTGGAGAACCAATATAAACAGAGCTCCAGACAGGCATAAAATACATTAAAAATCGGAGGCTGTGGATGTTAAAGATACCGACGTTTCGCTCTGTAGCTCGGAGCTTTTTCTAGGTGCAATCACGAAGATTGAAGATGGTAAGGCAGGTAGAGTGAGATCACCAGTTTAAAAAGACTATAGAATGCGAGGGAAACTGCCACTTGGTAATGGAACTGAAACCAGAAATGCTTAAAGGGGGTTAAGTGTGGTTGCCTTTAAGCATTTCTGGTTTCAGTTCCATTACCAAGTGGCAGTTTCCCTCGCATTCTATAGTCTTTTTAAACTGGTGATCTCACTCTACCTGCCTTACCATCTTCAATCTTCGTGATTGCACCTAGAAAAAGCTCCGAGCTACGGAGCGAAACGTCGGTATCTTTAACATCCACAGCCTCCGATTTTTAATGTATTTTATGCCTGTCTAGAGCTCTGTTTATATTGGTTCTCCACACAGTGTTTTGAAGTTATTTTAAATCGTTGGTCTGTTTGAAATAAGCTACATGGCATCTTTACCCGTAATTCTAAAGTCTTGGAAGAATGAAATAAATCTACCTGAGCTTAAAAAAAAAGTTTTAAACTTTTTTACTCTGGGTTTTTTTTTAATTCTGCTCAGTGGTGAAACATCTACTGCCCAATGCTTTTTGTTTAAATTACTGGTATGTTTTAATTGTATTTTAAATTGTTTTATAGTGCAATCCTAACCAACTTTCCAGCGCTGATGTAGCCATGCCAACAGGGCGCACACTGCATTTTTCAGTGCAGGGGCAGTCATGGAGGCCTCTTCAATGTGAGGGAACATTTGTTCCCTTACCTCGGGGCTGCATTGCGGCTGCACCAGTGCTGGAAAGTTGGTTAGGATTGCGCTGTTAAACTTTTGTTATTTATGTAGGCTACTCTGGAAATGGAGATATTGAATGGCAGGGTACAAATGATCTCAATAAACATAAATCAAATAGAGTAATTTGAAAGAGAAAAAAATATCAGTGAAAGCCACTAGTTCCCTATATGACAATACAGTACAGTATTCGAACAAGGGGAAAAGGAACCCTCCATTTGTTAAAGTGCTAAACTTCTTGAAGTATTTTTTTGTCCACTAGAGGGTGATATAATTGCAAAATTGCAGTCTTTTCAAAATACAACAGAATTTAGTTCAGCACGTAATGATTCCAGAGGGGTGATATTGTGGCTTGTTCAGAGATTCATTTGTGGCAATTAAAATGTCTAATGCACTATATTTATAGATAAGTATGTTCTTGAAATCGTAATCTGAGGAGCAAAGAAGGGAGTGTGTTGTCAGCGGAGGATAATTTACCTCCTGTTCTTTGAATTAACTTTAAAAATCTTAAACAACCAAAGTACTTTCTTTAAGGTGGAATGTTTGCCTCAGATCTATGCAGTGCAGCACATTCTGACCCTAACCAGGCAACAGCTGAAATGAATTTTCACCCTTCCCTCTCCCCCAAAATCTCAACATTTAAAATGTCAGCTTGCCATCAATACTCCATGAATACTCAGCAAATATTTTGAACGCAGCAATATTTGACATCAAATTATTTTCCAGCAGTAATAAACCTTTGACAGGATCAGACACGCGAACCATTAGGATTTGACAGCTTCCAATAACTGACATGCAGTAGCAGTCAATATTTGGCAGTATCTGACATGTAAACTTCTTATGTACAGTAACTTTTGGTGGCTTAGTGGTTAAGATGCTGAACTGAAGACCAAAAGATACAGTAGTTCGAGCCCCGAATGCCGTGTGATGGAGTGAACTCCCTCCCATCTCCTGTCCCAGCTCCTGCCAACCTAGCAGTTGGAAAGCAAGAAATTGCAAGTAGATAAGTAGGTACCGCTGCAGCGGGAAGGTAACAGCGTTCCGTTCGTCATGCCGGCCACATGGCCACGGAAGCATCTAGAGACAGCGCTGGCTCTTTGGTCTTTGAAACGGAGATGAGCACCCGCCGCACCCTAGAGTCGGACACGACTGGCTTTTGGGCAGGGGATACCTTTACCTTACCTATAAAGGACTAATCTCCCCCTCCCTGTGCATCATAGTCCTGATCTGAATCACCCCCCTTCCTTCATCTGCTTTTAATCAATGGGCAGCCCAAACTTACCGCGGGCTTACAGCAGCAGATCTTATGATCTGTTGCCGTAAGTCCTCTTATGGCACTGTAAAAGGTGCGCTGCTGTTGTGCGGTGTGGCACCGCTGGTGCAAATGGCTGGAGGCTCCACGCACACTCCAGTGGCTTCTGGATACTGCGCTGAAGTAGGTACAGTGCTGGTTTGTGGGTGGGAAAGGGAGGGTCCGGTAGGAAGCAGGGTAGGCAGGGGGAGTTTGGAGGGCCAGAGGGAATGCATCTCAGCAAAACTATGCTGACTCCTATCCCCATTTTCCTGGCCTGACACCCGCTGCCTATCCTCATACTTACAACTAGAAAAATAGCTGATGTAGGTCTGAGGAGACCCATTGATAACCAGGTGGCCATTGGAGAGGTAAGTAAATAAGATTTTTACTTACCTCTCCCAAGCCACCTGGTTGCCTTCCTCACCATAGGATGCAGTGCACACTCTGGATGGTGGGGGGATAGGATAGGGGCATGAGGCACATTTTCTTTAAGCATGCCTCTTATTATTGTGATTGGCCACATGTCTAGTTTGACCCTAACAGTCAGTATTTATCTGCCACTTATCAGTACTCCACAGCTTATAATGAATACTAACTGTAAACTGACAGGTGACATGTAGTCACAGGGGTGGCTCCAGTTTGAGCCTCAAAGCCCATCCCCATTGAAGAGATCATGATCTGGCTGACCACCATCCATTCACTGCAACTCAACAGGGGTGTAGCTACAACCCCACGGGGGGCCGCTCGCCGTACACCCCCTCGTGATGCCACAAGCCCCGCCCTTGCGGCATGACATCACAAGCCCCCACCCCTTTGAGGCGGGGCATCACTTTTGCACTGCCGCCGCAATTCTGTGACAAAACGTCAGCGTGAAAGACCCCCAAAGAGGGTGCACGGGAGGGTGCACAATGTTCTTCTTACCGGGGGGGGTGCACGCTGGGGAGGTTCTTCTTACTTGAAGTTCGTGCACCCCCTGGGCGGCAGCAGCGGCTGGCCAGACGCATCCTTCCTGGCTGGCCGGCACTTTAAAAGCCGTTAGAGAGGCTGCACCTGCGTAACCTTGCAGCAGCCTCTCTAGCTCCCTTAGTCTCGCTGGCTGAAGGACTCAGCCAGCAAGACTAAGGGAGCTAGAGAGGCTGCAGCAAGGTTGCACAGGTGCAGCCTCTCTAACGGCTTTTAAAGTGCCGGCCAGCCAGGAAGGATGCATCCAGCCGCCTGCCGCCCGGGGGGTGCACGAACTTTGGGTAAGAAGAACACACACACCCGCATGACCCCCCCCCCGGTAAGAAGAACATCGTGCTCCCTCCTGTACACCCTCCTGGGGCCTCCTGCTGGATCAGGCCCAAAGGCCCATCTAGTCCAGCTTCCTGTATCTCACACTGACCCACCAGATGCCTCAGGGGGCACACAAGACGACAAGATACCTGTATCCTGTCGCCACTCCCTTGCCAAAGTTAAAGTCAGTAGAACTCCTGTATGTTATAAATGTAGCATGTCAGGAAGAAGAATAAGCTTGGAGTATCTCCTTGGCATCTAATTTTCAAACTGCAGAGAATTTTCTTCTACGGAGGAGCAGTCCACCATGTGAGCATTACCTGGCTGTAATGTGACGTAGTCTATTCCGCAAGTAGGTTTACCGCATAATCGGTTTGTAAGAAGTTTCAAGAACTCCACATTGGGGTCCTGCGTTTGTCTCAAAAGACACTTCCAAAAACTCTCTGCGGTTCATAAATATTCACATGTTGCAATTACCAGCAACTTCAGAAGAACTTCAGCTGAGAGTTATTGCGTAAGCATGGCCATGCTCCTGATGTTGCTGGTAATTGTGATAGGTGGAAAAAAGGTTAGTGTGAACTGGACTGGACAGGATAGGCAGCCATTTCCATGATTGGAAATGTTTCATACACTACACTGCTTCTTCAAGCAGTCACAATCAGAGAGCGAGCGAGAGAGGTCCTCATTTGTACTCGCCTTTCCGCAGCCATGTGCTCTGTTGCACAGACATTGCAAATGGCCATGTCAAGGTTCTTTGTTTTGGAGCTAGGATAACAATACTGGCTCGTTCCATAACAAACAGGGCAGGAAATGAAAACTGAAACATGATTGTGATAGTCTGGAAGCATCATGGAAGGATGCAAAAAAAAAAAAAAAGAGGGAGGGATGGGGAAGACAACTCATCAAAAGTGAAGGTGCAATCAAGGTAGAATAATTGGTTTGGAAGAAAGTAGGATGAAGACGTCAGTAAGAAAATAATTGTTCTTCATTAAAAGAAAGATCATGACCTGTTTGCAGGCCTACCTAAGTTGATGCTTTAGAACTCGTTCAAGAACGCAGTAGTGATTTTCTGTGTTCTGCTTGTCTTAAAAATCATGCACAAAGAACTCTTTAGAATGCAATGTGATTTATGAAAGCCATTTGACAATGTAACTTTTACCAGCACAATTAGCAAATTGCTCTCAGTAGATGAGCAAATTTGCCGATATGCTTGGGAGATATGGAGGAGGAATAAAAATTGGGATATTAACATGAAAATGAAGCAATTTAATTAGCAAAGAGATTGGGAAGAAGGGAAAGACCCCTTTTCACGATTGGAGCAAAACAGGTGCCTTACTAAAAAGATTGCTAATGAAACATGCTTCTTCCAAGGCAATTTGCATCACATTAGCCTTGCAGATTTTGCTCTTAATCTGAAGCTACAGAAGGTGGAAGAGTTCATGCTTACTTTTAGAACATTGACAGGCGCTTTAGAAGGCACCAAAATGTCTTAGCAATAAAGGAGGCTCTCACTGCCCACCATTTACGACAGCTTAGCAACTTTTTTCAGGGCTACGGAAAATATCTACAGATATTCTAACTGTCCACTCACCTGTCTTCCCAAGCCAAAATGTAGTCACATGAAAAGAAGCAAAACTTAATTTTCTGTCTGCTGTCTTAGCAACAGCAGAAACGTAGCATAGCATTGGGGAAAATAAATCAAGGGTAGGATTAGTAGGTACAATACGCAACATACACTGGCCTAAAACAAGCCCCTGGCGAGAAAATAATTGTGAGGCAGTCCAATCCTACCTAAATCCCCGTGTGGTGAGGCAGCAGTGCTGGCAAGGGCTACGCTGCATCCTGTGGGGAATTCCTGGCTGCTGGAGGTCTCCTAAGGGTAATGGGACATTGTTCCCCTTGCCCCAGGGTAAGCCGCAGCAGCTGCAGCTGCAGTCCCACTGGTCCCACAGAGCAGCAAAGGTGAGTAGGGCTGCAATCCTACACAAACGTACCTGAACTCAATGGGACTGATTTCTGTTGACATGCATAGGATTGGACCAGAGCCAGCTCATCCCTGAGGCCAACTGAAGCAATTGCCTCAGGCAGCAGATTGGTAGAGTATGCCCATCTCTGTCTTCCTACTTGCCTCAGAGGCGTTGCTACGGTTGGGGTGGCACCATAGGTTGTGCCCCGTCCTAGTTCCATTTACAAGCCGGCACGAGGCGGCCTCGCCGTCGGAGCCATTCCGTGCGGAGAAGGCAATGGGCAGGGAGTTTCCTGCCCGCTGCCTTCTCCGCACGGAATGGCTCCGACGGCTAGGGGGCGGGGCTGCCTCGTGCCGGCTTGTAAACGGGACTAGGATGAGGCGCAACTAACGGTACCGCCCCCACCGTAGTGATGCCTCTGATTTGCCTCCACTACCCCTCCTTCTCCTTCTGCTCCCTGGATTGGAAGAGGGATACAGAAAGGAAGAGGAAATGTGGAGGGGGGGGAAGAGTGCTGACTTAGAACATTGGAGTACATGAGAGGAGCAGAGGCTGACACATCTTCAGGTGAAGGGGGCCACATTTGGAATGCCACCTCAGGTGTCAGGAGGTCTTGGGCTGGCCCTGGATTGGGCTGTAGGAGTTGCCCAACCCTTTCCCTACAAGCCTTTATTTTTCAATTATAATCAGAATCAGAGATCCTTTATTGGCATACAAGATCTACACCATCAAAAAAACCCAAAAACCCACACTACTTTTTCAATTTCATAATTTCATAATTTTTTCAATTAAAATTGCCTCCCTTTCACTTGTTTTCATGAAAACCAGAAGTGGTCGTAAATCACCATGGAGTGGCGATCTTAAGCTTAGGGAGGCCTGTGGCGTAGTCCACAGGCCTCCCCGCACACTCCGGAGGCTTCAGTAAGTACACCCCCCCATTTCTCCCATTTCCCCACCCCCACCCCCCGATTGCAGCGGTGATCCCCGGGATCACCGCCACCAGCATGCTTTCCACACCCCATAAGTGGGCAGGGGAAGCATCTGGTTCTTCTGGTGGGTTGTGATCCACCAGTTTGAGAGCCATTTATGGGCGATTTATGACATCAGATCTATCGATCTGTTGTTGTAAATGGTTCTGCAATTATGCAAATGCCGCACTGCCATTGTACACACTGGAGTCACTGCTGGAAATGTCCAGTGGCTTTGCGCATGCACCAGAATTGCCTTGATGTTCCACCAGTCTAGGTAAGTTGGTGGAGGGAGCATGGGGGTTTCAGGGGGAGGGCAGGGGTGGGCAGCAAGATGAAGTGGGTGGATCTCAGGGCAAAAGCACACACTGGATCCTATCCCAATTTTCTAACCCAACCCCTTCCTACCACCCCCTTCCTACAGACATACACCAGCAAAACAACTGGCAAGGTCAATAAGGCAGCCTACCAGGAGGTAAGTAAAAAGATTTTACTGTTACTGCCATTGATGCAGCTGCATACTATGGAGTGGCGGAGGATAAGATTGGACTGCTAGTCATGGTGGAGCTTAATCTCTTCCAGGAAGCATTTAGCAAGACTGCCCAACATCTGGGATACATTGGTGAAGATGCTAATCAAGCGTGTCAACTTACAAATTGATGTGAGAAGAAATAGTGTAAAATAGAAGATAATTGAGCTTTAATTTCTGAGGGCATTCCTGGCACGTGCCTTATGTTAATCCATTCTGACTGGAGATGGGAGAAAAGAACTGACTCTTTACCACCTGCAACCTACTCTCCACGTAGGTACTCAAAACTTAGATTCCATTTTTGTAGGTGAGATAGACACCCATAGTGGGGAAAATCACTGCAATAAACTGCCTTCTATATTCATATGTTCGCCTGTTTAACTTGTGATAAATATGATCTGAAACTGAACATGTTGTTTTCCTTCTCCTTCCCACACTCTATCATTTCTGCACTGCTCTTAGTTAGCTGATTACTGGAACGGCCACCTGGTATCTCTCCCTCGCCCCTTCCTTTCCTTCCTGCTCTTGCTACCATAAGGATATGTCAGCATCGTTTTGTGGTTCACTTTGCTTTTAAAAATATGTAACAGGCTATATCCTACCTCCAAGGAGCTCAGCAAAATACATGGTTCTCCCCATGTTATCCATATAAGAACCTTGTGAGATGGGTTAGGCTGAGAGAGATAGTGACTGGGCCAAAGCCACCCAGTAAGCTTCATGGCTGAGTGGGAATTTGAACCTGGGACTCCCTGGTCCTAGTCTGACATGCTAGCCACTACACCACGGTGGTCCTCTCTTGCTGTAGCTCATTTGTATATATTTTTTTCCTGTGCCATTTATATTTAACTTCCTTCACTGACTGTCCTCCAGTGAGGAGATGCTTGCATTTACACATGATCACAGATCCCACAACATGTGGACTCAACCCAATTTAACTCTGGACATACCGTCGTTGTGCCTGTCTCCAAGGATTTCGCTATTTACGTCACTGCACCACACCCTAGAGTCGGACACGACTGGACTTAATTGTCAGGGGATACCTTTTACCTAAGATATTTTGTCCTACAGCACAATCCTATACAAGTCTACTCACAATGTAAGCCTCATTGTGTTCAATGGGGCTTACACTCCCAGTAAAGTGTGTATAGGATTGTAGCTCTAGCCTTTATTAAAAAAAAAAAAAAAAAACCTCAAGTTTTTAATGCTCAGACAGCATCTCAACAAAACACAGGTGCGAAAAGCTTGGTAAAATGTTGACTTTTAGTAGAAAAATAAATAATAAACCTGTGTGGATGGAATTGTGTGAACACTGAGCAAATTTAACTGCAAGTTTATGATTTGAAAGCTCACTAAAGAAAAAGCTGGAGGAGACAAGCAAAATTGCTGTTTAGTCCACTCAAGAGTTATGAGTTTACTACACTGCAGTTTTCACAAGGCAAAATTGTGTAATCAGTTACCAAGTAGAAACAGACTGTGAGGAGAAACACAGCAGAAAGGGGTTTAATCAGACAGCCCATGCAGTACGAACCTAACAAACCAAGTGAATCCCAGCAGATCAGAACATTTTGGAAAAATGAATTTCTAAGAACGGTTGACTCCATGGGCTAATTCATATAATTTATTTTTTTTTAAAATCAAACTGAGTTAACTTTACATTGTTTGATAGTCTGAACTTGTTTTTTGAACTTGTTAACATAGAGGGTATGACTCACCTCATCCTGAAAATTCTTTCCAAAATGGGGTTGGACCAGATGACAGCAAGTCACAAGCCCCGTTCCAGTGTTCAGTTGAATACAAATGAAGACGTGGAGCAGGAAGTCAGGATCATGCCTGATGGCCTCATCCCCAAGGGTCCCATCTACATGAAGGGTCCCATCTACATGAAGCTGATGTGTGTACATGTAGGCTTCTGTATATGTAGTCTGCAATGCTACATTTCCTGCCGATTCTGTGTCTGGATTCTGGATTAAGTTTAAATCCTTTAAAAACATCAGCAGGACTGTGATGGGTTCACCATCTTCCTGCCTGCTTAGGCTTTGCTGCATCTGATGAAATTCATAGCATATGAATGAAATGTCATGCCAGATATGTTTATTGTATTTTTTAAAGAAGACTTTTAAAGTATTTTATTGCACATATGTGTTTTTAAGAGACTTATAAAGCCGCACTTGGAGATATATGTTTTAAGCATTTTTGAGCTCTTGTTGTTTTTATGACCATAATCCCAATGAAGATGCTTCGATCTTGGTACTTAAGTCTGAACACTTTTAGGTATACAGTATGTGCATTTGGGGCAGACACTTGAGCTTCATGCTCATGGAGCCTTAATCACATGGAGGCTGGGGACAGGGGCAACAGGCTTGATCCTGATCAAACCCCCCCCCCCATCCACATGTTCACTGAGCTCATGAACTGGGTTTCTACTCTAGACTGTTGGAGCATTCACACAAGAGGAGTTCCACAAGAAATAAACTAGATCAGGGGGTCTCAACCTGTGGTACGAGTACCCTTAGGGGTACACGGACCAATGGCAGGGGGTACGCCAGAGCCTGCCCCTTATCAGCATCAATCAATAGTCAATTACTTGTTAATTAGAACTTACAGTAAATGCAATCCCCCTGTCAGTCTGTCTGTCTGATTCTCTCTCTCTCTCTCTCTCTCTCTCTCTCTCTCTCACACACACACACACACACACACACACACACACAGAGAGAGAGAGAGAGAGAGAGAGAGAGAGAGAGAGAGAGTTAAGTAAGAAATTTTTCACATTTAAAATTGTTTTAGTACTTTTTTAATTTAACAATTAATTAGCTAATTAATTGATTGATTAATCCAATTAATTAGCAGGGGTACTTCAGAAAATTGGACCGTGATAGGGGGTACCCGGGCATCCAAAGGTTGAGAACCCCTGAACTAGATCATTTCTATGAATGCAAACTAGCCATATGAATCAATCAGTGTGAACAATCTCTGTCAACAATGGCTTTGAGCTGCTTCATGAGGTAGCATGAAGTCTCCACACAACATCCACTCTCAGTATCCAGAAATATCAAACTATTATTATTAATGATAATAGGAATACTTATATACCATTTTTTCAACAAGAGTAGTTCATAAAGCGGTTTCCACAGTAAAATAAACCAATAAATGTAGAAACTCAATGACACTTTTTTTGAGGATGAGCAAAAAAACATGTTGAAACACCCATGAACTCTGCTCAAACATTCAATACCTTTCAGCAGTTTCCCTTCCTGCCTTAAGCTCATTCTTTAAAGCTGCCTCTGGTTTCTCTTTATTGCTGTCGTTATTACACCTGGCGATTATGCACTTCATAAAACAGAGAGAACCTGGTTTGGAGTTTTGTTGGTCTGTCACCACCAATTAACGAATATGTAACGAGGAAACCACCTTTGCTTTTCAGAAAGATTTATCTCAAAAGAGCTAGAGTAGAAGTGGGCCAGGAGTGTTCCTATAAACACCTATTTTATTGGAATTTATGGAAGCAAAATGGACTGAGAACACTTAGATATCTATCTTTTTGTTTAAAAAGAACAAAACACCTTAAAACAGTGAAGCCAAAATGCTGGTCATGAATGGTTCACCAGGAGCATGTGTGATACTGTATGATCTAGATAAGGATTACTATTTCAATAATATAAAGTGCTAATATTGGGGTGGGAAAGCATTTCATTTGACTACTGGCTCCACTGGTAAGTGTCTTTGCAATACAAAATACAGTGATGAATCTGATTCTAGCATATTCTGGAGTACCTTGAGTAATTGCAGGTTAGTCCATTCCAGGTTGCACAAAAAGCCAGGGTGCTCTGGGAAAAGGAAATGGGAACTTGTTTGGCTCCTATATGTGATGTGACCAGACCAGAGATGTTAAATTCTTCTGGTTGTGTTGGCCTTTTTAAGCAATGAGCATCCATGTCTATTATTAGTACATGACAATGTCATAATGATAAAACGTACCTGGGCTCTGCAGTTTTGTGGCATATCCGTACACACCATCAGTAGTTATCACAGCAGGCTCAAGTGAAGTTCTGCTATGCATGATCCATCCTCTCTCTTATCTACTGACAGCTTCGGTTTTCTTGGTTGGAACCTCAATTTCTATAGCGATGTATCTGTGGAATTATACAGAGACTAATGAGATTTTGCGACTAACCTTTTCATCAACTGCTCTCAAGGTGGAAGAAAATTGCTGGTAATTATCTTCACTGAAGTTATGCTGACCCAAATGGCTTAGATGCAAGCATGTTCCATTCTATAGCTCCTGCAAAAAGGTTAAAATATGAACTGCTTAAAACGCATAATTGCTTAGCTTTTTAGGGTCTTTTTTGTCTTTTTTTAAAAAATGAAATTACCACTGAAGCTGAATCCTATCGTAAAAGTGCAATTCTATGCATATTTACCTAGGTGTAAGCCACCTTTCATACAGTGAACTTACTTCCAGGTAAGTATTATAAGGTTTTGCTGCACAAGTGACAGCTATTGTGGATGAGAGTGGGCCAGGACAATGGGGGAAAGTTATTGAGAAGAAGGAGGCAGTAGCATAACGGAGGGGGTGGTGGCATGGTAAGTGCTGCACGGTGTTACACAGAGGTGCAGAGTGACCCCTACTACTCGGCATCAGAGCCTGTCTGGCAGTGAAGGCAGTGTTGTCTTCACTGCTAGACGGGCTCCAATGGCGAGTGGGAAGGGCCATTCTGCACCTCCGTGTAATGCCATGCAGCATTTACCATACTGCTGCCCCCCTCTAGCTATGCCAAGGATAAGCCCCTTTAAATGGTTCCCTGGCATGGCTCTATCCAGCGCAGTAGCCCTTCGAGTGCATAAAATGGCTATGAGGAATTTCTCTACCAGCACAAACTTAAAAACATTTTCAAAGAGTGGCTCTGTGTTTTTGCTACTCTTGCAACTGAAGCAACAGAATCCTGCAGCACTTCGAAGACAAAGATATTTGTTGTAGCATAATCTTTTGTGGGCTAGAGTCCATTTTGTTAAATGCATGCAACAGACAGTGAAGACGATAGACATATATTTGTTCATCCTTAATTTCAAGTTATCAATTAGTTGTTCCCCCCAGGGTTAGCATCATAATGTGTTATATATTTTCGTAGGCTGTCGCGACGTGACCAGATAGTTTATAAGACCGTAGAGATCAAAGCCCGGATGTAAAGACACCTCCATTATCTGTAGAGCAGTCAACAACTGGCTGATGAAAATAACGACCGGCTGATGTGGGTTGGTTTAGCTGGTGCTGTGTTCCTGTCGGAACTTATCAATTAGTGCTAACAAGCCACGACTTTACCAGTGTTTTGTTTTCATCAGCTGGTCGTTGATTGCTCTACAGATAATGGAGGTGTCTTTACATCCGGGCTTTGATCTCTATGGTCTTTTAAATTGTCTCTAGTGGGTTATGGCGGATTTCTGAAGATGCCACGAGTGTACGTGTGCGAAACGTCAAAATTCTAACATCTGTGATATTTATTTATTGAAATAAATTGTTTTCTGATGCGACGGAGTTTTCCTGGCAAACATGTGAATTTTTAATTCGACTATAATATGTTATCTTTGCACAGCTGCAAGGGCCCAGTGCCCCCGGGTGGGGGGGCACCACTGATGCTTCCCCAGCGTCCAGCCAATCTCCTTACCTTGGCAGGTGTTGGTGGCATGATAGTGCAGTGAAACTACATCAGTTAGGAATATTCTGAGTGGGAAATGGCGGGTGGTAGCACGGTGCATCCCCCCCAACAAGAACTTAGTTGTTGTTTCTTGTGCTCCTGCACCAAAAGAACAAAAACCTCAATAACATCAATATGACAATGTGTTTGAGGAGGGCAGGGGGACAATATTGGCGACAGCACTGATATCCAATGCCCTTTTTCAGGCCTTGACATGCCCCCTTGAGCCTACTTGGACTTATGCCAGCCAAAGGGCTGGCACAGATCTTAGTGGGCCCATTGGGAACCAGAGGCATTGTTAGGGGGGGACGGTGGCCCGGTGGGCAGCGGGGGCCTTTTTAAGCCGCACGGAGCCTGGAACGGTGGGAGGATCGGTCATCCCACCCTCCCTGGCTCTGTACATTCCAGAAAAGGCCGTGAAAATGCCAAGGGGGTGCATTTGCGCTGCGGCACCACCAAAATACAGCAGCGGCGCAGGGAATGTGACATCACATCCCAGGGGCGGGGCTTGTGGCATCACGTGGGGGTGTTGCAGCAGCAGCCCCCCCACAGGGGGTGTAGAAACGCCACAGTTGGGGACCATGACGTGGCAGAGTAGATAACTAAAAAACCCTATTTTGCTTACCTCTTCATTGCATCATGGTCCCCAGCCAGCTCACAGCATGCAGCTGAGCTGTCGCAGGCGCCACTGCTCTCTATAGGCCGGCTGAGGATAGGATGGGACTTTTAGAGTAGCTTCCGCATGGAATGCATTTCAAATGCATCAGTCCACAGTGATGGGTAAGGAGAGAGGAGCATATAGACAGTGGTGGTCTGGAAGTGCGCGGCTATGCGTGCTACCAGATCGCCTTGTACAATGTCTGAAAAATGCATTCTGCTGTCGGAACAATAACAATACCTCATTACTTCTAGTTGTTCAGAGTTCAAACAAATCACAAGGAAGATTTGTGTTCCATTTAATTTTGCTCGATTCATTCCCGCCTCATGCTCCTTCAGGTTATTCTGTTTTCTTAATCCATGGGAACTCTGGTTTTGAAGCTGACAAAATCAGAGATGGTTTTACATCTAGAAGTCCCTTGATTCCTCAAACATTGACTGACAAAATGTGTGACTGTATAGTTCAGTTATGCCGTTGACAGAGGTTATTGAAATTGGGCCCTATCTTAAAATGCTATGATTGCTCCTTTTCAATTAATGGCATCAAATAGGTCAGCTTTCGATAATCTTTTCTGGAATAAAATGTGCCAACAGCAATGTTGTATAACAAGATTATCAACATTTGTTTCTTTAAAGAATCATCCTGAGAGAGAGAGAGAGAGAGAGAGAGAGAGAGAGAGAGAGAGAGAGAGAGAGAGAGAGAGAGAGAGAGCTTATTAACAGGCAGCTTATTCATCACCTTTGTAATGATTTATGTAATTTAGGTAATATAAGTAAGTTGCTATTTAAAATGCAGAAGGTTAATTTATTAACATTTGGAGCTCACAAAGTCATGAATATAACAATAATAATAATAATAAATCAAAACTCATTTCCATTCCATCCCTCTTGTCTCGCCTTTTCTGTATTTCACACTAATTAAATGTAATCATCAATAATGTTGCCACTTGACCGCCATCACCACCACCATCATCATCAAAGCGCTGGTGATGTCAGTGAGACCGTTGGGTCATGCAAGCTAATCAGTGGCAAGACAAAGTAAGCCCTAAACAAAGTGAGATCCCTTCCAAGTACTCAGAACTGAAGCAAAGTAATCCAAAACAGCTTTCAGAGAGAAGACTCGTGTGTGTGTGTGTGTGTGTGTGTGTGTGTGTGTGTGTGTGTGTGTGTGGGCGTGTGTGTGTGTGTGTGGGCGGGCGGGCGGGCGGGCGGGCCACCCAGTCTGCTTCGTTTGGCTTTTCTTCTCTTCTTTTCTTTGTTTCCAACTGTTAGGAAATGACTTACTTTTTGAAAAGGATTGAGAGCAAAACTGGAACATGTGCCAAACTGGACTGTATTATGACACAATACGTGATGTCCATGCCACGTTTGTGTTCCTGCCAGGAGCCATGCTGTAAGGATTTCCCCAAGGAACCAGAGGGAAGGAAAAAACCTGAGCAGCAGACTCCATTTCACCATTTGGTCAAGCTCTCACAAATAACTCTGCATCCCCCCCCCATTGTGATGCTAAGTATGTTCCTAGAAGAAACAATACAGAGGAACACCTGAGATGACTCCACCCAGCCTTTGCTTTTGTCTCTTAAGTACCGACCATCAAGCCAGATCTCTCTACCCTCCTCCCACTTGTTTGTTTTACCCAGAGATGCACTGAGGTGTTCCTTCTAGGACCCCTGTTTGTCTGTGTACCTGGGGATCTTCCCCTTCTCTTGCCCATGTGCTCTGTTCGCTATAAAAGGCAGGAACAGACTCGGAAGCCCTCTCTTGGTTCTTCCTCCTGTGCTTTGAGCTGGTACTGGTGAGCTCTCACTATCTCTATCGTGTTCCCCTTCCCCCCTTTGCCCCCTCCCTCTCTCTTGCAACCCCCCTCCCTTCTCTTTGCATTACCCCTCAGTTAATCACTGATTCGGTTCCTGAACCCAGTTTGTTCAGAACCTTAGAATCATTTTATTTCCCCCCCTTCTCCTCCTATCCCCCACTCTTAATTTGACTTCTCAGTCATTCCTACAGACTGCTAGTCTGACCAGACCCAATTTGTTTCTTCCTCCTTTTTCATTCACTGTTGTGCCAGAATTACAGCATTTGCAGCATCAGAGGTGAATTCTCCAGGATTATTAGGTGACTATGACCCCAGTGAATCAAGATCCCTTCTAAATCTCTACTTCTACCTAAGTTCCTAGCTCTGTATGCTTTGGAGTATGATTGAAGTGATGCATAGTGAACTGTATTTTCTTTGTGTATGACTCTGCCTGAACTATTTAGTAAATATTGGAAATTAACTAAGTGTGTCCTCAATATTATTTAAAACGGAATTCTGTGAAGCCCAACTCTGGTATAGCTGGTCTAAAGGTCCCTGTCTAATACCAAATTGCCATATTTAAGCTATTCCCCTAATTTCAAGGGCAATTTTGGTAACACAACAGCCCAAAACTATCCCCCACCATCTTCCTCCATGCAGCTGCGCAAATATATGTATGCTCCATGTATGCTGCATACAGGGGGGGGGGGGAAGGTGATCAGAAAGCCAGTGAGAGGTAAGTAAAAATAACTGTAAGTAAAAATAAATGGGAGAGGAAGGGGGCAAGTCCGGACCGGGAAAGGGGGATAGAATCCAGTGTGTGTGACTGTCACCAAGATATTTAGTTGGGGCGTGTGTGGATTGGGAGGTTCTAGAGGGGTAAGGGGATTTAAATCGCATTACTCCTCCACAACCCCCCTGTTCCACAATGGGTCTTCTTGGACCTGCGCAAGCGATTTCACTGGTGTAAGTCCAAGAAGCCAAAGGGGGCATGGAGGCTTGAAAAAGAGGGGATATGATCCAGCATGCACCATTGCCACCAGATTCACCCCTCCTGCAGTCTCCCCACCCCGTTCCACTCCTCCCTGCCCCCTCCCTACCCCATTTCACCCCCATGCTGCCCCCGCCACTGCCTTACCTGTTGGTAAGTGCTGGGTGGTTGGTGCTGTATGGTTGGTGCTGGGTGGTCTGTATCTGTAACAGGTACGGTTACCTGTACAGTTGGTGCTGGGTGGTGTGGCAAACCCTTATGGCACGTTTACAACATCCAGTGCCGGGGGAGCCATTGATCCACCTTCCTTAGATAGGATTGCACTGTAATTCCCTGAAAATCTAGGCTGTACGGTGTAGCCCAGGATCTAGGCAGGCTGGGCAAAGCTCTGATTGAGTTCAACTGACTACAGGCAGGTAAAAGGTAAACATGTAAAATGAGTTTGATTAAAAATGCAAAAAAGAGGAGTTGGAGTTGGATAATATAAAAAGGAAAGAATAAAAAGAAACAGGCTTGGGAAATCGCTTGGGTTTTGGCAGTGCCCAGGTACAGATCTTAGCAGAAATACATGCTGGAAATTAAAGGCAAAATAATAATAATAATAATAATAATAATAATTCCCTAACCGAAGGGGAAGGCAAAGGATGAGATGGTTAGACAGCATCACCGATGCAACGAACATGAAAATGAACGAACTCAGGAAGATAGTGGAGGACAGGAAGGCCTGGCGGGATATGGTTCATGGGATCACGAAGGGTCGGACACGACTTAACGACTGAACAACAACAAACCTTATCCGGTATTTACTCCAAACATAAGAACATAAAAAAGAGCCCTGCTGGATCAGGCCAAAGGCCCATCTAGTCTAGCTTCCTGTATCACATAGTGGCCCCACCAGATGCCTCAGGGAGCACAAGACAACAAGATACTTGTATCCTGTCGCCACTCCCTTGCACCTGGCACAAAGAAAACCTACTCCTACAACCAGGAGGTTGCTTATCCCCATCATGGCTTGTAAGCTGTGATGGACTTTTCCTCCATAAATCTGTCCAATCCCCTTTTAAAGGCATCCAGGCATCCAAAGTCAGCTTGAAGAGTCTATCACACCCCTCAGATCTCCAAGAGGAGGATGAGAGCTTGGGCACACACAGATATGTGATCTCTAAGTTAGGCCAGAACACACACAAGCATTATTGGACTTGACCTTACTAAACCTAGGATTGATGATATAATTACAGCGCAATCCGACTTAACTTTTGTGCCAGTTTAACCAGTGGCGCAGCAAAACCGGGAGGCCCCAGAACGGAAAAGGGATTCAAATCCCCTTTGAATTCCTCTTTTGGAGGGGATTTGAATCCCTTTTCCGTTCTGGGGCCTCCCATTCTCGCTGCGCCGCTGGTTACACCGGCACAAAAGTTAAGTCGGATTGCGCTGTTAGTCTGTTTGGTTGGATGGTTTACAACATCTTGGGCATCTCTGCCCTCTGACCAAGACAGGTGAGATTGAATGCACGCCTGCCACACAAAGACCCAGCCCTCATTGGAGCAGGTAAGGTGCCAGTGGGGACAATCTGTGGGCATGTTGTGTGTGGTTTGGGGGAGGCTCAGGACGAGGAGCAAGGAAGGCAGGGGGCTGGAGGGGGTGGATCCCAGAGGCAGCAGTGCGCACTGGGTGCTATCCCTGTTGTTCCTGCCTCTCTTTGGACTTATGCCAGCAAAATAGCTGGTGTGGGTCCAAAGAGACCCATTGGCAACCAGGCAGCCTATTGGGAGGTAAGTAAGAGACATTTTTACTTCCCTCTCCCAGGCTATCTGGTCACACACACCACTGCCTGCAGCACGCGTTCTGTCAGTGCAGCTGCATGGCGGAAGATGGTGGGGGATAGGATTGGGCTCTGAGTGTGATTGATCTAGGTTTTGAACTATGTTTCCTCAATCTGTTCATTGTTGTCTCCTCCACTGATCAGCGAGGGAACCATCTGCCTAAATTTCCTCCACCTCCTGCTTTTTGCAATGAAGGATTCCCTGGAGGCTTAGACTTTGCCTTCGTTATTTCAAAGCTTGAAGTCAAATCAGGTTAGCTGAGTTTCATGATGCACTTTAGAAAACAGGTCATAAGGGACCAGCATGAGCTACAGTAAAGTGGAAAGGTAGCAGATGCCTTCCCAAAGTGCTTAAGGAGACATCTGTGTTGACTTCCCAACTGGATTCCCTGGGCTGCTTCACATATATACACAAACATGGTGTCCCCAAAGAGCCATGGAACTAAATCACTGAATATTAGGAACATAAAATTGAAAGCAGCCGGTCAACTCTCTTCACCATTTCTTAATCAAGTTATGCTCCTTCTCCATCACCTATGCGCTTCCTTCATCACGCCAGGACACTGTGTTATACCCATGCTCTGTGTTTGGAACACGGTTGTCAAAGCTGTTAAATATCAAAGAATAGGAATCCAGAACAAGGCAAGCAAGTCATGTTCAGTGTTATCCACCTTGTAGCCAGGTCCACTGATGTTCAAAACAGATGTTCAAAATGTTCAAAGGCTCTCCGATGTTCTGGTAACCTGGGAGATCCTGTTTGTGGGGGGGATACATTTATACAAGATGGGGGTGAAGTGTCCCTAAGAAGAGGAAAACAGGATCCAGCAGGGTGTCTTTCCCCACATGATATTTACCTCTATTTGTTTGGGGTGTGAATATCTAGGGAGAACACCTTTTCAAAGAAATGTTGAAAAGTCTGCTCATTATGTAGTTTCTTGCTTTATCTCCTGCTACATGCCTGTGGATGAATACCTATTCCATAACACATTGCTGAGAGTATGACACTTCTGCCGCACACTTCATGGTTTAAACCGTGTTTTTCTTTCACGGAAAGCTTCACATTCCTTATCTGAGAATGCAGAACGCAGCTGTCAGCTTGACACTCAAAAGTCAGTACATGTCTGTATGCTTAAGTGTATAACAGTAGCTTTACAGCATTAAGCCCGAGCTACATTGTCCACGGCCGCGTCGCATCCGCGTTCCATGCGTGTCTGGTGTCCTGCCCCCAGGTCAAACAACAGGCTCTGATTGGCCGGATGTAGCGCGGAAGCAGCAAAAGTCGAGCTGGGCTCGACAAAGTAGCTCGGGCTTTAGACCAATGGTATGATTAATTTTGTATCCTGTGTGAAAGCTACACAAGATAAAGGTTAATAGCAAGGAGAACTCAAAGAGCACTTCAGTCTCTGTCAATTGCATGTATTGCCCAATGTTTCAGCAAGGAAATGAATGCCCTTCCTTAAAATTCACTGATATGTTTTAGATATGCTTTAGTTTGTTACATAGACTCCTACAGTATGTAGTTTTCTGGATGTGCTGATTATAATAACCCCCTGCTTGTTTCTACAGCAGGGACTCTAAAACTGTGAAGAGAGCATGCTTAAGAAAGCACTGGCTGTTGCTAGAGATTTTTGAACTCTTATCTCTTTCTTTCAACCCATTGAGTCTTTAAAACAAACAAACAAACAAAAAACACCTTTTGTAGCTTGACAGGCCAAGATCCTGAGTCCTAGCTTCTGATCACCACTGTAGTCACCTTCACCAAAGGAACCCTGTCTATCAATGTTTTGTTGCATTGACTGATGTTGTTGGAGACCAGTGGGACAACTCCTGGTTTCTCATGAACATTTTGAATTGCAGGCGATGCTTTTTATCTGATTGAGAACTGAGAGGAATGTTATAAGAGGAGGGAGATGAGGACCAAGTTTGAAAATCTCCCCTCTAGCCCTTTCTCTACCCATCTCCTTTTCAAATCAATTTCATCTGGAAGCTCTTCAAGCAAACAAGCAAAATGAGAAAACTTGAAGTGCCTTCTTGCCATGCTCTTCAATGGTTTGGGTTCAGTCTGACTTGAACAGTTTATCCCTTTCCTCTGGCAGCTCTTCCTGAAGTAATCATGAAAGCTTCTGTGAAAATGAAAAGCTTCTCCTCCCAAAGAGCCCTTGCTGAAGCACTCTTGACTGATTCATCAAGGAATGAAATTATGAATTGTTTGGATTGCCTGGTTGACTAAGCATGATTGCAGAATCACACTGAATGGGATGAATATACAACAAAGGTTAAAGAATGAACACTCAAAAGTGGGGGGGGGGATTTTCCAGTTGCAGATTACGACTTGTTGAGCAAAGCTTGTGATATTTGACATACTTGCAGTAGCTTCGCTGGGTGTGTGTGTGACTGGTGTGGGCCGCACCAGGTGTGACGCTCCAGGGGGGTGCCGCAATTGCTGCCCGAGTCTTCTGTTTGGTACTGGATGGGCCTTCCCATCTGCACTTGCTACCGTTTGCCTCACAATAGTGGCAAGTGGCAGTGACAGGATGACGTTATGACATCAACATGTCACCGCCAAACTACTTCTGGGTCACCGCAGTCTGCGTCAGCACACAAGGCGCCATTGGCCTCGCCGCTGCATACCTAGTCTGCACTTCAAGACCCCAATTTGCTTTTATGAATGAACCCTACTTGTCTTTACATTTACTACCCAGATGCTTAACAGACATTTGACTCCTACCTGGATAGAGCTACAGAATCTAGTTCAGAGGTCAAGACTGTTGCAGTCCTGGCGATCCATCATGATAAATCCGGAGAGAACTGCAAGGAACATATCTTCAAAAGTTGCAAAAACAGTGCACCTGATTTCTAAAAAGCCTTGATGAATGAATAGGTGATATAGCCTTTTAAACAAGCCAGGCTTTAACAAGTTCAAGTTATTACCGCAAACATAGTGCCTTTCAATGGCATCTGTTCACATATTCCATTACAGCAAGTGCAAGCTATTTATTTAAATGGATTTAATCTCCCTCCCTTCTAGATCTTTCAGCTAAAGAGCCAGTGCTTTTAAATGTATCAGAAAATTAGCCAGTTTCTAACAAGTCGTTCATATCACTGGGTCCATCATGTTCATATCCATCCAAGGACATCTATTTCTTTCATTTATATATATGTTTAAGTTATTTAAAAAGGCATTTAATGCTGCAATCCTATCCACATTTATGTGGGAGTAAGCCCCACTGACTATAATGGGACTTACTTCTGAGTAGATATGCATAGATTGGACTGCCTAGTTCACTTCCCTTTTAGATCTTCAGCACAGGACCCAGTAAAAGTAGTAAAAATAGTGACACAGTAAAAGTAATGAGTATTGACAGAAATGAATGCAAGAAGTAAAGATTTATTTACAAAGATTTAGGAAAAACGGGCATCATAGCCATGTATTTTTTAAAAATAAAGACTTGAATAAAACAAATTAAAAAGACTGCTTGTATTCTGTTTCAACAAGGCAGGCAAAAAAATCAATTAAAATCCGAAGTCCGATATTGTTAACACTCCAACGTTTCGTTTCCAAATCCCGGAAACATCATCTAGGGAACAATCTAAAAGATTGAAGGATTTCCGTGCAAGAATAAAGATTTATTTATTTTTGAAGATATGGGCTCCACAGACTTGTGTACTCTGGCTTCTCATTCTTTGCTGAGCTCTCCACACAGGCATGCCTCCAGGCTGGGCTCCTTTTGTTTCCTCGGGCTCAAGGGCTTGCTATTCTAATGAGGGCTCTCCTTGAGTCCTTTGCAAGTGTGAATTGAGGACATTTTTGCCCTTTTCCTGGACACCCAGACACGAAGCTAGAATGGAGGATGTGTCCGGGAAATGTAGGACATCTGGTCACCCTGCAAGTGAGGCAAAGCCTTCGCACAAAAGGTAGGCTTTGAGGTCAGCTCTTCCTGAAGTGAGGGAGGTGGGAAGTCACAGCAGTGACAAGCTCATCACCAGTAGGAGGATGGTGGTGGCAATGGAGATTAGGAGTGAGTGAGCAGGACGCTGGCTGTTGCTGCTCCTCCCCCCCACCCCCACCCCCAAAGGTAGAGTGTGAATGCATGAACCAGTGGTAGAAGAAATAAATATCTTTCTTCTAAACTTTACAAAGTTATTTAATAGCTGTATCTTTCTTGTGGTCAGTGATTGGGCCTTGCATTCCATATTATGATGCTTCTAGAATTATGAATCACTCTGTTTCCTAGTCATCCACTTCCCTCAAATTTCAATCAATTTCCAGACCACAACCTATTAAACAAAAAAGCACTAGGACATTAATAACACCATTGAATATTTAATACTGCAAATTAGATGGAAAACTGACAGAGTTTGTATTTATGTGTATTAGCTTACTTGGTTATTTCCTCATTTTCATCTTTATTTTTAAAAGAACGTAAGAAGAACCTAACTTGATCAGATCAAGCATCAGTCGAGACCAGCATTCTGCTTCTAACAGAACTGTGCAAGATGCTTCTGATAAGCTCACCAAGAGGCCATGATGGTAAGAGACATCCCCCTGCTGATCATTTCCAGCATTTGGTATTCGGAGTAATTTATGGTCCCATCCTACCTCGTGCTCCATCAGTGTAAGGCCTGGGCTGCTGTGATGGTGTGAGGGCTGGGGCCACCAGCGCAATCAGCTGGCGGCCCTGGGCACACACCAATGACATCTGCAGCCCCTGCCAGAGGAGGGGGTGTTCCAGGGAAGGATCCGGGCAGGGATCAGGACCGGCCAGGGGCATGTCAAGGGTGGGCTGGGGTGGACACTGGCAGTAGCGGTGGTGCCGATTATGTCCCCAGCCCAGCTCAACACGCCCCCTTGGACCCATACAGATTCATGCCAGCCAAACAGCAGGCACAGATCCAAGTAGGTTCATTGGGGATAAGGCAGCAGCAGAGTAGGTAAGTAAAAAAGCTTTTTACTTACCTATCTGTCACTGCCTGGTCCCTGGCTGACCCACAGAATGCAGTGGATGCTGTTCCTGCACCGCTGCACACTCTGGGTCAGCCCAGGATAGGATTGGGCTATAAGAGAACGAACTGGGAAGCACAGAGAGGGGGCAGGACATCTATTACCATGTGGTGCT
Source organism: Plestiodon gilberti rubricaudatus (assembly GCA_026170595.1). NCBI lineage: Eukaryota > Metazoa > Chordata > Lepidosauria > Squamata > Scincidae > Plestiodon > Plestiodon gilberti. The sequence goes on from JANXHW010000002.1 coordinate 179,948,339, forward strand.
GGTTCAGGTAGGAAAGTATCATCCACACCTGTCCCTTCATCTAAGTTAAGGACTATTGTCACATGTCAAATGACAAAATAGTTATTAGGAAATGTTTGGGTAGCTCTGCAAAGTTAAGAGAAACTTTCACCACCCATCTACCACCCACTCATGACCTAAGGTGAAAGTGTCTCTAAACTTTGCAGAGCTTCTTCCTTCTTTCAGCCTGTACAGTACAGGGTGGCAGAGCCAAGTCCATGCAGGAGGTAAATCGAGGCAAGGTGAAGCTGCTCCAGAGGTGGCTCTGCCAGGCAGAGGGTGCTGCCTGTGCCCACCTGCCTGTCAGGCAGCCCTCCTCACCTTGCCTGGTGTATCTTGAAGCATTATTTTAGAGCCCAAAATATGAGCTGCCTGACAGATACGCTCAGATATGCACCAGATCCCTTCCATTCTAAAATATACAGTAGTTTGGGGAAATCCCATTTTCTTCCACTAGGTGGTGAGGTTGTAAAACTAAATGTGAGGACTGTAATCCACTCTGAAACAGCTAACAGTGAACGAAAAGAGCCTTGTAAAATAGAGTTCTGAAAAAATGAATGCCTTGAGTGCTGATAGTATTTGGATGCTGCTGCACGTTTGACTAACGTCCACTAACCACAGCTGCTCTGTGCTGTTTGTTCCATGTTCTGAATGTGGGTGGGGCAGCCTGAAAGGAGATGCCCAGGAAAATTACTTTGGACCCAAGGAAACTGTGTCCCCAGGACAGCCTGAAGCCAGGTTTATACCCAGCACGAAAAAAAAAAGGAGAACAATTTCCATTTGGAGTTTGCTGTCGTGGCGTCAAATCTGCTTCTTATACTCCTCCAAGTTTAAAAAGCAGGTTGGAAATTTCACATCTCAGTTCTTTAGAGGGAAGCTTGTAGGAAAATATTGCCAATCCGGAGTAATACTGTCCCTTTAATCAACTCTTCTGCCCAGTCCACAAGATGCTATTTACATGGTGTGGAAATATGAGTGGTTTCAGTAGTTTGTTCTCTGAGAGGTCCCTGAAGGTTCATTCTTGTCATACTGTCTGAAGTATGAAGCTCCTGCCATAGCCGTGTCTGCCTGGTTCCTTCTCTGTTTCTCTTTAGGTGCCAGGCAAAGTCCAGCTGGTTCTCTCATGCCTTTTACCAGTGATGTAGACTGGAGTCTATTGACTTGGACTCAAGTCGGACTCAAGTTGCATCAATGACTTGACTCGGCAATTGTAAAAGACTCGACTCGAGACTTTTATGACAAGTCTAATTTTATTCAGGTTTAACCCCATTTTCCCCGCATTAAATAGATAAGGACTCGCAACTTGCAACCAAAGACTCGGGACTTGGGGGCAAAGACTTGGGAGACTTGGACCCAGAGTCTTGGGGCTTAACTTGAGACTTGACTTGGAGTCAGAGACTTGATCCACATCCCTGCCTTTTACGGCTTTTAATGCTATCTGACCCCCCTCTAATTGCCTTTCTTCTGTTTTTATCTGAATGTTCCTTTTTACCTGCCAGACCCACGAATGGCACTGTCATTGCCTGCTGTTTTATTTTGTTTGTGAGTGTTAGACCAGGGGTTCGCAACCTGTGGTACGGGTACCCCTAGGGGTACGCGGACCTCTTGCTGGGGGTACGCCAAGCCCTGCCCCTTATCTGCCCCATCAGCAGCTAATTAAGTGTTAATTAACATGAATTTTAAATTTTAATTATTTTCGGAGCCCTTCTATCTCTCTGATTTTGGTTTTGGGCTTATTTTTGTACTTTGGGAAATGTACTTTGGTGGGGTGGGGGAGGGAGGAGCTGATTTTGGAAAGTGTGACTTGGAGAAAAAAAAAGATCCTTGCATGTGTGTCTCTCTCTTTTCCTAACACACACACACACACACACACACACACACACACACACACACACAGAGTTAAAGACATTTTTTCACATTTAAAATTGTTTTAGTACTTTTTATTTAACGATTAATTACCTAATTAATTAATTGATTAATCCAATTAATTAGCAGTTAATTAGTAGGTGGTACTTCAGAAAACCGTGATAGGGGGTACCCGGGCCTCCAAAGGTTGAGAACCCCTGTGTTAGACTGTATTGTGTTTTCATGGTGATTGTGCTTTTTTGTCAACTGCCTTGAGGGCTGTTCTGCAAATGGCAGGAGTTAAAAATATCATCAGTAAATAAAATGGACATATTTGGGTGTCTGAGGATACTGGACATTTGCTTCTCTAAACCATGGGCCTGGCATACAGGTCAACAGGTGGCATGCAGTGAACTCATGTTCCCTTTCTCTTTGACAAGAACATACATGAGAATTGCCTTGCAGTATCAGACAAACTGCTATTTAGTTCAGCATACTGTTTGAAACAGTAGCCCATCAGTTACTAGGCACACCAAAATCCTATCCCCCTTTCCCCACCTCATACTGCCCCATGAGTCTCCTCGGACTTATGTCTGCTAAATAGCTGCTGTAGGTTTGAGAGACCCATTGGAAGCCAGGCGGCCTACGGGGATAGAAGTAGCAAAGATTTTTACTTAGTTCTCCTGGGACATCTGGTCACTCCCCCATAGCATGCAGCATGCGCTCTGTCAGCAGCACTGCATGCTATGGGCTGGTGGGATTGGGCCCCTCGTTTGGGACAGGGTCTCAGGTACGTATCATTTGCACTGTACATATTTGATGCAGGAAATACTGGTGGCAAACGCCATTGTTGTATATAGTGTGGATTTGCACTTAGGCTACGGAAGCATTCTTCAAACAGTGAGTGAAGTATGGAGTGTATCAGAAGGAGTCAGGGAAGGAATTGTCAGGTGAGCGTTGATGATACACCCACAAAAGCTGCTTTCCCCAGGATATGTCCTAGGAAATAGCTAGCATAGTCTGTACCACATCCCTGGTGTTAGGGAACCAGTTCTGAGCTTTGCTGGTGGGAAATGAGTACCTCATTAAAAATATTCCATTCTAATGAAATGTCCCTTGTGTCTGAACGCAGTACTGTGTATTATTTCATACACATACCTCTAGTAATAGCAGGCTGGAGCATTTTCTCATAACTAGGTGCTCTAGTTGTTCTGGCGGGGCTACTCACAAAACAGATCTACTCACGAGTGCATGTTGCTTTAAATGGCAGGTTGGTGTACCAATCCATGAGCAACTCTGAGAAGGAGGATGTCAGCCTCCAATGTTGTGGAGCCATGTCAAGCCATGCAGGAAAGGCTTGGTTCACATAGTCAATCGGTTTTTCCCGTAGCGACCTTCCAATGCTGTCTTCATTCCTGTGCTTGCTTGTGGAACCATTAGCGTGATTCTGGTCATACACAACCTCAGTGGCTGAGAAGGTTCAACCTCAATTACAAATATGACTTCTGACTGTCATCCGCTTATCTGGTTTACCTCCAACCATTAGCAAAGGTATAGATTGTCCAGTTAACCCCCCCCCCCCATTTTACAAATTGGAGCCTTGTTCTTGGAGGCTTTACATATTGTTGATGAATAAAACAAAACTTCCCAGCTTTTAGTACATTTGCCTTTGTTTCACAAAAAGCTTAAAGGGACCAACTGCAAATATCAAGGTACCAACTGATGGCTTCATTTGGATTTTGTTAAACATGGCAACAAAACTGTATGGAAAATCAAGCACAGAATCAAGTACAGTTAAAAGAGAACCTTTGTTGACGCTCTTCACAAGCTGTACTTAACTATTTTTCTCTCAGTTTGCTGTTTCAAATGGATTTTGAGTACACAAGAACATTCTGGAGCTGGTCACAATACCAACAGCCCAATCCTAACCAACGTTCCAGCGCCAATGCAGCTGTGCTAGTGGTGATGGTGGGGGCAGTCATGGAGACCTCCTCAAGGTAAGGGAACGTTTGTTCCCTTACCTCAGAATTGCATCATGGCTGCATCAGCACTGGAAAGGTGGTTAGGATTGGGCTGCAAGTAATCAATCCAACATTTTGAATTTTATTGACTCTCTCATCTGACATCTCCGGGGTACTCACACCCCCTGCCTCTCATTTGCAGAATTCTTCACCAAGTGTGGCATGGAAAGATTAATAGGATCCTGCTTGGGCTATATGAAATAGAGGCCATCTTCATTAGTATGGTTATTATAATGGTACTGCATGTCATTTGACAAGACGTGTAGTGAACCTCATCTTTGCTCGAGCAATGTTTTTAATTATGTTTTAGATTCGCCCAGCCACAAAAGCCTTAGTGTGTTTCTAAATCGCCTCTACAGGGAGGAATTGTTTTTGAAACTCTGTAAATTTTAGATCCTGCGGAAAAAGAAGATTGACTGCCACTGCCTCTGTTCACTGGCATTCCTGCTACGGTGCAGAGATACTAAAACCACGCCGGATTCATCAGAATGAAAGGAAGATGGTGGACTCCCCAGGCACAACACATATACCAACGTACAGAGAATGCACTTGTGAGAGAGAGGGTGCATGCCATAAGGTACAACCTGGCTAACTTGGACTATAACCTGCTAGAATTGCATTTGTATTTAAGCAATAAATGGGATCAGATTGAGACAGGATTGATGCCTTAATTGTAAAGTCTACAGAGAAGAGAGGGATTAAGAACCGGGAAATGCAGATAAAGAAATTTGAAAAGTTAAAAAGAAATAGGGGCAGAGTCTGCTCCCGGCAGAGAGCTGCCAGGTGAAATTGGTGATAAGGTAAATTTATCTGGCCATGAGCTGACAATAGATCAAATGTCCATTTTGAAGAAAGGGAGCATTTTTGCCATGGTACCAAAAACCACACCCACAGAAGACATCACCAATATAGAAGCAGCCATACAATTACTGCCCAAGGAAACAGCAGAAGAGATTAGAGAAGACACTGCCAGCATTTTAAGAAAAGCCCACCCACCTAAAGATAACATCATAAGAGGGGAGAGGCTGGCTATAAAAGAGCTTAACATGAATGAGAACATCGTGATTCTGGCAGCAGATAAAGGTAATGCCACAGTGGTTTTGTGCACTCAGGAATATCAAGATAAGATAAGAGCACTATTGGACCCCAATGCATATAAAAAGGTCTCTAGGGATCCAACAGCCAGGGTGGTAAGAAGGATCAATGACTTCATTAGGAAGTCAGTTCTGGAACCTGCTGTGCAAAAAAGATTATGCCACTCAGAGGCATTGCTTCCTAGATCACATGGTTTACCCAAAATCCATAAACCCGCAGTTCCTCTGAGACCCATTGTTAGTACCATAGACTCACCTACCTATGACGTGACTAAACATCTGGCTAAAATGCTTCAACCCTTTGTAGGGAATACATCCACGTTTATAAAAGATTCTGCACACTTTGTTAAAATTCTTAAGGACTAGTAGATCTCCAATACTGCAAGACTCGTTAGCTTTGACATGGAGTCTTTATTTACAAAGGTACCTCTGAAGGAAATCATGCTTCTGATTCAGGATTTAGGTCCTGAAAATACTGTTGACTTGTACCATCATTGCCTCACTGCCACATACTTTAGTTGGAATGAGGAGTTTTTGAGCAAATTGATGGAGTGTCCATGGGCAGCCCATTAAGCCCAATAGTGGCCAACCTATATATGGAAAAAATTGAGGCTGAAGCGTCGGGCACTAGTAACATCAAACCCAAGGTCTGGGTATGCTATGTCAATGACGTTTTCTCCATCTGGGATGAGAGAGAGGAAGAATTGTCTCTTTTCTTACTACACCTGAATAACAGACGTCCAGCCATCAGGTTTACCATGGAGCAGGATAGGGACGGGCAGTACCGTTCCTGGATGTGCTCGTCAGCCATAAAGAAGATGGCACGCTAGGACATAGAGCAGGGTTTCTCAACCTCTGGAGGTCCGGGTACCCCCTATCATGGTCCAATTTTCTGAAGTACCCCTGCTAATTAATTGCTAATTAATTGGATAAATCAATTAGCTAATTAATCATTTAAAAATAAAAAAGTATTAAAACAATTTTAAATGTGAAAAAGGTCTTATTTAACTCTGTGTGTGTGTGTGTGTGTGTGTGTGTGTGTGTGTGTATGTGTGTGTGTGTGTGTGTGAGAGAGAGAGAGAGAGAGAGAGAGAGAGAGGAAGGCAAAAATACAAAAAATACACTGCACAGATGGGAGAGAAAGAAAACAATACAAACACACAGAGAGTTTGATCTCATGTTAGTGCAAAAAGACACATGCCAGGATCTCTTTTCTCCAAGCCATCTTTTCCCTCTCCCACTTCCCAAAATCAGCTCCTCCCCCCCAAAAAAAGTAAAATAAAAAACCCTCTGGTCGCTGTCAATCAGCTGATCTTAGCTGATAAGGGGAAGCCTCTTACGTACCCCCACCTGATGATCCATGTACCCCTAGGGTACCACAGGTTGAGAACCCCTGACATAGAGTATACAGAAAACTGCCACACACAGACTGTTATCTGCACAAAAACTCCAACCATCATCCTAGACAAAAAAGAGGACTTAACAACACTTTAATCACCAGAGCCAGATACATATCAGAGCCTCAACATCTATATGAAGAACACACACACATATCCAGCCGGAACATTACAGATAAGATCGGGAGGGTACTGGAGAAAGCCAACATTAGACCTATCTTTTTGGTGGGTATATAGGTGACCTATATACAGACCCACCAAAAAGATATCTCAAGCATTACGTTCTGTGAAGGATAAAAGACCACCACTCTCTACGGCTGGCATGTACCGCATTCCCTGTGCATGTGGAAGAGTCTATCTAGGGACCACTAAAAGGAGTGTGACCACTGATCACCAGAATGAAGGAGCACGAGTGCCATTGTAATCTAGAACAAAGAGAAAAATCAGTGGTGGCAAAACATGCTGTGAGAACTGGTCACCAATAAACTTTACTCAAACTCAGGTCCTCTCCACAGTGCAACAATGCCATACCAGAATCTATAGGAAGGCAATAGAAATTCAAAAACATAAAAAGCAATATAAACAGAAAAGAAACTCTCAGCATAAGTAATGCTTGGCTTCCAGTGCTTAAACATACCAGAATACAAAACTTTGGTAAGAAAAAATTGCGTAAAGAACTGTGGCAATGATGGACAGGCAAAGGAAAGTGTGAATGTGCCTTTAAAAATCCAAGCAAAACTAACAATTAAGTCTGTGGCTAACTAGCAGGTGATGTTAGTTAGATACTCACCTGAGCTACCTTCAAAAGAATGCTGCCTAGAACACTGAGCAGAGGATGCAAACGTCTTGCAACTCCCTGAAGATGCTTTCCACAGCTGAAAGCAAAACATTGGGGTCAAATCCTACGTTGAGTTTGTGGCTTGAAAACTTGAGCAATGTTTTTAATTATGTTTTAAACCTCATCTTATTAGAAAGATCTGGAGCTACATATATTCTTTCCCAAGCTACATATATTCTTTACCCCACTACAATGCTAAGAATATGAGTCCTGTCTAATGTATTCAGTTATTTTTTTATTATTCCAAACACAGAGCCCAATCTGTACTAATTTAAACAATCTGGTGTTTTCAAAATCAACCAACCATCCCTTCTTCTGCTTCTTTGCGATTTGGGGACTAGAGAGAACGATGAAGGGGGATGGTGGGATAGAGGGGAAAAAAAGACCGGAAGAGTGAGTAGCTCCTAGCTAAAGTGCATATGGCCTCCCAGATGTCTACATCATCAACCTTTGGATGCAAATCACTCGCCACTCCTTACCACTCAATCCAGTGCCATCTGTGTTGTCACTCTGGTAGTACCGACACTTGATTTTGCAGGAAAACGTGAGGTGTGTGTGAATAAGTGAGAGCATTTTCAGTTAGTGGGGGAAAGAGTGCAGTGCAGGTGGTTGTCAAGAGCTACATAGCTATTGGTCTTCTGTAAATTTGGGAGGCAAGGCGTCATTACTTAATTAACCTGTCTGTCCCACTTTCCACCACTGTACTGTACAACAGGTGCCACAACCACCATGTGAGTAGCAGGAGAGAGTTTGGAGCCAGTATTGGCTCCTAAATACCGTATGTATAGTTTTCCCTCTACTCATTTGGGAGAAAGGGGATCAAAGGACAGACAGGGGAGAAGAATGCATGAAAGCATGTGCAAAGGGGGCACAGAAAGAGAGAGTAAAACCACTTGTCTTTGTTTGAACCACCACCTACTCCATTCCCTGACTACTGGAGTAGAGCATGTTCCTGATTCTTTTTGCAATCTCCCCATGTGCTCTGTCTCTAGAGTGTGGTCTGGGCTCAGGGCAGCAGATTTTATCATCCCACTCTGCCATTGGCAGTTCCTGGTCCATCAGAACCCCACCTTGGGAGAGGCAGAAATTGTGCAGGATGCTATTTATTACCCTTGATGATCTAGTAGTTGTTTGCTACTGAACTACCATCTGTCTCTCTCTCTCTCTCTCTCCCCGAGTTCTTGGTCATCTTGGAGAGATGCTTGTCAAACTGCCAAAGTAGGGGCTCCATTACTCATAATCAGGGGCAGGAGAAAATGGTGATAACCATTTTCTGCTAAAAGATCTGTGGAAAAAATAATAAAATAAAGTAAAACCATGTAATTTTGCATCATTCATCTGCTGACATTGTATAACCTATACCACCTACCTAGTACACTTTTAAAGCAATTACAATTGGAAAAAATGGGGAAAATCTGGAATAAAAACACAACATATTTCTGCTATTTCACTTTGGTTAAACATTGAAATCTGTGAAAAAATAAAACCATTTCCTCCCACCTCTACCCATAATCTAATGATCAAACAACCAAAGATTATCATGTTTCTGTAAATATTCAGATGTTTGAAATTATACGTAAATCACTTAACGAAATTAGTGTCATGAATTAAGACCCAATTCTCATGTTACATTTTGATGTGGTTTAGTTATCAAGAGGTCGTTTCACTGTATTATTTTTCAGGCAGATACTAATTCACCGCAAGACATGGTTGAAGGAAGGGTTCATCACTCCTGTTGCGGTTGGCATTGAGTCAAGAAATGACAAAGTACGTACATGACCAATGCAAACATTAGCATAACTTGTATACATGGAAAATGCCTCGAGGGTTTAGGTTTTGTACAGGACATTGCCTACCGAGTGATGCAATGGAGAAGCTAGCAAAGACTATTGATCCCATGTCAAAAATAGCAAACTGTATCGGCCTTATAATTAACTATGCTCAAGTAATCAAACACTGTTCATTTATTTGGTAATTGTTCTACTAAAGGGAAATACAGTACATAGAGAAACAGCACTGAGTAGAGCTGAGTATTCAGCACTGAGTAGAGAAGTACTCAGACTCCTGAGTACCACTGGCGTCGCTGCAGGGGGGGGCGGAGCTCTAAGTTCCGCCGAGGCTCAACCCTCCGTTACACCGCACAAAGCGGCCCCGCCCCCTCGCCTTCAGAACCATTCAAGGCGGGGCCGCTTCGTGCTCCAGTGTAACGGAGGGTCGAAGCCTTGGCGGAACTTAGAGCTCCGCCCCCCTGCAGCGACACTAGTGCTGAGTACTAGGAAGACCAGGCATGCTTCTGAAAATGTTTAAAAGCATTATCTTTAATTTATGCTAAGTACATTCTTAAGTTCCATTATTATTGTGATGTTAACAAGATGTGCAGAAAAATGGTCAGGAATTGAGTTAAATCATGCAGTTCTATTTCTTGCACATCTGGATCCAAAGTTTCTGGCACCCATTATGAACTCCACCATGATCTTGATAAAGTTATTTGTACTTCTATGAACAAACCTTTGACATGTTCACAATATCTACATTTGTATGATACAACTGAAAATAGTCACTGGATGACAGTCTAAACAGAATCACTTTACCCATACAACCTTCTTCCTGTAACATAGTAGCTGGCCATGATAGCTTTCGTGCCAAAAAGAATCACTTTAGCTTCAAATAAGCTGATTTTCACAGTTATCCACTGTTCAGGGGAAAAAAAGAATTGAATATGGATTTTTTTTTTCCCTTTCAGTTTGTATATGCCTAGTGCTAACACAGGGCTGATTTTACCATAGGAAATTAGTGGGCATACTATGTGAACAAATAACTGTGTGTACTTAATTTTTACTCCATACTATGTGAGCGTGATACATATCCTTTTTTTCTTCACAAGTTCACCGTGTGTACTCACTCTTGATACCCAGGGCAATCCTGACACTCCTTGGCGTTTAAGCACACAGCGTACACATGATTTAAAAACTTATAGTGCTTTCAGGTATTACATAGTACATTGCAGGTACATATTGTATATACCTGTATGTATATGTACTTAGAAACTCATTGTAATCTGATGAAGTGGATTATAGTCCACGGACGTTTATGTTGAACTAAAATGGTTAGTCTTAGATGCCCTTGTTGTTTTTTCTGCAACAGACTAATGGCCCTATCCTATCAAGGGCCTATGGCATGGCAGCAGATCTCACAATTGTTCCACCTGCCCCACCGTCTTCCTCTCCTCAGACTTACACCAGCAAAACAGCTGCTGTGGGTCCAAAGAAACCCAGAGGCAATCAGACAGCCTATCAGGAGGTTAGATTCCTAAAAAAATATCTCTTACAAGCCGTCTGATTGCAACCCCCCCCCCCCATTACATGTAGCATGCATTCCATTGGCATGGCTGCATGCTATAGAGTGGCAGAGGACAGAACTGGGCTGTAAGATGGCTATCCTTCTGGAAGTTATTATGAATTTAACTATGTCCAACGTGGCCCGTAGCTTCAAAAATACCAAGTGCCGCAAAAAGGCAGATTAGAAAAGTCTTGATACATAGGCTTACCAGATCTCCAACCGGAACAGAGTGCTAGACCTTCAGGAGAAGGACTGTGAGCAGGTGTAGCTTGTTAAACACAATGGGGCTTGCTTCTGAGTAGACATGCCTAAGATTGTGCTCTAAGGTTTAAAAAGCTACACCTGCCCACATTCCTTCTCCTAAAGGTCTAGCACTCTGTCCCAGTTGGAGATCTGGTAAGCCTATTGATACATGATAAGATTTTATTTGAAGTCTATGGGGCTACTTTTGAGTAAGTAGATCAAGGATTGCAATCTAAGTGGCATGGTGTTTGAAAGATTCAATAACTCTGGAAGGATAAAGAGAAGCCCTGGGTACCACGATCCATCATTCAGCTCAGCTTGCCTGATTGCCCAGTTGGCCCTAGCAAATTTATTCTGGACACCTGACAGGGAGGACATTTGATTTAAGGAAGTACAAAGAGCTACAGTCAGCAGATAAATCACAACTTGTGATTAGCAAAACTATCCAATTAATCACAGGTCTTTAGAAGAATTTACCAATGCTGGCTCTCAACTGAAAGTACAGTGTGTGCTTAGCATGGTGTTCAGAGCTTGTCCATACAAGGTTCAAAGATCAAATCCATGGTATTTATTCGCTTTCAGACATGGGAGGGGGGAGTGTGCCTATCATCACTGAAAGAAAATTCTTTGGGTAGTTGAGAAGCAAGCCTTTTCAACACACACACACACACACACACACACACACACACACACACCTACCTTGTTTTTCCATATCACATAACCATTTGTATGAGTAACCCAATCAAAGCCACACCCAAATAAAAGGGACTTACCATATTTCAGAATAATGTTTTAGATTTTGATTCAGCTGTAACTCTTAGCTAGCCTAGCAACAACTTCCCACCAGTTATTCAATTACAGGGTCATTCTGGACTTTTGATATTTGCTATGAATATTAACTAGCTGACATCATGAATAAGATACTTCAGCTTTATAATATTATCTGCCATAACCCTGGACTAGAATCTTAATAATTTCAGAAGATGTGAATATTGAAACCATGGTAACTTAGATGTAAAACAGAAAAAGGACGTGCTGATCTTTTCGTTAGCACTCTATCTGTAAACTAATAATATATCTTAATTGACAAGCTTAAACCGATTATTTGACTGAGTCCACCAAACTGAGATGGAATGTGCCATATTGAAAAGTGCCTTAGATGTGGTCTACAGATGTTGCAGGCTGAGGTGAGAATGAGGTGGTTGAGTACTGAAGAGCTATGACACTTCTAGCGCAATACTGACAAAAACAAGGGTGGCGGAACGAGTGTTCCGCCGCCCAAAGTAGTCGCAAACGTACTGTAAAGCACGTTTGCGACTACTTGAGAACAGGGAAGGCCGGCACAAGGTTGGCCTCCCCTGCTCCGTCGATGGAGCACCCGAAGGACTGCCGCCGGATCTAGGGTAAAGATCCAGCGGGCGGGGGGGGTCCGGTGGTAGCGGGAGGGGGGCCATTGGCCCAGCCGGTCGGGGAGAGGCGGAGGATGGCTTCAGTCATATCCTGTCCCCCGCCGAGTGGCTGGGCCATTACACGGCCTCCTTTGACTTCCGCAGCGATTTCACTCGGGGAAAGGGAGGAGCATCCCCTTCCCCGAGTAGACCTCCGGACGAGCGGCGGCCTGGCCGCGGCGGAGCACAGGATCCGGTGGGCGGCCTGGGCCACCTGCCAGATGCTTATGCAGGATTGCTCTGCCTAGGTTGCAGAATGTGTAGACCAGGCCAGAATGGGAAGGGTACACTGCCTTCTGCTGCCAGATGCTTATAACATTTCTCACCTCTTATAATATGGTGGCTGTTATGCATAAGACATGGCTGACACTGGATGCATTGCCTGTTGGAGAAAAACACTAGAACTTTATCAAACACAATTGGCTAATAATTAGCTATCTATCTAGCGCATTCTGCTGTGTGCACAGATCAGCCTGAGACAGAGCCTATGATATTGAGTATCCTTACTAGGAAGGAAGTTCCATGGAGAAGTACCGGTAATTCAGGTTCAGAAATTGAATCGAGGCCCACACCAAATGTGCAATACACCTCCATGGGAATCACATTTGTGAGTCACATCCATGGTGCCAACCCATGTGGGATTTGCGACCACACATTCTCTCCAATCTGGGGGTTTATTTGTGGAAAAAGCTGTGCTAGCCCCTCCTTCAGTACTGCCAATCATTCTTTGACTGTCTTTCTATGTCAGCAGTATCCCAGCAGCACTTGCCTGCCAAAAGGGGTGGGGTGTTTCCCCTGAGGGTTTGCATGTCTGAGGCAGTGAAATTCCTGGTCCTGCAAACCCTCCCCTGGAGACAGTCTACCCTAGAACATTGTCTCACTTCCTTTGAGGACTCAACACTCACAGATATCAGACAATCATGCAAGTTCTCCAGCCATACATCAAAACCCACAAGGAAGATTCCAAACTCAATGGATTAAAAAGTGAAAAAGGTACTTGGCTTATTCCATGGGGACAAAATTCATAGATAACTCACGGATATGTAAACCCATGTGGGCTTTGCATCTAAATGTGCACTATATCCGTGGGAAATGCTGATTTCCATGTGTGTTTTTGTATGTTTGTTCTGGGTCTGAGATTCCCCTCTGGCAGGAAGAGAGTTTGGAACTCAAACATGTCCGCCCAAGTGCTTCTAAAGGAAAAAAATCAGGAATGGAAAATAGAACTGTACTCCCCAGCAGAGCCAGAGAGAACTGTAAAATCTGAGACGTGAATAACATTATTAAATAATCATAAATTTCAACCAGCTTATCGAAGTACATTAGCCATTCCCTATTTTGTTTCTGCTGCTGTTGTCTCTGTAACGTTTGTATTTGTTCAGGCAAACACATTAAGCTTTTTAAAAAATTACAGTAGGAGAAAAATGGACTATTTCTCTCAAATGAATGTTGACATTCTCAGCAAATAAAATGCTTCCAAAATCAGAGGCATTCAGATTTTTTTTTAAACCACCCACATGCTGGCCAAATGATAAAATCAAAAGATGTATTAATACTGCAGCTAGATATTGTTGATCCAGCCAGCTGAAAAACTTTGTTTTATTTGCAGCACTAATAAGAATATCCTTTTTTTTTTAAAAAAAAATGATTCATTAGATTCATTTTCTAGTTAAGTTTGAACATCAGCCTATTCAGATTTGAATGATAAAAGGCACTTGCTAGCAACAGGACTTATTAGTTACAATTTTCAAAGAAATAGGATATATGGGTTCTAAAGCCATGTAAAATAAAGTTTAAAAAACTGTGGAAAGTTTTAAAATCTGTTTAAAAGTATATACCGTATTGGTCTGAGTATAAGACTCACTTTTTTCTCCTAATTTAAGTTTTTAAACTAGGGGTGCGTCTTATAATCAGGCTGTTGCAATTTAATGCCAGTGATTTAATTAAAAAAATTTAATAGCACCAAACTTTAAGGGTGCGTCTTATAATCAGGTGCGTCTTATACTCGGGACAATATGGTAAATCCAGGTTCACACACTCTTAAGGCACTTAAAAAACCTAAAACACAATTTAAAAGACTCAAAGTTCCGACGTTTCGTCCCCCACTGTGGACTTTTTCCAGGAGAAACACAGCAACAGGCTGTGCAGATGTGATTACCTAAGGGAAGTAAAGAAAGTGTTTATTAGTTACAGCTTGTTTATGAGAAGAGCAACAAAATCCAAACCAGAGATACATTCCGTACATGTACATATATTCCAACTGTACAGAATATATTTTTAAAAAATACCCTAAAACCACAAAATTTAGTTTTGTTATATCAGTACATACTGTCTTCAGTTACCAAATGTGGAGCAACCACTCTTATAATTCTGTAATTAATACTATAGGTGTACCTACATACTGTATATTCACATTTCATTTAATCAAAACAGAGAAACATCAGTCTGGTGTTCTGCTATTTCTCAAAAACTCCGAAACAAAGTAAAGGGCTTGCATTGAATCACAAAGCCACCCCATTTTTTTTTGCATACTTTTCAAACCTTGTCAAAATACGACAATTTAATCATAGTTACCATATGCCAGATTTCACAGTGTTGCTTTTCAGTATTCATTATTTCTCCAGTTTATGGTAATAACCATTGGCTTGGATGGCTTCGGAAGGAGATTAAACACATTCATGGAGGAGAAGTCTCTTGACGGGTACTAGTCGCGATGGCTACGTGCTTCCTCTAGGTTCAGGATGTCTCTGGATACCAGTTGCTGAGGGGCAACAACGAGAGAGGCTGTCCACCTACATGTCCTGCTTATGGGCTTCCCAGAGACATCTGATGGGCCAATGCAAGAAACAAGATGCTGGATTTCATTAATCATCTCATTTACTTCTCAAACCACATTCACAGTCAGACAAGTTTCTGCAGGTGACAGTATTCCCTTTTGAGATGAAATGAGTGGATCCCTGCTGGAATCCTATATTTGATACCTGTGATGGCTCTTAAAAAAAGAATGATAAAACATTTTCAAATGCACCTCTTTCATGAGGAAAAAACAGAAGTAAAAATCCAAATATTGGTCAAATCTTATCTGTACTATTCATACCAAGGTCTGCAATACAAAGACCCCCAATTTACACACGTATGCAGGCATGTCATCGAGGATCAGACAGATTGGGCCCTGGCAAAAGGCCCTTGCGATATGAGGACCCACCTGGTCAGGCCAACCCCAGAGCTCTCAGTACTGGTGGTAGAGGTAGCATCTGGTGTACCATCAGGGTGCAAGTGGGGAACGGTGTCAGGGGAGGCCCAGTGCTGGGCTTTGCTCCAGGCCCCCCCAGCAACCTGATGCAAGTGTGTACTGCTGCAGCTTCCTTTGAAGATTTTAGAGGAGCAGCTCCCACTACCAAAGAGGCAAGCCTTTGTTCAGTTTAACAAATGACTTGCCACTTCAGGATTTGGAAAGAAATTTTCCAAATGATAGCTTCCCCTTTTCTCTGAGAAACTTTGAAGATATGCATGTACCTGATTTTTCTATATAAAAATAATACATTTTAAACTGTCTGTGATTTCAAATTATTAAATAGTTGGGTTCCTTAATAATATCTAAATTAAAGATCTTTTTCCTCCTCTCACGATGATACAACACAGAGGCATTCAGAATATGGTAAATCACATCTCCCATTAGTGTCACTTCATTGTACGAGTTAGCGCAGGAAGAATAATGGTTGACAAATCAACTGTGGAAATGAACTCTTTATTAAACCTTTCACAGCCATGGGTACATATTGATAGCTTTGTTCGCACAGCCAGATTAAGGTTGGTGTTGCTAAGCGAATACTTTATGTTAGTGTGGTATTTATGACTCTCTTTTATCATTTCTCCAGCATGTGTTGTTTTTCTTAATGTGGACATTCCAGAATGGAATTTGTTTTTCGTGGAATTTAGTGGAATTCATTTTCAGAGACATCCTTTTATAAACTTTTCATAGACCGCATTCATGGTTCATATAATATAAATATGCTTTTGAAAAATGTGAGGGCTACACACTTTTTTATATAATGCCTAGTTTACAAAACAACCTCATACAATGTGCCCTCCCCAGAATTCATGTAGGTAGAGTCTTTCAGAGATCTACAGCCCATCCTATTCTCTCCCCCCCCACCTATGCAGCGACACCAAAATGGCTACTGCTGCATCCTGTTGTAGAGGTTTCCTCTGGGTAAGCCTCTGAAGCACAGTGGGGTCTACTCGGACCTGTGTTAGTGAATTCGCTGACGCATGTCCACGGGGACCTGTACTGTGCGATCAGATCTGGGAAGAAGGCTAGGATTCAGCAGTCACCCCTGCCATTGAATCTTCCCCCTTCTTGGACCAGATCCGCCCTTCCCCGCCCCTGTCGTTGGCCCGTTCCATCCTCGTCCCTCCTCCTCCGGTTGCTGGCAATCTACTGACATGTGTGGGAAGACTCCAGCTTTCCCGCCAGTGCTGCTACAGCATGCTACTTTGCGCACAGCCAGAGTGATTTTTATGACTGCCATAAGGCAGTCACCGCTAGCAGAACACGTGTTTTTTTTTTTTTTTTTCACAATCCTAATAGCATATGCCACAAAGATTGCTAGCAGGAATCTGCAGTACTGCAGATGAAGTAGTGCTTTGGGAGACATTAGAAGGATAGGAGCATCAGCTTTGCTCTCTCCTATTCTTCCAAGTCTATTATAGAAAATAAAATCTGAAAAGTTTAACTTGTGATTCTGAGTTGTTTTCATAGTCAGCTTTGTCCTAACATGATGCTTCCCAAGTGTTGGCCTCCCCACTACCTCGATCTCTCACTCTGAAGAATGTCTCCTTTGAATTGAGATTTCCATGATTTAGCCATAATTTTCTGGTGGCAAATTTCACAAATGCAAAGCAGGTGCCTTACCACCAACATTGGATCCTCCCCACTGTGGATCCTCCCCACATCAGAGGCTTGCTAATAAGGTACACGCATGTCCAAGGAAGACAAAGTCATATGCAGCAACATTACAAGGTACAGAGACAGAAATAGAAACAAAAATATCAACGTGGAAAGGATGAATGAACGGAGAGTGCAAAGACAAGAGAAGCAATATACAGGTGGGCCCCCATATCCACGGATTCACTATCCACGGTTTCAGTTATCCACGGATTGTGGGGAAACCCCCCCCCCCAGGCTTTTACTTTTTTCCCAGTAAACTTCGTTTCTTCCTTAAAGAAACAGGAGAAGCAGCCTCTGGCTGCTTATTGCAGGCAAGTAGAACGAGACTAAGTCCTAGAGAGGCTCTACAAGGTTAACAGAAACCTTGCAGAGCCTCTCTAGGACTTAGTCTCGTTCTACTTGCCTGCAATGGAGGCTGCTTCTCTGTTTGTTTTAAGGAAGAAACAAAGCTTGCTGAAAGAAAAATAAGAGCTGGGGGGGGGCAAGCATGCCTGCCTGCAGGGGAGGCAGGGTGGGGGGCCCCTCAGGAAACCATGGAGGGGGTGTTCGCTCTTATCCACGGTTTCAAGTATCCACGGAGGGGCCTGGAACATATCTCCAGCGGATACAGGGGTCTACCTGTATTTCAGAAGAAAGAGATAGAGAGCCCTAAAAGTAAGGACTAGGAGATTGAAGCTGCTGTAAGATGTTTAAGCAGAGGGCTGTGACTAGGAGTAGGAGAGAATGATGTGTATGCAGTGGCATTCTCAACTAACTGACGAAATCTCTTGAGGAACATCCACTGATTTTAGTCACATCACACATTTTCCCTTCTCCTTCTCTTTCCCAAGTCAACATCTTCTTTTAAGCTACCAAGACAGGATTTTCAGGGGCTTGTTTTTTCACACTGCCAAACAATTCCTAATTAGGATTCTAAAAGAATACACGATCCTTTCAGAAATACTTCTCAGCAATTCAGAAGTCACTTTTTGATGAACTGGATTTTTTAAAAAAAAAACTTGGTCTTGAATGTTTAAATCTGTGTTCAGAGGATTCGCAGTTCCACGACCTCTCGTTTCTGTTCTTTCCGATTTTAGACAAGGTGGGAAGAGAAGACGTGCTGATGACAGATTTTTACTCATCATCTTCGATGACTGTTTAAACTCGGATGCTCAGTATTCTGTTCTACTTTTCCAAATAGCAATTTATAGGCAATCCATTAAAGCCACTAAGAGCCGAGCCCAATCCTATGCATGTCTACTCAGAAGTAAATCCCATTATAGTCAATGAGGCTTACTCCAAGGTAAGTGTGGATAGGATTGCAGCCTAATGCATTCAACCAAAATACAATCTTTATAAGGATTTGGGTGAAATGTACATCCATATAGTTCTTGACATTCGGTTTGAGGTCAATTCATTACATTAACCAAATATAAGGACTAATATTTGAAGAAATTAATTGAGTTACATTTATCCATTTCTGAAAAGCCTTTGCAAAAATACAGGCATTGCTTATAATTCTGATCCCTGAACTGAACTGGAACGGCAATGGATCTCATCAGAAGCCAACATAGCCTCCTGTCCCATTCCCCCCCCCCCATCAAGGTGCCTCCATGCTCACTATGCCATTGGTGTGGTGAGTGTGCTGCATCTCAGCAGGCTATCCCTCCAAGAAGAAACCTCTCTGTAAAGTCTGCTCCTCTCCAACAGCACAATCCTATGCATGTCTACTCAAAAGTGAATCTCATTGAGTTCAGTAAGACTTACAGCGCAGTCCTACTGAGCTCCTCCACTGGTGCAGCAGTGGTGGAAGGAAAACAAGAGGCTTTGGGAGGGAGGCTTTAAATCCCCTGTCCCTTCCAAAGCCTCTCCAGTTCTGCCCTCCACCACTGCTGCACCAGTGGAGGAGCTGGGTAGGATTGCGCTGTTACCCTCAGGTAAATGTAGGATTGCAGCCCAAGGCCTCTGGTACATGGCTGCTTTGAGATTCTGGTTCTAGAGGGGGAAGCACTTGGAACAAGGAAGACTAAGGCTGGAAGAGTGGGACAAGCCACTCTCTTATGTGAAGGAAGGAGGCTTATAAGTGCAGTTAGTTCATGATAAATGGTCTTATCCTCAACTAAATGTCTGCAAGAGCTTTATCTCCATGAAACAGAATATAAAAATAAAATATAATGTAAATGGTACGGCAGCTACTTTGCATGCAAAAGGACCTTGGTTCAGTCCCCAGCATCTCCAGCTAGGGCTCTGAAATACTGGAGAGCTTCTGCTAGTCAGCACAGACAGTCACTAGATCAGGGGTGGCCAACCTTTCAACATGAATGCTCCTGGCCCTTTAATGCAGAGGCCCTAATGGTGAAAGGTTGGCCACCCCTGCACTAGATGGACCTTTGGGCTGACTCAGTTGAAGGAGTTTTGTATGTACCAGGTGCTGCAGGATCCTTCTCACAGTGTTCAGTATTGCAGTCACTCACTTTAGGCTTGTGTCACATTCTTTCAGCTTTGGCACCAGAATCATTTTGCCAAGGCTTGCAAGCTTGATGCAAATAAAAATAATCATCAATATTTGCCTCTTTATATTTTGGATTAATTAAAAAAAGACCCACAAAAGTTAGGCTTACCAGATCTCCAACCGGGACAGAGTGCTAGACCTTTAGGACAAGGAATGTGGACAGGTGTAGCTTGTTAAACCTTACAGCACAATCCTAGGCATGTCTACTCAGAAGCAAGCCCCATTGTGTTCAATGGGGCTTGCTTCTGAGTAGACATGCCTAGGATTGTGCTCTAGGACATAACAAGCTACACCTGTCCACATTCCTTTTCCTAAAGGTCTAGCACTCTGTCCCGGTTGGAGATCTGGTAAGCCTAACAAAAGTAGAGTTATGACATTGGTAGAATAGATACACACTGTAGTGTTTCACCCATAAGCTGCTGAAATGACTTTGCCAGCTTATTCATGGGCAATGAAATGAAATAACTCAAGTAGAAGGGGACTTCAGAAAACAGTTTTTATATATTATAATTAGATTTATCGCCTAAGCATAGCATGACTAGCAGTGAAGGGAGAACCACAGCAAGAGATGAAATTTATGCTACAGTGAAGCACTGGCAGTAATTCCAAGTGTTGCATCCCCCACTGGGGGTGCAAGCCCCCATCGGGGTAGTGGTGCATCAAAGGGGTTAGGGGCTATCATAGTGGTGCATCAAAGGGGTTAGGGGCTATCATATCTGCTTCCGTTGGTATCCCTGTACCAAGAAAGAGCGAGTTGCAGGGGCATTGCTACACCCCCAGCAGGGGGCGGTCAATGCAACCCCCCACGTGACATCACAAGCCCCACACTCTTGGGGCTTGATGTCACTTTCGCGCCGCCAAAATTTGGCAGCAAATGCGGCGACGCGAAAGTACCCCCACGGGGTTTTTAGACCAGTTCTTGGGCTAAAAACCCGCTGGGGGGGGGGTGCAGCCGGGGGTGCACAAGCCGACAGCACGGTGGCAGAAATGGCACTTACCCATCCTTCATCGTGCACCCCCCAAGCCTGGAGGCAGCCTTCTTTTTGTTGCCGATGGCCCTAGAGAGGTTGCGCCTGCGCAATTATTGCAGAGCCTCTCTAGCTCCTAGTCTCACTGGCTGGAGGAGTCCTCTAGTCAGGGAGACCAGGAGCTAGAGAGGCTCTACAATAATTGCGCAGGCGCAGCCTCTCTAGGATCATCAGCAACCACAAGAAGGCTGCCTCCGGGCTTGGGGGGGGGTTTCACGATGAAGGCCGGCTAAGTCAGCCATTTCTGCCGCCACACTGCTGGCTCATGCACCCCCCCTGTGCGTGTCGCCATACGTCCCGGGGCATCCACAAGCTAGGGGGGTTGCACGGGCTGGGAGGGGTTGCACAAGCTCTCACGCCGCCCAGTGACAGAAGCACCCAGGCTGGTGGAGGATAATTGTGGCAAATCACCCCCTTCCCCACAACACCTTCCAAGGCATGAGTAGGAGGAGCTCTTGCCACCCTGTCCAACTGGGGCAAGTGAAAGGTCCCCGCTGCGAGTAGAAGGAATCGGGGAAAGAGGCAGAGTCCACAGGGCCAAGCAGAATGCCTTACACACTGCTGGAGCAAGGCCCAAAGGATTGGGACAATTACAATGTGCAAGTTATCCCACTGACAACTTTTCAGCTCTATATCACTTGAGGGCAGATGGCAGCCAGATAAAACAAGAAGATTGTGATCTAAAAATATCAATTAAAAAGCATTCCAAAACATTTAGTAGCTATAACGCAGCAGGAATGCATATTATTAAATATACATAACAGCCCAATCCTATCCTGGAGTTACAACAGCTGAACTTGCATTCTGCCATCATAAACAGCATGGCAGCACCATAAACAGCATGCTGCGGCTGCTGCCGCCAGGCGCGAGGGAGCCACCAGTGGAAAAGACCAGCAGCTCCCCGCACACAACAACAGCCCACCCAGAGCAGGTAAAGCAGCAGAGGGGAGGTTTGCAGAACAGTCAGGGTGGGTTGAATCTCAGTGGCAAAACCACACACCAGCTCCTATCCCCAAATTCCCAACCCACAACACTCCTTTCTCTCCTTACACCAGCCAAATAAGTTGACATGGGTCTGAGGAGACCCATAGGCAATATGTTATGTTTACTTACTAAGTGGCAGTGCAGGGGGGGGGGAAGGCTTGGGCTCCTGCCTATCACCTGGGTTCCCACCCATATGAAGGCAGCAGCCTATGGGCCTCCAGGACTATGGCCAGGGCCTCTTTCTCACCCAGGCCTCAGAGCAGAGGCGTGGGTGGGTGGGTATCACACCCAGCTCTGAAGGCTCCTTTCCAACTCTCAGCCAGCCCTTTCCCAACCCTGGCCCTCTCCTTATATTTCCCTGGCCTTGGCTGGTCCCTCCCCACTTCCTGCTTCCACCCACCTAGCCTAGTCTCCTCCTGGGTCCTAAGCCTTATCTTCTGAAAGGTCAGGAAGGCTCTTGCAGACACTAGGCCTGCCTTGGTGTTCCTCAACTGTTCCAGCGTGTGAAGGCGTGGTCTGCTCAATGGGCTGACGGCCTGTACCCTGCCCTGCTGAGGCCTTGCTGGCCTCTCCGGACTTGTACCCAGCCCTGTGCTTGCCAGGCAGGCCGCTCCCTGGGTCGGGTAAGTCTGGCTTCAGACAATACGTTATTTTTATGGACCTCTGGCTGATCGCTCACCCCCCCCCCCCCCAGCATGCAGTGTATTCTCTGTTGATGCAGCTGCATGCTATGGAGTGGCAGAGGATAGGATTGGGCTGTGTTAATCATTTAACTCTGACCATTAAATTCTAGCCCAAATAAAAATAGCTACATTGGGTGGTTATGAATCTAGCCATGATTGTTTGGTTCTGTTGTAGTGGTTCATTCATTTTGAGAGCTGAGGGCATAAATATTCTCCTTTTACCTCAGGAGACCTGCTGCTGAGAATAACGTTTGCCTCTTTGAACAGCAAGGACAATCATATATATAATTACCCTGTAAATGTTCTCTGTAGAAATGGTCTGCCATATGGGAAATTAGCAGAATGAGTTAACCAAGATAATTTTTGCTTTACTGTGAGTAGTTGTAATGAGCATATATGCTGACAGCTTTGTGAATTTCCACTGCAGTGGACATTATGCAATCGGCTTAGTGCAAGGGTTGGTGTAGTCCAGAGTGAGCGCTAATTCTTTTAATAACATTATTACTGGTAGATGTTGTTGTTATTATTGGTAGAGTTCCCCAAACATTGGTCTGTGTCATCTAGTTACCTTCTCTGGGTAGCTGTTCTTACATAATAGCACTGAAATCACAAGATCCAAAAGGATGAACAGTATGAAAGGAGGCGTTATGCGATTGTATAATGAAGAACTCAGTGTATTGCTAATGATGACATTTCTACACAGACCTTTTTCTTCTCTTCTGGTGAAACGGCTCATATATAGTGCACTACTTGGATGAACTGAATTCCTGCTGGCAGGAATGTGTGATTCTCAACAACAGGAGTAGCCACTTAGAAATAAATTCCACCACAATCAATGGGCCCTGTTGGCAGGTAGCCTGATCCCAAAGGCAATGGTAACTTGTAGCTATAAAGGTTCCTATCCTATTACTCTGCTAAATTGGCATCCTAAGCATGGCAGATGGGAAAAACCCATGAAGCTCTGCCCCACTCATCATCAAATAAGTTACCCTAAATAGCATTTTCTGTGACACTCCCTAGAAACAGGGCTGTACTTCGAAGAGGTGCTGGTTTGGCTTGGGCCCCTATTCATAAATTACTGGAGATGGGCAAACCTATGCAAAACTCAGGTGCCAGGATATTTGGTGCAGCCACAGAAAATGCATATGGGAAAGCAACAATACTTGAGCATTCCCAGGTGTACTAGCACTTGAACATTCTAGTGTACTAGAAACTGAAAATGATGTGAAATGTAACAGCCTGGGAAATGCCTGCATAAAGTCTATTTCACAAGAAATGTTTCTCTTTGGGAAAAAAAGAGATTTATTTAACACCCAAAACAAAATACGTAGTCAGATGTTGCTCAGCTGACTCATTTATATATTTGGGATAAAAAAATCATGATTGGAAAGATTTCAACATTTCCCCCCACACATAAACTACCGGTAAATACAAAATAATGTCAAGGTCAGCACTCCTGATGATTAACTGTATCCTGTGTGAAGTTAAGATTAGGCTACGGTAATCTTCTTATGGTAACTGATATCGAGGCTCTTGCTAGGGTGGCTGTCTTTTTTAAAGCTGATGGCCGAGCGACGTAGACGAAATTTTCTCTAATTCTGTATCGGGGAGTTGTGGGGATGGCTGATAGGTTCTGTATTGTATTGTATGGTGTATTACGTTCTATGGTCTAGTATGTTCGTTATTGTGTGGTGCACTACGTTTGTATGTTATGCCAATAAAGGCTTTTAAAAAAAGTTAAGATTGTCAAACATATTCTCTCTTCTTGACATTCTCACCAACTCAGGAGATCTGTGCAAGTGTGTCACTTTTTGGATCAGGAACCACAGGGGAAAATGAATTGCTCATCCAAAGTGCTACACCTGAGTTTGATTTCAGTGAAATTCAGATTCAGATGCACATTGACATCCACATTGCAGTGCATGTTTCCAGGCACATCTGAATGCACAATGCAGTGTGGATCATCAACATCTGCACTTGGATGCACATTTGGATGTGCACTGGATTCATCCCCATGGTAAAGCAATACATGAAACGATGCCTGCTTCTGTGTGAATCTTACAGCACAATCCTATACATGCACATGCCTATTCAAAAGTAAGTCCCATTGAGTTCAGTGGGGCTTACTCTCAGGTAGATGTGTAAAAGACTATAGTCTTACAGCCCAATCCTAACCAACTTTCCAAGGCTAATAAAGCCCCGACAGAGGCGTCGCAGAGTGAGGGGCAGGGGCCCCAGGGCGGGGGCGCTGAGGCTGGGGGGGGGCGCTGAGTTTGGGCGTGCTCCAGGGTTTTTCGCTTTTTGGGGGTTTTTTCCTGTTTATTTTTTACTTTCGTGGGCAGCTGCCTCCCTGGGGCCCAAAAAAAGCAAAAAAAAAAAAAAACCAAAAAAACCCAGAGCACCCCTTACGGCCGTGCCAAAATGTGTTCCGGGGACATAAAGGGGGTGTCAAAAGGGGGGGTGGGGCGTAAGGGGGCCTGCCCTGGGTGCCAAATGGCCTGACCCATAATTCTTTCCTGACTACCCAATCAAAGCTGCCATTCAGATGATGATGATTGTGTGTGTGTGTGTGTGAGTGAGAGAGAGAGAGAGAGAGAGAGAGAGAGAGAGAGAGAGAGAGCCTTTCTCAATGGGACTTAAATGGTGTTTTTTATTTTATTTGGAATTTTACATGTTTGCATGTAAGCCTGGAAAAAAAAAATTTCAGGCATACCTGACAAACAGTTCAATACTATGTAGGTTTACTCTGAAGTAAGTCCCATTATATTAAGGTAACGGCGCAATCCTATCCAACTTACGCTACCGTTGTAACCAGCGGCGCAGTGAGAACAGGAGGCCCCAGAACGGAAAGGGGATTCAAATCCCCTCCAAAAGGGGAATTTAAAGGGGATTTGAATCCCCTTTCTGTTCTGGGGCCTCCTGTTCTCACTGTGTTGCTGGTTACAACGGTGGCATAAGTTGGATAGGATTGCACCCTAAATGTGTATAGGATTGCAGCCCTATTTTTTTTTTACACAGTTGTAGCCTTTTAAAAAAAAGAGGTTTTTTCTTTAAAAAAAACTGCAAACCTGAGTTGTATTTTGTATTCCATTTGCTTCCAGCTCAGATACCTTGTCTGGCAGAGACCAGGTTACTCGAATGATATACAGATCTTCACTGCAAAACAGAACAAAGTCACAGGATTGGCATTGGAAGAAATGCTGGAAGCAAGGATTAAGGTGCTTTGATGCTGTTTTGGACATGGGCAAAATCAGGAGGGAAGAGATTAATTTTCTTATTCCTGTGTTAGGAAAAACTTGAAGTTAATTATAAACTTTGTCTCCTGACTCATTAAATAATCTGAACATTTAAACATATGGTGCCAGATGTTATTAGTAACAGCCTGAAACACAGAAACTTAATTGAAGCTTTCCAATGTTCTAAATACGTTTCATATATTGTCTTCCTGAGATGTTCTCTCTCACCTTTTATTTATAATATTTCATAATCACTTTCTTCAAGACTCTGCTATCAGGCTCCTGACGACAATCTTGTTTGATTACCGGTATATAGATTGTAAGCTTCTCCACCTGGGGCTCCTACAATACAAACTAGCAACCAACTAGGGAGAAGGATCATGGCTCAATGGTAGAAGAATGCATTCCGGTCTCTGGTTTAATCCCTGGCATCTCTAGGTAGGGCTCAGAAAAAAAAATCCTCTCTGAAACCCTGGAGAGCTGCTGTCAGCCTGTGTTGATAATACCTAAATGAAAAATATTGTCTGAGTATGAGACTGCTCGCTGTAAACTTCTGAATCCTTTTGCCCCAAAGGAGACAATTGCAAATCTGGCATTTTTACCAACTCGGAAACCTGATACAGGTAGTCCCTGAGTTGCATATATCTGACTTACAGATGTCCCGACTTGCAGAGGGCTGTGTCGGTGCTTTCATGCAGGCACAGACCATCTAGACTTGTGCTTTCACACAGGAGCGTCCAGGCACCTACGCTCACTCGCCTCCACGCCAGATCTCGTGTGGTGTGGGTCGGGCTTTAGAGACCTCATTTCCCCCCTCCCCAAACACACCTCTTTTTTGATCAAGAAAGACTTGTCTGATAGCCCAATCCTGTGTAACGATACCCGGACGGCCTAAAGGGCTGGCCGCAGTATCCTATCCAGGTCCCGGATTGCCCTGGGGCAGCCCAGGTGCACCTTGAGGGAAGGGGATGATTGTCCCCTTCCCTCAGTGCAAGCGACCTGAGGCCAGATGGGCATACTCGAAATGTACTCCAGCTCTGGAGCTGGCGTGCATTCAAGGCCTCCAAGTCTCTTTCAAAGGTAAAATGGGGCTTTTCCCCCTTTTATTAAACTGCAAAGTGCTTAATCACTTGCTAAATGGCCGAACAATGATCTCTCTAGCAACCTCTAGCCTAAGGATGGAAGCATTTGAAAAAATTAACCCTTAAGCTCCAGCCCCAGAACTCTGTGGAAACTAAGATATTTATTGATTCTGCAGTTTGAAAGTTGAGAGCAAGAGTTCCTGCATAGGCTTACCATATCCAAGGGGGGGACATAGTGGCTACCTTTAGGCTACAATCCTATGCAACAAAGGAGCACAAACTGTGGCAAAAGAAATGTAAAAAGATGATACGGGAGGTCAAGCAAGACTTTGAGGAACGTATGGCAGGCAACATAAAAGGGAATAATAAAAGCTTCTTCAAATATGTTAGAAGCAGGAAACCTGCCAGGGAAACGGTTGGTCCGCTGGATGGTGAGGGAGAGAAAGGGGTGATAAAAGGGGACTTGGAGACTGCAGAGAAATTAAATGAGTTCTTTGCATCTGTCTTCACGGCAGAAGACCTCGGGCAAATACTGCTGCCGGAATGGTCTCCCCTGACTAAAGAATTAAGTCAAATAGAGGTTAAAAGAGAAGATGTCTCAGACTTAATTGGCAAAATAAAGATCAATAAATCACCAGGCCCAGATGGCATCCACCCAAGAGTTCTGAAGGAACTCAAGAATGAAGTTGCTGACCTCTTGACCAAAATATGCAACTTGTCCCTTAAAACGGCCACTGTGCCAGAGGATTGGAGGATAGCTAATGTCACGCCAATCTTTAAAAAAGGAAGGAGGGGGGACCCGGGAAACTACAGGCCGGTCAGCCTAATATCTGTTCCAGGGAAGATGGTGGAAAGTCTCATTAAGGATAAAATCTTAAAATACATAGAAGAACAAGCTCTGCTGAGGGAGAGTCAGCATGGCTTCTGCAAGGGGAAGTCTTGCCTCACAAACCTGTTAGAATTTTTTGAAAAGGTCAACAGGCATGTGGATGCGAGCGAACCCGTGGATATTATATATCTGGATTTTCAGAAGGCGTTTGACACGGTCCCTCATGAAAGGCTCCTGAGAAAACTCCACAGTCAGGGAATAAGAGGGCAGGTCCTCTTGTGGATTAGGAACTGGTTGAAGACCAGGAAACAGCGAGTGGGAGTCAATGGGCAATTTTCACAATGGCGAGAGGTGAAAAGCGGTGTGCCCCAAGGATCGGTCTTGGGACCGGTGCTTTTCAACTTATTCATAAATGACCTAGAGTTGGGGATAGGCAGTGAGGTGGCCAAGTTTGCAGATGACACTAAACTTTTCCGGGTGGTGAAGACCAGCAGGGATTGTGAAGAGCTCCAGAAGGATCTCTCCAAACTGGGAGAATGGGCAGCAAAATGGCAGATGCGCTTCAATGTAAGTAAGTGCAAAGTGATGCACATTGGGGCAAGAAACCAAAATTTCACATATACGCTAATGGGTTCTGAGTTGTCTGTGACGGATCAGGAGAGAGATCTTGGGGTGCTGGTGGACAGGTCGATGAAAGTGTCGACCCAGTGTGCGGCGGCTGTGAAGAAGGCCAATTCCATGCTCGGGATCATTAAAAAAGGGATTGAGAATAAAACGGCCGCTATCATTCTGCCTTTGTACAAATCGATGGTAAGGCCACATCTGGAGTATTGTGTCCAGTTCTGGTCACCACACCTCAAAAAGGATATAGTTGAATTGGAAAAGGTGCAGAAAAGAGCGACCAGAATGATTCGTGGGCTGGAGCGCCTCCCTTATGAGGAAAGGCTACAGCGTCTGGTGCTTTTCAGCCTAGAAAAAAGGCGCCTGAGGGGGGACATGATTGAGACTTATAAAATTATGCATGGGATGGAGAGAGTGGATAGAGGGAAATTCTTCTCCCTCTCGCACAACACCAGAACCAGGGGACATGCATTAAAATTGAGTGGAGGGAGAGTTAGAACAGACAAAAGAAAATATTTCTTTACCCAGCATGTAATTCATCTGTGGAACTCCTTGCCACAGGATGTGGTGATGGCACCTGTCCTAGATGCCTTTAAAAGGGGTTTGGACAGATTCATGGAGGAAAAGACCATCACAGGTTACAAGCCATAAGCAACCTCCTGACTTTAGAAGTAGGTTTTCTCTGTGCCAGGTGCAAGGGAGTGTCAATGGGAAGCAGGTTATCTTGTTGGCTGTGTGCTCCCTGAGGCATCTGGTGGGGCCACTGTGTGATACAGGAAGCTGGACTAGATGGGCTTTTGGCCTGATCCAGCAGGGCTCTTCTTATGTTCTTATGTACACTTTCCTGGGAGTAAGCCCCATTGAATGCAATGGGACTTACTTCTGAGTAGACATGCATAGGATTGTCCTGTTAACCATTGAAATTTGGGCAGGTGCAGCTCATCATCATGGAAGGGTGCAACAAGCTGCACCTGCCCAAATTCCAAAGGTTAAAGGTAGGCACTCTGTCCCTCTTTGGATCTGGGAAGGCTACTTATACTAGGGTGCCCAGATTCAATAAGGGACAGGGTGCCTATGCCTTTAACTGTACTAAAGCTGTACTGTTTTACTAATGTGTATATTTTCTTTAAGTTAAAAATGTATTTTTTAAAAAATAGCACCAAGCTTTAAGGGTGCGGCTTATAATCAGGAGTGTCCTATACTCAGGACAATATGGTATTACAGCATCATAGCATCATTATGAGCCCTTTCAATTGCACAACAAGTTAGAGGCTAAAATGCATCTTACTTTCAATTTACTTTGGACAAGGTAACATTTAATCTAAGGTAAGATTACAAACATTTTTTCCTGGGGTTATGGTGAGCCTTGTGGCTATCGTCTTTCTGGCTCACACAAATACTTGTGATATTTTGTCCTCAGTGAATAGAACCAGACCTCCAAATACTTATCATCCCTGATTTCTGTATTCACAAATGAGCTACACAATTCACAAATGAGTACAGCTTTTGCCTGTACTGTTTGCATAACGGCATTGTTAAGTGTTGCTTGTGATACATTTACCACTTAATACCCATTGATTATGAGTTCATGTAACTGCTATTTAAGAAATAATGCATGTTAACGCCTTTCTACACAATTTGATGCCTCTCTGATTCCATAATTGCTGGTTTCCAAGGATATTATGCCACAAAACCTGAAGAAATAATTGCTTGTTTCATTCTAGACAATATGTTTCAGAGATGCACAGAGCTTAACTGGCAGGTTTGTAACAGTACAATGAAGGCATAACAAGAATAAATACTAACCGTGAAATAAGATTCTGCTGTGTAAACTTGCACAGCAACTAGTATAATTCAACAGCAGCCAAACATTGAGAATAATTTTATTCAAATGCTATTTAGAAAGTTTTATGTAGCAAAGCATCATGTTTTACATCAGCGGTGTGTGCTGCGGGGCAGCCCAATGCTACCCCAATCCCCCCCCCCACTGATGCTGCTGCACCAACGGAGCATGCACTGTATCCATGGGAGGGGGGTGAGTGAAAAGGTCTCCTTGGGGTGAGTGAATGTTTGCTCACTTACTGCAGGAAAAGCCTTCACTGCCACCATGGGATTCCTTGAATCCCTGCTGTTTAGCAGGGGCAAATCAGAGGCATGTAATGGCAGTGGTAAGGGATATAGTCAGGGATAGGATTTGGGCGCACACATACCTATGTGGGCGTTAATACCTCCCCTGGTTCACCTCCCTCCCCACGCCTGTTCCACCTCCCCATTCCACCACCTCCCCGCCTTGTTCTACCCCACCGCTGTCGCACCGATGCGGCAGCACAATGAAAATGGCTGCTGAAGGCCGTTTTATGACAGTGGAGCTGTGTGCCACTGTCGTAAAGCCCTCTGCGCACCAGCTCAACCCATAGAACCCATAAAACAACAAGAGTACAAAACTGGTTCCTAACAAGTGGGGTGCACCAGGAAACTCAGCTACTTAATATAATTTTGCCCTACACGGATTGAGGGTGAAACGTATCTAAAGAAAAGAGACTTTTATCTTTACTTATTTTATTGACATAGTATTTTAACCCGAATAAACGGAATTGTTTTATGTTAAAGACTGTGAAACACCCAATGGATAATTTTGTTTCTTTGTTATTGTGGATGTAGTTGTGAAGCTTTTCCTTTGACATGATTTTTTTCAGGTAGGCACAGAATCTTTCCACATGAAAATAAGGTGCTGAAATCACAGCCAGCTGATGTGTAAACAATAAAACAAACACCACAGGCACTCAACAGAGCACACACACACACACACACACACACACAGAGAGAGAGAGAGAGAGAGAGAGAGAGAGAGAGAGAGAGAGAGAGAGAGAGATGTGAGTTAATGTCCCAAAGTTGGTACTACTTGTTCCCATTTGTAATTGGTGTGTCAGAGGTCCATAGCAGGAGGTGGTGTATATATCATTGTCTACATTGACATATTAAAAAGTTCTTTAGGTGGTCTGACTCATCATCAAATCAATTTTCAGATGCCAGTCAGACAAGTCCAAACAAGTCCAATGGATATTATAATTCAATGCTGACTATAAACTATTTGGCTATTTTAAAGCACAAGTTGGGAATCTCCTTAATTGAAGAAGCTTTGACATTTTAATCCAACCATGCATAGCCTACACATACAAACAATAAATTGTGTTCTTAAGGGAATTGTGATGGACTTGATGAGAAATTACCCTTGTAGTCACTTCCCCATTATGAAATACCGTATAGACGGTGACATTGAGGACAGATGAACTTGAAGCGCCGCGTCAGAGCGGGGTTCCGGTGGTCTGAGTACCACTAGCAGTTCATCAAAGTACCACTAGTGGTACTAGTAGCACTGGTTGAGAACCCCTGTATTAGAGGGAAACCAGACTGTACAGGAATTGTAACTTACCTGTACGTTTTAGAAAATGAGTACAGTGTGACACTGTCAGTGCACAAGCTGTATAATAACTGTCATCTTAATTAAAGGGGATGTAATTCTAAATCTATTCACTCTAGCCAGCCCATATGAGTCTTACCTGTTTTCCATAGATGCTATGGTAACCAAAAAAAAAAAATGTACCCAACCATTTGCTCTTTGTGAAGCAAGGCTGTTCATGAATATTTAGACTACAGATAATTCACTTGCAGTATCCTTTGGCAACACTTTTTTCAGTGGTAGCAATTTCTGTAAGTGCAGACATTTTGTGACTTCTGATGGGGGTCTGGTTTTGTAACTACGTATCAGCTTTGAAACAAGCACAAAATGTGCTGTTTTGTACTTTCCCGGAGGAATCAAACACTTTAAGCCTAAGTTCTTCAAAGCAGATTTTCTATTGTTTCTGACTTATTAGCAGAAATCCTGATCCTTGGTATTGTCAAACGATTCATGTTCTTGTATAGCTTGCCCTGTTCGCAAAGGCTCAGGGTAGTGATAATGAAATATACATCATCTTCTTGTGAATTCTGGAACCAAATTGATTCCAAAGACCTCTTCTTTTCATCCAGGGACAATAAAAAGATGCAGAACTGAGCCTGCAAATTTTGAGTACTGTATAATACTCTCCCTTTGTATGGTGCGTTCAAGTTATTAATACTGTATACTTCATGTGAATTATCTTGTTGTAACCCTTTACAACAATCCTGTAAGGTGAGTATTATTAACCCCATGTTGTGGATGGGCAGGGGCCCAGTTGGAAGACGGAGAGAAAATACAATTAGAATTAGAAGCTTGTCTAAGGCTACCTAGTGAGTTCATGGCAAATGAAAGATTCAAACAAGCGATTTTCTGATTCACAGCTTAGTCACTACACCACACCAACGCTCATCATGATAAGCTGTGACTCACCTTATCTGTGGGGCCAGTTATTTTACAGGATAGATCCATAGTAGCCATGGAGGCCAAGGGCTACGATCCTATGCGTGTTTATGCTGCATCCCATTGACATGAGTGGTGTTTACATATGAGGGTCAGCCCAATTCTGCCTAAGATGCAGCAGCCCCCTAAAAAGCTGCAGTGTGGGCTGCACCGGCATGGCACAGGCTTCGTCCCCTTCCCCTGGTGTAAGCAGCATGGGCCCCAATGGGCCTCCTCTAATGCATGCCAGCTCTGGAGCTGGCGTGCGGTTGGGGAGGCCATGTAAGTCCAGTCCGAGCTGTGATGGGGCATAGGATATCGGCACAACTCAGCGCCAATATCCCCCGCCCTCTCCCAGTCCAGGCGGGCCAATGGTTCCCTCCCTCACAGCCCCTGCCCGCCCTCCCCCTGCCCCTAAGCTGACCAGTGTGAGACCTACGGATCCGCGACTGAGTGAGCAGTGCCGGCCTCTGCACTAGCACTGCTTATTCGCAAGGAGCTTCAAACGTGCTTTACGGCATGTTTGTGACTCCTTAGGCTGGCGGAGCCCTTGCTCTACTGGCCTAACTTTAGACAGGATCAGGTCATAAATGTAGAACAACTCAATCTTTTGTTTAAAGGCCAGCTACTTTTGACATGGTTATTGGATAGCAACATCATTTTAATGTCTTGCTGTGCTGCTTGTGGAGTGTAGCACAGAAAGGCAGCCTAACACTGCACTAACAGACGAATGTAACAAAATGTTGCTTTCTGAGCCTGCCACAGTACTACTGTAACCCCAGCAGGAACAAAAGCAGTCCTGAGCCGCTATTGCCTCAGATCTCTCCCAATACTAAAGAACGGTCATAAAAGGAAGCCCAGAACTGGTCTGACCTCTTACAGTATGAATAGGTTGGAGCAGTATGACCAGAAGAAGAATTGCACTTTATAGTAGGATCAAAAAGGCTTTCACTTAACAGAGGAGTTAAAGTTCACTCCTGCACCATAAAGCATGGAAATTGTCTGTTAAGGCACCTGTGTAGGTCTGGACCCAGACTCCTGTGGACCTGGACTAAAATGGAGTACAACTTGTGTGTGTGTGTGTGTGTGTGTGTGTGTGTGTGTGTGTGTGTGTACACATGTGCAGAGAGAGATAGAGATTTAAATACTGTACTTGCTCCCTCTGTAGCTGCCTTAAATCTACAGCTACACAGACTGTAGCTCTCTTAGTCTGGTTCTCTTAGTTTCCCTAGGGAATTCCATTTTAGGGATTTTTTTCCTGACTGTTCTGAGCATGTGCCTGTCTTCTGAATAAGACAGCGACATTGTAATAATTCTAATACAGGTGGGCCCCCATATCCACGGATTCGCTATCCACGGTTTCAGTTATCCACAGATCGCAGGGACCCCCCAGGCTTTTACTTTTCTCCCAGTAAGCTTTGGTTCTTCCTTGAGAAGCAGTTTCTGGCTGCTTATTGCAGGCAAGTAGAATGAGACTAAGTCCTAGAGAGGCTCTGCAAGGTTAACAGAAACCTTGCAGATCCTCTCTAGGACTTAGTCTCATTCTACTTGCCTGCAATGGAGGCTGCTTCTCTGTTTTAAGGAAGAAACAAAGCTTGCTGAAAGAAAAATAAGAGCTGGGGGGGGGGTGAGCATGCCTGCCTGCAGGGGAGGCAGGGTGGGGGGGCCCTCAGGAAACCATGGAGGGGGTGTTCGCTCTTATCCACGGTTTCGAGTATCCACGGAGGGGCCTGGAACATATCCCCAGCGGATATGGGGGGAGTACTGTATTTGTTTTTCAGGACTTTTCAATAAAATGTTGAAAGCTCTTTTACACTAACTCAGACCATTGCTCCCCTGCCCTAAGCCTGTTTTGTCTACACTGACTGCAGGGCCAGCCCAGCCTTGAAACTGGTTGAAGTATTCACTTCAAATGGCAGGTGGAGGGAGGGAGACAACAAATTTGTGGAGACGACTCACACCCTGCACCTGCCCACCACCTCATCCTTGCTGAGAGTGAGTGAGAAGAGAATCAAGGCAAAGGCAACTCACCTCTTCCTCCAGTGCGACTACTGTGGCGGAGGAGCTGGAGGAGAAAGCAGGAGGCTGCTGTGACCCTGTTCCTGTTAGTCCCTTTGTGGTTTGGGAGGAGTCACCAAAACGGGTTTGCTCCGCCACTGATTCTTTCCCTGCAAGTGACCTGGTAGCAGCAGACTGGGCGCTTGCCCACTTTTGGAACCAGGTTCGGTTCAGCTGACAGAGAGGGAGTGCCCAGACCCCACAGCAGGTGCTGCTTCTTCCTCCTCCTCCTCCTTGCTTCCCCAGCACCTCCCCATACACTTTCTTTTCTCCCCACTTCCCAGGATTCTCAAATAAGGAAACATGGAGGAGGAGAAAGAAGAAAAAGGTGGTGATGATAAAGAAGCAAAGCGTGACACTCGGAGGAGATAGTTGGGGGAAGAAGGGGGTGCTGGCAGGCACAGTACTGGGGGTGTGGGCACTGGAATGGGGGGTGTTTGGCAGGGATGGGGACTTGAGTCAAATGACTCGACTCGCAAGTGCGACTGAGTCACTTTTTCCCTGACTCGTACTCATACTCGTGACCCACTGACTTGCACTCGTGGGGGTAACGACTTGCCATTTCCAAGTCATTTTCCAAGTCATAGGGGAAGCCAAGTGGGTGCTTTAAAAGCCTCAGGGGTCCCCACACTCCCCACACCACACAGACACCCACCCACCCCATTTTCAGGGGAAAAAAGCCATTTTCCCCAAAGTGACTCGACGCGTGACTTGTGACTCATGGTTTTTGGCTTTACTTGTACTCGACTCGCACTCGTGCAAAAATGACTCGTACCCGCGACCTAGTTACTTAGATACATCACTGGTGTTTGGTGATGGAATTTGGCACCACTGCAGGTGCTGAATCAGTTTGGGTAACTCCTGACAGACTGACAACAGCTCCATGGTTTTTTGAAAGGGGTCTCTCTCATCTTCCTGGAGATTCCAGGGATTGAAACTGAGAGCATGCAAAGCAAGTGCTCTATCATTGAGCCATAGTCCCACCCCCAGAGTAGTTGTCATGTTGCCATGAAAGTGGCGGCTATCTTATTGTCAGTTCTCACAATGTCATGGAAAACATTGAATGAGGCTTAGCCCAAGTCTTTTACCCAATAGGATCCCTGAAGTGGGTGCCTCCCAAATTGATAGACCTTTCAAAGGTGTATAGAAATTCCATCTCATCAAAAATTGTTCACACGTCTATGACATAAGCATTGTAGACTTAGAAAATAATATGATTTACAGCTGGCCGGATCACATTGCGATAGCGGAAGACATTAATGGGGACAGCTGGTGGCAGCGCTCCACAGCCGTTGCATGTTCCCATTGAAGCTGCTGGACCAGGTAAGGCAGTGGTGGGGGCCGGGGTGGACAGGGAGGGGGTGAAACTGGGCAGTGAGAGGGAGGAATGAGGGGGCAGGGAGGCTGTGGGATGGGGTGGATCCAGCAGCGATGGCACATGCCAGATCCTATCCTTTCTTTTAGCAGCCTTCCCGCCCCTTTCTTCTCCTTGGACTTGCACCAGCTACAGAGCTGGCACAGGTCCGAGGAGACCAATTTCAGAGCAGGAACCTTATGGGGAAATAATTTCCCTTTCTCCTCCAAAGCCTTGCTATCTGCTCCCCTGCTTGCTCATTTTTGGTGCAACTGCATCGGGGGGGGGGGGGGAGAGATAGGACTGGGCCCTTAATGGATGAAGATAGTCTATACTACTGCCAGATTCTAGACGTATCTAAAGTGTTTATTTCAAAGTTTAAACAAGTCTGTATTCTTTTTTTCTTATTCAGAATAGCAGCTAAAAAAAAAATAAGCTCTTAATGTTTTATTCAGTGCTGATAATTATGAGGAACAAGAAAGAGAGCTTTATGGTTTCTGCTATAAGGACAGAGGCCAGCTGGGAACTTGTGTAAAATCAAAGAACTGCCAGGTAGCCCTTTGTTAACAGTTCAGCTGCAATCGTTTGAGGATTGAAATGGAAAAGGATCAACGGGTCTCCCCTCTTTTGACAAAGCAAATGTGGAGGATAAGTATAATTATAGGTTTTTAAAAAGTGACATAAAAGCTCGTGCAGCCAACGTTTTAGTTAAGAGAATGTGTGTTCCTTCTTGAGGAGTGTAAACTGGTGCTCACAAATGAAGAGGATCGAGGATAGTTACCAGGATTGGTGTTCCCAACGCAACTTAATTTCTAATCTTTCTCAAGGGAATATTTCTTGCCTTCACACAGCAGCTTGATACACGGCAGTGACCTCTAGCAAACTGAAAAGGGCCTCCCTACACAGCTACATCAGCATTACAGATATAGCACAGAGTTGGGAAGATGAGAAGCATGGCGGGGGCATAAGGTTGGGAGTGGAAAGAATTTGCCTGCAATTGTTGCTACTTTTTTGCTGTTGATAATTTGTTAATGTCCTAAATCACCTTGGAAGATTTATAGGAAAGGTGAATTAAGACATTATTTCTTCAGCATTGCTTATTTACGACTAATAAATAAATAACTTCTCAGCATCCTGTAGGCATTTGGGTCACTGCAGGGGTCAGTACACTGGCGCAACCCGTAATATTTCATGGTAATCTTCTGTAATAGGATTGCGCTGCACAGATAGCACACAGCAAAGAGAACTTGTCTGCTTGCCAAGCATAGGATGCCTCTCTGCCGACATGGCTGGGTGATGGCAAATGAGTCATGCACCTGCTTTTTGCAAAAGCGACTCACCCCACCCCCGAGTGACGTCAGCCGGAGCCAAACTTCCCTTGGGGGTTGGGCGGGATGGAGGGGGCCAAAACAAACGCAGCATGGAGGCGGCAGAAGCCTTCTGCACTCTGCAGGCTCCTCCGAGCCATTCCGCCGTGTTCTCTGCCACCGCCTGGATCGCCCGCGCCACCAGTTTGATGCCCCCTGCCTGCTGCCCAGGGGCGGTCCGCCCCCCCGCCCCATCCCATCCTACCCCTCTGGCTTTTTGCACTTATACATGTGCTGTCCAAAGGATTTTCCTCCACCCTGGTGTGTAAAATACCCCCGGGAAGACTGAGGGCTGCATGATCACCAGTATGGGGATACCATTTGGAGCATACAACCATGGTTGACTTGGATCCTCCTCACACTTTAAGCAGGAATAAACTGAGTGTGAAGATCATGCCAGTATTCCTTGCTAGGGAGGTGTAGTCAGAGAAGATGACTGTAATCAGGGTTAGCCTATCTATGAGGCCAACTGAAGCAGTTGCCTCAGGCAGCAGATTGATGGGGTTGCCCTTCTTTGTCCACCTGCAGTATTTGTCTCCATTGCACTTCCTTTTCTTTCCACTTCCTGGATTGGAAAAGGAAGAGGGAGACAGAGGGGAAGAGGAAAGGTGGAGGGGAGGGGAGTGCTGAGCTAGAACTTTGGAGAGTGGGAGGAGCAGAGGCTGACTCATCATCTGGTGGGGGGGGGCAGCATTTGGCATGCCTCCTCAAGTGCCAGGAGGTTTTGGGCCAGTCCTGACTGTGGTAGCATGCTGTGCTCTAGTATGTATGTGTCTGCTATAGCTGTAAAGCAAGGAGGGAATTCCATGCATGCATTGTCCTTTGGAACTGAATGTGGATGCCAGCATCACAATATCAGTATACCATTTGAAGAGACAAAGAGGAAGCCTACCCACCCCTCTGCCATCTCAGGCCACACATGCACATGTGCTAACTCTGTGTATATGAGATGCACATACTTCTCTGGTGTTATGAGATATAAAAAGCAATTACAACAAACGCTCTTTTAAATATAGTCTCTCTCTGTGTGTAATACACACACACAGAGAGAGAGAGAGAGAGAGAGAGAGAGAGAGAGAGAGAGAGAGAGAGAGAGTCCCCTAATGAAATGTTTCTCCTCCCCCCCCCCCCATTCCACCACCAGCATGGCACCTGTACACACATACCAGTGCCTGGGATAAGGAAAGAGCATCCTGCTCTCCACATGAGTGACCCAAGAAGTAGACTGTGCCAGACCTAAGTGTGAAACTCTAAGCTCATATATCTGGAAATACAGATGTCCAAGTAAACTTGCTTGGTGTCCAAACTGGTGACTGGGAAGTGGGTCAGTCAGGCTTCCAGCCAAGAAGGAAGTGAGTTAGCGGTGCAATTGCTGTTCTGATAAGGCTTTCACCAAAGCCACCTGGTGGGCCCTTTAATGAGACAGAAAGATGGAAAACATGTATTTTAAGGAGTAAATAAACAAAATTTAAGGAATAAATGACAAAATGTGTGTCCTCTACTTCTGACTGCTGTTGTAGTCAGATCCACACTAGATGAGATGTTAGTCACCATCATCATCATCATCACCACCACCACCACCACCTGCACATATGTTTCTTCTTTTTAAAATAGCATCCATGGGGGACCCAATCTGAACTGGGGCTACAATGTGGGCAGTGGGAGTTAATCTTTACCCCCCCATTTTTCTGTCCACAATTGACCGTATTTGTCCCCAAAGAGGCCATTTGCACATTTGAGAGCCACTTTGACCAGTCTGTAAGTGTCTGTAAGCCTAACCTACCTTGCAGAGTTCTTGTGATAATAAAAGAGGGGGAAGAATAATGTGCACTGCCCTGAGCTGCTCAAAGAAAGGGTGGATACAGATGCAGTAAATACATTGATTTGCTGCAATGGCACCTTCAGGAGCAAATAGCCACTTTGGGAGTGATTTTCAGTGGGGAAACTGGCACAAGGGCAAAGGTGCTACGGCTCCAATCTGAACCACACGTACATCCTGCAGCTACTGTTGAAAATGAAAATACACCGGCAAGCAGATGATGGCATGTTTAACGACTTGTCTATTTTGACCCTTAGATGGTGGAGCCATGCCAGAGACAGCTGTTATTTAAGGCCAGCATGACTTCTGTTGGCTCCAAAGGTCAACTTAATTTGTCTGGGTTGACAAGCTGAAGTGCACTTTCCAGCCATTATCAACAAAGTGAAAAAGAGTAGCAGGGATCAGGTCAAGAGACCTCTCCATCCAGGAGCTCCACCACGAGCACTGCTTTGAGATCCCCCTGGAGCCTTCCACTTAAAATTAAATGTTTGAATATATGAAGCTGTCTTAAGACTGAGACCATTGTTCTTCTAGCTCAGTATTGTTCACTCTGACCAATAATAGCTCTCCAGTGTCTCAGGCAGAAGTCTCTTCTCATTCGGCTGCCTGAGATCCTTTTAAATGGAGATGCCAGGGGTTGAATTGGGACTGTCTGCATGATAAGGCAGCTCTGCCAATATGCGTGCTCTGCCAGCAAAATACAGAGCCCAATCCCCGCCACTCTATAACATGCAGCCATGCCAAAAAGGTATGTGCTGCATGCTATATTGGGGGAGGGGGGAATCTGAAGGCAAATGGGAGGCAAGTAAAAACATTTTTACTTACCTCCATGTAAGTCTTTAGGCCACCTATGGGTCTCCTCTGCCATACACCAGCCATTTTGGTGGTGTATGGTCTGAGGAGAGAAAAGGGGTGAGGAGGTTTTGAAAAGAGGGGTTAAGATCAGATGTGCACGACTGCTGCTGGATCCACCCCCTTCCTTCCCCTCCCCACCCTGGATCCTCCCCAACACGCTCCATTATTCTGCCCACCCATGAACCACCGCCAGTGCTGGCTTACTTAAACCAGAAGACATCTCCACTGATGCTGCCGCTACGTTGTGGCGGCGGCTTGAACATGGCCACCAGCGACGCGCTCCATGCATCAGCAGCAGCCAATTTACAACAGGGGGACAATGTCCTGCTGCTGTAAATCTTATGATAGGATTGGGCTGTAAATCTATCTCCGTACTGTGGGTTGCATATTAACCTTCTCTTCCACAAATGGAAGGGCACTTTCATTCACACAAGGGGAAAGGGTTGCAATAATCGACAATCTCATAACCTCAGAGTCCTCTGTTTCCCAAAAAAATTCTACTCTGGAGGGTCTCCCACTCCCCGGAAAAGCTTTTCTGGGGGCAAAGAGGGGGTGAGGAAGTTTACGTCCACATGTGCCTCTTAGGATACAACCCTGTGTGTTATTATTTCCAATTACTTCTAAAGTATTTTTTTTTTCATCAGACAAGCACCAAACCCAGAAAATGTTCCATTCAATTTCACTGCAAAACCATTTTTCCTTAGAAAACACTTTTTTCCCCAAACAGCCATGAATGGTATATTTCCAACTCTTTAAAAAATGAAATGCAGTGTCAGCTGATGAGTGCAAGAAAGAAAATCAATATGTTTTATAACAGTATTCAAAGGCCCTACAGTGAAATTCCCTAGAGCATTCTTTACACATCAATATGAAGGAACAAGTTTAGGATGCAGTGAAAACCTCCTCTTTGAACCCTTCTCATTAATACTAGTCTATTAAGGTGTATGGGAAAACAGAGGGCAGATTGGGTGAGGCACCTACCAGTTAGTGACCCTGCTCCTGCTTCCCCCTTTAAACAGGGACAAGCTGGGAATAACCAGGAAAGTTGGTAGCTGCCACCGCCCCAGGCTGGGAAACCAGACAGAAGGGAGCATCCTGGGAAAACTTCCTTCTCAGTAAGGCCGAGAACCTCCAAACCCAGGGGCTTCTTTAAAACCAAATAGTAGCAGAACATGATGGTCTGAGAGACATGGGACCTGTTCCCTCCTGAGAGATCAGAGGCCAGGCAGATGAAGCCATAAAAAGGCTAGAGAGGTTTCTTCCAATTTGTTACAGTATTTCAAGACAATGATAGGGAAATTGCAAGGGCAAAATCTTTGGTGAATGGGTAAAAAGATTACACTGTGTGTTGATCTTAAAAGGGGGAGGGCAGCAACGGTTGGCAAAGGTGCTAAAAAGCAAGTGGAAAATGAAGCAAACCCTGATTGACGTGTCTTACTGGGTATTTTTATTTATTTATTTATTATTTACAGTATTTCTATCCCGCCTTTCTCCCGAAGGGACCCAAGGCGGCTTACAACAGGGGAAAAAAAAACATACACAAGACAGTATAAAAAATATCACATTTTAAAACAGTATAAACAATTAATGAAAATTAATAAAAACAGTGTCTAAAAACAATTTAAAAGATCATGGCTTCAGTCAGAGCAGGAGCATAAAAACAGCAGCACACCCACCTGTACCAGCGAGGTTAAAAAAAAAAGGCAGGGGCTCAGAAGGTAGGTCAAAAGGGAGGGAATTCCATAAGGTTGGTGCCACTACTGAGAAGGCCCTGATTCTAGCCGTCGCCCCTTGCACCTCCTTGGGCGACGGCACCATAAATCGTAGACCTCGCACCACTTATTGTGTAAGTGGGGCAGGTACAATCCCTACCCCACTTACACAATATTCCAGAGTCCTGGTCTAGGCAACCACACTTGCAGCAAGATGAATGGGCAAGCTTCACATGAAGCAGCAGACGCTTCCAACATCGGACCTGA
This sequence comes from Plestiodon gilberti rubricaudatus, assembly GCA_026170595.1. Lineage (NCBI taxonomy): Eukaryota > Metazoa > Chordata > Lepidosauria > Squamata > Scincidae > Plestiodon > Plestiodon gilberti. Next base: position 179,990,297 of record JANXHW010000002.1, read on the forward strand.
GCAAATGCACAAAATGGCATGCACAACCCTGCTTTTAGAACCGATACTGGGATCCGATACTAGGGATCACCTGAGCCACTTGTAATTTCCTGGAGTTCAACGAGCTAGCTCAAGTCCAGATTCTTTGTTCACCAGGCGGTTGAAGAAGAAGATGCTCAAACAATAAACAAAAGGGCAACCATGACTATTGTCTTCCAATGAATTGTCTCCAGGATGCTGAGGCATGCGGAAGACTCTGAGATGCTAAAAAGGACAGAGACAGGAAAAATAGGCAGACAATAGGGGGAAATCAGGGAATGATACAAAGCATCACATCACACACGCATGCGCGCACACACACACACACACACACACACACACACACACACACACACACACACACACACACGAGTTTTAAGGTGAAAAGCAGGAGTTCCAAATAGATATGTTGTACTATTGTACCATTATGAAAGATGCTTCTGTATTTCTGTATCTTATACTTATTTAAGTTGCTTACGAGGGATAAAGAAGTGCTGGATGAAAGCTCTTTGCAGTTGAGTATTCAGGTCAGTTCTTTTTCCACAAGATCTGTGACATTCAGGATGGAGGAGGTTGCCATAGACACAACATCCCTCCTCAAAGAACTTAAATATCAAGACGCAAAACAGAGGGGTTGGTTCTCGTTGTCTCCTTCGGCAGTGCTGCCTGTGCTGATCAGTCACCAGTGGTAGTTCGGTGAAGGCTGATCAGGAACTTCTTTGAGAATGCAGTTCATTATGGTTGTGAAGCGGTATACACATATTGTAAATACATAAATGTCGAATGCGTTCATCCTTTAACTTTGTTCTGAGTGTGCAGCAATAGTTCTTAAACCTTATTCTATGGAGAAGCCTGGTCCACTATCCAGATTTACTTATACTGTACCTCTCTCTCTCTCTCTCTCTCTCTCTCTCTCTCTCTCTCTCTCTCTCTCTCTCTCTCTCTCTCTCTCTCTCTCTCTTTACAGATACCACAGAGGGGGAAGCTTGAAAGACTTCTGAATTAAAGCATGACTGCTGCTTTCGTCTTCTGGGTCAACAATCCTGGAAAGGTCTATGCACACAAACAGAGAAAAGAAAAACATGTACATGGCCAATGGTTTTGAGGTTCACACAGAAACTGCATGTGCTGCTGAAGAGGCAAGCTGCTCTTCAATGTGTACTTTACCATTTTTGCTACGTAAACTGCTTTGTGAACCTTTTTTTTTGTTGAAAAGCAGTATACAAGCACTCACCATTGTCAACTATTTTCTGATATTTTCACCATGGTCCCACATTGCCCTGCCTATCAGGGCAAATAACTCTGACCTCAGGTAAAGGAAATGATTGTCTGTGGCCTCCTATGACCTGCAGGTATGGCATAAAAGAAGAGCAGCAGCAAGTCAGATTTTTCACCTCACCATGTTTCCTAGGAGAATAAAGTCATCGTTTCAACAAAGTCGTCGTTTCTAGGTCACTGCTGGCAATGATACTCTCTCAGAAGAGTTAATATTGCCATGTTCTTTGGCAAAGGCTAATTTTTGTTACATAATGCTTTTCCAGCCAGCCGTCCATCTGTATGTGACTGAAATTACCAGAGGATTGACAACGAGCACATCAACACTCTAATGTTTCCTATTTGTTATTTCACTGTAACCTGCGGTTTGAAAAACTGAAAATCAAACCAAAAGAGACAGAAGTGAGTGTTCCAATCCAAAATAGGCTTTGAAGCCATCTCTATTTTTGTGAGAGCAACTTGTTCCTGACCTCAAAGTCTGTCGGAGTGTGACAACAGATTGTGTAGCAGATTGAGAGAGAATGGCCTTTCGACGGTTGGGATTAGGTATACTTCATTTTTTATTTTAACGGTGGACTATGTGAGAAGAAACCTGTTGCCAGGAGGAGCACCGTTTATGCTGTAATGCGAAGGCTCCCTTGGATTCATGCCTCAGCATATCTCATCCTGGTTCCATACACTTGCAAAAGGGTTATCTTTTTATAGGAACCTTTGAGAGACTGATGGCGCAATCCTGTGTAGACAAAGTCCCAGGGCAGCACCCGGAGAGCAAGCAGCGCCAGACCGGGTAAGTTCTACGCTGGTCGGGGCAGGGGGAGGGCGGACTGGGCGGCGAGGGAGGGCGGCCATAGGCCACCTGGGGCCTGAAGGGGGCGTAGATACCCGGTATCCAAATCTCCCTCCAGTCCCCTGTTGCGCCGACACGAGCAGCGCGAATGTAAGAGAGCTCCGGAGCACGCGTACATTCGAGTAGGCCCATTGGGCCTACCGCTGCTGACACCAGGGGAAAGGGATGATCATCCCCTTTTGCCAAGTTATTCCCAAGCTGTCCCGGGGCAGCCCGGGAACTCAATAGGATGCGGCCGGCCGCTGCAGCCTACACAGGCTATTGTACTTGGGTTCATTTTTACGCATCAATAATCCCCGTACACTAAACACAGATTTTCCTGCATTGAATGAAATGTATGAATAACTATACTCAGGTATAAAACACCAGTTCAAGATATGAAACTGACCTCTTTCTGTTGCCACAAAAGCATTACGAGTAGATGAGCTACTTAAAGATGCACTTTACTCCTTCCTCGTTTCATTCATTAAGCTATATTTTGACTGTAGAACTGTTCACATGTTATGCAGTACCCAGGTCCATTGTCTAAACCTAGGTACATCTGTTTGTAAACAGGTACATATTTCCATGTGAACGATTGTACTTGGGTTAATTTTTACACATCAACAATCAATGTGCACTTTATATCGATTGTACCTGCATTGAATGGAATGTGTGACTAACTAGTGGCGTCACTGGTGCGTGGCGGGGGTGCGGGGGTCTTCTTTCGGCCCTACTGAGGGCAAGGCTTCGAGCGGCATTGTGAACATGCACTGCTCGAAGCCTTGCCGGCCTATTCAGAAGCAGCCAAGCCGCCGAGGAAGACGCGGCTCGGCTTGCCGGCTCCGGAAGTGACGTGCCAGCATGGGGGTGAATATGAGGGGGTGACGCACCTGGGGGGTGATGCGCCAGCCCGGCTGACCCTGCACGGGGTGACGCGCCGGCTCGTGATGCCACTGTGAATAACTTTACTCAGGTACAGATTAACAATTATTGTCATCCCAATCCTATGGGCTCATAGCATTGATGGAACTACTGTTCCACCAGCACTACCTGCCTTACTGCAGTCAGAAAAGCGGTTCTAGCAGCATGTGGAGTTGCACACTGCCAGAGCGCTGACAGGAAGGCTGGAGCTTTCCCATGCGCATTGGAGGAGCACCTTGGACATGCTGGTGGAGATAAGGCGGTGAGAACGGTGGGACAGGTTGGGGGAGATGGCACAGGGGCGGGGGAGGGTGGAACGAGGTGGCGATGGGTCAGAGGAAGAGTGGAGCAGGATAGCGATGGGGGCAGGGGAAGGTATATCAGGCCCAGGAAGGGGGTGGGTTCGGCAGCAGCCAAATCCTAACCCCCTTCCCAGGCCCAATCCACCGTCCTGAGTCAATGCGGACTTGTATCAGCGATTTTGATTTTGCTGAGTAGACATCCCCCCCCCACACGCACACACTGTGGAGGCTTAAGTGGAGCATTTTCATTCATGGAGGGAGGTCCTTGGGAAGAAATGTTATGGGATGCTACCCATGACCTACAAATCTTACTCTAAGCGTCAGTTCTGGGTAGGATTTTTTAAAAAAGAAAATGAGTTTCTCACATCCCAGTGTGATTCAAGAGATAAACTGAGAACTCTTCTTGATTATTTTGTAAATTCCATCTAAATTGTTTCCACACTGGTAGAATAATCAATTGTTATAAAATTTGACTCTGCAACCTCTGTGGTTCCCTATCCTACCTCCAGGGCAAGGACCTGCTAAGGATGGATGGGGAGAGGGGAATTCTTCAACCGATATAGGTACTCTTATAGCAGTGGCGTAACTAAGGGGGGTGGGGTTGCTGTGCCCCAGGTGACAGCCGTGGTCTTCTTGTGAGGAGGAGCCGCAGCAGGATTTTTGTGCTCCGCAGCTGCTTTTTTACAGCCAGAGGGCAGCGTTCGCAGCCGCAGAGCACAAACACACTGAAAACGGCACATTTATGGGCCCTCCTGCCCTCCCCGGGTCCTGGAAGACTTGAAATGAAGCCTTCAAACGCATCAACAGTCCCCCCTTTGGGGCAGGCTAACTACACAACTGCCTTATAGACAGATGTAGGTCAGGGTTGAGTTGATATGACTTCCATGCTAGTGAGATCAGGAAACATAATGGTAGAGAAACTCAATCAATACCTCTATTTGGGTCAGTTATGCTGTCTATTTATGCTCTATTTGGGTCAGTTAAGAGAGAATTCAGAAGAGGCATTTTCCCAGGATTGCCTGTCTGCGTTCTTTCCTCAAGATGCATTAGTTGGGGGGTGTCATTATCTCCATGGTCTTTGCATTTTCCTTTCTTTGGAGTCTTGCTGCATTCCCATGGTTTCTGCTCAGTGAACCCATCTAGTTACATTTGCTGAAGGAGAGACACAAATTACAGAATGCATACTCAGAAATTGCTCATAAGAGGCAAGTTCCTTTCCTAGCAGAGACAACCCTCCCAAAGAGCTGAGCTTCACTGCACATTTTATGGAAAGTGCTGATTTGACTTGCTGCCCATTCAGCAATTTCTATGAAAATACTTGTGCAACATTACTGGGGTTTAGCTCCTGTTCCAGTCCTTTCTGTTATCAACTATTAATAAGTGAGTGTGAGGCTCACTCAGAGCTTCTGTGGGGATGCATGGTGATGACATCATTGCCGGTGGCCTCCACCACCCAGCTGATCGGTGGTGAGCCAGCCTAGCAGCCTGAGATGATTACTTTAAGCCCTGGGTAGGTTCAGATGAGTTCAGGAAGTCATTAAGGTAACTTGGTTCTAGGTTGCATGGGCCTTAACTGTTACAACCAGCACTCTGAATTGAGCCTGCATATGAACTGGTAGCCAGTGTAGGTGATACAAGACAGGTGTGATATGCTCTGAGGGTCCCACGCCTGTCAACCATCTGGCAACTGCCTTTTGAACCAGTTGAAGTTTCTGAACTGGTTTTAGGAGCATCGCTAAAGTGCATTAGGTGCATTTCAATAGTCAAAACCAGACCATAAGTATGAATAACTGAAATGAAAGCTGAAGCTGAAGGATAACTGAACCATTTGACATGATCTTACATGTTAATAGCCAGCACTGGATGGTATCAAACATCGGACTTTGCAATATGACCACAATTTTCAGTTCCGTTTTTCAAATATCAACAACAGCAATACAACATCTGATGCATTGCCATCGAGATCCAAAGAGTGAAATCTGAAAATTCACCCCATTTTGTTGTTATTTTTAATAATAATCAGAGTTCTATTTTAGAGCTGAATTAGCTATTTTGATGTCAAGACACATGTCTTTCAAGTACATTGTAGATGCTAATTTGAAAAAAAAAACATTTTGAAAACTAACAGCGTCGTTGAATTATAAGATGAAACATTTGTTTTTTCCTCCATGATAAGTATCTCAGTAGATATATCTTGGTACTGAGATAAGAACCCTTCAGTGTAAAAATAAGCCCTGAGTTTTCATATCAAGTAGGTGTCCTGATTCTGCTAAAGCATCAAAGAAAGCCAAAACATATTAACTCCTTCAACAGATGCTCCCAGCTCTCTGCAGCCATTCAGCACATAAAGAATAATCAGTTACTTGCCTGTACATTCATTGTAAGGATTATTACTGTGCTGCTGTCTATTTCATTTCCTTGTATAGCTTTTTCGGTCTTCATGGATGCAGATAATACTAACCACTTCTTCCCTGGGCTGATATATATGAATCCTTGCATTACTCCTCATTGCTCCTAGCTGTCTGAGACGTATTATTTATGAGAGGAATTTTTCCACCCCTGGAAACTGATCCTTGATCCGTTCAAATAAAGGGGAGCTGGTCTTTTCCAGGGATTCACATGGAATCTGCGTGACCAAAGCTGATGGATGTATCTGTGCTTGGCCAACTATGACATATGCTAAAGGTTTGCATATAGGAGAAATGGTTCCCAGATTGACATGAGAAGAGATGCAATTCAACCAGTTAAAATCCACGATGCCTTGCAAATACTCAGAATTTTATATTATGAATAATTATGAATGTTTGTAGTTATGCGTACCACTTGCACTGCCTACATTCAACATGTTCTATAAAAATGAAAGGGGGAGAGCGCAACATTTTAAAATGGTGTTAAATTTATTCACAGCACCTAATACTGAATAGCAGAAAAATGGGGAAAAAAAACCCACAAACTTTTACATTCCTTTGGGAAAAGAACAGATATTGAAAATCTATTCCGTGGAAGAGGTGACAAAGTTTACTGAATTTGGTATGTACTGTACGTAGCAGGGTAGGAGAAACAGAGTTTCCAAGAGAGAGGTTTTTCTTTACTGAACATGGTTATGCAATGCAAGCAACAATGTGGGACAGGGCCATGCAGAAAGTCCAAGGTTCAAGCCTTGGCATCTCCAGGTAGGGCATGGAAAAATTCCTGTCTGAATCCCAGAAAAGCTGCTGCCAGTCTTTGCTGACACTACTGATGTAGATGAGCCATTGCCTGATTCTGTGTCAGGCAGCTGCCTACGATCCTACGAAATAAAAGCGGCATTCAAGATGAATGCTAGAAGTCGTGGGTAGCATTCCATTGAGTGGTCGTGCACCTACACTAAGCACAAGGCATCTTCTTCACCCCCTCCACCCTACTGATGAAGCTCCCTGATCCCTCCAGAAAACCATTGCTGAGGAGGGTTAGGGGAAAGGAAGAACAAGCACAGCCCAACTGCAGTTTCTGGGCATTCCCTCCTCCCACTGTAGCCTCAGCAGTGGTTTTCTGGAGGGATCAGGAAGCTTCAATAGGAAGAAAAGGGCAAGAAAGATGCATTGTGTTGGCCCTCATGGCAAATTCAAACTCACTCACTCCCAGTGGTAGAGTCTTAACAACATCTGTTGTAATTTTTTTTTAACATCTAATAATAAATAGAGATATAAGTGCACCTGCAGAATAATCTCATGCAATTGGAAACATGGGGCAGGTTCAGAGGGCTGTCCCTTGCCTCCCATCAATTGCGCCACTGGTCATATTAAAAGTTCAGTGAAGCTGCCTTGGTAACTCTACTGTAGAGACAATCCTGTGGATAAAGCTCCTGACGACAGATGCCTGAGTGAGAACCAGTCCCTTCAGCATGAGCAGGAAAAAGCTAAATGCCGATTTTTGTCTGTTTGTAGCAACTTGACAAATAGTGTAAGAGAGTATATTTTATTTGGCAGGAGATTGACAGAGTATTCAGCCAAGATGATGTTAAATTAATGAAGCCCATGAGGGAATTCTTTTTATGCTCCCAGGGTGATGGAAATAAGTGATTTATGAGTCTTCCTAGCTCCAAATGAGATAAAACAAAGGATTATCCGCCTAGGAAAAGCTCAGAAATTGGACATGGCATTGGTAGCTTTAATCTGATAACAACCCTGATTTATCTACTTTGAGCCTTATGTCGATTGTGAGAAGTTCTAAACCGCTCGATAAAAATAAGAATTTCCCAGAAGACCTGGGTCTTTAAAGGAGATTTTGGGTCCCCCCCCAAGGTTTAAAGGTTTAAATTCCCCCAGTAAAGGTTAAATTTTCCCCCAAGGTTTAAATTCCCTTTAATCTCTCAAAAGCTGCAATGAATGTCCCAGAAGAAAGACAATGTTTCTTATCATGAAAGCTGATGAAAATTTATTCAATGCCTAGCCCTTGCGCCATGCCAGGTTGTGATATTTGTTCATTTTGGAATTCTCTTTGGCTCCCCATGGTTTCCTTCATCACCCAAGCCCATTAGTACCTGCTTCTCTCTTCCTCTCCTTACCTTGAGGGGGAATGATGGCGAACCACTTTAGCAAATGTGCTTTTTTATACCTTTTGAGATGGTGGCCAGCACGGAGGCTAATATACGGTAGTCATTCAATGGTTTATTATTGATATGTATTCAGAAGTAAACTATTAGAAACCTGCCCCACTCCCCCAGGAACTTTGTCCGACCTTGCTCACTATCCTACATTGCCCATGCCCATGCCCCCCCCAATGAGTACAGAAGACAAGTTTATTGGAATATACCGTAAATCGGGCCACTTTTATTGAAAGCCAGTCACATACTTAAGTAATCCTGCAGCAGGCCCAGCCGCAAAATTCCTCCCCCCCCCCTTTAGTGTGGGCATCTAACCTAGAGGAGAGAACAAACCATTGTCTTATAGGATTCAGAACAAGCATTTTTCCGGGAAACTCCGTTGTAATATATAATTTTATTATTATAAATAGATGGTTAAAACTTTACATTTTGCCTCCAGCATAGGAGGCATCATCAGAAGTATCAGAACTACTGTTGCAAACCCACATATATACAACTCATTCCTTTCTTACATCAGATGTTTGGCCTTACAATTAGCCTTAACAACCTGCCCCATTGGTCAGTGGCGTCGCCAGGCGCCCCCGTTACTGGTGCCGCCCCCTCGACGCCCCCCCAAATAAAACTGTCAAAATTTTAGGTTTCGGTTTCGAAACCTATTTTTGACAGTTTTTGGGGGGTTTTTTTCTTTTTTCTGGCGGTTTTAAGTGTAAAAAACGGGATTTTTAATGTGTATGTATGCTTTGAGGGCACTTATCTTGCATATGGGGCGTTCCAGGACGTTCCCGTGACGATCTTCTTCCTGCGCCTGGGCACAGCTTCTCCATGCACCCGGGTGCGGACTCCCGCACCCGGGAGCAGGGAGAAGCTGTGCCCGGGCGCAGGAAGAAGATCGTCGCGGGAACGTCCTGGAACGCCCCATATGCAAGATAAGTGCCTGCAAAGCATACATACACGTTAAAAATCCCGTTTTTACACTTCAAATCGCCCGAAAAAAGAAAAAAACGGGAAAAAATCGAAATCTAAGGAGGCCCACGCCCCCCCCAGAGCCTCAGCGCCCCTACACCCTGGGGCCCACCGCACCACCGCCCCATATCTGGCGACACTACTGCCATTGGTACATTGCTGCAATCATACTCGCAACTCCTATGTAGCTGTTTCATTGCTCCTGCTAAAACTTACAATTGTTGTTGTTGTTCAGTCATTAAGTCGTGTCCGACCCTTCGTGATCCCATGAACCATATCCCGCCAGGCCTTCCTGACCTCCACTATCTTCTTGAGTTCGCTCATTTTCATGTTCGTTGCATCGGTGATGCTGTCTAACCATCTCATCCTTTGCCTTCCCCTTCTCCTTTTGCCTTCAATCTTTCCCAGCATCAGAGTCTTCTCCAGAGAGTCTTCTCTTCGCATTAGGTGGCCAAAATATTTGAGCTTCACCCTCAGTACCTGTCCTTCCAGGGAACAGTCAGTAAGACAAACTTACAATACTCTGTGTTAAATGTTTCTCTTATTCATTAAAGTGATAGCATTTGCCCACAGTTTCCAACATTGCCAATAAATACAAAGATTTTCTAGCTTGTGAACTCGTGTGATTAGCTAACAATTAAAACCTCGTGTATGATCGCCATCCTTCCCTGATTTGGTTTTCATAAGGGGAATAACAGCAAACTATCCTTGTCTAAATAATTAATAAAACAACATGAAAAAGACGTTTCGCCTCACTCGCCCCCCGGTCCGCCTCTGTGCCCGCCGGGAGATCTCTTACATGACTCCGGCGGCCGCAGGGGAAATCCGGTGATGAAGTAAGGGCTGCCGGCCTTGCACCGGCGGCCCTTACTCACGAGTCGTAAATGTGCTTTACGGCACATTCGCGATGGCTTCCGGCAGTGAAGTGCTTGCTCCGCCACCGGATTGTTAGGTAGGATTGCGCCATAAGTTAAGGGGAGAAGCAAGGAGGCCAGTCAAGATGCCCCCCTCCCCCTCCTTCTCCCTCCTCAGGGAATTCAGCATGAGGGCTGTCGGTGTGGAAGTGGAAATGTGACCCTTATCTTGCATCTCTGGTGGCAATGGGAATATACCCCACGTGTGCAGCCGGGGCATGACTGCATCTGTGGCTTTGACATGGTCTCAGGGTCATGATGAAAAGCACCAGATTTCCCAGAGGGTGTGTGTGTAGTCCTCCTCAGTGCTACCCAAGGAGATCACCACAGATGCCAAACTATTTTTCTCTCCTGCAGTGTTTACATGAATCCAACTTCCAGAGATCCTTATCCCTTTTGCTACCTTACGTTGCTGAGCAGAGCAGAGCTCAGGCTGTCACGATGGCCACCATGGGCAGGAAATGTTCCATTTTGCATTTCCTTGTATTTCGCATTCAAATTCAACTAGTTATGAACTTAATGGAAATTAATACTCCTGAATACATACTTAATATAAGATCGTAGCCTGGGAAACATGAAGGCAGTTGGAATCCTGGTCTCGCTATGATACGGTTTATGAAATAAAAAGAGCCTTATACTGTTAATTGATAATGGAAAGACTCATGAATTAATATTTTAAAAATCTCTGCATGATGAGCAATTAACTCTAATTACCCAGGCAATTACATAGCGAAAGACTATTTCATAAAGCTGAAGTCTTTCATTGTGGTGATAGAGTTCTCCCTAAATAAATGAGTCTTATTTACTTTATTATAAACTAGCTATTTTCAATAACAAGAAAATACTGACATTTTCAATCTGTATGGAGCTATTAAGGATTCTAGCAACGCAGTACAGTTAGACAACACACCTGACAGCTCCAAATTGTTCTGTAGTACCTACTGAATAAGTGAGAGCGTTTCCTGTGGGAAGGTTGTTCAAGGGTCAGGTGTGCTGATTCAAAGCGTCTGACACCACAAAGCATATATAAAGACTGTGCTGGGCACCATGCTGATTCCTGTGTCAGACCTAAGGGCAGGCAGAACAGGTGGTGCCAGTTTAGGTAGGCATAAAAAGGTAAAGGTGACCCCTGACAATTAAGTCCAGTCGTGTCCGACTCTAGGGTGTCGTACTCATCCCAATTTCAAAGCCGAAGAGCCAGCGTTGTCTGAAGACGCCTCCGTGGTCATGTGGCCGGCATGACTCTCCTTGCTGCAGCGCGTAGCATGCGCCTGGAACACGGAGCGCTGTTTACCTTCCCGCAAGCGGTACCTATTTATCTACTCGCATTAACATGCTTTGGAACTGCTAGGTTGGCAGGAGCTGGTCAAGCAACGAGAGCTCACCCCGTCGCGGATTCAAACTGCCGACCTTTTGCTCGACAGCTCATGGTTCAGCGGTTTAACCCACTGCGTCACCCGCTGGCCCTTAGGTAGGCATACCAAAGGCAAAGGCCAATAATCTTGGAACACACAAAGAACTGGGCTTCCTATCCTCAGCAACCAGATTGCCCAGATTGAGGGAAGACAGTAGATCTGAGAATTTTATATCAAAGACTGGGTTCAGATAGGCCCTCCGGGATCACCTGTCTCCTCAGGTCAGGAGGATGAGCTTTTGTGTCAGTGAGTGCCGCAGTTAGAACTGCTGCAATCAGCATTGGAAGGGGAGTTCAATTGGTCTGGACAGGGTTGCACTCCCCCTAAACTGAACCAGCTTCACAGTATGGGGGGGGGGGGTTCCTTAGGTCCAGCTTTTCCATTGTGGACCCAGCTGGCTTCTGTGGGACCAAGCATTTTCCACCAATTGTGACTCACCTGCAACCCCTCCTGGACAGGGATTATCCATGCTCTGGTAACCTTCAGGTTGGACTATTGTGGTGTGTTTTATGTGGTGCTGCCTTTGAACGCTGCTTGGAAACTGCAGTTAGTGAAAATGCCATTCTTGGAATCAGTGTGGGAGGGTACCTGGTGGCACCTCTGGTTACCTCCTAGGCTTGGTGTTATCAGATGACATCCTTGGATAGTTGCCAGGGTGCCAGAAGCCTGGCAGGGCCCACCATTGTCACTGGTCCTGGGCCCTTTCTAAAAGAAAAAAAAACCCACTCCTCCCAGTACCTTGGACTTGAGTTGTACCACAACACTATGAAAACAGAATGACCTCCACCGCAGAAACATGGTGACTGTCTGCCAGTGGAGGCCACAATGTTTTTGTTGAGGTGGTCATTTTTTCCCCAACAGTGCTCCACAATTAGTCAATATCCAGCATACTTTGACAATCCAGGATGGCAACCAGCAGCCTCTGAGCCCCCACAGCTGGCAGCATTGTGGTCAGGAAAGTAAAAAATAAAGGATTCACTGGCACAATGTCACTGAAGTAAGTCTAGAGGGCAGCCACAAGCCTTGGGGGGGGGGGATCCACTAACATAGGAGGGAGTAGCTGACCAAATCACACTTTGCCAAGCCCCTCGCCACCTAGAATAGCTCCATTACCTGCTTTCCTTTTACTCCTTGCACAGATGTCAAAATTGCATTCAATGAAATATGAAATAACACCAGCTGATTCAATGAAATACGAAAATGTGCTTTCAGTGTTCCCCAAAATATCATGTAGCAGAAACTAATCTATAGAATGCACTGTTTAGTGCTGCGGGAGGAGGAAAGCCCTCTGAGTACAATACCTGAAACTATTCTTGTTTCTTGCTGCTGAATGTGCTCTACACAGAAGCTGGAGCAGCTAAGTAAAGAGTATGAGCGGCACAAAAATGCAGTTATTTTTAGAATGAGGCATGTTAATGTTTCTATTTGTTGCAGAGCCCTAAGGAGTTGTTCAGTTCTCCCACCTTGATGGTATTTCTGCTGCCAGGGAAACCAGTGGTGGTGGTGGTGGTGGTGTGTGTGTGTGTGTGTGTGTGTGCGTGTGCGTGTCTGTCTGTGTGTGTCTGTGTGTCTGTTCCTGCTGCTGCTGCTGCTGCATTTCTGCATCACTTCCATTTCGATTAATAGATAAGAAAACCAAACGCCAGTATCTTTTGCTAATACAAATATATTTCATACTCGTATTGTACATATATTTTGATGATAAATTACACCCTCAGGAGTATTTGGTTGTACTCACCACCAGGATCACGGAGCATGACAGTGAGTTTGGAAATCCTTCCCTGATTGCTGGAAGGAGGCCCCTTTACACCCAGATGGAGGAGTGCTATGGGAAGAGGGAGGTGAAAATGCACAGTTAGAAAATTGGCCCAGGGGAAGCAGTAACTGGGCAGGAGGCTAAGTGGCACTCTGTGAGTGTGCGCATGGTGTGCCAAGTAGGTGTGCCAAGTCACCACAACCAATTTTTTTCTCATCAGGGGAAGGATAGAAAAATCTAATAAGTGTAAGAGGAATGCACATTTATGAAGTTTGCGAATCAGACCAATGGACTTGAAAGTACAGTTTGAAAATTAAGGAACAGATTCCCAACATTGATTACCCTATTAATCCACAGGCTGGAAAAAAGAGATGAGCGTTGCCAACCATCCAGGATTGTTGCCAACCATCCAACCACCCACCCAAGCAAAGAGTGAAGACATTGCAAATCATGTGCCCAGATAACTCACGGGCGTCACTGGAGCGTGGCGGGGGGGCCGCCTGGGGGTGACGCGCGTCATGGGGTGACGCGCGCACCCCCTCGCACGTCACCTCCGTGACGCGCGACACCCTCCGGACGCTCCGAGGCCGGCGCTGAAAGAAGGCCCAAGCAGCACGTCCATCTGGGTATTTTCCGGATTTTCGCGCATGCGCAGACCCGTTTTGATGGCTTTTTGACGGGGTCGGTCGCTCCGAGGCCGGCTCCCGGGCCGGCCTCGGAGCGTCCGAAGGGCAACCGGAGGGCGACACGACGCGACGCGGGGGGGAGCTGGGTCGCCCCCACCCCCGCGCCGCGATGACAGAGCGTCACTAGGGTGACACGCGCCCCCCGCCCCAGGTGACGCGCGTCCTAGTGACGCTACTGAACTCACTACAGTTTTTCTATTTTTCAGCCATGATCGGGGTACCAAAGCTCTCTCTTCCCTTAGTGGTTCCTATAATAGACAGAGTCCTATAAGAGTCATTTTGGGAAGTGATGGTTATGCAAAGTGACAAGAGGCTGGAAGATTGAAGCATCTGTCTTCCTTGGTCTCTCCCTGCATGAGGTAGCAACAAACAGACGTAACATGATCAGAGCAGAAGTCTGGACTAAATCTTTCACAGGCTGCTAAAGAATGTTCCTCAGCAAGATGCCCATAGTACTGGCTTGGAAGGGGGGGGGGAGAGTCATATTATTTGCATTTTTAAAGCCCCTCTCTCTTCTTTTCTTTTTTTCCAGGTAAATGCAGGGCTACAATGTTCCCTTCCCATTGGAGAGTAGAATAGATTTTTCTTCCTGGTACAGTACTGTGTTCTTTTTCTTATTTGATTTAGAAACTGGCATTTTAGAAGACCGTGGGCTTTTATCCCAAGCACAGCTAGTAAAATACTCCTCTCCTAAATACCCCTTTGTAACTAGAAAAATGCAGACACTTCACAGTCCATTTCTTAGCCTCTCATTTCTCTGTGTATCTGATGCTATCACAGTATTTTGTAGTTTTTAGGGTTGGATCCAGAGGAGTTTTGAGTGAGCAGAAAGACAATTCTGCTTGCCTAGGGAGGATGGGGACATGACTTACGCCAGCTCCTCCTCCCCTCGGGCTCCATTGCACTCTTCTGCTCATAATTAAAGAAGCAGCATCCACCCTTGTTTCAGGCAATGCAGGTCGCCAGACACCGTGTGGACTTTTGTTTTAAATCAGTGGAGGAAGTCATGCATTGGCACATGCCTTTACCAGCTGTCACTAGAGCTGGCCTCTAGTGGGGCAGCATCCCACAATGCTCTTTCTCTGCTCTCTTCTTTTTTTTGGGGGGGGGAGTCATCATCTAGGGCAGTCCAACCCCCAGCAGGATAATTGATGTCACAGGGTTCAAAGGTTATCCCTAAGAATTGATCAAGCGAATGTGGGGGAAACGGATGAACTTCACCTGGGGTGGGGTGGAAAATTGCAGAACATGGCCAGAAGCAATATTCCACCTTACCATCCCCTTGTCAATCCTGGATCACACCTTTGCAGGCTTAACAGGAAAATTGCCCTCCATACAGTTGGACTGGAAAGAACAGCATCTGTCCCAGACCTCAAAGGCTCAGATGTCCTGGAATGCTCACAAGTAGGGTGTGAAGGTGGCTGTATAATGATATTCGTTAGCTATTATAGTTAGGAATGGAACCTCCATGTTCAGAGGCAGTGTATCTCTGAATACCAGATGCTTCTAACACAGACGGGTAGGATGTGTGTTGCCTTCACACCCTGACTGTAAGTATTCCAGGGCAGGGGAGAAGCTTTGCTGTTTTGGTGTGGTGTTTTGTTTTTACACTCATATCCTCCTTTGATTTTGTAGGTATTTTTTTTTCTTTTTAAAGGCATTGTTTGCTGAAGCTAGCACAAGGTCATCCCATTCCAACAAACACAGAAGATAGTTGAGCTATGGGTGGCAGTGGGGGGTTGGATCAGTACTAGCAGCATCTGATATTCAAAGGAAGCGCTGTGCCTCAGGTGCACAAGGCATTCATCAAGTGTATTTCTGGCAAGTGATTGGGAAAGCTTCACCTGTCAAACTTCTGCCTCGATACATCCCTCTCCAGCCCAGTGTCAAACGGAAAAACCAAGGTAAACCGTTAGGTGCATGGAGCCTAATTTGTAAGGCCAGTTTAATACAGGAGACTGTAGAAAGTCATTACTGTACTGCTTAATTGCATAGATTGGGGTTCTCAACCCTTTCTGGCCAAGTACCACTGCCAGCGCCACTCTCCTGCTGCATACCACCAGAAGTGACTGGCAATGACATCATCGCCAGTTACTCCCAGGTTTTTGGAGGCCAGAAAACACAGGTAGGAGCAGTGGCGTCATGAGTTGGCTTGTCGGCCGGCTCGGCGCGTCACTGGGACGGGAGGTCGACTGCATCACCCCTCCACCTCCCACTGCCGCGTCAACCCCCTGCTGTCACGTCACACAGACCCCCCTGCTGCCGCGTCACCACTGGTACTCACCACTCGCACCGGGAGGGGGTGACGTGCTGGGAGAGGGTGACGCGCCCGAGGCCCGTTCACGTGCTGCATCTTCTTCGATGGCTCAGCCGCTTCTAACTAGGCCACAGCAAGGCCGAAAGTGGCATGCGCACAACGCCGCTTCAAGTCTTGTCCTCAGAAGGACTGAATGAAGACGCAATTGGGTCTTCATCCAGCCCTTCTGAGGGCAAGGCTTCAAGTGGTGTTGTGCGCATGCCGCTTTCAGCCTTGCCCTGGCTTAGTTAGAAGATGCGGCTCGCCAATCGGGCCTCGGGCATGTCACCCTCCTGGTGTGTCACCCCTCCCGCCGCGTCACCCCCGGCAGCCCACCCCCCACGCCCTAGTGACACCAGTGGGTAGGAGGTACACTCCGAGTACCACCAGTAGCCCACCAAAGCACCACTGGTTGTATGAGTACCACTGATTGAGAACCCCTGGCATAGATGCTAAACTAACCACCTGAATTTCCTGATTTTGTGGGCTTTTTGAAGCACAAGGAAAAATGGTAAGAGGCTTAACTCTCATAACAAATCAAAGATTTTTATGGAGTTTTAATGATTTCTAGAGCAGCCAGTATCTAAACTTCTATGTTTCTCACTTGATCCAGTAAAATGAATGCAAACTGTATATAAAAGGAAAGCGAAGCCAGCCCATTCGTGAGGTCAACTGGATTGGTTGCCTCAGGCACTTGAATGGTGGGTGGCACCCATCTCTGTCTGCCTCCACTGCTCCTCATTCCACCCCCTGGATTGGAAAAGGAAGGGGGACAGAGAGGAAAGGTGGAGGGGAGGAAAATGCTGAGCGAGAAGCTTGCTGAGTGGGAAGAATGGAGTCTGGCGCATCATCAAGTAAGGGGGGGGGGCAGCATGCATTTGGCATGCCACCTCAGGCATCAGGAGGTTTGGGCTGGCCCTAAAGGAGACATGTTCACTGACTGTTAAGCTACATGATCCGTTTTCATGTGTACAATGAAATGTAGCCTCTGTAACCAGCTTAGGGAAAGCCCTTGTTTGACCAGGGTATTTCCTTCGAAGGTACCCCACTAGTTCTCCATCACAAACTGCTTTAAAACGCCAAAAGGAACCTAAAGACTCACTTTACTCGAGTCCAGCCACAGGCAGACGGGTAATTTCTGATCTCGCCTTCCTCAGAAAGCTTTCGGCTTGCTAATGAGCTACAGATGCTTCCCTTGGCATCTCTGAGCACAGAGTCCTGTGACCTACGGTAATTCCTGCCATGGCTTTCAGAAGTCTGTCAAACAATACCACCAAGTAATTAGGCACTTGTCTAAAAACCATCAACCGAATCTGTACAGGCTGTGTTTAGCTTCTCGGTTCCTTTTTCTCCCCTGGTTCGAATGTGCAATGCCTTTCTGGTTCACAAATATTGTCGCTGTTGGAGTAGCAGCAGGTGTTTTGAGTATTGCTATGATTAGATGCTGAATTCCATCTTTTCTAAGATGAAGGATAATGTCCTGTTGCAGGCAGGAGGGGTGGCACATCTATTTGAGTGCTCATTGGCTGCCTGAATGTTCTTACTATTCTTACAGCCTACTGTAAGTGCTTTGTTTTGGTTACATTTTTCATAGCTGACAAAACAACTCTAGCATTGTTGTCAATACGAATCCAACATTTGCACATAAACTTGGGTTGTTTGTTTTGAAGCAACAGAATGTTTGGCAGGCATACCCATGACA
Source organism: Plestiodon gilberti rubricaudatus (assembly GCA_026170595.1). Lineage (NCBI taxonomy): Eukaryota > Metazoa > Chordata > Lepidosauria > Squamata > Scincidae > Plestiodon > Plestiodon gilberti. The sequence continues at coordinate 180,007,959 of JANXHW010000002.1, forward strand.
CAGCTCAGCCACAGTTCAGCATCCTGTTGACTTTCAATGGAAGATGGACACACTTAACAGTGTTGAATGCAAGTGGACTTTAAGCAGGGCAGGATTGGCAGGATCCCCCTGGTAGGTAAGCCAGTTCGCTGTTTCAGCTACCCAGTGTTTAGAACTGGATAGCAGGCTGGCCAGTGATATAAGCACTCCTGGATAAGGATCATATGTGCTCTGCCACTGGCGCAGCAGAGAATAATTGCATTGCAAAAAGCAATACCCTTCCCCTTCTCTAAGTGATAGGAAGTTCCCTGGAGAAGCTCTTTACAGGATCTGTTTTAGCATAATGAGAGAACACTGGGTGTTGTTATAATATCTGTTTATTTACAAGAAGAGCATATTGGAAGCAAGCAGATGCCTACAGCAAGCAAGAAGCAGGACAACCACTGGGATTCCCAAGGAGCAACAATTGCTGCCCAGTTTCCGTTGGCTCCAGCTCAACTTCCAGATCTTTCTCTAATTCACTCTGTGCCCAACAGCACTATTCAGTGTCTTCCAAAGATATTTCCATCCTGAATATGCAGCATATAGATATAATTAAAGCATATGTGCTTTGTTAAGGAAGAAGGGAAAATATAAGTGGAGCACTCATCATGTGGATTGACATTCTGCCCCCCAAATGCAGAATTTGTATACAAACCAATCAAAGTAACCTGCTTCTAATGTAAACACAAAACCTACATTCAGGGCGAAATCCTGTGTAAGGATCCTGTGTAAATAGCTGGCGGAAGTAGGAGGAGGCCGTGTAATGGCCGAGCCAGCCCGGCGGGGATGGGGATATGGCCAACGCCATCCCCGCCCCCTCCCAGGTCGGCTCGGCCAATGGCCCCCCTCCCTCACCACCCAGACCGCCCATGTACCCACTGCCCACCCACCACCTGCATCTCATGCCAACTTACCACTGCCAAGGCTTCCACAGAGGCTGCTGTCACCCAGCCACTGCCACTCATCATTTGCAGCGGCAGCCAGGCTGCGCTCTATGGCATGTCGTGTTTTGCAATGGCCGTAAAGCATGCTGCACTGCCGGAACGCACGTTCTGGCAATGCAGCAGCCCCATAGGATTGGGCTGTACCTTTTATATTTATCTGGGATTTTTGAAATTCAATTTTCATCTATTTATTTTAAACTATTGTGCTGCAACTCTATCCCACTCTAAGAGTTTGGGATGAAATGAGCTAGATCTTTAAATGAAGTACAATAAGTTTTAAAGTAAAAATAAGCGGCAGGAGAAGAAAGCTCTCTAATGAAGAAATTTAAAGCTGAATTTTGTTGTTGTATAGTCTTAGTGGGGCATGACTATGGGGGTACCATGATGACCTCATCCGCTTCACATTTTACCACTACACCACTGAAAGCAAGAACTGCTTAGCTACTGAGTGGTTTGTGAACTAAATATTGATGTCTTAACTTCACAGAATCCATAAATCATAAATAGTTTCGATGGGAAATTAAGTCTTGCTTGATATCTAATCCATGAGCTCTCCTGTGACTTGGAAGGGTAGCAAGCAGCTCCAGAGTCTGGCAGGCATCCTTCAGATTCATAGATCTTAACCCACAGATAAGTAGTACCACTAAAATTACGAAATCACACTCCAGTTTTGTTCATTCCTTAAGGTTTTCTGGAACTACGGTAATTTGAGAAACCATTACACATGTGTTTTTAACCCTATGACTGCTTTTCATTTTGACTGTTATGACCCAGAGATTTTAAAGCAACAGACTTTGTAGATGTCAAGACATTTCCTACATCCCAGGGCTAGCTGACCTTGTTGTTAACTACTCTGTTCTCAAATGTTACTTATACATGTAAGTATACATGTTACTTATACATTTGTACGTATGCAAGTTCACACCAGTATATTTTTTTAAGCATTAGAAAAGCTGCTGTGGGTGCATACAAAAACAAAGCAAAACATGATTTATTTATATTGGATGCCATTGAGCAGGGATTCTGGTTTAATGTCATTCATTTAACTATGATCATATGAGAGAGGCTGCACATGTAGGCTTAGATAAGAACTGAATTGGTCTGAATCAGACGAACAGCGCAATCCTGCCTAAGATGCAGCCGCTGGCAGCGCCGTAACTACGGTGGAGCAGATGGAGCAGTCGCTCCAGGCGCTCCACCGCGGGGGGGGGGGGGCGGGCAGAACGCAGTCGGGAGAACTCACCGGCTCCCGAAGCAGCGTCGCATTTTGGCCCTCCTTCCCGCCCAGCAGCCCGTTTGGCTCCGAAATAGGAGCAAAATGGGCAGGGGGGGGCGCGTCTACGTGACGCGAGGGCGCGTCACGATGCTGGCCCTGCCCCTTGCTCTGGGCGCCCTCCCGGCGCGTTGCGCCTCTGGCCGCTGGCCTAAATGGCTGACCGCTGCGTCCTACTCAGAATGCTGTCCATGCCGGAGCGGCCGGGGCTCACCTCGGGGAAAGGGGACATTTGTCCCCTTCCTCTGGTGTAAGCCTCAGAGAACCCAATGGGCCTCCTTGGATACACGCCAGCTCTTTAGCTGGCACACAACCGGGGAGGCCGTGTAAGGCCGGCCCGGGAAGGGGACGTGAATATGGTGGAGCATGCTGCTGATTTCCCTGCCCCCCTCCCGAGCCCGACCAACCAATGGCCCCCTCCCCTGCCACCCCGGCCTGCCGCCCGGCGCAGATCTTACTGGTATCGGCAGGCATGTGGAAGCTGTCGGAGTGAGCGGTACCGGCGTATGCACCAGCAGCGCTTACTCCGAGGGTGTCAAACGTGCCTTATGACACATTTACGACACCCTAGGCTGGTGGAGTGAGAGCTCTGCCAGCCTAAAGTTGGGCAGGATTGGGTTGTGATTGAGGTCTTGGAGCAGTATCACGCATTACATTAAATGTTCTTTTAGGATGGTCAGCATCTATAATTCAAATATAAAATAGGTAGTAACTAGAATGTATGCTTTAATGGCCCTCCTCCACTTCTTATCCTGCATTAACAAATTGTACGTGTACATAAATAGCACAAGAAAATCTCAACGATGCACTTGGAACACTTTTTTCCCCTTCATTTCTTATGCCTTTAATTCAAATGCAAACTCTACATTTGTCAGAATGTATATTCAAGTTTAGAATGGTTCTCTTCCATTTTCTGTTCTGTACTAACAATATATCCCCCACCCCCCAATGGTGCAATAGTAGTTCAATCTGCTTCTGAGCATGCACACAAGTCATCAGCTCACATTGTATAGGCTACGTCTTGCAATATAATCCCTGCTATCTGGGCTAAAGGCACTTTTTCAAGTGCTGCTCCTCTTGTATTTAGCAGGGGGAGAGTAACTGCCCCTCTTCACCCCGCCACAATGTCTTTTCCAGGGGCTGGTTGCTAGTGTGTCTTCTGCATCTCTTTCAACGCAGTCCTAGCACTGTGACGGGTGGTGGAATGAGTGTTCCGCTGCCCTAAGCAGTTGCAAATGTGCCGTAAGGCACGTTTGCATCAATTTCCGAGCAGGGAAGGCTGGCGCAAGGCCGGCCTCCCCTGCTTAGCCGCCGGAGCGCCCAAAGGACCACCGGCGGACCCAGTTAAGGATCCAGCTGGTGAGGGGCAGTCCGGCGGTAGCGGGAGGGCGGCCATAGCCCCAGCCAGTCGGGGAGGGGGCGGGAGATGGCTTCGGACGAATCCTGTTCCCCGTCGATTGGCTGGGCCATTACACAGCCTCCTCCGATTTCCGCCAGCGATTTCGCTGACGGAACTCTGAGGTGACCAATTGGCCCCAGCACCGGTTACACTCGGGGAAGTGGACAAGCGTCCCATTCCCCAAGGAGACTTTCCGTCGAGCGGGCGCCTGTCCGCGGCGGAGCACGGGATCTGGCGGGCGGCTTTCGTCGCCCGATGGATTCTTAGGCAGGATTGGGCTGTTTAGGTCGTGAGTCCTTTTTGGGAGCTATCTAGTTATTTTCTCTGTAAACTGGTTTGGAACTTTTTTTAATTAAAAAGTGGTATATAAATATTCTTATTAATAATTTTAACATGTTTGGATCAAACTCACTCCATTTTCATATCATATTTGTGCAACAACATCCCTTTCGATCTTACAAATCCCACAATGTCAAGTTGTGTATACAATACAAAGTGTATTGTAGTGTGTATACACGTGCATGAATAGTGTATACAAAGTGTATACATGTGCATGAATAGTGTACAGTATATGTAGTTTTAGGTCTTCTATGAATGTATGATGCACTGCAACTTAGAGCTAAGTCAGTGTTTTCCAAACTTTTTTGACCTTCGGCTCCCTTGACCATTGGTGACCATTGGCCATGGCTCCCCATTACATTGTGTTGATGCCTGCCAATTGGCATTGCACTGTTTTCTGCGAGGATGCTGTGGCAGTCCGCGGCTCTCCTGGCTGGTTTCCGCGGCTCCCCTGGGAGCCGCACCTCCAAGTTTGGGAACCACTGAACTAAGTGTATGCGTGTGAAAGTGTTTGTGCAGTCTTAAGTCTCAAAATTCCATGACACAGGGTACAAATGCATGTATGAAAGCATGGGTGTTCGTTGTTTGCTTTAAACCAAAGCAAACAATTGACAATATTGAGGGAATTGGCAGTGTATACAGAACAGCCTGTAATTTGAATTGGCAGATAGAACTCGGCAGCTTGGTAACTTGAATTGGAAACAAAGTTCCTTCTATAGGCTTTACATCTCCTTAGTAAAATGACATGCAAAGTCTTAAGAATTCTGCTCCTTCACATCTTCCATTCACCTAGTAGAACTGTAGAGTGGCATCTCATAGTGTGCAGGATACACTGTGACCATATTTAAAAATGAAATTTGAATATTTCCATTTTAGTTGCCTTTTTCAATTGATTTAAATGGCATCGCCTTGTTTGTCACTGAAGAAAACATGGTAATGGGATGATGCTTGGAAAATCAAGACTGAGCTTTTTCATTTCAGGAAAAAATGAAAAGCTTCAGTTTTTAGACAGTACCACTTGAGAGTAACAATCCTGGGGAATGATACAACTTACTTGAACCACCACATTGATTCTGTTCCCGTAAGGGGGGACGCTCACTCCGCCCCCCCCCCCACGTGTGGAGTATATGCTGGTTCCAAATGTCTGAAAGGACCTAATGTGTCAGTTACATGCTGTGAAAGTCCTTGTTTCAGTAACTGGTTTTCTAAAAACTGTGTCCAATATGAACAGTTGTGAAGCAGTTCTGGCCAATTTTTCTTTCAGTATGGATTACACTGACACAACTCCTTCACCATGTTGTCTCTTACGTGTTAAGGCTTAATTCTAAAGGCTTCCCTATGGAACAATAAAACAACAACAATAAAGGACTCTAGTCTAGGTGATATGTGTTTCTTACGAGCTGCTTTATGGGATTGGTAGTCAGCAGTGCATTATTAGGCCTCTGATGCTTTGTGGAAAACATTGAAATATGGTCTACTTAGTAACAGCTTGCGTATATGACTTTCTGAATCTTTTATGTGTCCTTGTTAGTTTTAAAAGGCATATTCATAAAACTGGATTCCTTAAAGTTCATCTGTTTCTCCTTATTAATTCAGCATCTGAAATCACAATTCCCCACTGCCTCTAAGACTTCAGACAGATATTTTTCCATGACTGCTATTAAATGAACTACAAGCAGGTACACAGTTCTGCACACAGTATGAATTCATATATAATACCTGCCCCTATCTACATGTTACGTCTCCGGGGCAGCTATCAAAGAGGGTAGCATAATGGAGACTTCAAACTCAGACTCTCAGTGCTAAAAAAAACAATTCACCAAATGCATTATTCCTGTTGGCTGACATACAACTAGTATCTTGAAGGATGGGGGTGGAGTGACCTTGGATATCCTTAACTTCTGCTTGGGGCAGAAAAGTATATTGGATAGCCCAGCTTCCTGGGTTTGTCTAGCCCAGCCCTCTGTATTGGTATCCTTTCTATCAGGTGTTTTTTTTTTGTTCGGTACTGTCCAAAACATAGGAGGCAGGAGTGTGGCAATTCATTGGTGATGGCCACAAAGACCAGAGATTGATGAGCAGAGCTAGAGAACAGCGGATGACAAAGGCTTATGAGCCTTTCACACATTTGAACTGAAACACGGGCAGCCAGAGCCTGCTTAAATATAGACCGGCAGAGTGAGTGCTCCGCCAGCCTAGGGTATTGTAAACGTAAGGCACATTTTCAGCACCCTGGGAGTAAGTGGTGCTGGCATGGAAGTCGGCACTGCTTACTCCACTGCCGTCCCAGACCCGCGCTGGCCGACACAGGTGAGTGCTGCGCCAATCAGTGCAGGGGCGTGGGGAGGGTGGGCAGGGGTGGCGAGGGAGGGGGCCATTGGCCGGCCTAGCCTGGGAGGGGACAGGGATATTTGCACTGAGTTGTGCCAATATCCCGAGCCCTGTCGCAGCCCAGGCCAGTCTTACAAAGCCTCCCCGAACACCCGCCCATCTTCAGAGCTGGCGTGCATCCGAGGAGGCCCATTGCGGTCCGCGCCACTTACACCGGCAGAAGGGGACGAGGTGAGTCCGAGGTGAGTCCCCCGAGGTGAGTCTGGGCCGAGCCAGCACAGCCCATAATCCACGCAGGATGCAGCAGCCAGCCATTTAGGCCACACAGACTTGCATAGCATTGCACTGTAAGTTCGATACACAGGCATCCCTGATTGTTCGACACCTAGTCTTGAATTCTATGCATACAGAGAGAATTGAAAGCATACTCTCATCCCCTGATGAACATATGATGCTACCTTACACCAAGCCATGGGCTCTACTACTGAGCTATGATGATGATGATGATGATGATGATGATGATGATGATGATATACAGTATTTATATACCGCCTTTCTTGGTCATTGGATTTCTCCTCCGACTTTAATCCAAGGCGGTGTACATGGGCGGGCTGTCCTAACCCTCCTTGGGGGGGGGTGTTACAATATATATAAATGTCCAATCTTTCATGAACGGCTACTTTCCAGGGTATCCTTTTTACAGTCTGACAATTCTGCTGCACTCGAACGACGCAGCTGGAAGCTCTTATCTCTCCTCCTGGAGGCTTTCACAGCTTTTTGCCGGTGGCATGTCTCGAACTTATCAAGTTCACCGGTCTTCGGTCTTTGAAGGCAGCATCTCTCCCAACTGAGCCAGACTTTTCTGAACTATGGCCTACTCCCTCACTTGGTCTATGGTTGGACAAGGAAAACTCTCTTTGGACAATTGCTCTGCTTGGGTAAGTTATTTGAAGTTATTTGAAGACCTGGCTGTTTGACAGCAACAATTTGAGAAGACGAAAAGGAAATGGAATAGCCACTTCAGAAGGCAATACACTATTCTGGTATGTACCTAGGAGGTATTCTGATAATTCATGTCAGTAAAACGAGTAAATAAATGTAAAACACTGGCCAATTCCCAAGGTCCTTAGCTAGAGCTTGGCCCTTATTGAAATATACCAGTCACTGACTTTTAAGTACTCATTGATGAATACAAAACAAGTAAATATTTCAAGGTACATGAGTAAAATGAAGTTTGCAATGTGTCACCACTCCTTAATGAACCAGAAAAAAATTAAGACGAAGCTAAATAGTGTTGCCGTTTGAAACCATCAACCCAAAAACAATATGGGGTTATCACTGTAAAAAGACAGTTTGTTACAGCTGAATTCTCTTAATTGGCAGTACCCTTTCACAGATAGATACATGGCAGTAAAGTTACTGAGCACTGAAAGTCGCTTTCAAAGCAGATGTTTGCACTGAAAATTCATGGATTGAGTATAAGTGGCCCCAAATGTCCCACAACATTTTACTAGAGCTCCCATCAGCCAAAAAATAATGTGTCTGATTTTAGGGAGAAGTGATAGATCAGTGCGGTGCGAAATGGTTCTAAAGGAAACTAATTCAAACCTGCTTGCTGTGAATAGTCTGGCAGAAGAAAGGTTGAAGCTTCTTTGTTTTCTGCACTGAGCAGGTCATTAAAGCTCGAGCAACCTATACAATTTATTTACCTTTTAGAGAGGCTGAAATTCAGCTCCCCACAGCAATTTTCTGTCAATAGTTTCCATTAAGCAGGTGCACCATGTTATCAGTGCACCATTTAGATGAATTTTCCACCACGTACTGCAGAGCAGCCGAAAGCAGGAAAGAAGGAGCATTTTTTACTGCTGAGATATTGTGCTGTGATATTAATATCGCCCCAACAAAAGTTGGGCAAGATGTCATGTTGTCTTGTCTTGTCCATCTTTCCGACACAATGTAGCACTGAACATACTTCAAAAGTTGAAAAGTGCGGACGTTAATTGTTGACACCACAATATTTCTTTTTTTGAACTCAACTAGTGAGTTCACGGCAGAAGCGAGATTCAAAGTGGCATTTAAAGTCCTGATTGGGGCTCAGCCTCTTAGCCCATTACACTATGCCAGGAGAGAGAGAGAGAGAGAGAGAGAGAGAGAGAGAGAGAGAGAGAGAGAGAGAGAGAGAGAGAGCTCGATCCATTTCTTTTTAAACAAAACCTTCCTCCAGCTTAAATGATTTGTAATGTATTGAATAATCACAGCAGGCAGTGGGAACAACACTAAATATACTTGTGTGGCACAATAGCCTAATAGCGTGATCCCTGGGAACTGATTGCAAGAGAGAGTTTGGCAGGGATGTAATTATTGAGATGACTCTTAATGCTCTTGAATGTTCAGGAACCGTTAAAAATGGAGGCTAAAGCACTGACAAATAATACTGCATTGATTGCAAAACCCAGAATATTGAAGGAAGGCTATAAGAAGCCTTTGGTGAAGTATTTCTGCCTATGCTGCAGTGCTTAGTTCAAGAATACATACCAAACATGGGACTTGCATTATCTGCACTGAAACTATCTGGGAGTCTAATAGGGTTTGGATTGGACCCCAAAGGGCTCTTCTGCATGTGGACGATGCCCCATAGAAAGGCTGTAAGCACTACAGCGTTGCACCAGGAAAGTGAGCTATTTCACCAGGAAAGAATATACTGTATTTCTTGTTCAACCTTTTGGCATAGCTTTGAAAAAGGGGACACTTTCCTTCCTGTTACTTGATGTAACTTTTAAAGCAGAGCTATGTATTTGATGTAACAAGCAGAGTTGTTAAGAAACATCAGTTTTTCCTAAATGCATTATCTGTGTTTGCAGCGATTCTGAGATCTGCAGAAAATCATACCCCTACTTTTACATCTGGGGAATGAAATTGATCTTTTCCCTCAACTATAAGCATGACTGAAGACCAAACTATGTGTCCCCCCCCCCTTAAATGCACCTTTAACAGACATGCATAAACCTGGAAGCTCCTCTTATTAAGCAAAAAGCAGGGGGCCGGCGGGGGATGCAGATTGGAACCATGACTAGTGGAAAGGGGGATAATTCTTTCCTGTCATGCTCTTTCCCCACCAGAGCTGTTGTCCCTGGAGCTCTGGGAGCCATATAGCAACTTGGAGTGTATATGCAATTTTTGATAGGAAAAACAGCCTGAGGAAAACGCATTAACCCCCCCCCTCCCCGCACTGCGGCCTCAATCAGGATGGGGTCCTCTTCAGCTACTTTTTCTTAGAGAAGCTTCTAGGTTTAAGCACACCTGCCAAGGCTGCATTTAAGGGAACTTGTAGTTTGGCCCTCTGGAAGCACCATAGAAATATGCCAAAATAATCACTGAGTCACAGAACTGTAGAAAGCAATACTGTATTTCTGTTTACAATAAATATCATATAACATTAAAATATCCATTTCTAATAATCACTGTGTTTCTATTTTGTGTTCTGTAGCCTTGTGACTCAGTGACTATTAGGCTGCAATCCTATACATGCTTTCCTGAAGTAAATACATTGGATTCAATGGGACTTACTTCCAAGTAGTCATGCCTAAGGTAGAGCTGTTAGCACGGTATCTTACAGTGGTGCTCCCTTAGCCATGCACTAGGTATTTTAGGAACCTATCTGCTTCTTTTCCTGTGTTCAGCCAGCCATGAACCTTACACGCCTAATTGGTGGCTCTTCTGAGTTTTTGCCTTCCCCCAGAGGGGAACTATGGGGCCAGAAACAGAAGTCAACAATTTAGGATGCAACTCAAGAAACAAACTGGAACTGCCCTAACCCCAACATGATCTGGTTCACTAACAGCAAATATAGCGTACACTTCATCTTGAATAATGCAGTTTTCATATCCAGTACCACAGAATGCCTGAATGGCAATTAGCTTCCATTGGTTTCAACACAATCCTATGTACATCTACTCAGACGTATATCCCACTGTGTTCAGTGGGGTTTACTGCTAGGAAAGAGTGTATAGAATTGCATCCTATATCAAACTCTAGAAAGGTGACCATGTTTCTTGTAGCAAAAACAACAAAAGCATCTTGTGGTGCATTAAAGACTATAATCAATTTATATTTCAGCGTACGTTTTTATGGACTAGAGCAGGGGTTCTCAACCCCTTTGGCGTAGCAGACCACCTCCATGGCTGCCGCCGCACCAAGTACCACCGGAAGTAAGTAGTGATGATGTCATTGCCACTTACTTCCAGGTTTTCAGCTATGCCTGAGCTCAGAAAACGACAGTAAGTGGGCAAAGACAGGCAGGAGGGCCTTTCCCAGCCCTGGAAACCCACACACTCAGGCTCTGCAGAGCTCGTTCCGCCATTTCTAGGGGCTTAGGCATGGTGCCACGTGGCCCTCTTGGTGGCCATCACCTTGGCAGTCAGGGACCCGCATACCACCTCCCGGCAGTCCAAGTACCACTACTGTTATGCGTACCACTGGTTGAGAACACCTGGACTAGAGCACACTCCATCAGATGCATGAAGCATTATCTTCAGTGAGCAGGTATATATGGATAGAGATAGAGACAGTGGAAAATATGTAAATAATGAGGTCAAAGGACAATGCAAAATATGTATAGATATGCAAGTTTGGCCATACAGTAGTTTGTGATAATTGTTTTGGAAAGCTTAAATGTGAGAGTGAGGTACAATGATGTTTCACACTTGCAGGTAACAATAAACAATGCTAAGCAAAATTAACATACGAATTGGGAGAGGAACATTGGTTTCTTACTAGAACCTAAATGGGTGGATTTTAAAAGTGGGTGTGTTTTAATGTTTCAATAAGCAGATGGTTTCTAAAAAAAACTAGGCAAATTTATGGAGGATATTGATCGGTCTTAATAGCCAAACAGAAAGGCATTGAAAACCAGATGCAGAATACAAACAGGAAGCTATGACTGTCAAGGTCTGCTTGGGAGTTTTTCAGAGGTGGCTGACTGGACTAGATGCATCCTTAAGTCTGATCAAAGCCATTCATATTTTTTTTCTGTTCTATCTTGTTGATTGATCAGCCCTAGTCTGATAAATTAGAGGCCATAATTCTGTTGGGCACAATGTAAATAACATAAATTAACTTGAAGAAAAACGTAGAAAATTTTCTGTATTTTCTAAAAGCTGTAAGAATTTGGATATATTGAAACATTTAATGATTCACTGAAGTCGAGTTGACTTGAAAAGCTTGCACTGAAAGAGATTTAAAATACTGTTCTTTTAGAGAAGCAATTACTTGTGATTTAATCAGCTATGCTTTTTAGAAGGGGGAAAAAGAAGCAATTTTACGTAGGAGAGCAAAAATGACTCATAAAATGAGCCTTCACCACAGAAGTGGGGGGCGGGGAAGAAAAGAGCTTGTATTACCATCCAAGTGGTGAACGTGATTCCAAGAAATGCGCAATAAGACTTGACAGTGAAGATGTGCAAGCTGGAGAGTCACTCGAGTTCATTTTGCAGCCTTCAGCCATCGAAGTCTTAGGCTTCATTATGCTGTCATAAATGAAGGTTGCTCTGCAGTGGGTGGGAGACAGTGACTTGCAGAGTAAGCAGAACCAGGCCTTGATCTCCGTCTCTTTGCAGCTAATTACATGGCCTTGTATTCTCTGGAATTCACACAATGGAATTCTGATTACCTAAGTAACAAAATGTCCAGGGAAGTTGTTAAGGGCAGAGAGAAGCAGAAGCATATGTCTGCTCTGAAAGAAACACTTTGAACTCAGCCTGAGACGCCCTGCTGCCTAACAGGTGAGTGTTTGCCCTGTGCACAAAGCCCAGAACTGGGCCTATGACAGTGCTCAAATTATTGGCAGGGGAAGAGGGAAGTAGCAGAACCTTCAGCAAAATCCACACATTTTAAACCGACTCCCGAATTTTAACTCAGTTATGGCTGCTCTATAGCCTTTAGCAATAGTGGGGGGGGGGGGGGAGAAGGGTCATCATCACAAAAAGTAAAGGGCAAGCCTCCTCTGCCCCCTGTAATTCAAGCACTTTCATTTATTCTCTAGAACGTAAGACACATTAGAGCATTTTCATTGCCTTTTGCACCACAATCTTTCTCCCTCGCTGATTTTCAGATTTTCCTTTCTCATCTGGCTGTCTACTATGTAATTTGAGTCCCATTGAAGTGCTGGTCTTCACACCATGAGTCTGTCATTTCTGTGCTCTTACACATCATACTAATATCAACGTTACGGTCAGAGATGTTGACAAATCTCTCCTTAGCAAATAAATCAGACTTGTATGTCACGCTCTGCTATGAAGAACAGCAAGAAATGTATAAAGAGATTCAGATTTCTCCATTACAATGTATTTTTAGAATCCCCCTTTTCCATAAGGAAGTTTTTCCCACAGGAAATATTATCCTTACAGGAAAAATCATTTCCAACTGATTTGTTAATCTAAAACTTTGCCTTCGGCTTCTTACTGCAGCACATGAAGCTGCTATATCAAGTTAAATTCGCAGTCCTTCTAAATGGAACGGAAGCTTATTAGGGGAAAGCCAAATATGGACCTATTAGATCATACCAAATACTGAAATACCCAGAGATGAAACTATAGTCTGTTTAAAAAAAACAAAAAACAAAACACTTGTCTCTGAGCTCTTGCAAGATATATATTTGAAAACTAAGCACATCATTGCTTGTTTTGAAGATTATTGAGATTGTTTGTTTCAAGGATTGTTTAGGTTTTCCATCTCTCCAGTGATAAACTCTGTCCCTTCAAGTGGACTTTTGGCCTACTTCCAGTATGTGAGGGGTATTTCTCCCAGTAAGAACATAAGAAGAGTCCTGCTGGATCAGACCAAAAGCCCATCTAGTCCAGCTTTCTGTATCTCACAGTGGCCCACCAAATGCCTCCGGGAGCAGTAGTGTCCCTTGGCCCCCCAGAACAGCCCCATTTCCAGCAGCAGCAGTATTAAAGGATTGTGCCATCTGGGCAGAGAGAAGAATAAACCCCAGTGATAAAGCCCACTTTTCCGTTGTCTTAACTCTGCAGTCTTTTGGTCTGCTTCCAGCGTGGGAGGGTTTTTCTCCCAGGGGTTGTCCCAAGGGCATGTCGCTACTGGCTGAGTCACCTGCCTAAGGGGGCAACTCCAAAGTGGGAGGTCACCCTGTAGGGTTACCATGAGAGTGAGAGCACCAGTCCCTTTTTTGTAGGTGGGGACAGCCCATCATGAGAGGAGGTGCCTTTGTTTTTTATCTTGGCTGAGATGTGACTGATGTCTAGGTTAGGGGTTTTTCTCCAGTAACACTCACCTGTGGTGAGTGCACACTTGGGATGTGTTGGCAGGGGAAGGGAAGAAGACCTAGGTCTTCCTTGGTCTTTGTACTTCTTCCCTCGAGGGTTAGGCCTGTCCAGCAGGCAGGAGGTGAGGCCTTGCCTGTGGTGATAAATTTCTGAACGCTTTTTGAGTTGTTGCAGGGGGTGTCATTGTAGACATGTTTTTGGTCTTCAGTTCTTCTTTTCTTATGTTGACAGTACTGCATGTGTCTCTTGGGAGGTAAAGGGGAGTGGCCATTCAGAGGGAGATAGGTAGGGAGAGATATGGTGGTGGGAGAAGGGCATGCCATTATAGGGGACTATGGGATCTCCAACTTGTTGTGACAATTCTGTCATCCGGCTCCTCCCTCAGCCAGGGTGAGCCTAGTTACTGTGGTAGCAGCCCCTATGAGGGTGCCATTGCTTAATGCCAGATTGGTCTACAATAAAACCTTGGCACCCTGTGATTTAATTCTGGGTGAGTGAGCTGATGTGGCATGTACTACTGAGACTTGGCTGGGGGAAGCAGGAGTAGCTCTCTTTGAGCTTTCCCCACTGGGTTTCAGGATAATGCATCAGCTCCGCCAAGAAGGGTGGGAAGGCAGAGTCATGATAATCTATCAGGAGACCATTCCCCTGTCTAGAAGCCTGGTCCAGTAGTCACTTGGGTTTAAATGCCTGTTTCTGGAGCTAGGAGGAGCTCAAGATAGGATAGAGACTCTGTTGGTGTACCACTCACTCAGCTGCCTAACTGACTCCTTGCCTAAACTGTCCAAGTGGTCTCAGACTTGGCATTGGAATCCCCCAGATTTTTGGTCTTGGGGGACTTCAACATTCATGCGGTAGTTTCTGCCCCTGGTGTGACTCAAGATTTCATGGCCACCATGACAACCAAGGGTCTGTCTCAATATCGGCCCCAATGCACAGGACATATCATACTTTGGACCAATATTAACCTGTACAATTCACAGACGCTGTTTGTTTCTACACACGTATCCTTGCTTGGCACGCACTCTTGTGGGTACAGGATCAGCAGATAGCCCACGGGTAACATCTAGTCACCTTTAAAGCCTGGTATTCTGGAACCTCTCCTGCTTCATACACAGAGCCATATCAAAGCTGCTTCCCTACAGTGCTCTCTGTTCAACTGCAGTAGGTGGATGGAGTCAATTGCATGGGTCTTTCCTACTTGTGGATGGCAGCTTTCATGTGGCTTGAGTATGTTGGGTATGAAAGGGATCCACGCATGAAGCAGATCTTAGGCAGAGAACTTTCATAGTCCTGGTACCTGATATCCTTTAACTGGAGATGCCAGGGATGAAATGTGGAACCTAATGCGTGCAGTGTAGTGTCTGTGTTCTACTAGTGTGCTCTGCCTTCTCCTCCAAGAATACAGGTAGCCATGGGAATCAAGGTAAGACCTGAATGGGAATCATGGGAACCTGAGTACAGGTAGCCATGGGAATCAAGGGGGGGGGGGTTGAATACAGGCAATCATTTACTGATAGTTTATCAACAAACCAGTTTCAGCAATGACCAGCCAAGTGGTGTGATCAATTCAACATTCTGCTGGTTTTCTAGATTTCTGATCAGGTGCAGATGCGTGGGAAAAATGAGTTACCTGTATTTATATAGTGAAATATCAGGATATAAACTTAATGAAACAAAATGTGAATTATTCTCACTTAATCTGGGCTATTAAACATGCAGTAATATTTCTAATTACTGTGTGCCCCCTTGGAGAAGAGGTGAAAAATATTTGAGTATAAACTTTTGCTGGATATCAAAGAGATAATAAATTAAATTACCCTGAACAAGTTCAGAATATAAAGATGTCAATAAATAGGTGGTTTAACATGCATTTATCCTGGCTGGCTAGAATAGCTGCAGTAAAAATGGTCTTGGTACTCAAATTGCTTTATCTTGTTTTAGCACTGCCAATGTATATCACAATGGCAAAATTATATAAATGACATAGGTTTAATATATTTATAAACTGAGGTTAAAAAGTTAGAACATAATCAGCAGAGCAAGTCCGCAGCTTGGGGGTTCTCCTGGATGTGCAGCTGCTCCTGAATTCCCAGGTGGTGGCTGTGGCCAGGGGGGCTTTTGCCCAGCTTTGGCTGGTGCGCCAGTTGCGACCGTACTTGTATCGTGCAGACCTGGCCACAGTGACCCATGCCCTAATGACATCTAGAGTAGATTACTGCAATGCGCTATACGTGGGGCTGCCTTTGAAGACTGTTCGGAACTGCAACTAGTGCAGAATGCGGCGGCCCGGGTGGTTGCCGAGGCCTGTCGGTTCGACTCAATCGGACCGTTGCTTCGGCGGCTACACTGGCTGCCGGTTCGTTTCCGGGCACAATTCAAAGTGCTAGTTTTGACTTTTAAAGCCCTTAACGGCTCGGATCCAGGGTATTTGAGGGACCGTCTCCTTCCTTATAATCCGACCCATACTCTGAGGTCATCAGGGGGGCCCTGTTAACCGTGCCACCATTGACGGAGGTGAGGAGGATGGTGGCGCGGAATAGGGCCTTCTCGGCTGTGGTGCCTCAATTGTGGAATTCCCTCCCCCTGGAATTAAGAACGGCTCCCTCTTTAGAGACCTTTCGGCGGGGCCTTAAGACGTTTTTATTTAGGTTAGCTTTCGATGTCTGACATGGTGGCTTTTTAACAAATGGCTTTTAACAAATGTAAATACAGGTGACCCACTGGGGTTGTTTGTTTTAATTGTTTTAATTATGTGTTTTTAATTATTTTAATGTACATGTTTATTTTAATGTTGTAAGCCGCCTTGAGTGCCTCGCTGGGAGAAAGGCGGGATACAAATTATTTAAATAAATAAATAAATAATCTACTATTATATATCAGAAAGGGGGGTGTAGTATGAATAGGCCTAATATTATATCCCATTATAAGGCCTCTCAAATACTGGTAGCTGAAATATGGTTATAATATAGAATAACATAGAAATAATATAGAATCTTGAATAATGAAACAGGAACAATATTGAACAAATGTACCACTTAAAAAGCGAATGTGGTATTGACAGGGAAGGAGAGGTTGCACCAAGGGGAGTAGTGCCTAGTGGTTAGTGAACATGCAGCTCCTCCTGCTTTCCACTTTCCTTCTTTACTGGGTCAGCAACTGAATGGGGGGAAACTGGTAAATCTATCCTCTGCCACTATCCCAAACTAAGGAGACCAGGCAGAGGGGGGCCTGGGAAAAACCATCCCTCCCAGCAGAGCATAGAACCCCAGGGACTCTTGGTTAAAATTAAGTTGCAGTATAGCTAGGCTTACCAGATCTCCAACTGGGACAAAGTGCTAGACCTCTGTGTTCAGTGGGGCTTGCTTCTGAGTAGACATGCCTAGGATTGTGTTCTAAGGTTTAACAAGCTACTGTACACCTGCCCACATTCCTTCTCCTAAAGGTCTAGCACTCTGTCCCGGTTGGAGATCTGGTAAGCCTAGCCCCTGAGAGATCAGATCATGTGACAACCCACTGAATTACTGAACACAGACTAGGCAGAAAAAGTGTGAAAATATAGTCATTTCCTTAAAAATGGA
Organism: Plestiodon gilberti rubricaudatus; assembly: GCA_026170595.1. Lineage (NCBI taxonomy): Eukaryota > Metazoa > Chordata > Lepidosauria > Squamata > Scincidae > Plestiodon > Plestiodon gilberti. The sequence goes on from JANXHW010000002.1 coordinate 180,025,130, forward strand.
AAATAAAAAAGAATTAAACAAAACGGGAAAGGGGGATGTAAAAAAAAGTACATCGAGTACAGTACTTGCCCCAGGAATTTCAGTTTCTGTACTTACTGGAGAGTAAGTGGGTGTGCCTTCCAAAAACCAGCATTAGATTTCAGGGCGGACGTAGCAGAAACACACCCAAGTATCGTGGTTGTAAATCGCCATAGAGCGGCAATCTGAAGCTCAGGGAGGTCTGCAGAGGGTAGCGCAGGCCTCCCCAAACCCTCAAGACTGCTCTAGGACCCCCGGGAAGTCAGAAAATTGAATTTTTAAACTTTTTGCAGCAGCGATCACCGCCACCGTTGGCCCCAACCCCGCAAGCACTCAAAGTTATCCCCGCCTTGCAGGGAGAAGTTGGAGCAATGCTGCCTTACAACAGGGGTGTCAAACATAAGACCCGCGGAAGCTCTTTATCCAGCCCACATGATAATTGAACTCTACCAGCACTGCTTCTCCCAATGATCTGGGAGGGAGTGCTGGAAGGAGGCCTCAGAAGGCAAGAAACGCTATGGGGGAAGGAGCAGGCCAAGACGGGTGAGAGAGAGAGAGAGAGAGAGAGAGAGAGAGAGAGAGAGAGAGAGAGAGAGAGAGATATGCTGCCAAGGTGCTGAGAGAGCCCAATTATCATGCTGGCTGCCCTTTCAGCAGCACCACTTCAGAGCGCCAGAACTACAAAGTGATGCCTTGGCAGAGGAAGTGCGGCTGAAAGGGCAGCCTGCGTGATAATAGGGCTTTCCCAGCATGATAATTGGGCTCTCGCTTATCTTGAAAATATGATCAAGAGTTGCATATTTTCTCTTCTATCATTTGCAACTAATGATTTCCTACAGGAGAACAAAGTGCTTATTTCTGGCCATCATCTGCTTAATGACATCACTTCCTGCTTAATTTAATGATGTCATTTCATGCCCTCAGCAGGCACCATGAATGCTATTCAGCCCACTGTATGAAATAAGTTTGACACCCCTGCTCTAGAACCTCATCCCTTGTCACTTCTATTTGATGAGCAGCTCAATCCTCCATAACCTAGGCCAGCTCGGTGTCGGCCTAAGGAGTCGCAAGCGTACTGTAAAGCACATTTGCGACTCCTGGAGAGTAAGCAGCACCGGTGCGAAGGCCGGCACTGCTTACTAGCCCGCAGAACCAACTCTACGCCAGCCGCTGCAGGTAAGTCCCATGCCGGTTGCTGCAGGCGTGGGCAGGGGTGACGAGGGAGGGGGGCCATAGGCCGGCCCAGGCTGGGAGGGGGACGGGATATCAGCAGCAATATCCCAAGCCTCGTCACAGCCTGGGCTGGCCTTACATGGCCTTACAGGACGCACCCCAGCTCTGAAACTGGTGTACATCCGAGGAGGCACATTAGGCTCTGCCCTGCTTACACCGGGGTAAGGGGACAAATGTGCCTGGGCTGTGCCAGTGCGGCCTGCAATCCTTGCAGGATGCAGCGGCCGGCTCCTTTAGGCTGGCCGGGCATACTTGCACAGGATTGCACTGTAAATTCTTCAGAATTCCTTCCTGAGAAGGTAATTTCAGGAATAGGCTTCGGACTAATCACTATATCCTCTTTAAGCGTCCCTTTTATTCCCTTGTTATCTAAGGCCATGCTAGCCACCAGGTGGTGCCATTCCTATGTAGGGGTATGCATTCTAGTTGAGCTTCCGTTACTGTGATTTTAAATAATCTCCATGCACTGGAGAGATTTGACCCTTTTGACTTTCCCTTTCAGCTTCCTTTTCACTCGTCTCCTATTTTTAAGAAGTCCCCTCTTTTGAGGTCAAATGTATCTGTGTTGGAGTTCCTCGGAAACTTTCCACTTATATATACATTGAACTGAATAGCACAGTGGTCACTGTTTCCTATCGATTCAACATGTGCTATGTTCTGGGCTCTAGAAACTAGTTCCAGTAATGCACAAAAGGTTCTATTTTGATTACAAACCATAAATATCACCTTGAATTACCACAATATTAATCAGTGCTGCAATTTCTGTTAATTTTTTTCCTATGGAATTTAAAACATTTTTTTAAAAATTATTACCGAATTAGTGCCTCATAGTATTTCATCTTTCAAACCACTATGCAGAACTGTGTGAAACTTGCATTAAATCATGCATACATAATGTGATCCAAGCAAGGATTTTAAACAGAAAGGGGACTTGGATCGGAATCTCCTCCAGTTTCCTGTAGTCACCTATATAGAGAGAAAGTTGCTCAAGTATATGGAGCCATATAATTATGACGGTGGTGAGTAAAAAAAAAAAAAAAGATTCTGGCAGCCTAGGTCCTAAATGATAATTTTAGAATTCCTACTGTCAGCTACTGATATCAGGGTGTTCATTTGGAAAGCCACAATTTAAGCATATTCTTTTTGTTTGTGAGCATGAATGTACATTTGCTTATTACTTTTCTGGTGAAACTTCAGTTTTTGGTTTTTTCCCCTAAAAGATGGGTAATTTACAGCAAGGCGGAAAAAAATATAACAGACATACTTAATAAACAAAGAATGTTTGAGAAGGAAACAGAGATATCCTTCTACACAGGTTGGTGCTGTTAACGCTACACTATAGCCAGATAACAAACAGAACAGTGCTAAATGTTCTCTGTGCATTACAAGGCAATGTATGAGAGCTACACCTATCAAAACTATTGCAAAAACCATAGAATGATGGGAAATGGCCTCTGAACTGAATTCTTTTGATTCCAGAATCAATTACAGTATTGTAAGTTTTTGATTGTCCCAAAGTTCCTGACTTACCTTTCAAACTGCTAATATTTTGACAGCCAAATCGAGTGTAAATTGGCCTCCTCGGATTTACGCCAACTAAATAGCTGGCGGAAGTAGGAGGAGGCTGTGTAATGGCTAAGCTGGTCCGGCGGGGATGGGGATATGGCCGACACCATCCCCACCCCCTCCTGAGACGGCTCGCCCAATGGGCCCCCTCCCTTGTCGACCAGACCGCCCATGTGGCCGTTTCGCCGCTGGCTGCATCCTCAGTCTGGCAATGGAGTGAGGGAGGCCGGCCTTGCACCGGCCTCACTTACTCCAGAGGAGGTGCAAATGGGCCTTACGGAATGTGCCTGCCAACCCTCCCCCCATCTGCTGACAACCCCCCCCCCATCCGCCGGATCCTACCTTACCTGGGTCCGGCGGCTGGGCAAGGGCTCCGGCGGCGGAGCAGGGCAGGCTGGTCTTGCGCTGGGCTTCCCTGCTTGAAAGTAGTCGCAAATGTGCTTTACGGCATGTTTGCGACTACTTCCAGCGGCGGAACGCTCATTCCGCCGCCCAAGTTTAGAACAGGATTGCGCCCTGAGGACTTGCTGTACTGATAACAAAAAGGTCTCTAAAAACAATCTCATCTGTTTGAAAGTGGTCTGATTCTATTTTGCCCATGTTAAGCCATCTCAAGCCATCTCTCGTTAGGATTGCAATAAATGTGAAGTTACAGATCATGTCAGTAGAAGGCAAGAAGACATAATGTAAGGAAACCTCCAGCTTCTTTTGGTCCAAATATATTTCAAGATTCCTTTTTCATTTTTGGGTCATTCCATGATGGTGTAGTGGTTTGGGCCAGGATGGCGTAGTGGTTTGGGAGTGTAGTGGAAGAAGATCCAGAAGACTGGCAGGAGCCAAATGTGGTGTCAGCAGTGGACCCTTGTTGACAGATCCGGGCAGCAAGGAGTTAACAGATGAAGACTTGGAATTTGATAGGACTTTGACAGGACTGTGCAGCAAGGGGTCAACACCCAGGACTGCGTGGGTGGAAGCACACCTGAAAGCAATTGGGCGTGGCCCACAGGTGTTGCTACTAATTAGGAAGAAGCTGGGGCTTTGAGTGCAATGGGTGTGGCTCGCAGCTGCACCCAATTAGCACTAATTGGAACTTAAGAGTATAAAAGCAGCAAGATTGCTGCAGGACTCAGATCTTGCTGAGGTCTGGCTCGCTGCTCTAGCATCTTGCTGAGGACTGGCTCGCTGCTCTAGCATCTTGCTGAGGGCTCGCTGCTCTAGCATCCTGGCTTGCTGAAAGCCTCCTAGCTTGCTGAAGGACTTCGCCAGAGGACGGGACGCTGCTACCACGCCGGAAGGAGCTGGAGGAGCTACGGGACGCTCTACGAAGCTGAATGACTGCTGAGCTGGTGAACAGAGACTGAAGGAAGCTGACGGAGAAAGGAAGAAACCAGCCTGCTGCCTGCCTGGATGCCAGCTGAAAGAGCCCGGTTTGAGAGTGACTTATTGGGAGAAGGAAGACAGCAGGGGCTGTCTTCTTTCTGTGGACTGAGTCACAGAGGGATTGCTTTGCTTTTGGGATAGACTGTTGTTTCTGTTAAGCAGAAGGGTTTCTGCTTTGGGATAATTTACGGTGTTGGAGATAAGGGATGCTGTAAAGCAATAAATTTGGGTTAATTGTCCATCTGAGTTTGGCGCTTTTTTACACATAGCATTAACTATTTGAGGTGTTGTCAGTCGAAGCGGGCATTTGAGAGACAATTTCAGATTGAAATTATTTAAAGGGAACAAACTTGCTCCTAGGAGGAGAAGTTGGGTTTGGGCAAGACAGGGAGTCGGACCTGGAAGATACAGGTTCAAATCCCACTCAGCCACAAAGCTTCCTGGGTGACCTTGGGCCAGTCACTATCTCTCAGCTCCACCTACCTCACAGGGTTGTTGTGAGGACAAAAAGGAGGGGAGGAAATATGTACATCACTCTGAGCTCCTTGGAGGAAGGGTGGTATAAACATGTGAAAAATAAATAAAATAAATAAATAAAATGTCAAATCAACCAATGAAAAATCCATTTTGGAACTTGATGTCATGGATTTTGCTCATTTTTGGTACATTTGTACCTTACCATGAGATGTTTAAAAATCGGGTTTTTTTTTCAGATTTTTTTGTCCATCCGTTTTTGAGATATTGAATGTTCAAAATTGCCTAAATTAGTAGCACACTAAGAAATGTGTCAGTGTTGCTTATCGCTTCATAAACTTGTAGTGGGTTTTATGAATGTCTGCTACATCCCTGGAACTAATATTTAAAAGCCCAATTTTAGTCAGGGCTAAACATACCATTTTCTGTGAGATCGTTATATGAGTCATATTTTCTTTTGAAGGGGTATTTCTTCCACCTGATATCTGTGTAATTGTTGTTCAGCTTAACATTACTGAACCAAATTAAATAATATGGCTTCTGGTAGCAAACAAGACAAAACAAACAGGTCAGCAAAGAAAAATGTGCCCGGGTCTATTTTATTGCATTAAAGCAGTGTTGGTTGGCTCTTAGGAAAACAGATTAAAATGGATATACGGTACATCAAATGAAGAGCTTACAGGCTTTTAGACCAATACAAGATATTGCTCAATCCATATTGTGCTTGCAAAAAGTGTCATTTTCATTGCATTCTTCATGTTTGTCCATCTAGAACAGGGGTGGCCACTCTTTTAGCATGAATGCTCCTGGCCCTTTAATGGTTGTATAGGTGAGGGCATTTCAGCAGGTGCAGCTGCTTTAGCAGCCCCATCAGCACTTGCAGTTGCCAAGATTCTGTCTTCTACACAACTCTTAAGAACGCAGAGGCCTTTAATGGTGGAAGGTTGGCTGTCCCTGATCTAGAACATTCTGATCGCTTCCTTTCAGATGTGTGCATGTTTGAGTGAACTCAAATTGTCTTTGGGGGATTCCAGTGGATTCATCCAATGCTGATGAAATCTGTGACAAGTCCTTACTCTCTAAAACAGGGGTTCTCAACCTTTGGAGGCCCGGGTACCCCCTATCATGGTCCAATTTTCTGAAGTACCCCCTGCGAACTAACTGCTAATTAATTGGATTAATCAATTAATTAATTAGGTAATTAATCATTAGAAAAAAATTCTTATTTAACTGTGTGAGTGAGTGAGTGAGTGAGAGACAGACACACATATGCAAGGATCTCTTTTTATCTCCAAGTCAACTTCCCAAAATCAGCTCCTCCCTCCCCTACCCCACCAAAGTACATTTTCCAAAGTACAAAAATAAGCCCCAAACCAAAATCAGAGAGACAGAAGAGCTCCAAAAATAATTACAATTTAAAATCCATGTTAATTAACACTTAATTAGCTGCTGATGGGGCAGATAAGGGGCAGGGCTTGGCATACCCCCAGCAAGAGGTCCGCGTACCCCTAGGGGTACCCATACCACAGGTTGAGAACCCCTGCTCTAAAATATTGGAATCGAAAATGGCTTCTAGCAGCTTCCACCTTGGCTTGATGACATGCTTTCCAGTAGAACTTCAATAGTTTGCATGCTACATGAAAATCCTTAAGATACAATACTTCATTTTGTGTGGGACTTAGCCTATGCATCTGTCAGGTGCTGAAAGATAAGCAGTACGTTCAGTTACTGCACAATAAGTGCCTACCATGTTAAGGAAGATAGGTTATCACAAGGAAGGAGCAAATGTGCATTATTGATGCAGGGATATACTACTTGCTGTTCCTTCCTACTATGATAACCTTGAGAAACCAATGCATGTATTAAAGAAAGGCAACTGTATCTTGGTTCTTGTCAGGGTCAAGAGAGGAGGTGTTAGCGACTGCATACTGATGCAGGGCAGTAACTCCTAGTGGTTAGCATGCTCACTCCCTTCTTGCTTCCTTCTCTCCCCTGTTTGGATACACAGCTGAATGGGAAAAAGCCTTCGTAGACTGACGGCCCAATCCTGCGTAAAGATCCACCTGCAGAGCGTGCGCTCCGCAGATGGAGGGTGTCGTAAATGCATCATAAAGCATGTTTATGGCACCCGGAGAGTAAGGTCCGCTGGCGCAGATGCCGGCAGGCCTCTCTCCGCCACGTACTGGACTTGCTCCCGCCGGAGGAAGATAAGAGATGCCCTGGTGGGAGCAGGGGCAGGGGGAGGGCGGTCCAAGTGGCGAGGGCGGCTGGGTGTTGGCCAACCCGGCCCGGGAGGGGGTGGGGATGTCAGCCATGATATCCCCGTCCCCATTCCCAGGATTGGAGGCCGTTACACGACCACCTCAGGGCCTTCTTCACTAGGGGAAGAGGATGAATGTCCCCTTCCCCTGAGGAGAACCTGGGCCATGCCAAAGCGGATCATTACACAGGATTGCGCTGTGAATACACGCCCCCCCCCCCGCCGGTTTCGGCACCTTTTTGGAGCCAAACGAGCTCCAGGGAGGGTGGGAGGGCCGAAACAGCATTCGGGTAAGTATGCCCCCCCAACGTTGACTGCGCTCCCCGTGCCCCCGCCCAGCGCTGCTGCGCCATGCGCTCCGTCCTACTTCCGCCTCTGATGTGCAAGATACTGAAACCTTATTCAATCGTTACTATAACCATGGACAGTGTCAACAGTTACAGTCAACCAGGAGTGTGCTAGCGAGTCCTGCCTCTGGCATTGAGAAGTGCTCCATAGCGCTGTCCCCCAATCTCCCTGGAGTCAGCCTCTCCATAATGTGGAACACAGCCAGGTGTCCTAGGCAGTTGATTGCCAGCATGCTCCTGTACCTACTTACAGCATCCATTTTTTTGGTGGCAGAGATAAAGCACCAAAAGCCACATTATGCAGGAAAGTACAGATAGGAAGTTTTGCATGACTTTTGAACACAAAGATAACTTTACTTAAGGAAAATACTTCTTTGTTAAGAGAGGGTGGAAATGTATCCTGTAGCTAGGCTGTCTAGCTATATGTTTTCTCTTCAGAGAGAGAGGGGGGGGGGGGAGGCAGGCAGGCAGGCAGGCAGGCAGGCCTGAGAATTATACTCTGGGTAACCAACAAGCATGCGTTACCTGAGTAGAAAATACAGAGAGAACACCTCGTCCCCCTACCACTGTCTTACTGCCCCCTACTGGTGCAATGATATCACATTGCTGCATACTCCAACAACTTTGGGAACTTCTGAACTGGGTTTGTATTTTTGTAACTCTTTTAATTGTATTTGCCCAGTGTCTTTAATCACAGGAAGATCCTTCCCCAAGTGTAGCATATTTTGCATCAGATGAATGCTGTACATATGCTGGGTGGGATGCCGGGGCTTCAGAGCCCATGAAAGCAGGGACAGCGCTTCCAGGCGCACTACTATGGACATGGCAGCTGAGTATCGTACCTCTGGATTTTATAACATTGCAAAAATCTTTTGGCTCTATGAAATCTAAAAATAGACTAAGCATTTTTTTATGGGGGAGAGTGGGTCCTTCAAGTTTTCCCTTACAGAACAATTCTCAAAAAGAGGATAAGACATGACTTTTCATGCTTCAGATTTGATTGTACTGAAAGGGAAAATAACAACTCTGACACCTGAAATGCTAAGAACATTAAGGCCATTATCACACAGACTGCGCTTCTCTGTCTCTCCTAGAGAAATCTTGACAGCTAGAAAAACTAAGCACAAGCCATTATATGCAAAGAAGAACTGAATAGAAGTGATAGGAATATCAGCTATCACTCTGTTGCTTTGTTTGGTGGCCTGATTTGTTTCATTGGCTTGTTTAACAATTTGTTTGTTTGTGCTCAATTCACAAAGTTCTTTCATTTCAATTTTTGTTCATTTTCTAATCACTTCCCATTGATTTTAGTGGGCAAAATTTAATTTATTGAAACTTTCTTTGAAATGGATTAAATTTACATGGATGGAAGCACTCCATAAGAGGAGAAAACCAGCTTTATTCCATCCAAATAGGTACTGAGATGTTCATTGTAGGGGTTATTGAAGTTTAGTCTTTTTAAAAGGGTTCTGCTGGTCCTTCGCATCTTTCTGTGACCACTTTGCATGAAACTCATAAAAGTGTAGAGATGTCCCTAGGTAAGGTCCCTGCTAAGTTTCAAAAAGATAGATACCGGGGTTCAGGAGTTATCCATATAAACCATAATAGTCGAGGTTTGAGCTTATAGTTATTTGCTTTGTGCCCCATTTGCCCCAAAGACAAAGTCACAGAAAATGTAGAGGTGAAATTGTGTAGAGGTGCAGAAGAACGAGGTGAGTCATGACAGGGGAGAGATTGGGGACCACTGGTCTAAGATCTATGTATTTTAGTATTTGCATCTTTCTCAAGAAACCCACAGAGTGGAAGAGGAAGAAAACAAAGCATCAATTAACAGGTTGTGCCTTGCTGACAGCTCAGAGCTGTCAGTCATGTTGTCCCTTTCCTGATCTCCCCCAACTGTGTGGAAGTCCCCTTCCATATATGGGAGAAAAGGCTTCAGGCAGCTAGAGACAGACAAAGAAAAGCCACATAAAGCAGCCTTCCATTCCAACCTGTTTTGGGTGGCTTTGCTTTAGCTCAGGAGTGCTTCAAAGGGACCTCACTTTGTTTAGAGCTCTCTCCAAAGTGGGTGATTCAATTCAGAACACGATTCTTCCTGAATCCTATGGGCATCCCTAATAAATAGCAGGAAAATAATTAATTACCGTATTTGTGTAGGGAGGTCTTGTTATAAAAGTCTGCTTGACAAACACAGCCGTTAACCAAATCAGAATGTTGTATTATTGCTTGGCATGAAGGCAAAGGCAGAAGTGGATGAAAAGCAAATCCACGGACTGGGACACTTTATTTTTTCCCTGGACATTTGTATGCCGCTTTCCCACTTCTGGAGGCGGCAATGGTACATTCTGCCTTGCTGGCTTTCATTTTTCTTCTCCTCCCCTGAGACAGTTGGTGCTTCTCTGGGAAGAGCAGGTGCACAGTTCAGTTTAAAAAAACACAGAGTGTAAAAGTTGACAAGCCTGGCATGTGGCTTCTGGAATTTGTAGCTTTTTGTAGCAAGCACACTGAAATCTTTCTTAGCCTCTGACATATGGAAAGGTCCAAAAATGGAGCAAACATTTTTTTTAAAAAAACCTATTTAAAAAATGACAAGACGTCCATTTCGGACATTACAGATGCAGTTGCTACATTCCTTTTACATGGCAGACACAGCAGACTGAATCCTCCTTTACCCTTTCTGTTTCAGATATCATCTGCTTTATCTACACACACACACACACACACACACACACACACACACACACACACACACAAACCCAGTGCTATGGGGAAAGGATAGATGGATGACAACGTTGCATAAACCGCCTGGGTAGAATGTTATAATCCTGGACTAAACACCCCACCTGGAAGTGTCCTACGTAAGCAGCATTTTTCCCCACTGCAGCTTTTTCAAAAATATCACTCAGACACCTTCACCCATTACTTGTCTTGTTCAGTCAAAAAAAGATAATGAACTCTCCATGCAGGGACCATGTTCTCCATTCCCTTTTTTTGTACAATAGCTAGTTAATGTCATGTAAATGCCAAATTTTAAGAAGAACAAACTGACTTGAGGTTTCTGTGGAAACACTGTGAAATAAACTTAGTTCCAAGTTGAATAAGGCTGCTAACAAAAGTGGGATTGATTTTAGAAATTACTGTATACATAATGAATTTGGTATCTGGAGCGCAAAGATAAATTAAGTGATGATCCTTTTTAGAGCTTTATTCTGCCATTCTCCATGCACTTCAGGGAGGTGTTCAAAATTCTTACCATGTTGAATAATGATGACTAATGAGAACAGATCATGGATTTCTTAATCACACCATTTGAACCATCATCAAGGGCCCAATTAGCAAACAAAGATAGACATCCAACACATGCCAAAGGCAGCATTTGGTCTCATCCTTGTTGTGCATAGCCATGTTCTGATAAAATGTGTCCTAATAGACAACGAAGATCATAGATAGACCCAACTCTAGTCACCTCTAGTCTTGTGGCATCTTAAAGACTAGTGTGCTTATTGTAACATAAGCGTTTGTGGACCACAGCCACTTCATTAGATGCATCTGATGAAACGGACTGTAGTCCAAAAAATGTTATGCTAAAAATACATACTTTAGACTTTATGGTGCCACAAGACCTTTAGTTTATAGCAGTAAAAACAGCAGAGGCTACCCCTCTGCTAATTAAAAGATGTAGATTTAGATCCAAACGTTGACGTGTGTAAGCAGAAGTCACCACACACACACACACACACACACACACACACACACACACACACACACACACACACACACACACCTTCAGCCCTTCACACTGCCCTGAAAAGCTATGCCAGAGGATGTCATAACTTCAAAAGGGGGGCAAGAGGTCTAGCTCAGTTGGTAGAGTGGCCGTCTCATATGCCTGAAGATCTCAAAGATGACAGTTCGGGATGCCCGGAAATATCCGTGGGCTGCCGGAGAGCTGCCAGCACGCCACTGACAAGCTGCAGAGCCTCTGTGAGGGAGAGAAGCTGCAGCTGCACTTTGAGTGTGTGTCAAGGTTGTCTGTCAGTTGAAGTTGAAGTATGGTGAGGCGAACGCCAGAGAGAGGTAGGACTGTGAAAGAAACCATCTACAATGAAGGGTTCTACGAAAGATTAGAACATATTATTGTATTGTAAAAACCCCTCGGGGTTTAGAAAGTCTGCCTGTGTAAACTGCCTTTGAATTAAAGTCAGAGGAGAAATCTGATGACCAAAGAAAAGGCGGTATATAAATGCTGGTTATTAAAAAATAAGACTTTATTTTTCAGGGGACAGGTGGGGAAGAGTGCTGCTGCTCAAAGGAGTCAATGGAAAAGCCCCCTTGTGTGATGAGAGTGACCTTGCGCTGCTTTGAATCTAAGCCAATTATTTCAGTGTTCATAGTATGTTTTCACAGTTGCCGAAGCTGAATCAGTACTGCATCTGGGGTGATTCATCATCCAACTGGAACATATGATGATTTGTTTTATTGTAATTGTTCATTAACACAGCTATACTAAAGACCATGTCAATATTTTCATGTACTTGTTAACAATTAATGGCAGGCATGCGTTGACTTGTCAACATTCATGTACAAATTCTGACAATCTAAGACTGATCTGATTTAAAAATACCTATGTATTTCCATCAGTATTCACCAGCACGTCATCTCTTACGCAAATGTTTACAGTGACTGTAATAGAGGCATTTTCACCCCAATCCAGAGATACGTGTGTGGATTGATGCACATATGGTTTTATTCTCTTTGGAAAGGGATCCCGTCTTATCAATAGAAGGGGCTGACACATAAAGATATAAATATAGATCAGTTTCCTCTACTGGTGAACACAGAAACCAAGTGGAGACATGAGTTTCATGCTGAGAGTAGATTATTGCCTCAGGATGGTTTTTTTAAATTTAGAAACACACATACAGTATATTGTCAATGCTGCGTGCCCATTGACAACGCCATCCAAACAGCAGCTTATTGCATGAGAAGTAGGAGTACGCCTTCCGCTTCCGCCCTCTTGATCCTGTATGGCTAGAACTACTGAACTAGCCCCAGCCCCTAATTGCATGATTTAAATATTAACGTATTTTTAAAAAAAATTAAAGTGCTCTTGATAAAATTTTAAACAGTCACAATCTGTTCTTGTTAGTTATTACTACTCAGAATGTTGGTAAGAGTTTTGAACACCTCACACGAGTGTATGGAGAACCCATTGCAGAATTAAGCTCTAATAAATTAAGCACAAAACAATTCTCTGCTCGGTATACATAAATGAGTGAGTTCTGTGAACATGTTATGTCGATTTCATTACTCAGGCTTGAATTCAGTGTATATAACATTCCACAAAATCTATGTTTGCCTAGAGAGAGATAGTAGTTTATGGGGGGGGGGGGAGGAGGAAAGAATACTCCCTTGGGTAGATTCTGAGATGTCTGGTTATGATTCTGATTGAAACATATTTTAATTGCAGTTAAAAAAATAATCCCTCCAACCTTTGTTTCTTTTGGAAGTGTACTGAATTGCACATAATTGTTCTAGACACAAAATTGGGGAAATGCAGTTTTGACAGCATACATTTTCCACTGCAACAGACTATTAATTTTTTTAAAGACAGCATATCACTTTGATATTTTAGTAATGATGGGTTAAAGTTCATCATGAAAATCTGTATGTATAAAGCAAGCCTCCTTTAAGTCTTCTTTTGACCTAAATAATTTTTTTGCTTGGGTGAGGGAGGGGGGGTAACTTTCAAAAATAATGAAGATCACCTATTTCAACCATAGGAATTAGACCAGGGCTTTGTGTTATTTTAGGTTCCATCAAGAACGCTCTTCCTTTCAGAGGAGAGTGAGGCTTTCTATCTTTGTAATCCGCACATTCACCTAAACGTTATACTTAGAACAGAAACACTTATGCAAAGGAGCCTCTGACCACCCAGAATCCAAACACAATGCTAAAAATAGCGCCGCCATGTCCTTGCTGGCGAAGCAAGCGACCCAGGGCGAATCTGTTCCAAAGATCCCTGCTTATCAGAGCAGAAGGAAAACTGGTGGTGGCTTTGAGCTACCGCTGACGGATTGAATCAGGATGATTTGTACTACAATGGAAGCAGAACGCTACGACAAAAATCAAGCGTAAATATAGGATTAACATGGGCGCCTTCCGCTCTTTTCTTCTTTGTTGATTTCTCAGCAGGTTTGTAGGACTTAAATAGCTCCTAGTTGGCAACAACTTGTCACAACATGCAGGAGCCGTTATTAAGGGCCTGATCTATTCGACGTGTGCAAATATTCAGTTTCACCTTTTGGTTGCTATACCAATAGATTCACCCTTCTTCTAACCTGACATAGTTCAGAAACCTTAGTGATCCCACTCTACGACAAACCATGTGGTAGAGACATCTAATAATCTTGCAACAGAGCCCAGGGAACAATATAATTGATGCAGAGTAGTATTATAGTGTAGGCTTCCTGGGACTGTACCACTTTAGAATACATGTGCAGAAACGCATATCAGAATGTTTCCGTATGATAGCAAATCCCGGCGACAACCATTCCTGATGCGCTAATCTGCATGCAGTGGTTTTTAAAAAATTTTTTACACAGGGAGTATTCAAACCTGCAATTCCTCCAAACTGTAGTCTGAAATGAGAAAGTCCCCGGAATGGCAGGCATTTTGGCAGAATGGCAGCCATGTGATCAACTCTAGCATTATCTGGACTCGATGGCAATTATTACCCAAGAAAAAATGTGACAAAAATATAATTGTTGTTTTCTTTCCAAGCACTCATTACTTTTAACTGATATGCCAACATTGTTCTTTCCTGGAAAAGATACCTTGCACATGCCCTAGTAGCCTCTCAATTGGACTGCCGTCCCATCATAGGAGTGCATAGGCAGCAATACAGTACTGCCCACGAGGACCGTGTGGTGACTTCTGTTGGTTTAGAATGCAGCATTATAGGTTTTTAGCTGCCAGGAATATATCGTCAATACTGAAGGAGCTCATTGGTTGCCAATTTGTTTCCAGGCTAATTGTAAGGTGCTAGTTCTTATTGTTCAAGGGTTTTGTATAGCCTGGGTCAGAGACACCTGATGGAGTGCCTATCCCGTATGTACCTTCCTGATGACTGAAACCCAGTTACAAATCTTCGCTGCAGGTGCAGCCTCCTTTGGAGACCTGATTGTCTTCAACAATTAATAGCCTGTCTTCAGCAAAGCATTTGCTGCAGCTGCCCTGTGAATTTATTGCTGCTTGGGAGTCAAGGGATTTGAAAGCTTGGCCCATTTAGATTACCTCCAAGTGAAACGCAGTTTACCGTAGTTCAGTTGGTATCATTTTTGCTGCTGTTAGTATTTCTATTCCTTGATGTTTTAATGTTGTTTAATATTGTCCCCTGCATTTGAGAAACCAATATAGTCAAGGGGGGGGGGGGATATAAATAAATACCATGCTGACTGATCCCTTAAGCATTTAGCTTATACTCTTTAATAGTGATCTTGTGGCAGAGCTGCTTGCTCCTCTCCAATTTCCCTGGCACACAAGAGAGAGAACTGGAAAAGAGAACTAGACACACACACACACACACACACACACACACACACACACTCTTCTAGAGGTACTACAGGGTAACTGTGTGGGGGGGACATTTGCTAACTCTCTCCTGCGTTTTTCTTGGGATTTGTTTGGCTCTGAAAACATAGAAAGACATGGAATTCAACTTTGGTGAGGAACTACATACGTGAGACTTGCAGTGGCATTCCTGCAACTGCAGTTTCTTCCACTTGTGGCAAATGGGATCTGACTTGGCTCGAGGCAATCATGCTACACAAGCGCCTTGTTCTTTGTGCATCACGTTCTCCCAGATAATGCAATAAGCTGTCAGACTCATCCATTCCATTCAGCTGCTCTGTATCTTTGCAGTACAGCAGTCAGGGGAGATGATGTTTTGTTCCAATGTTGACTGAAATATGGGTTGTCAGAAAATCCAAACCAAGAACTAAATGGGAAAGTTATTAAAATAATAGAGCAGTAATGGACGGGGATTTCAGTTCACATTAAAGGTTTGTGCGTGTGGAAATCATCCCAATTTTCTTTCAATTGTTTGTCTTTGGATGTACTGTATATCTGTGATTCTGTGTTCTCATGTAATGTGGTCAGTCCCATGGTTAAGGTAACATTTTCTTTGCCAGGGCTTTTCTCCCATAGCAGACTGATCTCTGAAATTCTTTATTTTTGATGTTACATATTTCATTTTAGTGATGTGCATGCTTGCAGATCAAGTTTTGTGCACTATAAGAGCTGAATAAAACATGTCCTCTGATCATTTGCACACCACAACAGCTTGCCCTGATACTTTTGCTATGTTCCTTCCAGGTGGACACATTTCAAAAGTGTATGAATATAAGCTAGTAAAATACAGATGGGAAAGTACTGAAGTGCAGTACTGCACTTCAAAGGATACAAAAGACATGATCAATATTTATCTGACCTCTGACCTCTCCACGCTCCCCCACCACCCGGCGCGGGACTTACCTCTGTCCTAGGCTTACTATCCGGCCCGGAAACCGGGTCTGTCCCAGTTTTCCTGTTTGCCCCAGGCCACCCAGCTGCATCACAGCGAGCCGTGACTCTTCTGAGCCTGTCTGGCTGCATTCGGGCTAGCCAAGGCTCCTCGCATGCCTGTGTGACGCTCACGAGGCTCGCGCAGGTGTTGTTGTTGTTCAGTCGTTAAGTCGTGTCCGACCCTTCGTGATCCCATGAACCATATCCCGCCAGGCCTTCCTGTCCTCCACTATCTTCCTGAGTTCGCTCATTGTCATGTTCGTTGCATCGGTGATGCTGTCTAACCATCTCATCCTTGGCCTTCCCCTTCTCCTTTTGCCTTCAATCTTTCCCAGCATCAGAGTCTTCTCCAGAGAGTCCTCTCTTCGCATTAGGTGGCCAAAATATTTGAGTTTCAGCCTTAGTACCTGTCCTTCCAGGGAACAGTCAGGCTTGATTTCATTTAGAATTGACTGATTTGATCTCCTAGCAGTCCAAGGGACTCTCAGGAGTCTTCTCCAGCACCACAGTTCAAAAGCATCTATTCTTCGGCGCTCAGCCTTCCTTATGGTCCAACTCTCGCAACCATACATTGCTACTGGGAACACCATCGCCCTGACTATACGAACTTTTGCTGGCATGGTGATATCTCTGCTTTTTATTATGCTGTCTAAGTTTGCCATAGCTTTCCTTCCAAGGAGTAAGCGTCTTTTAATTTCATGGCTGCTGTCTCCGTCTGCAGTGATCTTGGAACCCAGAAAAGTAAAATCTGTTACTGCTTCCATTTCTGCCCCTTCTATTTGTGCAGGTGCACAACACTTATTTTGCTAGGAGAGTTCTCTAAGGCGTTGTGCGCCTGTGTGAGCCTTGCAAGAGCCTGAGAGCCTGACCGGCTGCATTTGGACCAGCCAAGGCTCCTTGCGCACCTGTGTGAGACTCGCAAGGTTTGAATTCACAGCCTTAAAAAAAAGTTTAAAATCACGTTTCACAGCCTTAAAAAAAGTGGGTTTGTGTGTCCCGGCCATTCTTCCAAACCTTACCCAGCCATTTCCTTACCCGGCCATTCCCCCGAACCTGCGCCCACCGGAGCAGGTAAGTCCTGCTCAAGGCAGGTGCAACGGGAGGGCAGGGGCAGGTGCGGGGGGAGGGCGTAGAAGGGGTGGGGGGCCATTGGTCGCCCCCGGGCCTGGAGAGGGCGGTATATCAACGGTGAGATCTGCCATATCCCAAGCACCCTCCAGGCACCCCTATACGTGTCAACTCAGAAGAAGGTTCCACCAAGTTTAATGGAACTTACTCCCATGTACATGTGAATAGGATGGCAGCCTTTGAGTAGGGGTTATCTGATTAGATACAGTATTAGTAATGCTATTTAACATTTTTGTACCAATAGACGTGTGTCAATTTTTTTCCTACACTTCCCCAAAAACTTCTCACTGGAGTCTGACACTTCTTATTTGAAGGATGGTGATTTGTAGGTTGGCAGTAGAGTGTCCAGGGAGATTAAAAATTCCCCCCACTGCCTTGATTTATGCCATCACCTGCAGCAATGCCCTTCTGGGACAAGGCTGGGAGGGGGGGGAAGAGCCTTTGCGTAACCCAGAAGTGGGTCGTTAAGCTTACAGAAGACCTGCAGAGGCTTGAAAAAGGTGCAGTTTGCTTCTAAAATATTTTTAATCATTTTTTTACCTTTTTTCTTTCTTTCTACAGCATTTTGAATGCAGACCCTGGTATCCGTGGATCCTCGCTATCCGCGGGAGGGTCCGGAACAGATTCCCACAGATAGCGAGGTCCAATTGTACTCTCTTACCTGTGTAAAGGTAAACCCCAGTGAACATAATGGAACTTGTAAACATGCATAGAATTGCACACTTAGATTTATTTTATCTAATGATGGCATTAATGGATGTTTTTTCATGCTCATCAGTTACTTCAGGTTTTAGAATTCTGCTCTCAATGTCCACATAAGATAAAAAGGGGGAAAGGGAAAAAAGGGGGAAAGCTGAAAAATCTGATTCAGTTGGGCTTCTTTGACTAGACAGATTTGCCAAATGATCTAACATAGTTCAGTAGGCTTACCAGATCTCCAACCGGGACAGAGTGCTAGACCTTTAGGAGAAAGAATGTGGGCAGGTGCAGCTTGTTAAACCTTACCGCACAATCCTAGGCATGTCTACTCAGAAGCAAGTCCCACTGAACACAATGGGGCTTGCTTCTGAGTAGACATGCCTAGGATTGTGCTCTAGGACTTAACAAGCTACACCTGCCCACATTCCTTCTCCTAAAGGTCTAGCACTCTGTCCCGGTTGGAGATCTGGTAAGCCTATAGTTCAGTATTAATACGTTTAATATTATGGAAGGTAGATTTATATGAGTCCCTCATTCTAGTATACCTTGGCAATATTTAACACATGCTGGCCGGCATCCATTTATTTCATTGTGCGAGCTATGAGTTTTTAGCAGTAATGCAGATTTCAGTAGCCAATGTGTTTATTTCACCTCCACCTCCTGATCTGAATTTGAGATAAGCCTTGTGCACAGCATATATAGCCACATGTAATCCCAGAAAATATACAACATTATATAGCATATTTGTCTTTAATGTTTGCTATCATCACCTCTACTACTACAAATGGACAATTCGTGTAACTAGTTGCTTATGTCATGTCATTAGTCATGTATTCACAGCCCAATCCTGCCTAAGATGTGGCAGCCGGCCTAAAGGGCCAGCCGCTGCATCCTAGTCAGGATGTGGGCCGCGCCGGCACGGCTGGGGCTCACCTCAGGGGAAGGGGACATTCATCCCCTTTCCCCAGTGTAAGCCTTTCCCCAATGGGCCTCCACAGAACCGCACCAGCAATTTAGCTGGCACGTGTCTGGGAAGGCCCTGTAAGGCCGGCCCAACCTGGGAAGGGGCGTTGGATGTCAGTGCAACCTTGTGCCAATGTCCCCCCTTCCTCGCCAGATGTGCCCACCCTCCAACCGCCCGGCGCAGCACTCACCTGAGCCTGGTGGCGTGGAGTCTGTCCAGCAGCACTCTGAGTGGTGCCGGCCTCTGCGCCAGCGCCACTTACACTAGAGGAGTCGCAAAAGTGCTTTATGGCACTTTTGCGACTCCTTAGGCTGGCGGAGCACTCGCTCTGCCGGCCTATGTTTGCTCAGGACTGCACTCTCAGTCATGTCATCTTTAGACTCTTAGCACCACCATGCAGATGAAGGGTGACCTCCATTATCAGGAGTAGTCACTGGATGGCTCAATTCTATTCAGGAGAAAGCCTAGAGTAGGAATTGTAGCTGTATTTTGAAAAGAGGGAGTGTAAGGTGGAGGATCAGTCTTGTTGACAGATGGAAGACAACCAAACAGAACATAAATAATTGCAGGGAGGGCAATTGCAGCAAGACAATCTCATTTCATCTCTGCCTCATTTTCTCCTCAAGGGGCTGGTCAAGACAAGAGAAATATAGCGTGATGTGATTACTGCCTCCCTTCAATGCTCTTCTTTTCTCCCTTCTAAAAGTCAGAATCTTTTCGTAGGCATAGTTGGTGGGAGGTTCAAAACTCCACAACTGTACCATCTGTTACCAATAAGCTCTCATACGCATGCACATATGTATACAGAGAGAGAGAGAGAGTCTTGGGCCTGGGCCCAGTGCAGAATAAAACTAAATTTAGGGGAATTTATAAAAAAAGAGAGGCTGAAAAGCAGTGTAGGGCTGTTGACTGGCTAGTGGCTAGCATAGCGAGAACAACCTCAACGTGCCTCTAATTAGGCTAACAATAACCATGAGAGAGAGTTTTCCAGAAAGAATATAGACTTTTATTAAGAGATATAGAAAAGCAGACAAAAGCACAGTTTGCATGTACTGTAAGATCAGTCACACAGGGTGTTGTTAAGTGACTGTAGCTGAAAGAACAAAAGCTTTCCTTATGAGGAAAGGCTACAGCGTTTAGGGCTTTTCAGTCTAGAAAAAAAGGTGCCTGAGGGGGGACATGATTGACACGTATAAAATTATGCATGAGATGGAGAAAGTGGATAGAGGGAAATTCTTCTCCCTCTCGCACACCACCAGAACTAGGGGACATGCACTAAAATTGAGTGGAGGGAGAGTTAGAATGGACAAAAGAAAATATTTCTTCACCCAGCGTGTAATTCATCTGTGGAACTCCTTGCCACAGGATGTGGTGATGACACCTGGCCTAGATGCCTTTAAAAGGGGTTTGGACAGATTCATGGAGGAAAAGACCATCACAGCTTACAAGCCATAAGCAACCTCCTGGCTTTAGAAGTAGGTTTTCTCTGTGCCAGGTGCAAGGGAGTGACAACAGGAAACAGGTTATCTTGTGTGTTATCTTGTTGGCTCTGTGCTCTCGGAGGCATCTGGTGGGGCCACTGTGAGATACAGGAAGCTGGACTAGATGGTCCTTTGGCCTGATCCAGCACGGCTCTTCTTATGTTCTTAATATTAGTAAATAGCTCCATTTGGACAGGCACAAGTTAAATGAAGGAGGGAGGGAAAGAAAGAGTGAGAGTCAGACTGCCAGCTGGCCGAGTAGATTTGTTCACTTGTGTCCTAACCATAAGATAGATTGCCTATGAATGGTCTGCTCCGGGCATTGTGAAAATGACTGAATCTTAAACTTTGTCCCCTTTCTAGAATATAGTTTGTGAATAGTTCTTTGGTATTCCAGAATAAGTTCAACTGACAAGAACAGCAAAGAGAACTTATTGACTATCCAAATAGGGAAGTCTCAATTTTTAGCCCTGGTTTCATCAAATGCAAAGGATGAATAAGAGCCGCCATCTCTTTCAAGAGATATCCCTCTTCTCTGATTACAGTTATGGTATGTCTAAAAGTGCTAATTTACAAATCTGTCATTCATTAGTTCCATCTCAGGAGCAAAGTCAGGACATGTAAATCAAAGCTATTTATTGTGGAACAAATACCAGGAGGTTTAAAATATACCACTGATGCATTCCGTAATGATCCACTGATTTCTTATTAGGAGATGCAAGTGCACATTAAGCTATGCAAATTCTGGTTTAATGCTCTCTACAGTACAGTATTATTTTTAAAATGCATTAATTCAGGTCCTGACATAAATCACGGCACTGTCAAAATGTAAAACACTTTTTAAATGAAAAAAAAAGTATAAAACTTTGTTTTACTGTCAAACTTTACAAATTAAGTGCACGATTTATGCGTGAAGTACATGCTGCTGGCACCATCTTTCCCCAGGGGCTGCTGACACTGGCCTGTGGACAGGAAGCTTTCGCTTCCCTGAAAGGCTCCGAGGGTGAGGGGGCGGGGCCGCTTTGTTCGTCTGTGTAAAGGAGGCTCTGATTTCAGCAGCACCTAGAGCTCCGCCCCCCCCCCCGTAGTGACGCCAGTGTGCATGTGTTTAGTCAGACACACAGAGAAAGACATGGATAGATGTGACTGCTTCCACATGAAGAACTACAATGAGAACCAGAGAGCGAGCTTTTCGGTGGCAGTAATTGGAGGACAGTATCATTTCAGCTGACCCCAAGACTGCAAGCTCACTGTGGTTACTTATGGCTCAAAGAGCCCTTGCAGCACATACTGTGCTGGCTGTTGCAAACGTGCTTTAAGGCATGTTGCAACAGCACACCAAAGGCCTGGGCCAGCGCAAAGGCCTGCACCAGCCCACAGTGCCTGTGCGCCATGGTTGGGACACGCTCCAGTGCAGGTAAGCCTGTGGGGGGGTGGAACTGGGCGGGGGAAGGGAGGGGTTGTAATGGGGTGGCAATGGGGCAGGAGGTGGGCGAATCGGACCAAGGAGGGGGCAAGATCAGTGGCAGCAGCATGCACCGAATCCTATCCTTCCCGGGCCATTTGTTCTTACATGGGTCTCCTGGACTTAAGTCAGCAAAATAGCTGGCGCAGATCTGAGGAGACCTGTTGCGGGGACTGAGGCTTTACCTGAGGTAAGGGAACAAGAGTTCCTTTACCTCAAGGAGACCTCCCACTTTCTGCATAGGATGCAGCATTGCCTGCACTGGCCTTGCTGCGCAGAAAGTTAAGAAGAATTGGGCTGCCCATCATGGAGGAGGGGCAATCTGCACATGTTCTTGGGCACTTTTTTTTATCCCTACTTCACCAATTCCAAGTCCTGGCACAGACAAAATCTTCCATGATGAATTCCCTACTGATGGAAAATACTGGTTTAAAAGGAAGTGTCTACATTTATCTGGTTTGTGAATCGGGCTTTAAACCACGGATACGGGGAGAAACTTTCTGTAGATTAAAAGCCAGTCTCAACTGGGTTTAAAATGCCATAATGGTGAGCTGCTTTTGCCCTAGTAACTGTCTTTTATGACTGAGATTTAAGCAAAGTTTCCTGAACACTAAATTTGAAACAGCACACCTAAAAGCAGGTGGGTGGGTGGTTGTGGGGGAGGAAAGGCAGAAAGACAAAGGAAGAAAGTGAGGGAGCTCTTGGGAATCTGTTCACACAGAGATTCTCAGATTTTTTTGTGTGTCAAGAAGTTATATTATGTTAATATCAATTCTAATTGCTAGGCAATAAACCCTACAGACTGAATAAATGTCAGAACCAAACTTATTTTGGAACCCACTTGAAACATTGTCAGTCACTGGTATTTTAAGCAAATGCATTGAAACCCAAAGTGTTATCATATGTGAAATGCCCAAGATAAGATAAGAGCCCAGAAATTTAAACAGTGTGGAAATGAAAAGATGGAAATGTGTTTGTCTTTTGCTGTTGCTTGCAAGCCGGAACAAGCTGCTGGTGTGATATATGTTAGCTAAGAGCCACTTCCTGTCCCTGCCAAATTTCTCTGAGTGTGACTGTCTCTCAGTCAGCCATATTTATATTGTGTTTTTGTTGGAATAAGGATCTCTTTTCTGTTAAAAACCTGGTACATCTGCCCAATTCCTTATTTTATTGGAGCTAGTCTACATAAATATTTATACCCCCTGGAGCCACGTATAAATGAGAATATACCCCAGAGCCGAAAATAATGAGAATATTACAGTTGAAACAGATAAATCCTCTGCATTGTATAACGAAAGCAGTTATCACCATTCTTCAAACGTTGGGAGGAATGATGCCGCTCTCACCACAAACAAAAGGCTTGGTTTTTAATCTGTCTTTGGGCTATACCACTTCAGATTAGGCTATACCAATTCAGATTGCCAACTTTGACTGAAGCTAGGCCTGGAGATTTTTGTTTGATGTAAAGTTGGAAATTCATGGAGAACCTATCAAAATCTCCAGGATTGCTTTCAGAAGTCATCTGGAGCAGAACTGGCCTCTCAATGAGGTGAAATCCGAAAGGCTTGTGTTGAGCAGCAAATTGATGAGGAGTGCTAGCACACTGCATCTTTCCACTACCCCCCTCCAGTCCATTGGCCATCGAGCTGGGCTCTTCAATCTGCAGCCCATCTCATCCGCTAGCACTGCTGGAGGAAGGGGGGGGAGCTGCCAACATGCACCACCTCTCCTTGCCCACTTGACTGCTTGCAGTTGTGTGGGCAAGGACTGGCGAAATGTGATGCCATTCTCTTCCTCCCCCCGCCTCCAAGCTCAGTGCTGCCTGTGACCTCCGTGTCGGTCCTGCTTCAAATAAACAGAATGAGCCATCATGCTCCTCTCTTCCTGGTTATTTGAAATAGGACTGGCATGGATAGGCTTACCGGATTTTCCCGGTTTTAAACCGGGAACCTCCCCGGGTCGCCCAATGTTGGTAATTGCTGGCTTGGCATTGTATGACAGCAATGTGCGCAGAATGTTCTATCCATGCATAGAAGAAATTGATGGGGGAAAGTCTGTTCCATAATTAGCAAGGAAATGAAGCATTATTAGACCAATGTCTTTATTACCCGGCTAAATGCTGTGCCTACTGGACAAGATGTCTTGTAAAACTGGATAAACTGGCACCGTTGGCCATTAGGATACGCTTTCTTTGAAATAAACTGCCAATGAAAACTGCAACATAGGTGTAATGAAAGAAGATGAGATTGCAAACTGGTAACTCAGTCTAAGGTGGTACAGAATAAAAATTTTAAATGATAATTCAAAATCATAATAAGAACACTTTCCTTTGATGTGGCGATGGGGAAACATTTTTGAAAAGAGAGGTCTTTAGAAAGACAATGGAAGTGTTCCCCTGTGATACGCTGATCATCATCTGTTATTATTCCCATAGGATGATTGCATAATTTAACATGGGGACTAGAAGGAAAAGAGAGGAAATGTAGGTAGGAAGGAGAAACATGTGCCAAGCTGAGAACTGGAATACTGCCATTTATCAACATGGCGATGTATTTGTAGAAAGCATGTTGCAAATAACAGAAATGTGCAAGCACAGATATTTGCTATTAAAAGGCAATCCTAGCAGAAGATATAAAAGCCAGGATTTTAGATGGTTAATTTTGATCTGGCATTTTTATTATTCTACTAGTTTTTTCTAGAATTTGATAAGCAACTATATCCTTCCTGCACGTGCCATACAGGAACTGGAGAACCACAGATATTTTGCAGAGAGCTCTTTTTTTCATTTGTTAATGAACAATTTTTCTAAAGTTCGCAGAGGCAAAATGCATGCATTATCTGTTCATTTATCAGTATCATGATACACATATCATGTATCAGTAAACCACATCAGGGGAAAAACTGGGTTGTTTCCAACAATAACAACATCTGGGAAACAACTAGACCTTGTGCTAGGCATGTTCATAGTTTAACCCCTTGCTTAGTGTTTGTATTTGGATGCCTTCACTGCTCCTAATTTAAAGGTTGTGTGTGTGTGTGTGTGTGTGTGTGTGTGTGTGTGTGTGTGTGTGTGTGTGTGTGAGAGAGAGAGAGAGAGAGAGAGAGAGAGAGAGAGAGAGAGAGATTTGTCGGAACCACAAAACTCTTGAGCAGAACCACAGAACTCCTGAGTACAATGGGACTGTTATCTGTAAACCACTTCGTATATTCAGTTGTAAGGATGAAGAGAGCCTGCACAACCTCCCATCACAACAGACGCAGAGCATTTATGCAACAGCAGCTTCGGTCTGACAGAAAAGTCATTTTGGAGAGAGAGCTCTCAAATTGTTTCTACCTTTACAATGGATAAAAAGAAAAATAGAATCCATGTTGTCCTTTCAGTGCTTTTGCACAATCACTTAAAAACCCTTCTTTGTCAGAGAGAGCAGAAAAACCTGACAAGGCTACAGCCATCAGCACTTAATAGTCAACAATCAAGCTGTAGAAGAGTAGTAAATCAGTGTGCTCTCCATGCTCTGCCTTTCCATGTGCGGTTAGAAGGTCCAGGTCTGCTCTCAGACAGATGGCAGAGTGTCACATCTCATCCAGCTCAAGAGCCATCACTTTCCTAAATAGGATTCGTTTCTCTGTTTTAAATTGTTTATTAGGGTTTTCTTGTCATACCTAATCTGAACAATGTCATTTGACTTGACTACCCATAGATGCAGGAGCAGTGAATTAAAATGTTTCAGGCAACAGCAGTAATCTGCTTTTTTTTTTTTTTTTATAACATGACCAACATAGCATACATCTGAATGAGGCCATCTAAGTCAAATTATTTAAAGCCCAATCCTGTCCATCACCCCTCCCCCCCCGCTGGTGCAGCTGTGCCAAAACAGTACATGTTGTATCCAGCGGGGGGGGGGATTGGGAGGTTTCGGAGGGCAAAAGAGATTTAAATCCCCTTATCTCTCAGTAAGTCTCCTGCTCCACAATGGGTCTCCTCAGACCTGTGCTGGCTCTTTAGCTGGAGCACGTCTGAGGAGAGAATGGGGGCTGGGAGGCTGAAAAAAGGATATCATCACTACATCCAACCCCTCCCGCATCTTCCCCACACCCATTCATCCCCCCTCCCCACCCAGTTTTACATCCTCCCGCCCCGTTTCATCCTCTTCCCTGCCACTGCCTTCTCTGCTATGGTGAGGGCAACAAGGTCTGGCAACATCCTGGGAGCGTTTCTGCCTCATGCAGCAGCGTTCCCAGAATGGCCGCCGATGGAGTGCTCCGTGGACAGACGTAGCAAAACGCTATGGCCGGCAGCCCAGACCGGGATAGGATGGATCAGTGAGAATATTCTATCTTTGCATGTCATGCCCTATAGCCCAATCAAACACAGCTGACAAAAAGCTGTGAGAGAAAACTGCACGCTGCGTGGGGGGTAGAGTGCCGTCGGTTGAGCATGAGAGGCGAAGGCCAGTGAGAGGTCAGACTGCGAAGGAAACCATCTGGAATGAAGTTGTTCATGCAAGATTGAACATTGATATAATTGTAAAAATCCCCATTGGGGGTTTAGGAAAGCCTGGCCATGTAAATCGCCTTGGATTACAGTCAGAGGAGAAAGCCAATGACCAAGAAAGGCGGTATATAAATGCTGCTGGTGGTGGTGGTTGATGTTGATGTGAGGAATATGTACGGCTTTTCAATAAAAAAAAGTTCACAAAGCAGTTTGTAGAGCTAAATGAATAAATAAATGGTTCCCTGTCCCACAAAGACTCACAATCTAAAAAGATGCAGAAAAGTACTAGCCATTGGAAAAGATGCTACTACAGTATATACTGGGGTGAATAAGGACAGTTGCTCTCCCCTGCTAAACATAAGAGGCGCACCACTTTAAAGAGCAACTCTTTGTCCAATGAGCAGGGTCATATGTTTGTTCTATGTATAAAAACTGGTCTTCTACAGAAAGGGGTCTGATGTTTCCTCAGAGTGTTTCTCTGGTTGCTTCTATCTGCACTTGTTGATCAAAATGTCACATATACCTACATATCTGAGGCATATGTGTTACCGCCAATGCCTTTTTGACATTTGTTTCTTGAACTTATACACATCAGTGAACTAGAATATAAACTCTGGACACTGCTTTCTCTAAGATCCACGTCAGGCTGAACACTCCATTTTGAACTCCACCTGCAACAAACCATGTGACCTTGTCATAAACCTGGGGAAGGCAGGAGGTGTGGTCCCAAGGTTGAACTGCCTGAAGACTGCCGGAAGCTAAGCAGGTACAGTCAGTTTTCGTGCTGGAAGGGAGACCAGGAAGTCACTGATAAGCTGTCATGACGGAGGCAAAGAGGAGTCGCTGTTGCGTGGTGCGGTGAGAGAACAGACTGGAATGCTGAGAATGTCAGTTTCAGAGCGATGACAACTGGAAAAATGTTTCCCTGTTCAGCATGATCTGTGGCGTCCTGCAGAGATCTCAAGGCTTGTGTTCAGCTGCTAGTGAAGATGACTACATCATGGAGGAAACCAGCTGGAATTGTAGGGTTCTATACAGAACAATATTGTAAAGATCCTTATCGGATCTAGATAAGCCTGCCTATGTAAACCGCCTTGAATAACATCTGAAGAGCAATCTGAGGTTAAGAAAGGTGGTATATAAATACAGAAATAAATAAGGGGGAGGAGTGAGATTTCAAAGCTCACTGGCTGCGACTCATGCCATTGTGTGACCGTGATAAGCTCTGGAGCTAAAGTTATTCAAACATTTGCATTTGGATCTTTTCTGGAGGGCACCCTTCCTGATGGCAGTGGGATGAGCCCTACCAATTTTAATACATTACTACTATATCGTTGAAGTGACTGATGCTGGTTTTGTACCTAGTCTTAAGAGCCCTTGTTCCACTTGATATTTGTGCAGGGAAGACTTGACTGGAGTGGGTTTGATCAACCCACACCTCCAGAAGCCATCCTGGAATCAATTAATTAATTCCACAAATAGATAAATAGGCACTAGTGGCAACATCTGCAGGTACATCCACCCCTACTGCAGCCTGTAGAACAGCCTACCCCCAGGTTCCTAGATCAGTTGTTTGTAGCAGAGATGTTGTGAACAATTAAGGGTGCCCAAAATGCAAACAACAGAATCAGGACAAATGCAGGCTGGCTTGCAAAAGCTCAAGCTTTTCTGAGCAATCAAATCAACCACTTGCTAGGACTTGAAGGTCAGATGCCCACCACCACTGTCACTATGACTTCCTAATGCCCCTTCCTCCATAAGAACATAAGAAGAGCCCTGCTGGATCAGGCCAAAAGCCCATCTAGTCCAGCTTCCTGTGTCACACAGTGGCCCCACCAGATGCCTCAGGGAGCACACAAGACAACAAGATACCTGTGTCCAGTCGCCACTCCCTTGCACCTGGCACAGAGAAAACCCACTTCTAAAACCAGGAGGTTGCTTATGGCTTGTAACCTGTGATGGTCTTTTCCTCCATGAATCTGTCCAAACCCCTTTTAAAGGCATCTAGGCCAGATGCCATCACCACATCCTGTGGCAAGGAGTTCCACAGATGAATTACACGCTGGGTAAAGAAATATTTTCTTTTGTCTGTTCTAACTCTCCCTCCACTCAATTTTAGTGCATGTCCCCTGGCTCTGGTGTTGTGCGAGAGGGAGAAGAATTTCCCTCTATCCACTCTCTCCATCCCATGCATAATTTTATAAGTCTCAATCATGTCCCCCCTCAGGCACCTTTTTTCTAGGCTGAAAAGCCCCAGACGCTGTAGCCTTTCCTCATAAGGGAGGTGCTCCAGCCCACGAATCATTCTGGTCGCTCTTTTCTGCACCTTTTCCAATTCAACTATATCCTTTTTGAGGTGTGGTGACCAGAACTGGACGCAATATTGCTTTCTTTAATGCTTTTTCTTTAAGAGAAATGGTATCAGTCAGATGCTTCATTGAAATTAATGCCTGACAAATAGCGCAATCCTGTGTAACCTTGCACCGGTATAACAGCAGATGCAACGGTGTAACAGCAGATGCACCGGTGTAAGTGCAATTACACTGGCATACATGCACTTACACCGGTGCATCTACTGTTACACCGGTGCAAAGTTACACAGGATTGCGCTGAAAGAATATGTGCTGCTAAAATAAACAGTCTAAAGTAAGGTTTGATGTGTGATTAATGGAGAATACTATAGTTACGAAAGGGGCATACTGAGAAACACAAGCAGAACGTGCTTTTTTTAGAAGTCACTGCCAATCAGGGAACACTGATGTATAATTTTGCTCTTAGTGCTTATTATTCAAGGCTACACGCAATGGTTTCGGTCTTTCATTGGAGCCGATACATTATTTAAAAAATGGAAGGTCCTTTGTTTTTCTGTTTCGAACTTTAGTTTAGTGAAAATGTCAATTCTTCCAGTGGTGCAGTAATTGTTTTTTTTTCAATTAACATTTGTAGAAAGCATTAAGCACACACAGTTCAGGCCCACTGGTTTTTCTGTGCATTGTGGCTTAGCATGCTGCTCACATTAATTTAATTGACTATGAGTTCTTATATTTATGGATAATCGAGACCCTGGTGACTAGGGTTGCCTAGCATTTACCTTGAAACACCCCAAGATAAGGTAGTCTCAGTAGCTTCCACGCATTATTCTCTGTCTTCTGCCTGTAGGAAGATGGAAGAACTTGCTTTTGGAGGTGGAGGAGGAGTACTGAGGCTCATTCTCTTGGATATGATATCTTGCCCTGTTCAGGTGTTTGAATTATGGGTAAAACATTGTGTTACATTTAAAACACTGGGGGGAGTAAGAGAGCAACGGCAAGCTCTGCCCCCATCCCACCCACCAACCACGATTACAGCATTGGTCTGCATGGTAAATGTTTGTATCGAGGGTGAGATTCTCCTCGTAATTTGGAATGCAGATTACTCAGTTCAAGGGGGTGATCTTTCCCCAGGAACAATGTTTGTCACTGAGTTTGTACTCAGAGTTTGTGAATGCAAAGCTTCAGCGTGTCAGCAGAGGGGTGGGACTTGCCAATGTGCTCTCACTGCTCCCCATTACAAGTTGTTTTACTTACATATAATCTGGATGTCTGAACAGGGTCCTGGCTTATATGTATCATGTGCGTGTGTGTGTGCGTGCGTACGTGCGCACAACCAGACTCCTCTCTCTCTCTCTCTCTCTCTCTCTCTCTCTCTCTCTCTCTCTCTCTCTCTCTCTCTCTCTCTCTGCTGATACTTTTGTCAGACTGCTTTGCTCAGTTGGGCTTTAAATTTGCTTCTAAAAGCCATTTTTCAAACTTTCAAGAAAACCTGTCCTTCCCATTCAATAAATAAAATTATACCATATACAGATCTTTTTAACATTAAAAAATTAAGCTAGCACGAAATAGCTTTTACTGTAGGTAAAAAAAAAAATGAAAAAGGGAGGTCCACCCCACCCACCCCTCAAAATCCCTAAGTATGGTTGACCAGTGCTGGTGCCAGCCCTGCCCTGGGGTCCCATGGCATTCCGCATCCACCTCCTATTGGTGCATTGGGCATACCACTGCTGCGAACACAGGGGGGTTCAGGGTTGCCCTGTCTACATGACCCCTCTGGGTGCAGATCATGAACCAGTGCCCAACCTGGACAACCCTTGATGGCTGCAAATCAGTCCATTAGAAATGTAAATTTAAAAAAATCTATTTTTTTTTAAAAAAAAACATATGGGGGGGGGGAGAAAATGAGTTCAAATAAACAGGACTGTTGCTTACATAGGGCTTAACTGCAAAGATACCCCCTTGGCAGGCACACAATGCTGTGGATAACAAACTTGCTGGAATGTGGTGGTTTGAATGGCAGGACTTGCACGGACACGGCAAAGCAACTACAATAATAAAAGACTTTCCACTAGTGGAAGGGCAGCTGTGGATCCAGATCACTGTTCTCACTGACTAGCTCATCAGCTGCTCCATGAATATCTTCGATATGAAGAAGGTATCAAGAAACATATTGGGAGCAAGCGGTGGTTGCAGGAATACTGAGTGGGCTGCCGAGACTACTACTTCTACTACCATCTCCACCACTCCACTCCTCAGGCTCCAAGGCACTCCAGGGCCAAGCAGTGTAGAGAGGAGATTTTTGAAAACTAAATGAGATGAACAACTTTGCTTCATGCACACTACTTCCAACCTGCCACATTTTCATGCTATTTTTTCTTGCAATGCCAAAGCAGTCATCCAGTCAGTCATACACAGCTGGATATCAGGAGGGTTTCTAGCTTGCCAGCATCTCAAAAGAAGTCTCTTAGCCACCCCAGACTCTGATTTTTAATTATTGCTCATATGGTAATTCCAAGTCTATGGAGAAAAGCCTAAAAATAACGTGCATAAAAGAAAAAGAACATACGGTACTAAAATTCAGGCTAGAAGGTCTAACAACCTGTTGCCAAAAAGGCATCACAATACAGCAACTTCAGAACATGTGTGTTAATGAGGCTTGGCTGCATCATAGTACCAGCATGTGTCTGAATTAGCCACGTACCTGCATGTTAAGCACAATGAAGTCTAACACATTTAATATTATTTTCATTGGCTAAGTTTTAATCTGATTTCCAGGGGTAAAAATTAAATTAATCATAAAGCATGATTCCATTGCTTACACAATATATGCACTGTGGAATCATTTGTCCAAATTTCACACAATCCATCTGAAGGAAACTGCTTGATTAGTCTTTTTAATACTTTTGTAAATAATAAGGAAATACGGACTGACTCCAACAATAGAGCACATGTTCATTTGTTGAAAAATATGTCAAGGGCACAATGAATGGTTGGGCAATGCAGAATGTGCAACTGCTTTGACTGATCACATTGTACGTTAGGCTTAGCAGTAGCCCAGCGCCACATCAGAACACCTTGTATCTCACCATTCTATTTGCCAGGGATAGCACATATTTCCTAGTCCCTGTCTCTGGTAAATAACTCTTCCTATTTTGTCCCTATTTGGACCTTGTGGGCAGCCCTATCCTCACTAACTTTAGCCACTCTGAAGTGTCGCAAACACTCCATAAAGCGCATTTGCAACGACTCGGGAAAAAGGGCTGCTGGTACAGAGGCTAGCAGCCCTCACTCCCCCGGTGGACCATCCCTGTGCCCGCCGTTGAAGGTAAGTCCTGCACGACTGGTGCAGGGGTGGGGGAGGGCAGACTAGGCGGTGAGGGAGGGGGGCCATTGGCCAAACCAGGCGGGGAGAGAGCGGGGATATTGGCGGTGCACTCTGCCGATATCCTCAGCCTCAGCTTACCATCTGTCCCGGAAATACTGGGACAGTCCTGGTTTCCGGAGCCTGGTCCCGGAACCGCGTCTGTCCCAGTTTTCCGGGTCTGCCTCCTCCTCCTGCCGCCGCTTCCACAACTCTTCTAAGGGTTCCAAAAGTTCTCCTGGGTGCTGCCATCTTAGATCTCTCAAAACCTTGAGAGATCCAAGATGGCAGCGCCCAAATCTTGTGAGAAATGGGCACCGCCATCTTGGATCTGGCAGGATTTTGCGAGATCCAAGATGGCGGTGCCCAGGAGAACATTCGGAACCCCTAGAAGAGTTGTGTAAGCGGCGGCGGC
This sequence comes from Plestiodon gilberti rubricaudatus, assembly GCA_026170595.1. Taxonomy (NCBI): domain Eukaryota; kingdom Metazoa; phylum Chordata; class Lepidosauria; order Squamata; family Scincidae; genus Plestiodon; species Plestiodon gilberti. The sequence continues at coordinate 180,057,293 of JANXHW010000002.1, forward strand.
AATCAACCCGCGTGAGGAGTCCTGGCTGGCCCGACAGTTGGCCAGCCAGGAATCAGATGAAAATAAAAGTGGCGGCGATGGCAGCAGCAGGAAGGAGGCAAGCAAAAATGGCGGGGAAACATGCTGAAAAAGCAGAGAAAATGGCAGGGAAAATCATTAAATAATTGAAAAAAAATGACCAAAGTCTGGCCATTGCCCATTTTAAGATTGCAGCGGTTACATACTTTTCCACCCAGTGGGAAAAAAGGTAGAGAGGACGTTGGTTATGAGAGTAGGTCTTTCCTCAGCAGCCTAGATGAAATTTCTCCAAACGTAGGGAAGGAGTGGGATGGTCTGGGCACTTCACAGTGAGCCATTCTTACAGCACAACTTCAGAATGTGAGTAATAAAAAGTCACAGCTTCTTTCCCAACCAATCGCAGGCAAACTAAGGTGTCGGTCTGCTCTGCAGGAAGAAGCTGGGCTGACGGACAGGAAGGCTAGCTGAGGAGAAACTGCAGCAATGGTTCTAACCTTCTTGATTTCCCCAGTGGGAGGATGGACTCTCTCGGGAACAAATTTATTTTATATTTCAAGGGTAGACGTGTGAATAATCATCATCCAATCTACTGCAGCTCTTCCAGCTCAACGCGCGCGCACATGCACGCGCACGCACACACACGAGACGAGAGAGAGTGCGGACTGAGGTAGTGGGGTGGTTGGTGCATGATGTTTCACATTGACTGTGTAATGTGTACAGAAGATTGGTTCTGTGAATCCCATGGGGTGGCTCTCCACGTACTGGTACTGTGGCATTAGCCCTGCTTACTCTGTCTTGGGATCAGCCTGATCAAGAACAACATGGGTAGAGCCTAGGTCATGTACCCTCTTCGCATGCACCCATGACCATGTACATAGTCGACATGCCTGTTGGGCAACACTACGTTCATCTACTGCCACCTGGAAGAGCAAAGGGCAAGCAGAACAACGGAATGAAGGAACAGTCTCTGTGCATTAGTAGGAGAGAAGATCCCCATTTGTCACAAGTAGTGCCAAGGGGGAACAAAAACAGTTAAAGAGAGAGGAACACAGCTTGAATAAAGCAACTAATAAGAAAACTAGGGGGAAACACTCTTTGCTGAGAAGCTCCCCAAAGTAACTTTGATGCTTGAAATGAAATGCATTTAAAGGGGGGGGGAGTGAATTCATGGAATTCATACAGGCAAAAGTCAATCAAGCCTCCATTTTGAATTTCTTGCTCCATCTTGGTATTCCTGCAACCAGTATGTTTCAAGATGTACTTACAAGAATTCATTTAGAATTAGAGGACAATGACAAATGTTCCCCCACAAAGAGCCCGACATTTCTCACCTGGGCCCTTTTTTACCCTCTTGTCTTTGATCCCTGGAAGGTTATCAGCCTGATCCCAAAAGCATTTTTCCTACAACTATTTATGTTGCCTTGATTAGAGTACCTGCTGTTAAATCCGTGGAAGATTAGAGTCGATAGTGCTTTTAATGTTGTGTTTTTCCCGCACAGCGTGACAGAACTCCCTTTCTGAATTCACATCTGCTATGCAGCAGCACAATTAGATCACAGAAGCAAGCAGCTCTTTATAAAAATGGGGATTATGAAACCTACTGAGAGAGGGGGAAGAAAATGCTCCATCTTACTAAAAGACATCCCCAGTGGTATTTAATCACATCAGGGTGTAATTTTCCAATGCTTCAGGGTAGCTAACATTTTGTGACTTCCAAACAATAGTTAGATGTACCCACTCCTTTCCAACAGAACCCTGTCAAAGGCAGCATATATCTTCTCTATTGCACAAATGTTTATTATGTAAAACTGTGCCAAATGTATCATATCAGAACATCCAGTCTGTGAGCCCAGGCTACGATGAATAGAAATGAGAGGATGGAAAAAATGATTTTTAAAGCCTGATATACTGCAGAGTCCTAAATCGCTAGCCAGCAAGCACTAACACAGCGTACATCGTATCTGCCTGCTGCTTTCTACAGGTCCCTCATGCACTCTTACAGTAGAACTGTCAGTTATCAGGATTCTGTGCAACAAAAACGGTTAAACAAAGAAGAGAGAGAGAGGACCACAGCTTGAATAAAGCAACTAATAAGAAAACTAGGGGAAAACACTCTTTGTTGAGAAGCTCCCCAAAGTAACTTTGATGCTTGAAATGAAATGCATTTAAAGTGGGGGAGTGAGAGAGCTAAGAAAGAGGAGACAGGAGATGAGAGAGAACATTAAAATAAGGAGAACGGCTATAAATGCAACTGAAATGGAATTACTTCTTGTTTTCTTATCTCACTTCCATAGGGATCAAAGATTATACAACCCCGCTGGGAGATGGGCTGTTATCATGCTACTGTACAGTACTTATCTTTGGAAAGGATGTTCTGCCAGGCAAATGAAAGGCAGAAGGTGTCAAGGAGGAGTCATTCAGCAGGTGATTCTTGGCTGGACTGGTCTGCACAAGCTGCTGTGGACAAAAGCAAGATAACTTGGGACATTACACAAATGGTGTGGCTCTTGGCCACAGAATGTCAATTTTTTTTTCTCCTGATCACAATAGCACCAGAAGGGTCACAACAGCAAGGCTGGATGGCTTCTGGACTACAGACTGAAGGACCAGGAGGAATCTGTGCTATGAAATGCTATGCTATGAAATGCTATGTGGCACAGTGTTGTGGCAGAAGTGGCCTTATTGCCTGAGAACCCACCTACCATACTTGGAGCCAGCACTGGACCTGACTGTAGCTTTTAGCTGTCGTTAGCCTATCCACTGGGAAGCCTTGTGCAAGCTCCACTTTCTTATCATAGGCTTACTATCTGTAAAATGGGGAGATGTATCCTATATGAGAAAGAGTCATGTATTACAATGAATTTTGCATATTAACAGTGTTATGGAAATAGCATAATAAAGCATTTATATAGTGGATTCCTTTGAAAAAGTGGATTCCACTCCACAGATAGCATAATAAAGCATTTATATAGTGGATTCCTTTGAAAATGTCTTTTTTTTAAATTCTGATTAAATTTTCCACAAATTGCCAATGTTATATCTATAACACAGTCAAAGCCAGGCACGCTTACATGTTTAGTGAAGAAAAAGAATATCTCGGGGGGGGGGGGGATATGCTTGTCTTCAAATAGCTACAATGGGCGGAAGGCTCTGTGCTAGAATAGAATAACATTGCTACATTGAAGATTTTTTCCGACATCATTTGTATTTAATGTAAGAGATATGCCAAGAAACCTTATGGCCCAGCATATTAAAAAAAAAAAAACGGGGAATGGTAGTCCCCCAGCAGGTATTAACAAGATATTTCTCAGGGGTTCACTTGTAAGACCTGGTTAACTGACAAGCAAGTGAAAACAAGAGTTCAGAGTGATCTTGAGAAGAACTAAGCAAATTAGACATTTAATATTCAGTTTGTGATGAAGCAAAAATAAACGGTGCTGTAATGATGGTTATGTTTCAGCTATTCAGTACAGTAATTAAATCCCTCCTGAGCAAAACAGTGTTGCGATGTTGACAGCCTGGTGATTAACTGGTTAGCGCGGAGTCACTTTCTAAACCCCGCTTCAGAGATCATCTTGTAGGAAACTCTTTTTCATAGCAATGTGTCATATTGAGAAGGGGACAGAGAGTGTATGCCAGACCCCCTGCTCTTTTAAAGTCCTTTTGCGACTGTGATGAGTTAAACCCCTATTATTCACTCCACACATGCACAGAGAGGAATGTCATTTTCTTTCCTATTGATTCCAGTGCAGGGAAGTAGCCAGCACTTTTTGAATGCAGGTTAGTAACATTTCACCGGCTCTGCCCCACATAATGTCTTTAACTAGAGGTGCTGCTCAAGTTTGTAATTGAAGCATTGCGTTCTGAAATTCCTGGAGCTAGGAATTTTGGATGCATGAAAAACCCTTCCAGCTTTTCAGCTGCTGCATTGTTCGGATATGTTATTCCATACATACAGTGCACAGGTATAAACAGGATAATAAAAAAGTGACTCAGCAAAGCCTTTCAGACAAAAGCATTCAGCATTATCACAAGTGATATAATCAGGAATGATTAACAGTTTGCTCACTTGAGTATGGCTATTGAGAAACAAGTAATTATTTTTTGGAACATATGAACTGCTTATTAGGCTAACATGAGCTCTTATGGGCCAATCCTATTCAGACGCCGCTGTGACAACAAACTGATGCTGGCCTGACATCTGTCACATCTTAAGTTTCATCAAGACGTCACGCCAGAATAGCCCTCCCAGTAACACCAACAACATTCATGGAAACACTGGCACAGCATGGAATGGTGTCCTGACATAAGAACATAGAAGAGCCCTGCTGGATCAGGCCTAAAGACCCATCTAGTCCAGTTTCCTGTATCTCACAGTGGCCCCACCAGGTGCCTCAGGGAGCACACAAGGCAACAAGATGTGTGTTGAGCTACTTCTAGGTTGCCAAGGTAGTCCACGGCATCTCAGCGTGTTGCCACAGTGGCCCACGGTCTCGGAGGGAACCACTGCCATAGAGTATCTGTGCTTCAATCTCCCCAAAGGTATTTAGAAAACACAAATTGTGTTGTTCAGAAAACGTTTTCTCATTGTGTTTGAATTACATTGCATACATAATTGCTATAAACAGCTTATACAAAAAAGTATATAATAAAAGGTTAAAATTAAAAATTAATGGGCCAATTCAATCAAGGGTTGGCCCAGAGCATGCAGCACCACCAGTACAGTGTGCACTGGATGCTGTGGGCTGGCCAGGGACTAGGAAGCCAGGGAGAGGTAAGTAAAGAAAATGTTTACTTACCTCTCTAGGCTACCTGATCCCCAATGGATCTCCTCAGACCTACACCAACTCTTTGGTTGGCGTTAGTCTGAGGAGCCTCTGGGGGAGAGTTCGAGGTGGGAAAGGGAGAGAGGATCCAGCATGCGTGGCTGCCGCCGAGATTCACCCCCTCCCGCCCCGCCCCGATCCCTGCTTTGATCTGCCCCCAAAGCCAATTTTCCAGGGATGGCAGAGGTTCTGAGGCTCACGTTGCCGGAGCGGAGCTTGCAAGCTACTGTGCCGTCAGCAGTGAGCTGCAGAATGGCAGCATGGCTCGCATGATGGCGGCTCCGGCATTACGCCGGTGGACTGCAAGGTCCACCAGCATAATGCGAGGATAAGATTGGGCCATAAGGTTGCAATCCTATGCATACTTATATGAAGCAAGTCCCATTGAAGTCAAAGAAGTTATACTATAAAATGGGACATCTCTGAACTGATTGAATTACGGGCAATTTAAGTATTATAGCAACAATCACTGAGTTTGCCCTGTCAGTTTGATATTTTACGTTAATAGGAGACCATCTTACAAAATAAGACTGGCACAGAACTGTCATAATAAAAATCAAATACCATTGACAAATTTAGCAGATATTATGAGGGTGTGCTAGTGAATGAATATGCACAGTTGCAAGTTTGTCAATGGAATGTAATCATGTCATAATTACAAACATATCATCCCTGCGAATGAGTCATCTGCAAACACAGTTCAATAACACTTTTCCATTCATCTGCTACAAGAATAAATATCTCACTTGGGAGTTTAGTACATAGCAAAGAAGTCTGAGATTAGAAAGAATTATTTATTAAAAAAATATTTATGCGCAGCTTTTCAATAAAAAAAAAGTTCATAAAGCAATTTATGTAGCCAAAAGAATGAAAAGATAGCTCCCTATCCCAGAGGGCTCACAATCTTTGAAACTAACAAAAAAGACGACAGGCGAAAAAATCCACTAGAAAAGAATCGTCACTATCTGTTTTTCTGCAGGGCAGGGATTTGGCAGGGATTCTGGTACAGTGTGCCCTCCTGTGCAATGATAAGTAACATAAATTTCTGTTCAGACACTTGACTTGAGGTTTGGCCAGCTTTGGCATATTCATGAAAATGAACCAGATCCAGTGGCCCTTAGGTGCTATGGATACCTAGCATACAAAACTTCCCGTTTCATTCATCTTCAGTTTGAACTCAATCTACAGCTACCAAGCGGCAATATCCTTCATTCCTCACCTGCAAAATGCATGGCTGACCAATAATTTAAATTTTCTGGCACAGAGCCTTTGACAGTTCAGGATATGTTCATATTGGCCCTCAAGCTGTCCACATTAAAAGATGAGAAGCTAAACAATAACAGTTTTTCAAATCCCCTCGATATTAAACCAGAAACTGACTGCTACTGTGTTTTCAGACACCATGGCTCTTGTGGAACCTCAGCAGTATTTCTTTTCCGGATGCACTTACTGGCTCTGTTGTTCTCTGGCTCAAAAACAAACCAGAAAGCACCACAAGCAATCTAAAAAAGACAGAGGCTATCATTAAAATGTTCGCAGCTCTCTGACACCTTCAGCATCCATCTCAATGTGTCTCTTATCTCTGCCACCACTGAGAGAAACACAATTTTCATATTCAATTAGAATTTAAGAAAGACTCGAGTTGTTTAACAGTAAGAAGATGTTTGAACTCATCAGTAAGCTTAAATCAAGTTCACATGAAAGAGGCTGCAACTGATAAGTCTCCATTTGTTCTTAGCCCTTTATTACACTAGCGAGCGCTCCGCCATTCCAAGACATCGTGAACGTGCCATAAAATACGTTCGCAACACCTCGGGAGTAAGGGAGGCCAGCACAAGGCTGGCCGGCCTCACTCCGCTGCCTGGACATCCCCACAGCCGCCGGAGGAAGGTAAGAGATCCCCGGTGGGCGCAGGGATGGTCGGGGTGGCGAGGGAGGGGGCCATTGGTTGAGCTGGCCCAGGAGGGGGCAGAGATGATGTACGCCATATCCCTGTCTCCCACCAGGCCAGCTCGGCCATTACATGGCCTCCTCCTACTTCCACCAGCTATTTAGCTGGCGGAAATCTGAGGAGGCCCATCGGGCCTTCCCCGGTTTACGCTTTCCCCGATGGCCCGGAATGGGGATAGGATCCGGCAGGTGGCCCTGGACTGCCCACCGGATCCTTACGCAGGATTGCACTGCCCCACAAAGATGAAATGACACATCTATCTCCAAAGCCTGTATCCTTGCATACCCTTTGTCTATACTCCTTGTAACGACCAAGCAGAAGTTTTTAAAGGCATGCCTAACCCTTTCGCTACTGGAATATCTTCACCTACTTTCAGCAGAATGCAGAAATATTCAGAACATCCAGTATTTGTTTTTTGTTTTTTTTCTATTTGGAATTATTTTTCTGACTCCTGTATAATAATCAACATGGATTAGGACTCTCAACCAATTACATATTTTTTTTAGTTGAGTAACCATCTCCCTTTTAACTAGTTGATCACATTTAATTAAATCTTCACATTACCAAAATGCCTTACAGTGCAATCCTCACGTAAGGGTCCATCGGGCGGCCCAGGCCGCCTGCCGGATCCTGAGCTCCGCCACGGGCAGGCACCCCGTGGCGGAAAGTCTACTCGGGGAAGGGGACACTCGTTCCCTTTCTTGGGTGTAAAGGGTGCTGGGGCTGATCGGCCTCCTCAGAATTCCGCCAGCTAAGTCGGAGGAGGCTGTGTAACGGCTCAGCTGATTGGTGGGGGACAGGATTCGGCTGAAGTCATCCCTCGCCCCCTCCCCGATCGGTTGGGTCTATGGCCGGCCTCCATTCCCAGCCGCACCGCCACCCCATCCGCTGGATCCTTACCTGGGTCTGGCGACGGGCTGGCGAGTCCTCTGTCGGTGGAGCAGGGGAGGCCAGCCTTGCGCTGGCCTTCCCTGCTCGGAAGTAGACACAAACATGCCTTATGGCACGTTTGCAACGTCTTCGGCTGGCAGAACGCTCGTTCCGCCAGCCGAAGTTACGGTAGGATTGGGCTGCCCGATATTCAAGGAAGTGTAAAATGTTGGCCTGTCACGCAGTTAAAGAAGTCTTAGAGCGCAATCCTATCTGGCTGCTAGGCCGGCACAGGACCTCTACATCAGCCCTGGACTGTCACAGAAACTGCATAAAGCAGTTGGGCCAGCCCCTGCAGGCCAGATCCACATGGCGTGCAGCCCAGGTAAGCTACGGCTGGGCTTGGCAGCATAGGGGCAGGGGGAGGGCGTTCAGGAGGCATTTGGGGGCGGCAGGGAGGGCAGTGTAGAAGAACCTGGGAGGGCCTTGGAGGGAGGCGGGATTGGCGGCAGTGGACACGCCATGTCATATCACATTATCAGGCCTGTTTCTCCTGACACAGGCAGCCTTATTTATGCCGCCAAAATGGCAGGCGCAGATCCGAGGAGGTCCATTTCAGGGACTGGGATTTCAGGGACTGGGGCTTTACTTTACCTGGGGTAAAGGAACAAAAGTTCCCTTACTTCAAGGAGACCTCCAACCCTGCCTACTCTGCTCAGGATACAGCATTGCTGGTGCCGGCATAGCTGGATCGCTGAGCAGAGCATAGGGTAGGATGGGTGTTAGTTATATATGAAGCAAAAAGCATACCTTTGTTGTTAGATTATATGTTCCTATATTGTAGCAGTTTACAAGTGGCATTCCCTCAGTTTGCCCTGAGGATTTGTTTGCCCACCTGTTTGGTGTGTTTGGCCAGTCAGCTGGATGTGTGTAAGAACTTGTACTCAAAGGCTTTTTTTTTTTGGCCTGGGAACTGTGCACTGCTATCTCCTGGAGTGTTAAGGTCCTTAAGATAGTAGGATACAGAAGAACAAATTAGGAACACGCATTGCTGACTCACTGGGGGGGGGGTGCTTTGTGTAAGATTGGTCTGTGTGAGATCCTGGAGTGTTGTGACACATGGACCATGTTTCCCACACTTAAACATGCGATGCTTGTAACACCTTCATGGAACCAGGCCCCCTCCCCCGCGCGCTGGGCAGAGGCACGATGGGGGAGAGCAGCGATTGGCTGCTGGGGCCAGTTGGGGCGTGGCTCGGCTGAGGAGACAGACGGGAGCGCGTTCCCTCCATCTCCTCAGTCCGAGCCAGTGTTGCGAGCCCCGTCCTCCCTCCCTGATTACAGTCTGAGTCTAGCTGGTCGCTCTTTGGAGGGCCGGGTAGGAATTTTTGGCTGCCACCCTGATTGGCTTTGGTTGGCAGTTTTTTCGCCTACCCCAGACTGGTTTAGGGTGTGTGTGTGTGGCATTGTTTAATATGTTTCTGTTTTGCTGTTTTTATTATGGCAGGTGGCGTGCAGGCTGGGTAGCCAGGAAACTGGGATTCGGCGTCAGCCTGAGGCTAGCAAGGTCAAGGGGTAACCCAGGACCGCTGTAGTGACACTGTCCGGGTCTATGGCTGGCAAGCCCCTTGGCTGGAACGCATTGACCCACATCACGGCTTGGCCGCTGGGGTTGGCACTCCCAGCTGCCTCAACCCTGCGGGGTTGACTATAGCAGCTCATGTGGTCTTCGACCACCGGGAGTCTTGAGTCAGGTTGTCACGCCCTGGGGGGATCAACGGGGGAGGAAGATGGCTAGGCCCGTTTTCCCCCAATTAGGGCCTGCACGCTCTAAGGGTCTAGTTAAAGTATTTTATTATGCTGCAGGTTCTGTTGATGTTTAATAAAATTTGGCCCTTTAACCCAAGCCTCTGTCTAGCATGCTTATTTGGGGGGTGCACGGGTAATCTTCAAAGTCATGTTTGAAGCTATTGTTGCTATTGCTAGAGTGTCTCTTTCTCTCTCCCTACTTCCCAAGTCAACAAATCGTTATCCCTCATTTTAATACCAGCATCATTGGTGTCCATTAGTGATTCCATTAAAACGGCATCATTCTAAGAAAGTATAGCAGGTTCTTCTTCCGTTTTGCAGATCAGACTGAATGGCGTCCACAAGGCAGCGACCCATGCACAGTGATTCTCATGCCTGACTTTCTCCAGCATCCCTAGATCTATATTTAGCCTCCTTAGCAATGCAGTTGGCTCAGAGCAGAACTCAGCTGCAAGGATCTCTACATTGGCAAGTCTCGCAGCATCCTTTACCCTAATGAACTTGCAAGGCAGCGAAGCATGGCTGCTCCTAGCAGCTCTGAAGGCCCTCAAAGGCTTATTCAGCAAGGGTGATTTAGCAATAACCCAAAATAAACTTATTTGCATCTACATGGAAGAAAATAAATTCTGCTAACAATCCCTTATCATTTCTTCAGGAATGGTATAGCAAATGTCATCTTCAGAAAGAAACGCAGTATAAAACCACAACAATTGGACTATAGTACAGTCCTGTTTTGCTCTCCCTCCCTCTAACTCTCCTGCGCACACTTCTTGTTTCAGTTCACTGCCTTTCCTGCTCCAGGCCAAACATCCGTTGCTATTTTTTCTCTTGATTTTCAAAGATCACCTCAAGTGAAACTTGGTATGGCATTTTAAGAAAAAAGAGCATTTACCTGTACTATTTATATAAACCTTGTGTATTAAACCCTGTAATGTGACTAGCTGTAAAAAAAAAAAAAAAGCCAGCTGACAAATGTACATTTCACCCACCCTTTGTTGGACAGGAAGTGGATTTTGCTTAGCCATGACAGATGGAGAGCGAGAGCTGTCTGTTCTCAGCTTTCCAGAGGCACAAGAATCCTCCCCCCCCCCCAAAAAAAAGTATGCCAGGGAGAAAAGATCATACTGTTAACTATAGAACCAAAACCATTAATGCTGCATAGACACATTATAATTGAAACCACCATCTACAAGGGAATAAGCAACAAAACAGTTAATTCAGTGGACTGGTTGGATGTGGAAAGGTTTGTTTAAGATGGGATCACTATCTCCTTATAAGATTTAGTTCATAGCTTGGGGATACCTCTGGCCCTGGCATTACTACTGGATTCCCAAGTGACAGCTGTGTCCCAAAATGCCTTTTACCAGCCTCAGCTGGTGCCTATCATGGGATGATGCTTCAGTTGTGGTTCTGTATTTACCGCTTGCTTTTATTTATTTTTTCAGGGCATATATTTTTGTACATACACATTCATGAAATTGTGTGACTTCATTTAACTTAGAAAAGCATATCTGACAATGCTTCTCCTACCCTACAGTCAGGGGAAGGTTTCCATGTGCCTGGAGCATAGGAGAAGGATAGTCTCAAGTAAACAAGTAAATAATCTAAAATAAGCTTGCTAACTGCTACTCTGATTCATTTTGCCTCGAGCAATCCTTATCTTCACTAGTACATCTGCATTCAACTTCTAAAATATTTTAATGATGTATTTTACATGTTCTCACATTAAGGATGCTGTACATTAGTACAGGGCTTTCCCATGAAGCAATGTGAAACAAATTTACAGAGAGGGCTCCACATTTCTGCCACCAATCCCTGCATCTTTGCTATTGAAAACAATGCCTACCAGTTTAGGGTGGAGGGGGGGGCAGTTGATGCAAGTGTGTCTTTTTGCTTCCATGTAAGATCCCTAAGACCAATAGTGCATAATATAAATATATCATTGGCAGTTTTACAAGCCAGCTCCCAACATACATTTTTCAAAGTAAGCTCTATCTAGTTCAATGTGACATAAAGGTAAAGGTATCCCCTGTTCGAAAGCCAGTTGTGTCCGACTCTAGGGTGTGGTGCTCATGTCCATTTCTAAGGCCATAGAGCCACCGCTATCTGAAGATGCTTCAATGGTCATGTGGCCAGCATGACTAACGGAACGCCGTTACCTTCCCGCTGCAGCAGTACCTATTTATCTACTTGCAATTTCTTGCTTTTGAACTGCTAGGAACTGGGACAGGAGACGGGAACTCACTCCGTCACACGGCACATGGGTCTCAAACTACTGTCCTATCAACCATCTGGTCTGCAGTTCAGCGTCTTAACCACTAAGTCACCTCGGAAAGTATGTGACATACAGTACTTTCAACTAAAAATGCCCATGTGTTGATACTCAGTGCTCAGAATAAATTGTACATGGCACACTAACAAAACTGCTCTTGGTTTGATTCCATACTAGTCTTGTGTTGCAATACTATACACACTTACCTGGGAGTAAGTCCCACTAAACTCAATGAGTCTTACTTCTGAGTAGACATGTGTAGGCTTGCACTGTTAGACAGTTATTTAGAAAAAATAACATCTGATAGTGCAGCTGAACTCAGAATTAAGCCTTTACTCTAAAATTAGATGAATCTATTTCCCTTCTTTAGTTCAAGATGAACACATAAGAACCACTTTGGCTAATTTTAGATATTGATGAACCAAAGAGAACATATATTAAAGGCTGTTAGCACTCATTTAAAAGTAGGAGCAAGTAGATAGTGGAATGAGCACAGCCTTGTGTGCAAGCAAGAAACATATTGGGGCAAATCCAAGGATTCATCAAATACGAGAGCGCACCATTAAATGTGATAAACGCAATGGGCTAAAAAATGTTCACCAAGGATGAATTTGGCCCAGTGCATTTTGAAATTGCCAGCACTTTTTCCATACAACAATGTTATTCAATGGAGTGAAGAAAAACTTAATTAATTAGACTGCCCCCCCACAAATTAATATGTTATCACAAAACATTGGTGCTCCCTTCCAGATCGATGTGGGTAATGGGGAATAATAGTCTCATTAGGTGACGCCTCTTTGCAGGGACTCATTTACACTTGAAAATGCAAATACAGTTAACACTGTTTGCCAAACCAGCATCCTTGGAGCTCTGCCTGCTGGTCCTCAGAGAGGTTTTCTGCTGACACTGCCAGTTAAGCAAATATTAAAACAGAAAACAACTCAACAAAACAGGCACTGCTGAGAAAATAGCTAGGGTTCATACAGTGTCCTTGACCCACAAAAAGGAAAATTATAAGACACAATTGCACGTCCTGTGTAGAGGAAATGCCTCTCCTTTTTTTTCCTTGCCAGTCAAATTCTGGTCACAAAAGCAGGGAGAATAGGTACAGGGACAAGCTCTGTGTTCCACATCCACCTACAGGGCGTGTCAGTGCATCACTGCTTGTTGCCATTCTCCCGTTGCAGTGTAATAAGTATTATCTGCTGCACCTTTGCTGTCTAGAATAGGCATAGCAGGGAAGAGCATTCTGCAAGAGACCTCACGTGCTATAGATTCCAGCCTTCCTCCTACGTTTCAACTGTCACCTCGTTCCAAGTTACTCCTGCGTAGTCTTTAATAGCACAAATTCAACAGAAGAAGCCTCTCCTATCACTGCATCTGCACACCAAGAAAAGCTGCAGCTGTTGCCACTCAGCTATTAAAGGCACAGGAGCCCTGCCAGAAAAGAGAGGTAGCAACCCTAGTCTCAAAACACTATGCAAGTCATTCCTCTAAGCCAGCGGTTCCCAACTTTCGGGCAACCACAGACCACTGCGGCAACTCGCCGAGCCGCCGTGGACCCCAGCAACCCAGCAGTACCAAACCAGCAGTGACGTGATGACGTCACACGTCATTGCATCACCCCCAACCCTCTTCAAGATTGCTGGGATTTCCCAGCGATTCAGACCAAGGGTAGACAGGTGGGTCGCTCCAGCGGCGCTCGCTGCACTCTGCCTTTGGTTGGCAGCCACGTAACGGAGGACGAAGACTCGAACAGCGCTTCTGTCGCCTGCCCAACCGAGGCCCCCACTTGCCTCAGGGCCACCCGAGCTTGCGCAAGAGCCAGGCGGCCCTGAAGTCATTGCCACGCACGTGCGGCTCCAGAAACCTCGCAGACCACCTGGCAGAGTCTTGCGGACCACCTGTGGTCTGCGGACCATGGTTTGGGAACTCCTGCTGTAAGCCAATGGATGAACTCCATTTAAAAATTGCCTTTATAGCATTATTCACACATATAGACTGCAATCATTCTCTCTTTTTTCCTTAGCTGGGCTGTCAGCCATCACGGCTGAAGTTCTATGCACTCAATTATTGTTTTATACAGTAATGAAAAGTGCGAAATGAAATGTTAGCATTTACACCGAAAACATGATTCACAACCTTTGCTGTGATAAAAGGTTATGACTGCATTATCCAATAAATATGAATCAAACAGCCAGTCTAATTAATTTACATGCACGAAGCAGTATTTAGCATAATAAGATTTTGTTCTTTTCCTAGAGCCAAGGATCTGTATTAAATGGTTTTGTCTAAAATTAAATGTGTTGCATTGCTTCAGAAAGAACTTGTTCTCTGTAGAGATGCTCCTGATTAATGATTAGTAGAAAAAAATGATTAAAAATGGAACCAGTCCAGAATTAACTCAAAAGAAAACGTAACTGTGCTTTTTACTCAAGAAAAGAGAAGGAATTTCATCCAAAACGCTGTAGATAATCACTTTTAATCTTAGACTGGATATGTTTCAAATGGTAAAGGTTTGTTTTAGGCAACCGGCAACATAAAAAGCAGCCTATCCATTGTAATGAATATTATGAATGAATATGAATATCACTCCTATACTATTTTACATAATACAATTTTTTGTGAATGTGTGCGCACATGCATGTACGTCCACAAAATATTGTCGGTAGTTTTGTCAAGAAAACATGTTGGATCTTTAAATTATAGTTTCTAAAGGATCTTTGAAAGTAGGTAAAGGGCCTTTTTCCTGGCTTGTCATGTTTTTTTTAGAATTAGAGAAGAAGTTCCTTACCAAGGCCAAGCGAAAGCAGGAGGGGGATGCTTCTCACAAACGTTTCTTCCCTGTGAAAAGACCTGCCAGGAGAAGTGAATTTTTCAGTGGCTTTTTTGGGGAGAGTGCTACAAACAAAAGATGCCCCTCACAGAACAGATTCAAGTTTCCTACAGTTCCCTTAAACCGCATTTTTGAAGAAGTGGATTATTCGAGTCTCTGTGCAGCCCTAAGTACCACAGCACCACTTTTTTCTTCAAAACATCCAAATAGCATTGTTACATTACATACAGCCAGATCCTGTCTATGGGTCCGACGACGGAACGCGTGTTCCATCACCAGAAACTGTTGCAAACGTGCTGTAAGGCATGTTTGCGACGACTTGTGAGTAAGGGAGGCTAGCGCAAGGCCGGCCACCCTCACTCCGTCATCGGGACATCCATGCGGCCACCGGAGGAAGGTAAGGCTCTGGCGGTGGCTGCCTGGACAGTCCGGGCGGCGATGGAGGGCTGCCATTGTCCGAGCTGGCCTGGGAGGGGGCTGGGATGGCATATGCCATATCCCCATCCCCACCAGGCTGGCTCAGCTGTTACACGGCCTCCTCCTACTTCCGCCAGCTATTTAGCTGGTGGAAATCTGAGGAGGCCGATTGGGCCTGCCCCGAACATCCCCTTCCCCGAGTAGACCTCCTTGCCGCAGCATCGCTGCCCGGAACGGGGATAGGATCCGGCGGGCGGCCCTGGGCTGCCGGTCGGATCCTTACGGTCGATTTTGCCCATAGTCAATTAGATTTGACTAAGTAACAATGTCACTGAGAGCAAATGATGCTATTTCAGAGTGAGGGCCATACTTCTTCAGCAGGCATTGCCCTTGCTCTGAATTTGCTTTGCTTACCCTCAGTGACATCATCACGTGTCCACGTATAATTGGATATATGACATTTCCTGTTGTTATTGTAGAAAGATGATTTCAAATGCTATTGAAGCAACATCCAATCAGGGCTGCAAACATGAGCAGACATGCATGATGTTTGTATGGGTCTTTTGGGAAACCTTCTCCCCCACACAACAACAGTCCTTTGCTGAGAAATATTCAGTTCAGACTTACACCTTAGCTCTGAGGGACCACCTCCATATATTCTGGTCCACCCTCTAAGATAATCTAAGAGGGCATTGCTACAAGTACCACCACTGACAACGTAGGGGTGGTGGTGGCTTTCTTTGTGGTGGCACCAAAGTTATGGAAGTCCATCCCTTTTTATTTAAGAACTGCTTCTTCTTTAGAGATGTTCCAGTGGGGGCTAAATACTTTTTTATTTCTGAAGTGGGGTGGACTAGGGTTAAGTGGGCGGTTGTGGATATTGGTTGATTCACAGTTCGACTGGCAGCTTGAAATGTGCTTTTTTGACTTTTATGCTGCTATTTATTTGTTGGAGTTTTTATATGGCTGCATGTTTCTGTTTTATATTTGCTGAGAACACTTTTATGATGGGCTGTGTATTTTAATACATTTTATGCATATTATTGTTACTGTTTATTTTTACTGTAGTTTTTGTTGATTTATTTTATATTTATGTCTGGTTTTGTAAACCATCTTGAGAGCTGTTGGAAAGCTGGAGTAAAAACCCTTTGGATAAAAAATTGGGCTGTGAACCCGTGAGGTGTGGATGGTTAGACTATCTCTTGACCTATGAAATGGAGACAAGGATTGCTTTCTCCGATACTGCATGGCCCACTTACCGTACCTGAGGCAGCTGGTGCTCTCCATTCGACAGTTCTCAGAAGTGTTCACTCCTGATCTCTGCTGGTGGTACAATGCTGTGCTGTCTCCATTATACCAACTAATCTGGCTGGTGACATTTGCTGGTGACATCTAGAGGATTCAGTGTTGAGGCAAAGCATTGAACTTGAAGACTTCTGGGCCTGTTCCAGACCTGTGATTTTCAGCTGTTTTAAGACAAAACTAAATGCAGCACTAGCTCTGTTTTAGGCTTAATTAGGACAAATGTGATTAGGATGAAAGAAAGAAAAAAACACCAGCAAGTACACCAGTTGCAGCTGCCAAAGGGCAATGGTTTTCAACATAGTGTCAGATGTCCTGTCGTCGCTTCCAGGTGCCCTCTCTTTTGTTAAAAAGTAAACATCTATTACATGACCATCTGGCCAAGTGGTGACCATGAGAAAAGCCTACAAATACCGAACAGGTGGCATGCTCTCCCTTACATCCCCACTTCATGAAGGCTTTGCAAGCTCTAAACAGCCACGGTCTCAGCACCAATTTTTCTTTTTGCAAAACAACCTGTAGCGTTGTCACGTAGCCAGTTAAGGTTGGCTGTGTGGTGGCAATGTCACAGAGGACAAATGAAGATAATTCAGATTGAGGGCTACACCTTTTGAATAGGCATTCCTCTTCCTTTTTTGCCAGAAACAAAATGTTGGTCTTTCCCGTTTTTCCTATGAACTTCATTGGTTTTTTCCTATGAATGTTACACAACAAACACTTGTGGGGAGATGCACCAAGTTTGGGCAACAGTTAGTTCCATGTAGCAATATGCTGAAACAAAGAATTTTGATCTGCTGCTGAATATCATTATTATATTTTGGCAAAAGAAATTACACCATGATGAAAACAACAACAAAGAAATGTTAGTCCTCAATATGATCTTTGCTCAGTATTTGTATTTTATTGATTTATAAATACATAATTTATATTATATATTTGTATATCTTTGTACTCAGCAAAAAACCACATACATTTTTAAATGGTTCACACAAATATGTGATTTTGATGAAAAAATAACAAACCAGAGTCTCACTCAGGAGTCTGGCATATATGGTCCAGGCCTCTTTTGCTCTAATGTCATACTCTGTTTACTTTATATCATTCTTAAGACTTTCATTGTCCATCCTGTGACCATGGCGGTCTCCTCCCCCTCCCCCCAAAAGGGGCAGCTTAGCCTCAAAGGGGTTTCAGGGAGACACGGCTCAGGGCCCAGGGAGAATTAAGCGGGTCGGACTCAAGCAGTGAAGCCTTCCAATTGCTTTTATTAATGGTAAAATCATAGGACCCCTCAACAGAGGACAGGGTGGTTCCCCTACCCAAGTGGGCTTCTTCACCCGCAGCTGCAGCTGCACCTCTGGCCTGTGACATGGAGACCTATGTTGAGCTTGGCGCCTCCCCCAGGGTAGAGATCAGTGTGGATATCCCAGGGCCAGCTGAGTTCTCACTGTCGGAATAGGATAGGATCCCCTGGGGTTGGATCCTCCCAATTGGTGGGCAGGAGGCATACAAAGTGGTGCTTTGCCCTGACCCCTCCAAAGGGAGAAAGGTCCCTCAGAGGCGTTCCCCTTCCTGCTGACACTGGCACTAGGACCGGCCTGCCCTGGGAAGGAGCCCTCCTGCTAGGAAGTCTTCTCTCCTACTCTCACTCCCCCTGCTCCTTCCCTCTGCTCTGCCCTTTACCCTGCTTCTTTCGCCTCTCTCCTTGCTTCCTTCTGTATATCTTCTCCACCTCTTTCCCCTCTCTCTTTGCCTCCCCTCAATTTTCCTTCTTCCCTGGCTATCTGCTCGTGCTCGTTCCTATCTTTCCTCTCTTCTTCCCCTACCCATTTCCGCGCTGCTCCCTTTATGGGCTGATACCAGCCACTCAACCCCATGTCAACAAGAGGGCCAGCACCAGCAAGTGTTTCATCAGCCCCTCCAGCCCTGCCCTTCTACTTTGGCCAGCTGGTGCCCAGCAAGGACATCGGTGTCAAGTGCCATGGCAACCAGGTCTCAGCCAGGTCTTTCTGCTCTTACTCACGCAACTGGAGCAGAAGCTGTCCTAAAAACACATCCTAAAAACTAAGGATTAAGCTTGAAAGTCTATATGCATGCTGAATTGGCTGTAAACTCCATTGTACTCAATAGGAATTACCTCCAAGTAAGCATGTATAGGATTGCATCATGCCCTCACGAGATTTGGGTGCCGACATCTTGGATCACGCAAGATTTCGTGACCCAAGATGCTGCCCGGGAAGTTTGAAATTAAAAAAAAAGATGGCGGCGCCCATTCGTCCCCCGGGACACGACCGGGAATCGGGTCCGATTTCCGGGACTGTCCCGGCGAAACCGGGACGAATGGTAAGCCTATCCAATGCCACTTTCATTGGTTCAGTTCTTGACAAAAGAGTGGCGTTCCTCCAAAAGATCCTGATAGTGGGGTTCTACCTCCAAAAGTTTTGTTGGAGAGAAGTTTACATTTCTCCATATGTGATACTCCATATAGAATCAAAATGGAGTTACCCTTGCTCATAAAGGGGCTTTTGGCCTAACAGTATTAAGAACAAACTTTGCATGAACTAAAGTCCTTGGATAATAGCCACTAGTTCTCAATAACAGACATCTGGAAATATGTGACATGTTCTTGGATGAATAAGGCCTCAGTCCAGCCCAACACAGGCACAATTGAGGCACAGTTGAGGCCCAAAATAGGGCTGAGTTAGGCTGCAACTGTGCCTGAGTTAGGCAGGAGGCAAGAGCAGTGGGCCAGGATCGAGGCAACACTTACCACAGAGGCAGGCAGGCCCCTGTGGGGAGGTGTCAGTCTTGTGGAAGTGAAGAGACCCCTCCTGAGCTCGTCTGTGTGTACCTACCACAGCTGCTGCAGCGTTCGCAGCAGATGGGCAGCCACAGGTGGGCCTGCAGGCACTGGGCGTGCTGAAGGGCAGAGGTTGTGCCAGTGCCAGCTGCCCTAGGGCACCCTGGGCATTAGCCACCTGCTGCAGGGGGGAGTGCCACTGCCCTCCCTCCTGCAGAAGGCGATGCCACCCCCAAGCCACGGTGAGGCTGCACGTGGGAGTCATGGGGGGGTGAGCGGGGGAGAGAAGGGAAGGAGGGGGTGGGAACGGCACGCACAAGGGGGGTCTCATGAAGTCTGGAACCGCCTCTGCCATGACATGCCCGTGCGCTGCCTGAAGCCCTGGGCCTCCAGGGCCGTGGCAATGCCCACAAAGAAGGTATCCCGGCATGCCTTCTGCTCCGTGCCCCGGCCAAGACCGAGAGATGCCTTGGGCTTGTCTGCTGCGAGCGGGAAGGGCTCACGCAGCTCATCACGCCCCCAGATGGGGCAACGTCAGCACGTCGCGGCAGGCGCTCTGGCGGGGTGGGGGGTGGCCAGCTTCCATCATCAGGGAGTGGGAGGGGAGGCAGACAGACAGGCAGACAGTGGGTGCTGGGGAGGGACACGGGTGGGTCAGAAACAGACAACAAGGCTGGTGGGAGAGGGATACAGGGAGAGGGGTCTGCAGAGACCAATAGGGACACAGGGGTCACTTCGCAGATGGAGGCAATGCAGGAACGGGCGCCTCTTATGCAGACGGACCTTGGGCAGAACGGACGCCGTTGACGGGCGGAAACGGACGCCGTTGACGGGCGGACCGAGGGTGGAAACGGACGCTGTTGACGGGCGGACCGAGGGCGGGTGAGAGCCCCGGTTGCCGAAAGGGCTCTTCACGGACGTGGCGGACGTGCGCCATGTCGCCTGTCAGTGTTTGCCTGCCTGAGAGGCCCCCCCAACTCCCCACTCCCCTCTGAGCCCTGAGGGTCTGGCAGCCCCCCTGCTGTGGTCTCCCTGGGCTGGCTGTGGCAGGCCCTGGCTGGGATTCATGCAGGAGCTTGTGTGCTGGGGACTGTCTCTATGTGTGGGGGGCAGTGCTTGTGTAACATTGGGGACATGTGTTTCCAGGGGCATCTTTATTGTTCTGGAACAGTGGCAGAGATGGCCAGGCGAGGCTGCCTGGGGTAGTCACAGCGGTCACTTGGACCACATCAGCAGCAGCAGCAGCAGCAGGCGTGCCCCATGGACCAGGGGATGCAGGCCCTTCCCCTGTGGAACCACAGCCTGCACCATGGAAAGGGGAGGGACAGCAAGTAGGCAGCCAGGGAGGTGGAGCAGCAGCAGCGCCGGCAGCTGAGGAGGGTTGCAGGGCAGGCTCCAGGACCTCTGGCAGCATCGAGGCAGACGACCATGGGGCAACCAGACTGCAGGCCCAGGGGTGCTCCCAGGAAGGTAGGTGGTAGTGGACGTTCCTGGGGAGGCAAAAAACACAGGGGTGTTCCATGGCAGCTGGTGTGTGGTAGCAAGCGCCATTGAAGAAATGCCAGTGTGCCGGTTGCAAAGGCCTGCAGGGAGAGAAATTAAACACAGCTGAGAGGTGTGAGAAACATAGCATGGTCTGCGCTCCTTCCCTGGGTGTCAGGAGAACATGATCCTGTAAGGGAAAAGGGTCAAAGAGAGAGAAGACAACAACACAACGTGTGGGTCACAACCATGGCAAACCTACCAATACTGACCTGTGAGTAGACCCTGTGGAGAAAAGGGGGGGGGAAACAGCTGGTGTCTACATAAGGCTAACAGTTCCATACTTGTGGCATTGTGTGCTCACATTACTACAGGCAGCAATCAGACACAACATTGGTAAAGAGGCATATCATGGCAGGCATTGCAGGCAGCTATGAGACACAACATTGGTAAAGAGGCATATCATGGCAGGCATTGCAGGCAGCTATGAGACAAGACATTGGTAAAGAGGCATATCATGGCAGGCATTGCAGGCAGCTATGAGACACAATATTGGTAAAGAGGCATATCATGGCAGGCATTGCGGGCAGCTATGAGACAAGACACTGGTAAAGAGGCATGTATCCTACCTATATTTCTATATGCAAAGAGGCAGAAGTCAGACCACATGTCAGCACGAACCCTGCTCTTACCTGCACTTACCTGCTGGTGTTGTTGCCTGTGGGGAGGGGGAGAGGGGCTGGGAGAAAGACATGGGTTAGCAAACACTTGCATGGAGACAGCTGCACAGGCACAGCAGTAAACAGTTTGGCCACAGGCGGCACAGCCCTCTCTGCCCTAGAGGTGGGGAGAGAGGAGAAGGGAAGAGAGAAGTGGGGTGTTTGAAATTTTTCAAAGTCCCACTTTGTGGCTGCTGGGGGACAGGACTCCACGCCACGTGCTCAGAGAGAGAGAGAGAGTGGAGGGCTGGGGCTGGGCTTTTGTGGGAAAGAGGCTGGGTGGGGCTGGGTGCTGATAGGGTAACTATTTGGGTCCGTATCCAGAGTTAGGCCACAACTGTTCCGTCCTAACTCAGGCACAACTCGGGACCAGGGTGTTAGAACTTTTCAGGAGAGGGCTGGTGTGGGTAAGGTAAAATGGCTCCTATGGGTCTCCTCACATTTGAGTCCACCCTTTTTGTTGACCCAAATTTTGTGCCTGAGTTGTGCTCGAGGGGGCGCATCAGGGGGTCGCCAGTGTCTGGAACCGGAACAAATTTCGTAACCGCCCCCGTCACTCCCCCGACACACCCCCAACACGCCCACTTTTAGGCCAAACTTAGGACAGAATAGCTCTTACGCCGAACTTAGGACTGAATTGGTCAACTTTCCTTAACCCGTCCTATGTCAGTCACAATTGCAGCACAAATTCGGCCTCTGCGGCACAATTCAGGCACAACTCGAGCCTAAGGCGCTTAGGCTGCAGTTGTGCCTGAATTGTGCCGCTGAGGCCTTAGGCTGGACTGGGCTGTAAAAGGGTCAAACTAACCCAGACCATAAAGACATGATTATTAATGGTCTTATGATTATGAGGTGATCATGGTCACAAGGTAATCTTATGAAACAACTTGTATAAAAGATCCTTACTTCTTTTGTTCTGGGTGGTGACACCGAATGTCGCCAACCCTTGTATACCATACTCTTGTATTGTGTCCAAGGCCATAATAAAGACTCCTTGCTTTGAGTTCAAGTCTCTGTTTGTTTACTTAGACTGCTTGATAACGAACCTGGGGTTCTCTCCAACAGTTTCATTAAGTACCATCAAAAGGGGAAAGAAGAGAGTTCCACAGCATCTCTCCCCATGTATTTCATTCCTCCTCCTTTGACAAACCAACACCCGAATTTCTTCAAGACTTCTGACACCATGCTGTCAAACGAAGCACTTTGAGATGACGAGAAGAGTTCTGCAAGTGATTGCACTCACGTTCCCCCCCCCCCCCCGTGGACATGTGTAACATGCCATTGACATAGACATTGCTTTCGTCTGTCTCAGAAACCTCTGTAATGTTGCATTCCCTTGAGCCGTCCTATGTGAGACAATGATGCCGTGACTTCGGTTACTACTGTTCTCTGCAAACTTCTCTAGCTTGGTCTGAAAATAGCCCTGTCTTTCTACATCCATCTGTATGGTCACTGAATTCAGACTCTCCTTCTGTGTCGCTGAGGAGTTTACTGCCTATTTGCTACCAAGAAAAAAGGGGGGGGCACATCAGTGTGTTGCTCAGTATTCATTTTCCCTTTCAGCATTCTCAGGTCTCAAAAACCTTCAGTCTCTTGTCCCCCCACCTTTAAATTGATGATGAGCTGACAGTGATGCATTACAAGGTCTGATTCCAACAATATCTCCCTTTGTTCAATTGACTTTCAGAAAGCAATTAAAGTGCTCAAGGTACCTTAACAATACAAGGGCTTTTTAAACAATGTTCCTATAATGGAATGAGGGTTTTTCATCATTTATAGCTTATTCAACAGGACCACCGGAAAAGCTGCCTGTAAAGCAATCCCAGGCCAGCTCCTGTGGGCTGGATCCAGATGGTGTGTGGTGCAGGTAAGCTGCAGCTGAGCCGTGTTGTGCAGGGGGAGGGCGGGGGGGGGGGAGATCGAGCCCGGGAGAGGGGCTGGATTGGTGGCAGCAGCATACGCTGGTTCCTATCCCCCTCCCAGGCCCATTTCTCCTGATACATGCCTCCTTGATTTGCACTGCTGAAATAGCAGGTGCAGATCCAAGGAGATTGATTGCTGGGACTGGGGCTTTACCCAGGTTAAGGGAACAAAAGTTGGAGGGTTTGGGTTTTTTGTTTTTTTAAGAAGCATCTTGGCCATGGAGCAAGCAATGCTGGATAATCCAGCGCTATATTAAATGCCAATATGGAACCAGTGTTTTAATTCTGCTATCAGCTGATTGCCTAAAATTAACACCCTACGGGCCCAATCCAACATTCCAGCACCAGTGCAGCCACAATGCAGCTCTGCGGTAAGGGAACAAACATTCCCTTACCTTGAAGAGGCCTCTGTGACTGCCCCCCCTTGCAGGATGCACACGCCATTGGCACGGCTGCATTGGTGCTTGAAAGTTGGATAGGATTGGGCCCGAAGGGCGATTAAAGGTTCCTAGGGGGGAAGCAACCATCATTAATTGTTCTGCTGGAAAGTGAAATGCATCCTTTCCACATGGCTTCTTCAGAGTGGTGGCTTTACTTTTAAGATGAGGCAAAAAGGCACTTGCAAGACTGAGTACAATTAGATAAATCAAAGCAATGCATTCTTGTGGAAAGCTGTCTATAGAAAAGCCACAAAGTGGATATAAATTTTATTCACACATCAGGTGGGATGCTTAGATGTTTGGAGATGATATAGCAATATTCAACCTGAGAAGAAAATATATTGGGTGTGGTTGATCTGGGTATATTCAAAACATGTCAGGGCTTTGAAAGCCTGTGAAATATTCTCTGTTAAAAAAAACTTCTGCCCAGATCAAGGACAGTAGATTCATATCAAAACTGCACAGAAGGATATTTTTGTAAAACTGCCAATTAATGTGTAGCTTTGTGAGGTATATCAAAAGTTTTACCCAGTCATACCCAAGAATTCACAGAAGGATTTCTATACTGCAAAACCACAAAGGCACCTGCTTTTCAGGCAAAACTACACATTACATGTAGCTCTGTGGTTATTTGGAGGCAGCGCCAATGCCAGGTTGCTGGGGGCCTTGGGCCCCACATGGTGCCCCCACCCATTGCCTGATGGCACACTTGGTACTACCAGTGCATTAGTACTGCGGGTTCAGGGTTCAACCCAGCCAGGTGGGTCCTCTGAAGGGCATGGACCCATGCCCCACCTGGCTCTACCCCAATTGGGGGACATTTTTACACAATGAAGCCACGGTTGGTAGAGCAAGGGGAAAAGAGCTTCTTGATCCTTTCCCTTTATGCTGATTTCCACTGAAAATCACCCCCTGCTGCTTTTACCCTCTCTGGGGAAAAGATACAGGTACTAGTATATTTTCCCAGGCAGAAGCAAAACTGTCAGGGGGGAGCAATTTTAAGCAGAAAAACAACAATAAAAGGATTAAGAAGTATTTCTCCCCCTATGCTACCTGCATTAAAAACGTCCCCCCAAGTAATCGCAGAATTACACAAAATGTGTTGTTTGATATATGTTAATGCATTTGGCAATACATTGCGTAACCAGCTGGTTGAGAATTTCACAGTCCATTGTTGAATTTCAGTAGTACAGATTAAAAACAAAAAATATCTTTACTAGTTTCGCCCTAAGGCTGCATAGGGTGAAACTCATCAGTTTCGTCCTATGCAGAAGTTCTTCGCTTCTTTGTCAGAAGTTCTTCACTTCTTAGGTGCTGATAGGTGATTTCCAACCATTGCATAACTATTTTAATTTTCACTCTGACACTTTTGAATTTTCTTATTCTTCCCTGAGTCTAGCCAACTTTCTGTCCTACAACAACAAATTCTAACCGAAATCTGCATTAAAGGCAAGCAAGCATTTATTTCAGTTTGATCCTTTCTACAAAATTAACAATTGAATAGTTTCAGCACAATCTGATACAGAAACTCAAAGTCTGCTGGACATGCACAGAGAGGCAGCCCAATCCACCGCAACTCCCCACGTGGTGATGCAGCAGCATCAACGTGGTCCATGCTGTATCCTGTGGGGGAGTTTTGGCATATTGAGGCCTCCTTGGGGAAAGGGAATATTTGTTCACTTCCCCCAGGGTAAGCCACTGCAGCCGCCGTGGGTCAACTCGGATCTGCACCAGCAATCTTGCTGGCGCCAGTCCACGTTGATTGGTGGAGGCAGATCAGGCCCAGGAAGGGGCTTAGAATTCAGCAGCTGCTGCTACTGCCAAACCCACCCCCTTCCTGGGCCTGATCTGCCCTCCTCCCCACCCCTGCTGTCACACGCTGTTCCGCCTGTCCCCCATTCCACCCCTCCCCTCTTCCCTTTCGTTCCCTGAGTGGTCTTACTTGCACCGGTGGGCATCTGCAGTCTGTCTTTGCGTGGACCCAGCCACTTCCTGCTTGTGGCAGCCATTAGGTCGCATGCTCTGGTGGTGTCATGCTTGCGACAGCCACAAAGCGCATTATGCCAGTGGAAGACAAGTTCTGCCAGCATAACATGCCCATAGGATTGGGCCCTTTGGAACCAATGTTGCCTTCACTCTTGTTCATTTTACCCAACATTGACCACCACCCTACCTTCTTTCCTCTTTCCACTGCTCCCATCCTTGCTGGCCCACCATGTTGCTGCATAGTCCCCTGCCTGTGCAGCATCCATTTATCCATCCCATCTCATGAAACATCTGTGTAATTCAGCATGTTGTTCAGCTTCCTCTAGGTCTGTTATGTAGCTGAGATACAGTTCTATTGGGAAAAGATGTTTTACTTATCCATCATGTTATCATCTTAGCCTTCTTCAAGGAACTTGTGGATTGAGTTCATTTGTGGCCGATTCAGTTAAAAGTTCTAAAAGAATGATAGTCAATTGCAGAAATTCTCAGGGTGGCTCACCAAGCGATTGGCAGTACGCATCAGACGAACAAATAAATTCTTAATAAAGAGGCAGGACCAATGGGGGAGTCTTGGTCGAAGACAATATCAGTGCACCGCTTAACAAAATGTTGGAACTACGCATCCAAATAAATATCAAAATATTTTGGATGGAAATATCTGACATATGGGCTATGGTTTTTCAAGTTGAACTGTGAACTTTCACAGGCATCTGAGTATCTGCTATAAAAATAGGGCTGAGTGAGCCAGTCAACAGTGCATGTTTTTGCTATTAATACGCAGGCTGCACATGCTTGCGGCAGTGACCTAAAAATAGTTCTCACACTCTGACTTTTTTACTCTATTGCGAGTTGATGCAGATCTCAGGGGAAGTGATGGTGCAGAAAACTACACATTTCATGGCCTCCTGATTCTGTACGTGGAAACAAAAAACTGATTAAAGTGTCATTTAAACCCTAGAACCTGTTAAATTTTTGCAGGGAGCAATTTCCACAATTATTTTCTTTCAAGGAACGAATGGCAAATTATTAGCCATGATTGTTGCATATATGTTTGCTATATATGCCAGGATGGTGTAGTGGTTTGGGAGTCGGACTTAGACCTGGAAGATCCAGGTTCAAATCCCCGCTAGGCCACGAAGCTTCCTGGGTGACCTTGGGCCAGTCACTATCTCTCAGCCCCACCTACCTCACAGGGTTGTTGTGAGGACAAAAAGAGGGGAGGAAATATGTACACCACTCTGAGCTCCTTGGAGGAAGGGTGGTCTAAAAATGTGAAAAATAAAAATAAAATAAAATATTGTAGTTTGTGACCAGGGGCTGCCTAAATAGTGGAGATGAAGACTGATGTTTAATATTCATCTGGCTACAGGCAGGCAAATGGACTGGATGACCTTGTGGGTCCCTTCCAACTCAATCCCAATTGAAGAAACACAACATTGGTGAAAGCTGTCAGTCACAACTACAAGGATAGGTCCTTTATTAGTGACAAAGAGCTGACTCCAAGATGGAAGGTTAATTGCGAGTCTTTTTCTATACTGTTGTGGATCCAAAGGGCACTGGCATCGCTCAAGGTGGGGCGGAAAGCTAAGTTCTGCAGCTCCTGCGCGTTGCTTCCTCTCCGCTGACGGGCTCCTACGACGAGGGGGCGGGGCGCCTCATGCAGGAGAGTAACGGTGGGGTGGAAAGCTGCAGAACTTAGCTTTCCACCCCACCTCAAGCGACGCCAGTGCCAAAGTGCTCCCCCTCCCCTTTTCATTGCCATATTTGCAGGCAATAAAACTTGGAGGAAGCATTTCTCAGGGGGTGGGCGGATTTCTTAAACTTTCTGGAGAGTGCTTACTGGGAGTCCAAGAATCCTTTTGTTTCTTTTACACTTTAATGCTGAGTTTGTGACATTGAATTCATTCTGGATTTTAAAAAATGGTGTTCAACAGAAGCTGGCTATTGAGAAGACCCACCTTTACTGCCATCTGCTGGTGGGGTGAGTCACAGCATAAAAATTGTAAAATAAAAAGGCAGAACATTTCCCATGCTACTGCTGGTAAGCACCCCTTCCCCTGAAACTTTGAGAACGTTGCCTCTTTGTTGAAAACTGACAATGTTCATTCCACTTTGCAACCCCCTCACCCCGCAAAAGAGAGCAGAACCTGATGAATATGGTAGGAAAAAAAATATTCCAATCAACTATACTAATCTATACTCATTAAAAAGCCAGAGAATTCAAACAGATGTACAGACTTAACTTAATGTTTTGTAAGTAGAATTCAGCAGAAAAGCTCACAGCTGAAATTTAAATGTTACAAATGCTGTGAATGAGAATGGATTGTCTGAAGTTGAGAAACTGCAGCTGATAAGAGGCCATCAGAGCACTATCTGTGGCAAATCCTTATGCTAAAGACGACTTTACAAGCCTGAACCTGGGAATTACACGGTTCAGTGCAAAGTACAATAAAAAACTCAATTCTTAATTGAGCTACTTGGTGAGTAGCTAAGTACTATAAGCAATCAATTGAAAGATGTGGCTTGCACAGCTAATGAAATGCAGGAGGGTTACTCCTATGCATGTAAACCTGCAAGTAATCATCATTCATTTAACACAATGGGACATACCTTTTGAGTAAACATACATGAGCTTGCACGGTAAGCAACTACTGCAACTACTGACAGTTGGCCGGGGAAGCTAATCAAGAGGGGGTGAAGCCATGAGAGGGGGGATCTTCAAACGGGACAGGGAAGTGGGTGGAAGGGGGAGGAATGGAGGCAAGAGACTAGGGCTTGAGGAAAGAGGGGGAGAGGATGAACAGACGAAGAGCCAGGTCACGGTGGATGAGGGAAAGGAAGCTTAAAGGAAGGTGGGGGAGTAAAGCCAGAGCAGGATGGGGGGGGGGATTGAAGGGCCCAAGAGCAGGGAGAGAAGAAAAGGACAGCCAGATCAGTGGGAAAGAAAGGGAGATGGAACAGCAGGGGGGGGGGGAAGACAGAAAGGAGGACCAGGAACAGATAGGACTATCCCACTCAAGGGAGTGGACTAGAGGTTCTGCTGCCAACATTGCTGCTGCCAAATATTGCAGCTGGGAAAGTTAAGGTATCAGTAACAAGTGACACCTAGGAAGACAATGAAGAAACTCAGAAACAAAGACATTACTCGTGTGCAAAGGAATTCTAGGCGAGGAGATGGCCAAGCCTGGGTGCATCTTCTGAGGATGGGATGGAGAAAGGGAAGTGGGTGTTAGTATAAGGGAGGCTTTCAGCCATGTCAGGGGATGTGCTAAGGTTAATACAGCTCATAAATCATACTACTACTACTACTCTGCATTCTAGTCTCTCCTTAAACTTCACTTTCCTGTGAAGCCCTTGGCAGAAGAAAAACTGAAAATAGCTGAATTGAATGTCTACTCAGCTTCCCCTGTTTATTTTTGCCTCCATCTTCCACCCTTCCCTCTGTTGCCTCCCCAGTTGGATTTTAGATTGTAAGGCCTTTGGGGCATCAACCTCTCTTCTTGTCATCACTCTGCAAAGCTCCATGCACCCTGATGGTGCTATGTAAATATTCACAATAACAATGACTAGGTATTAATCATCTGGACTGGAATGAAGTCAGCGGAAGCTGTGTGTGATGATCAGCCTCTTGCAGGGTTACTACTATTTTTTACAGATTGGAATGGAGAAGAACCATCTCTAGCTTTTCTGTACTCTCACTGCCTGGAGGTGCAAGCCAAAAGAAAGATGTAGCCAGGTACTATATATAGAAGAACAGTCTTTGAAGGGACTGGCTGTCAGAGAGCTGTGGGTGTCTGTCTTTTCCCTCTATTTCTGTCTGTGTCTGTCGAGTGAAGAGTGCATCAGGCATGTTTACTTCTCCAGATTGCTCAGCATGACGTAAACTACCGGATGAGCACTAAAAGAACACTCGGCAGATGAGATGACCAAAATTCTAAAACTCCGTCCTACCAGGAAAAAATGAAGATGGACCCTGTTGGCACAGTCCAGGATACATAAGCGTCATTTAAACAATCTTATGTAAATCCCTTTGTTTTTCTGCAAAAACAGAATATTGGTAGTAATTCTAGCAAGCAAGGTTGCGATTTCATTCATCCTCACCCTACGTCCGTGAGAAAGACTCCATTTTTACAAGTGGGGAACAGAAGGAAAGTGACTCACCTAAAGCCAGCCACTTAGTTTGTAGCTGAAAAGGGATTTCAAAAATAGGAGTTTAAAAAGCAATATTGATTTTAAGAAACTGTGGCAAGCTGTATCCTAATGTGCTTTGAACTAAGAAATGTGACCTCAGGGAAATTGTTCAACATTTTTAGATACAATAGCAAAATTCTAATTTCATTCGGTGATGGGAAGAATCATCCAAGCAAGCCTATTCCACTAGTAATCTTAATTATTTCTATTAATTTACTAGAAATCTTCTGCAAGTTCAAAAAATTGATCTAGCCCAAAGATTGATCAGAACCATCAGGTCCTGAGGCCCTGACAGTAATTTTATTGATTTGTTTTGTTTTGTATTTCTTTTATTCTTTTTGGCCTGCTGATGCTGAGCCC
The DNA here is from genome assembly GCA_026170595.1 of Plestiodon gilberti rubricaudatus. Taxonomy (NCBI): domain Eukaryota; kingdom Metazoa; phylum Chordata; class Lepidosauria; order Squamata; family Scincidae; genus Plestiodon; species Plestiodon gilberti. The sequence continues at coordinate 180,087,491 of JANXHW010000002.1, forward strand.
TGGACCAGTTGCGTCGCTACGACGCGCGACACTCCAGAGCGGGGGCGCGCGTCGCCTTTAAGGGAAAGGCTCCGCCCCCGCACGTGACATCACGCGCAGGAGCAGAGCACCCTCCCCGCTCCATTTTTGGCTCATTTTGGAGCCGAACGGACACGGGAGGGCAGGAGAGCCCAGCTCCGCCACCAAACTGTAAGTGGGGGGGTCGCATGTCACCCCTATGCGCGCGATGCCCCCCGGCGGCCCGCCCCCCGCGCTTCCCCCTGTCGACGCCCATGCCCTGGACAAGAAAGGTGGGACCAAACCTATTAAGATAATACAGCGGTTCTCAAACTGGTGGGTTGCAACCCACCAGGAGAACAGAAAGTGGCCGCCAGCCCCTTAAGTAGGCTTACCAGATCTCCAACTGAGACAGAGTGCTAGACCTTTAGGAGAAGGAATGTGGGCAGGTGTAGCTTGTTAAACCTTAGAGCACAATCCTAGGCATGTCTACTCAGAAGCAAGCCCCATTGTGTTCGGTGTGGCTTGCTTCGGAGTAGACATGCCTAGGATTGTGCTTTAAGGTTTAACAAGCTACACCTGCCCACATTACTTCTCCTAAAGTTCTAGCACTCTGTCCCGGTTGGAGATCTGGTAAGCCTACCCTTAAGCAACCATGCCATGACGGTGGTGGCACTCCCTGGATTACGCTGCCACCCGGGGGAGGGGCTATTTTTAAATTACAATTGTTGTACCGGCCCTCCGGAGAGTGTGGGGAGGCCCACAGCCCCCTCTGCATGCCTCCCTGTGCTGCTGATCAGTTCTCCGCAGTGATTGCAACCCACTTCCGGTTTTCAGCTGAAACTGGAAGTAGGTTGCAAATCGCCGGAGAGCCGATTGGCAGTGCGGGGAGGCCCGCGGAGGGAACTGTGGGCCTCCTCAAACTCTACAGAGGACTGGCACAATGATTGTAAGTTAAAAATAAACCCTTTCTCCCCCCCCCCCCCGGTGGCAGTACGATTCCAGGCACACCACCACAGTCACCCCCGCAGGGCTCACGTCTCAATCCAGCAGGCATACGGAAAAAAGTTTTCTGCTCACAGATCATCCCACTGGATTAGTTCCTGTATGTGCAACACACACACTCCAGAAACTAGGAGTTCAAAAGGATACTTCTGAACAGACAGTCCCGGCTTCTTTTCCTTCCCATCACACAATAAATCTTGTCACAGCTGAAAGAGCTAACAATCCTAGCATGCAACAGTCAGTGGCATGGGTTGCAGTGGCAGTGCGCAGCTGTGCACAAGGATCTATGCACTGGGTCTATAACATTGATTAATCTATCATTGTTACTAGCATAATGCTGATTTCTCTTTTTCTAGTTTTCTTTTCCATTCCATCCTGCAGCTGTGTTATATTTTCTGTTCCTAGTTTTGTGTATTACTGTGAGTGAAAACAGAATTCAGACAGCTGTCTTTATGGCTGAATCTAGGCCAGGTAGTGTCTGAATCTAAAGACAAAAGAATGGACACACAAACATCAGAGAACATGACTTACAATCACAGAAAGGGAGACTGACTTTGTCAGGGTATGATTCATTTGGCCATATATCTCTGGTTCTATTAGGGTCAAACTACACATGCATTTACTCATGTCCTTGGCCCTGGCATCCTTGATTTTTTGTCTGTGACCCCACCCACCTGCTTTCCCCTCCTCCCATGGCTTACCAGGAGATGGGGAGGGGAACAGCAGCCACAGTGGCCCATCTTTCCTGGGTGCCTGCCAGCCATTTCAAAATTCCCAGATGCCCCACCTCCAATGTAGCAACAGGAGTTGGAGCACCTTGGAATTAAAGTGGCCAGAGCCCAAAGAAGATGAACTGCTGTGACAGATGCTCTCTCTCCCCCATCACCCAGTAAGCCATGGGATGCTTACCAGGTGGGGGAGGAGAAGCAGCAGGTGCAGTGGAGAAGAGTTCTCCTAGCATGGTGGCTGCTCCTGCAATGCAAAGGAGAACTCTCTTTCCACCTTGTGCCCAGGAGTGAGCTGTCCCCTGTCCAACTTCTGGGCAGGTGAAGGGAGGGTAGCTCTCTCTCTCCCTCTCTCTCCCTCTCTCACACACACACACATGGACAGCTTAAGGGGGGAGTTCACACAGCTTGTGCCTGAGGACCTCCTCTAGGCTGGGGCCAACACTGGCATTTGCTACAAAGAATGGAAGAACTTGAGAACCAGTCTGCTCATCTTTATACAGTGCTTGATTTGCAAGACAAGATGGGTAAACACAAGCTGTTGGCTGACTTTTAGAAAACCGATTTAACTGACCCTGCCATCCTTTTCTAAGCTGAAGTTCATGAGCTGGTCAAGTTGCATGATTTTCAGCCACTGCAATGATTATTATTTTTTTAGATGACTGAATGTGTTGGTAGGATTCCCTTGTCCCCTCTGGCATATTCTCCTGGTGTCTGTTTCCCCTCCCCTCCCCTCCCTCCCAAGCTTAAAAAGAGGCTGAGGTGATCTAGATTCTTGACAGAATTAGAAATATTCTGTTTCCCAGGGGAGCCAGGACCAGGTAGGCCAGCTTTGCTTATATTTTAAATTGCAAGAGGTTTACTTGTGTCAAGTCAGCTGTGGTCTGATTCAGTCCATGTATGTATGTCTCTGTTGCAGTGATACCTCATTAGTACATGTGGCTGACTGCATAAAGCCATCATTTCACTGCTTTGCCTTGTTTAACTCTGTGTGTGTGTGTGTGTGTGTGTGTGTGTGTGTGTGTGTGTGTGTGTGCTCAGTCAGCATCATGCCTTAGTCACTGTGACCCTCCTCAAAGGGTTTGTGAACATTGTCCTGTTTCAGCTATTTTTCATTAATATACATGAGGGTGCAGGTCTCTGTGGCATTTAACTGCATTTAAAACAGCCCAAGTGTGGCAGATGAGCCATCAAGGAGTAGAGCTTAATTAGCTTTGCCCTCGAAACCAAGGCTGCCAACCAGCCACTATCATATTTGACCCTCCCACTGACACAGAACAGGCAGGTTAAAAACTTAATGACTCATGCTAACCCTCATAAAGAGGATCATACTCATCTGTGTAAAATAAGCACTGCAGCAATACAGCCTACTGCTTACACTTTATGCAGACTGTATTTTTTTCTCCTCTGAAAAAAGTGTATTCCTAAATTTGAATCTGACTGTTTAACATGATTGATTTTGAAAAGAATTAAGTACTGTACTTAAAAAAATTAAAATGGCCAGAACCCCCAACTTTTATTTGATTGTAAGCTTTCAGGAACTGCCTGAAAGCTTACAATCTAATAAAATCCATTGGAAAGGACGAGTTTTATTCCATAACAATGTAAGAATTACAGACCAAAGGCTCTCTACTATAGTACTCTGTCTTCAATATCAAAGCAACAAGATGCAACTGCCCCCCACCCAACATGCGAGGGTTTAAGATGACAGCCCCTCCCCCAGGGGTGGCACCAAAGTTCAGCCTGCCGGGCAATGGCTAAAGGCCCACACCATCAGAAGGCCTGTCACACATGCAAACTGCAGTCATCCTACATACCTTTGCTGCTGTCCTATCCCATCCAAAGAACAGGTTTCATCTTTATTTAAGAATAAATGCTAGTACGTATCTAGGACATAGGAATTTAGACTGACAGTAAATCCAGCTTTGTATAATATACATCCATTTCACAGGACCGCTGCATAAGAGAACATGAAAAGACTGTCTTTACCACGTCTCCAAAGAGGCAGAGCAATCTGTCTCTTTTAAAGTCAAGGAAGCCCCCTGTAGTTTCACACAAATTATCATTTTGTCGTACAATCACAGACAATTATTTCCAGGTGGCATTCCTTGAGGGTTTAACCTAAATCTACAGGCTGTTACTGTATGGAAAATCAAAACACCGTCACAAATTCTATTACTATATAAATTGAAGAATATTTATCCTAAAAAATGGATTATCCTTATTTTTGTTTGTTGTCCTGAAATCTCCAAAATGGGCAGCCCTATCCTTCCCCAGTGTAGGCCATGCAGCCCACGCAGTATCCTATCCGGGGAAGGAGGAAGCTGGAGGTCTACTCAGGGTAAGCGGACATAAATCCCCATCCGCCTCAATGGGGCTACTTTATAGCCAGGGGAGAACCAAACATGCCAGTGGGAGAGGGGGATAGGATACAATGTGCAGCACTGTCATGATTGGCTGGGGTTGGGGCACTGTGATCGGCTGCTAAATGTAGCCTGTATCCTATGCTCCATCATTAGCAAGTGGGTGGGACAGGGGGTGGCAGTAGGTGCAATTTTCTGCTGTTTATCCCTTCCCCATTGTTCCTTATGGGGTTACTCCTACCTACCCAGCTCTGTCATTGGTGTAGCATTTTCTGGTGTAGGGGGTGTGTCTGTTGTCTGAAGGGGGGGTTAGGATATGGCATGCATTGACTCCTCCTTATACCTCCCACATCACATCCTAATCTCCTCCCTGTTTTGGTCTCTTCACCAGAGGAATTGCGTTGGCATCAGAGCGACATCTGAGCAATGCCAGCACAGCATTCTTCTAACCTAGCACATACATCCTTTGGCTGGCAGGCTTCTACGCTGGCAGGGCTGCCATTGCACTGACACATGTGGAGATATACTGGCATATCTCAAGGACAGGACAGGGCCTTAGATGTGCAGGTTTTAGCCAAAGTGTCCTGCAAAGCTATGTTTGAAACAGGCTACCGGTATGTTGTTGAAAAATTGACATTTGAGATATTTTCAGGACAAAAATACTCTCTAAGAACAGCGAAGCAATACACTCCAAATGTTATCGTTGACAGCTTATATTGCCTGGAATGTTTTAGGCAATGATGTATTTAAACTTGTCCTCCTCTTCAATGTTTGCCTCAATTATCTAGAAATGTGTCAGTGAAATTTTAGCATTTTAATTAAGTTTTTTTTCTTTATGATCTGAATCTTGAGAAACCAATCTTGAGCACTGGACATGTCTTCATGCAGACATAACAAACCCATAACAAACCCATACAGTATGTTTAGTGGAATATTTAATCCACCCTTATTACCAAGGATGAGAAAAAAGTACAAACAGGACGATAAAGCTTCTAAAATACAATTTTTTTAAAAAAAATCACAACCCTCCTTTTCTTCCTGTGTCACTTTAGTCCCAAGCACTGAAAAACAGTCTATCTAAATAAAAACCTCTGACAATACTCACAAAAGTGGCCAGATCTGGATACCGTGGGTCTCTGTAGGAAGGCAATTCCAAAATTGCAGCGCTGCTACTCATGTCACACACAGACACACACACACACACAGAGAGAGAGAGAGAGAGAGAGAGAGAGAGAGAGAGAGAGAGAGAGAGAGAGAGGACTTGCTTCACAGAGGTTATGGTAAGGATGATGGATGGCTAGGAAAATTCATGGGCTGTCGGGCCATTTACAAAAGAAAGCTGCATATAGAAATCTCTCTCTCTCTCTCTCTCTCTCTCTGTCACACACACACACACACACACACACACACACACACACACACACACACACACACACACCACTTTTGGCTGAATTCCTATAGTAATGATTGAAACAGATTTTAACTGTCAGTGGGAGAGCAGGTCCCACAAAACCTTCAAAGTAAGCCATGCAGAGATGATGTATGTCGAGAGTGAAAGGATGTGTCAGGAAGAGCAAAGGGAGATCATGAGAGAGAGATCTGATTCTCACATGTCACCGTTTATCGTTGTTGACCTTTCACCACCTCCCTCAGATCATTCACTTTGCCACATCACCTTATTCTTACAACTGGTTTTGAACATCTCAGTAGAGCTCCTCTGTGAATGCCTCTGTCTTTGGTTATACATGTGTGCAGTACAACCAAAATGCACAATCATACCACTATCATAAATTCATACACTATCATAAATAAGTTCATGTGCGTTGGGCATACTGCTCTAAATGCATTTCAAGATGGCCGTAGCAACTAATTACTCAGCAACTTAAGGGGAAGTTTTCCAATTGGTTCAGAGTAGTTTCCTGACCACTAGCTTCCCATCTCTTAGAGCAGGGGTGGGAAACCTCCGGCCGAACGATCCGGTCCGGCCCTCACTGGACCAGCCCGATCCGGCCTGCAACTGGAGGTTCTGCCACTGCCGCCGCCTTCCCACACCGCTTCCTTTTAAAATCGGCCTTCCTGGACCTGCGCAGAGCGCGATGCCGGCCAAGAGGGCAATCTTGGCCACAGCTGTGCTCTGCGCAGGTCCAGGAAGGCCGATTTTAAAAGGAGGAGGCGCCGAGGTGTACGGCGCGGGAAGGCGGCGGCGCCGGCACCCCGGAGCCTGGTAAATTGGAGAGTGGAGGGAGGGGGCTCGGAGAGGGGTGAGAGGGAGGGAGCTGAGCGAGCGAGAGCGGTGGGTGGGTGGGAGGGAGGGAGCTGAGCGAGAGCGAGCGGTGGGTGGGTGGGAGGGAGGGAGCTGAGAGCGAACGGTGGGTCGGTGGGTGTGAGGGAGGGAGCTGAGAGTGAACGGTGGGTCGGTGGGTGGGAGGGAGGGAGCTGAGAGCGAGCGGTGGGTGGGAGGGAGGGAGCTGAGAGTGAGCGGTGGGTGGGTGGGTAGGTCCTGTAAATTCACGGGGGGGGTCAAATTTGCGGTGGGGGGCAAAAAATTTGGACGGCCTCACGGCCGGCCCGCAGCCAATTTTCCCCATGGGAAAATGGCCCCCCCACCGCAAATAGGTTCCCCACCCCTGTCTTAGAGCTATGCTTTGCACCAAGTTTAGTGAAGGTTTGCCCATCTGTCCTGATAATACGTTGGGGATCAAGATAGGAGCAAAAGAAGCTGCCTTATACCATTGGTCCCTCTGGCTCATATCCTTAACCCTGACTGACAACAGCTCTCCAAGGGTTCAGAAAGAAATGTCTACCCTATCTGGAGGTGTTGGGGATTGAACCCAATAATGTCTGCATGCAAAACATGTGTTCTGCCGCTGAGCTACTATAATCCCACGCCACAGGGATTGATGACCTGAGCAGGCCGAAACTGTAGATAATATTTGCCCAGCAACCCTGGCCTGTCCGTAGAGCGTGTGGCTAGCTGCTGGGAAAACAATGAAAGGCAATAAATTCCCACATTCTGCTCTACATATTTTCCATATTCTCTTGCATGATTATGCATAAACCAGTGATTCTTAACCCTCCCCCGCCATGACCCACCTGCTCCCCAATGGAAGGCCCCGCAACCCACCTCGTCCCCCTGGCGTAGACCTCCAGTGGGCTTCCGCAGGCCTCAGAAAGCAACCGGAAGTAACTTCCACAAACCCAGAAGAAAAGCAGAAGTCACTTCCCAGTTGCTTCTGGAGACCTTCTGAGGCCTGCAAAGGGCCGGCACAAGGCAGGAGCGGCAGGACAAGGTGAGTCACGGCTTCTGGTTGCTTCCATCTGGCTCCAATTTGGAACCAAACGAAGGCAAGGGCAGGCGGGTGGGTCGGCCCAACTCACGACCCACATCAGCATCGGGCCGAGACCCATCAAGTGGGTCACGACCCACAGTCTGAGATGTGCTGGCATAAGCCATATGATTCCACATGAATATCTTATCCTATTGCATTTTGGTGATGCTCTGAGGTTGTTGAGAAGCCTTATACTGAACTAGTAGGTCTGAAAATGAAAAGTTACTGAATTTTAAAGTCATGCTTAGCATGACTTAGAATTTCAAAGTCTGTGTGACTTCTTCAGCTGCTTTCTGAGATATAGTATCAGTGACAGCCTGCAAGCCTTAGACGTGGAAGTATTACTGTAGCATTTTCTGTCACTTGATTGATTAAAGGCGCTTTTAACAGTGCCTGCCATTTTTACAGAAAATTAAACTGTGGTAAATTATCTCCCCAAGGCAAAGCCTCTTACATAAAATATATTTGTAGTGCTTCAGCGAAGGGTTTGGAGTGATTCAAGAGCTGAGCTGAGCTTCCTTGATATGTAATTTTCACGATTAGGCACATCAAGAAATCAGGGAAGAATACTATCCACAGAATACCAGCTCTAATTCCCAGAATTCATATCAATCCTGTAGACTCCTATATGAGCAAGAGAGGTTGGCTGAGGGATGGGGAGGGAGAATTAATCCATGTCAAAGTTCTTCCTTTCCTTCCTCACCTCCAGCTAATCAGCTGGCCAGTGGGTTGGAGGAAGGACCCAAATGAATCTCACACTGAATCCTCTTCCTCCTCCCTCAGCCAATAGGGCTTGTTCCCATAGCCCCTTGCGTTACCATGGGGAGTAAACCCTGACTTCTGCATGAGTCATGGCAACCTAGAACTGCCCATTTAGGAAGGTTCATGTTGTAAGTCTATATTTTCTTAAGTCTATATGCAACTTGCATATAGAGTTAGGAAAATATAAAGTCACAGTGTGACCCAATAGTTTCTTAGTGGATAGTTCCAGGCTGCCACTGGCAGCTCACCATAAGGGTGGATCATCCCTGCATGGGCACATGCCCTGCAAGTTTCAACCACGCCTGCAAGCTCAAGTTTCAGAGTTGACTATGGAAGGTGCCCTGCCCATAACCACATCTCATTGAGCCTATACAACAACAAAAAATCAACTTTAAATTTCTTCATTATGATGGTTTTGGCTCCAGCCAGTTATTTCTACGTTGAAACTTATTGAGCTACATCTTTAAGCGAACTACTAAAATAGATCAGAAACTGTTATGACTGGCCACTATGTACCAAGATCGAAGCATATCCATCGGGATTATGGTCATAAAATGTAAAAACAGTTTAAAAATGTTCAGAACAGGTATTAAGAAAGCATGCAGATTTTCATGGCTTGTAATTAAATACACAGTTTGAATATTTATGGGATTTCCAGCCATTTTTTGAGAGAAGAAATAAAGTTGTATCTTACAATTGACTGAAGACACTTCCTTTCCTGTTTCAATTGCATTGACGAGATTGGATGCACAGGAACGGACTATCCAAGGCAGTCAGAGATGAAAGCTTTAAATCTTCAATTTGCTTTTACGTTTCTTCCCACTCCAGGGATTTCTTCAGAAAGCAGATAGAGATTTCAGCAAAGGCATGCTGAACAGATGTCCAATATACATGCCATGTGGACACCTGTTCAGCATGCCTTTGCTGAAATCTCTATCTGCTTTCTGAAGAAATCCCTGGAGTGGGAAGAAACGTAAAAGCAAATTGAAGATTTAAAGCTTTCATCTCTGACTGCCCTGGATAGTCCGGTCCTGTGCATCCAATCTCGTCAATGCAATTGAAACAGGAAAGGAAGTGTCTTCAGTCAATTGTAAGATACAACTTTATTTCTTCTCTCAAAAAATCAAAAAATGGCTGGAAATCCCATAAATATTCAAACTGTAGAACAGGTATTGTTAAAAATATGACTTTTTAAGTCCTTTTAAAAATCATGTAAATGCAATAAAATACTTTCAAAGTCTGTTTCTTAAAAATACAATAAAAACATTTAAAACATATCCAGCAAAATATTTCGTTCATTGAGCCATGAACTTTATCAATTGCAATCAGCCCAAGCAACGAACGACTGTATATTGCACCCCAAACTTCTGAAGCAGGCTGCAGTACTTTCAAAGAAATGTAGCAAAATGGAAAGGTGAGTTTAAAATAAAGATCCCAAATAAAACATGTAATCCTATGCATATTCACTCAGAAGTAAGTTGCTCTTACTTCCGGCACCTGTGTCTCCAGGGGCCCTTCATCCAATGAATGAAATAACAAGTCTCCATTCCCCTCTGTGTGGCTCATGATCCAAGATTCTTTTTCTCCTCCTTTCATCCATCTGCCCCTCCTCTCTTCCCATCCACCTATCCACATCTATCCATCGATCTACCCATCCATCTATCTACACCCCTCCAAGACATCATCTACCTGCATCTGGGGACAGGGCAGACTGACACTAATGTCTCTAACAGCGCAATCCTGTGTAACCTTGCACCTGTGTAAGTGCACTTATGCCAGTGTAAGTTACACAGGATTGCACTGTATAGAAATGCCTCCTCCAGAGCCTGAAGCTTCTTCTCAGCACAGATTCTTTTAAAGAAGTTTCAAAGGCTGCTCCTGCCCCAACCCTCCTCAACTAGAACCCTGGCTAGGATTTGGTCTCATATCTGCATGCGACTGCCAAGGAGTTGCAGCTGGTAGCACTGAATGCTACTTCAGAAAACGCAGCCTTTCCTTTCCATTTCTTTTTTTTTTTTTTAAATATGGTTGTTTCCTTTACTGTAAATATTAATACTTTACGAAGTTTATGGTATTGAATGAAATTGAGTTGATGGCCAGGAAGGATTGTTTATGCAAGAATCATGGCACTCATCATAACTCCAGTTAAGCACAGATAAAAACAAACTGACAGACCAAAACTACACATTATGGCAAGATGCACAGGTGCCCGTAACACACATTGACCTGTGCATCTCCCTGGTAATACATGGTTGGAAAAAAAGTGTGATGTGACAATGTTGTGTTTGTGATCCCCCGTCTCCCTCAAATGTCAGCCAACGAAGCAGGGTGCAGAGAGAGGAAATGCTAACGTAATGATGTCATGTCATGCTCTTTTTTTCCAGCAATATATTACTGGGGAGACAGTCAGTGGCACCCATCCCGTTCCCTGCAGCATGTCATTTGGGCCTTAATATTTTGCAAAATAATAATAATAATAATAATAATAATAATAATAATAATAATATGGACAAACAACCACCGATATTGATTTTTAACTACATAACACTGAACAAACAGAACATAGAATGGTAAAACTGCAAAGCATGTATTTTTAATAAAATATTATAGTTTATAAAATATAAGCTAGCAAATAGCAAAACTCAAATATTCCAACCCTTGTAAAATATTAGGAACACAATATTAGAGAGACAGGTATTTGACAACTTCCATGAAGCATTATTGTGAGGAGGATTTATGGGGCAAATGTGTTTCTGCTTTATATATTATATATAAACACACACACACACACACACACACACACACACACACACACACACACACAGAGTCACAATTAAGCCTGTGGAAGATATAAACATAGCAACAATGTTTTCAGGCCGTTCTTTGGAGAACCTGCCACTTGATATGTTTGAAGCAGAATAGTCTTCCTTTAGTACCTAAAGGTGATGATGGGACAAGCAATTTCTGACTACTTTTCAGATGGCTGAGCTTGACTGCTTTAAGAAACCTGGTGCATAATCTAAATTCCAAACATTCAGCAGCCAATTCTGATTGCAGTTTCCTTTAGACACTAGCAGCTTTCACCAAGTTGAGCATGAAACGTGGGTGACAGGGGAGCTCTTTCAGACTTAATGTGTTCCGGCATGGCATGGATCATAATTGACCAGGACATAATAAGTAGAGTCCTGTAACTGTCTGTGCACCTCCAGGTATTCAAAACAAAGTACCGGTCTTTCAAAACAAAAATTGCCTTGCCCTTACCAGCAGCTATATGCATAATGCTAGCACCACTTTTTCAAAATGAGACCAGTAGGCGTCTTCCAATTCACAACAACATGGTTACCGGCTGATAAGTGCAGGGTAATTATTGTTTTGAATACTTCAGACTGTCTGAGAGAGAGAGAGAGATGTACAAAAATAGTAAGTGGATTCAGATGGCTGAATAAATATGACCTGAGCCTGCATATCCCCCCCCCCCCGCCGCCATCCCTTACCTCCTTGGTTCTGTTGCTGAGCTGTGATGTTGACACTGCGATTTGTTGAAGCTACAGTTCTGTGGTCCATTCAACCTTGGGGCTGTGCTTTGACTGTGGTTTCCAAATCATGATGAAATCAGCATTTGAAAGCAAAGTAAAGCTCATTTTCAAATGCTGCTTTAATTTAATCATGTTTTGTAAACTACAGTCAAAGCACAGCTCCAGGTTTGGATAAGCTGGAGAGTTACATTCAGTTCAGACTGGAACTCAATTACTGCAGCAGGATAAAGTCTCCAATTCTGAAAGAAGTCATAAAGCAAGATTGAAAAGGTCACATTTGGCACTGGTATGTTCTGGACAGTGTGCTGGAATGTTGTGCACCTCCTAAATTTGGACTTAAGACACATTAATGGGGGAAATACCTGTGCATTCAGCTTCTGAATCCTTGGGTGGTGTAGCTGTGGCCAGCTTAGAAGTGTCCATGCTTGGCTTGTGTTCAGTCATTCCACACTAGGTCTTTTATAAGACTTTTAATATTTGCACTATGATTATATTCTTAACAAACCTGTGCACCTTGTATGTTATAAAAACACTGACTGTTCTAACCTAGGCCCTCACTGAAATTAACATTTTTCTCTTGTTATTTTGGGAGGTTTCAGTTCTTGTTCTTTCTCTTACTTTGGCAAGACAGTACTCATAAACTGTTCTTCTTACAGCAATGTATCCTGTGGCTGTACAGACACACTCAGAAAATGGATGATTCCTTCCATTGCCCTCTAGACTAGAGTATCTGTTTCTTTCAGAACTCAGTTCTATAGTTCAGTGTGATTATACACTCATTCCTCTCTGAATCACCATTTAATGTTTCTGAAGCACTATATGAAATTTGTCTCTAAAAGTTTTTGATTGACTGACCCTTCACCCACCCACCCCACCAGTGTCTCTAGATTAGCCTAACTAGCTGATGTGTCTATTTTGTTCTGTTATGACTATTTTGATCTGTTATGATCATTTTATTACAAAGGAGCAAAGGGCACACAACAATCCAAGTGTCCGTTTGAGAGATACTGCAGAAATCACTGAACTCTGCACGTGATGCTTCAGTGTTCCAGGGCTATGCTTCTGACTTGAAAAAATCTTTTGATTATACTGTCTTGACTACCCAGGTATCAACGCCAGATCAAAACTTTGGTATCTCTTTTGAAAAAAAATCAAAAATAAAAATAAAACAGCAATTACTATCAGGCAGTCCAATCCTCTCTATATTTTAGACTGGCGGAGCACCGCTCCTCTGATCTCAGGTGTCACAAATGTGCCGTAAGGCACATTTACATCACCTGGTGAGGAGGCTGCACTGGCGAAGAGGTCGGCACCGGCCTCACCATCCCAGATCCTTTGGAGCATCCTCCAGGGAAGGTAGGTTCTCCACCAGGCAGTGGAGGGAGGGCAGAATGGGGCATACTGGGGGGTGGGATTGGCCGGCCAGGCCCGGGAAGGAGGAGGGATCATCGAAGAAGGCTACGCCAAAATCCTATTCTCCTTCCAGGTTCTGGTCACCACTACACGGGGCTTTTGGACTTGCGCCAGCAAAGGGCAGCAAATGTTCCCTTCCCCCAAGGTGACCTCCTGGGTAGCCTTTTTGTGCCCTGGATGCAGTGCAGGCTGCACCGGCCTCAATGCACCGCAGGGCACAAAGTTAGATAGGATTGTGCCGTAAGTTTATTTTATTTATACTGATTTGCCTGAAGTCCTTCTGTGAATCCTTTCAAATACAATGAATGTTGATGTATCATTCTATGATGTACATGAAATGTTTGGAGGAGGGTGACAGCAGCACAATTGTATTTTAAACATTAGTGGGTTTTTGTGAGGGGTATATAGCTTAATGGTAGAGCACATGCTTTGCATTCAGAAGGTCCCAGGCTCACTCTCAAGCTTTTCCAGGGGAAAGACCTGAAACCCTAGAAATTGCCAATAGTTGGTGTAGATAATACTGAGCCTGATGTTCAGATAAATGCACTATAAATCAGAATTCTTAGTGACATTTCCAGGACTGCATCCTGGTTTTGTATCCATGGCCATGGAGACTATGAAAGAACAAAGTGCCTCTAAGCACCATCGTCACTAGGGTGCGCGTCACCCTGGAGTGGGGGCGCGCGCGTCACCCCTGCCCTAGGGTGACACTTGCCCCGCTGCTGCTGCCAGCTCTAAGTGCTTCCGCCCTGTCCGGCGGTCTGGGGCCTTCTGAGAAGGCCCAATGTGTCAACGCGTCATTTATTAGCTTTTTCGCGCATGCGCAGTACGTTTCTGAGGGCAAGGGCTGCCCTTTTGCCCTCAGAAACGGTCTGCGCATGCACGAAAAAGCTAATAAATGATGCGTCGACGCATTGGGCCTTCTCAGAAGGCCCCGGACCACCGGATGGGGTGGACGCTCCGAGGCCTTCTTCCGGCCTCAGAGCCTCCACGGGTGCGCGCGCATCACCCTTTGCGCGCATCACCCCCCGGCGGCCTGTCCCGCGTGCCACGCTCCAGTGACGCGTCTGCCTCTAAGCATGTGCAGAATACCTTTCCTCCCTTTGACTTTCATACCAGCCCCATAACATCTGAGAATGGGGCTTTTGAGTCAAGGAGTGTTGCCTCCAGGCAAACGAGTCTTTTTCATAAGGTGCCTTTTCAAAAAATATATATATAATGGACTTTCTTCTGGTCTCTACCCACCTGTAGTGGAAATCGCGGAAGAATGACAAGGAGTTAGTGGTGTTATCAGTGGTCCCCTGTTTTGACAGATCCGGGAAGGAAGGGGTTAAAGGACCTGGAGTTTGACAGGACTGGGATACCAGAGGTTAACACCCAAGCCTGTGTGGGTGGAAGCACAGCTGTACGCAATTGGGCATGGCTCCACACCTGTGGACAATTAGAAGGACCTGGAGTGCACTGATTGCCAGCCCACAGCTGTGCCCACTGATGCTTAATAAAGACTTGGAGAAATAAAAGGAGGCCAGCTACAGCACCACAGTGGCTTGCTACCTCACCAGAAGGATGTGCTGTCGGATTGCTGCGTGATGACCTCGTGCCAGACAATGACTGCTCAGACGGGGAACTTCTGCTGGCCTCACTACTTACCTGGATGGACTGATACCTGGACTGACTGATATTGGAGAAGCTCTGCCCGACTGGCTGGAGAGACTTTTCTTGATTGGACTTTTGTTGCAAGATGCTTTGCAGGATTGGTGAAAGGCAACAAGGAGATTCCACAGCCATGGGGAAACGCACTGAGATTTTCCAAGGACACTTGCCTTGTTTAGATAAGGCACGGCTTGGCTGAGGAGATGGGAGCGCGTTCCCTCCATCTCCTCAGTCCAAGCCAGTGTTGCGAGCCCCACCCACCCTCCCTGACTACAGTCTGAGTCTAGCTGGTTGCTCTTTTGAGGGCCGGGTAGGATTTTTTGGCTGTCACCCTGATTGGCTTTGGTTGGCAGTTTTTTCGCCTACCCCAGACTGGTTTAGGGTGTCTGTGTGGCGTTGTTAATATATTTATGTTTTGCTGTTTTTATTATGGCAGGTGGCGTGCGGGCCGGGTAGCCAGGAAACTGGGATTCGGCATCAGCCTGAGGCTAGCAAGGTCAAGGGGTAACCCAAGACTACTCTAGTGACACCGTCCGGGTCTATGAGGCTGGCTGGCAAGCCCCTTGGCTGGAACGCGTTGACCTATATCACGGCTTGGCCGCTGGGGTTGACGCTTCCAGCTGCCTCGACCCTGCGGGGTTGACCACGATAGCTCACGTGGTCTTCGACCACTGGGAGCCTTGAGTCAGGTTGTCACGCCCTGGGGGGATCAACGGGGGAGGAAGACAGCTAGGCCTGTTCCCCCATTTAAGGCCTGCACGCTCTAAGGGTCTAGTTAAAGTATTTGATTATGCTGCAGGTTCTGTTGAAGTTTAATAAAATTTGGCCCTTTAACCCAAGCCTCTGTCTAGCGTGCTTATTTGGGGGGGGGGGTGCACGGGTAAGTAGACTGGGTTACTGAGGGATTGCTTTCACTTTGGGAAATGTATAGGTGATAAGGGTTGCTTGGAAAGCAAAGTGCTGATTTTAGCCTAAAGTGGACTTTTGAAAGGGAATATAGTGGCTCAGAGGAGCCTGGGACACAGCACCACCCTAACCTGTTTGAAAAGGGAGCCTGCCCAGCAAGATCACAGTGGTGGAAGTAGAAGAGGTAAGCAAATGTTTTCCTGCTCATTTCCCATTTAGAAAGGGGAGCAAGCAGCAGCAGGAAAACTGCAATAGTGGCTGCACCAGGGGGCCACCCCCTCTGCTGTCTTTTCCCCTGGCCTAGCCGCCCCACCACCACCTTTACCTACACATTGCTCTTCTGTTTGGTGCAAAAGAGTGGGACTGGCTTGAAGCCTTACCACATTCATTCTTTATCTTTACTTTATCTTTACAGTATTTATATACCGCCTTTCTTGGTCATTGGATTTCTCCTCCAACTTTAATCCAAGGCGGTGTACATGGGCAGGCTGACCTAACCCCCTTGGGGGGTTTACAATATATATAAATGTCCAATCTTTCATGAACGCCTACTTTCCAGATGGTATCCTTTTTACAGTCTGACATTCTGCTAGCTGGCGCCTCCCACACTTGACCGACACAGCTGGAAGCTCTTATCACTCCTCCTGGAGGCTCTCACAGCTTTTTGCAGGCAGCGTGTTTGAACTTATCAAGTTCACCCGTCTTCGGGCTTTGAAGGCAGCAGCTTTCCCCACTACGCCAGACTCGTCTATCACAGGGAATGTGGTAAATTCCTGGGGTTGATAATTTAGGTCTAACATCCTTGGCATTCCTGAGGTACTGGGATAACTTCCTGTTTGGTCTAAATATAGTCTTAATTTCAATTTGTTTGAAGATGTTAGAAAGGGAAAATGTTGTGGTTAGCTTACCATACATAAGGGGGGGGGGGGTCACAGATAGGATCGCTGGGATTTTCAAACCAGTTGAAATTAAGACTATATTTAGACCGACCAGGAAGCTATCCCAGTACCTCAGGAATGCCAAGGATGTTAGACCTAAATTATCAACCCCAGGAATTTACCACATTCCCTGTGAATGTGGTAAGGCTTACATTGGTACTACTAAGCGCATGATCTCCACCAGATTAAGGGAGCATGAACGTGCATGCAGATTAAAACACCCACAACAATCAGCGCTTGCTGAACACTGTCTTGACACTGGTCATAAAATTGATTTTGATAATACTAAAAAAGATTGGTCCATGAAACATCTTATCGACAGAGATACCACAGAGAAGCAATTGAGATCTTCAAAAATCAACATATTTTATTGAACAGAAGGGAGGAAACATCATTTATGAACAAGATCTGGGCTCCAGCTCTGAAGAAAAAAGCTGAAAACTCCGTTTCCCCTCCTTTTCATCTGAGGTCAAACGAGAACAGCTAAATACTCCCGGGCTGTGAGTTTCTTCTCATCTGAGGTTAAACTTCTTCTCATCAGAGGTTTCCTTCTTCTCTTTTGAGGCTAAAATTCTTCTCATCCGAGGTTCCTTTCTTTCTGCCAGGGAAACTGTTGGTCCGCTGGATGGTGAGGGAGAGAAAGGGGTGATAAAAGGGGACTTGGAGACTGCAGAGAAATTAAATGAGTTATTTGCATCTGTCTTCATGGCAGAAGACCTCGGGCAAATACCGATGCCGGAACGGTCTCCCCTGAATAAAGAATTAAGTCAAATAGAGGTTAAAAGAGAAGACGTCTCAGACTTAATGGACAAAATTGTTGTTGTTCAGTCGTTAAGTTGTGATCCCATGAACCATATCCCGCCAGGCCTTCCTGTTCTCCACTATCTTCCTGAGTTCGCTCATTTTCATGTTCGTTGCATCGGTGATGCTGTCTAACCATCTCATCCTTTCCCTTCCCCTTCTCCTTTTGCCTTCAATCTTTCCCAGCATCAGAGTCTTCTCCAGAGAGTCTTCTCTTCGCATTAGGTGGCCAAAATATTTGAGCTTCAGCCTCAGTACCTGTCCTTCCAGGGAACAGTCAGGGTTGATTTCATTTCGGATTGACTGATTTGATCTCCTAGCAGTCCAAGGGACTCTCAGGAGTCTTCTCCAGCACCACAGTTCACAAGCATCTATTCTTCGGCGCTCAGCCTTCCTTATGGTCCAACTCTCGCAACCATACATTGCTACTGGGAACACCATCGCCCTGACTATGCGAACTTTTGTTGGCATGGTGATATCTCTGCTTTTTATTATGCTATCTAAATTTGCCATAGCTTTCCTTCCAAGGAGTAAGCGTCTTTTAATTTCATGGCTGCTGTCTCCGTCTGCAGTGATCTTGGAGCCCAGAAAAGTAAAATCTGTTACTGCTTCCATTTCTGCCCCTTCTATTTGCCAGGAATTGATGGACCCAGATGCCATGATCTTAGTTTTATTAATGTTGAGTTTCAAGCCAACTTTTGCACTCTCCTCTTTCACCCTCATCAAGAGGCTCTTTAGTTCTTCTTCACTTTCTGCCATTAGGGTGGTATCGTCTGCATATCTGAGGTTGTTGATGTTTCTCCCGGCAATCTTGATTCCGGCTTGCGATTCATTCAGCCCTGAATTTCTCATAATGTACTCTGCATATAAGTTAAATAGGCAGGGTGACAATATACAGAATTGACAAAATAAAGATCAATAAATCACCAGGCCTGGATGGCATCCACCCAAGAGTTCTGAAGGAACTCAAGAATGAAGTTGCTGACCTCTTGACCAAAATATGCAACTTGTCCCTTAAAACGGCCACTGTGCCAGAGGATTGGAGGATAGCTAATGTCACGCCAATCTTTAAAAAAGGAAGGAGGGGGGACCCGGGAAACTACAGGCCGGTCAGCCTAACATCTGTTCCAGGGAAGATGGTGGAAAGTCTCATTAAGGATAAAATCTTAAAATACATAGAAGAACAAGCTCTGCTGAGGGAGAGTCAGCATGGCTTCTGCAAGGGGAAGTCTTGCCTCACAAACCTGTTAGAATTTTTTGAAAAGGTCAACAGGCATGTGGATGCGAGCGAACCCGTGGATATTATATATCTGGATTTTCAGAAGGCGTTTGACACGGTCCCTCATGAAAGGCTCCTGAGAAAACTCCACAGTCAGGGAATAAGAGGGCAGGTCCTCTTGTGGATTAGGAACTGGTTGAAGACCAGGAAACAGCGAGTGGAAGTCAATGGGCAATTTTCACAATGGTGAGAGGTGAAAAGCGGTGTGCCCCAAGGATCGGTCTTGGGACCGGTGCTTTTCAACTTATTCATAAATGACCTGGAGTCGGGGATAGGCAGTGAGGTGGCCAAGTTTGCAGATGACACTAAACTTTTCCGGGTGGTGAAGACCAGCAGAGATTGTGAAGAGCTCCAGAAGGACCTCTCCAAACTGGGAGAATGGGCAGCAAAATGGCAGATGCGCTTCAATGTAAGTAAGTGCAAAGTGATGCACATTGGGGCAAGAAACAAAAATTTCACATATATGCTAATGGGTTCTGAGTTGTCTGTGACGGATCAAGAGAGAGATCTTGGGGTGCTGGTGGACAGGTCGATGAAAGTGTCGACCCAGTGTGCGGCGGCTGTGAAGAAGGCCAATTCCATGCTTGGGATCATTAAAAAAGGGATTGAGAATAAAACGGCCAATATCATTCTGCCTTTGTACAAATCGATGGTAAGGCCACATCTGGAGTATTGTGTCCAGTTCTGGTCACCACACCTCAAAAAGGATATAGTTGAATTGGAAAAGGTGCAGAAAAGAGCGACCAGAATGATTCGTGGGCTGGAGCACCTCCCTTATGAGGAAAGGCTACAGCGTCTGGGGCTTTTCAGCCTAGAAAAAAGGCGCCTGAGGGGGGACATGATTGAGACTTATAAAATTATGCATGGGATGGAGAGAGTGGATAGAGGCAAATTCTTCTCCCTCTCGCACAACAACCAGGGGACATGCACTAAAATTGAGCGGAGTGGAGGGAGAGTTAGAACAGACAAAAGAAACAAAAGAAAATATTTCTTTACCCAGCGTGTAATTCATCTGTGGAACTCTTATGTTCTTATGTTCCTTGCCACAGGATGTGGTGATGGCATCTGGCCTAGATGCCTTTAAAAGGGGTTTGGACAGATTTATGGAGGAAAAGACCATCACAGGTTACAAGCCATAAGCAACCTCCTGGTTTTAGAAGTGGGTTTTCTCTGTGCCAGGTGCAAGGGAGTGGCGACTGGACACAGGTATCTTGTTCTCTTGTGTGCTCCCTGAGGCATCTGGTGGGGCCACTGTGTGACACAGGAAGCTGGACTAGATGGGCTTTTGGCCTGATCCAGCAGGGCTCTTCTTATGTTCTTATGTTCTCATTTGAGGCTAAACGAGGTCAGCTAAATGCTCCCGGACTGCAATCTGTCAACCAGCGCTAAACCGGAACTGACTATTTCCGCGCTAATGAGCTCCAGCTGATCAGCGGTTTTGCATCTTTTAAATCTACAACTAAGAGAGACAAACGAGGACCATCCTGCAAACTGCTTTGCTTTTTGCTTGAGGAAGATCATCGAATGCATGTTCGAAACGTCGCCCACCCAGATTTTAATCTATAAAAGTTTTAAAAACTGAGTTTTAGCCTGCTTTTAAACGTTGGGTTTTATTATCATGGCTTTTAATGCTGCTGTTTCGTCTTTGAGAATTACCACTGGCCATGAAAACCTTAACTCACATCAGAAGTAAATTCCTTTGTACTCAATGGGACAGACTTACCCCCAGAATGGTAGATTCATCATAATAACGTTGGATGCAGTATGCAATTCTGCTTTTAAGATAAAATGCCATTAGACTTTGATTCTCAAGACCTTTACCGTCTTCCCCATTTTCAAGCATTTATGCACTGGAGGCATTTTCTTAAAAACCAAACCACATAATTCTATAGGATATAAGCACGCTCACTTCAAAAGAGAGATCTCTGCGTTATTTTCCTCTTCTTGTTCTACAAAACTTTTCTAAGTATTGCTGCAGTCTTTCGAGAGAACCATCGCTGCTAATGACACCTTGAGGAGGCTCCCTACTTGTGGTCTTTGTTCAAGGAGGCTTTTAAAATAAATTGTGTTTTTTTTAAAAAAATAATAATAATTCATAATACTAATGGTTAGCTTAATCCAAATCAACAATGTGTCTCCTCATTAGCTTAAGTGTCTGCTTTGGATGGAGGAACAATTTGTTTGATGACACATGCATATTTATGGGGCAGATTACAATGAATATTTCACAAGGGGATGTCATCTAATATGCTTATTAGTTAGAGGGAAAGAATAACTTTGCCTCCAGTTTAAACTTGTTTCGAATGTATCCCTATGCCACTGCATGAAATATATTTTACCTCTGGTCACAACATTGAGAGGAGGAGTTTGAGAGTATCCGATGGCCTACACGGCGATAGGTTTCTCACAGGACGTCACAGGTTAACCAACTGGAAAACAGAATTTGCCATTTCTTCTGAAGAAAGTCAGTGTTTTGCTATTGCATTCACATGGTTTTCTCACTGAAAATAAGACAAGGCAGATCTTTGCACAGAAAAGCCTGGGCGTCATCCAGTCAATGCTAAGCCCTTTTAAGTTCCATTGTTTTCAATGGATGAGAATTACGGCGTGATCCTGTGGGGAAAAAATGCCTGCGTAAAGCGTGTTTTAGCACCCAGGGAGTAAGGGGCACAGACGGCAGTCCTTACTCTGCCTCCCGCCCGACCCTGCATCCACCAGAGCACACACATTTTGCACCGATCGGTGCAGGGGAGAGTGGGCCGGGCGGTGAGGGCAGCTGTTGGACAAGTTGGCCCGGGAGGGGACAGGGATACTGGCGGTGAGCTC
Source organism: Plestiodon gilberti rubricaudatus (assembly GCA_026170595.1). Classification (NCBI taxonomy): domain Eukaryota; kingdom Metazoa; phylum Chordata; class Lepidosauria; order Squamata; family Scincidae; genus Plestiodon; species Plestiodon gilberti. The sequence continues at coordinate 180,109,024 of JANXHW010000002.1, forward strand.
TGCCAATATCCCGGGCTTGGTGGCCCTTACCCCTCCACCCTGGATGTACGTTGGCTCGAGAGCTGACGTACATTTGAGGAGGCCCATTGGGGCAGGTGGGCAGCCCTACACTGGGGAAGAGGACGAATGTCCCCTTCTCCCAAGGAGTCCCCAGGCTGCGCCAGAGCGGCTCGAGAAAGAGCACAGGATGCTGCAGCCAGCCCTATGGGCTGGCCGCAGATCCTTACGCAGGATCAGGCTGCCCAGCACATGCTTGATTGACTTTTACCACTGATTTCAGTGGAAAAGTGCTTAGCCTTGATCAGATAGATCATACACTATGCCAGCAGCCACAAGAGAACCGGGCAGCCACCTAGGGGCTAGTTCATGTTATATGAACAATGATCCAAAATATCACATCAATTATCTCACAATGACCAGGCCTCATTGAACTTACCTTGGAAATGCTCGGTTTCTTCTTCGTAAAGAACCCAGAAATGTACTTTGAATTTTACTTTGTGTGAATGTTTGGGGCCAACCCTAAAAAAACTGCTACAAACATATAGCAAGAGAAGCTGTCCCCCCAAAAGTACATCTCACTTTGATGTCTCTAGAGTCAGCCAAGCTGTTACCCCGTATACATTTTTTAATTACAGTATTACCTGAAGGGATGTTGTCAGCAACATTTTCTCTCACTCCTCCATTTGAAAAGTCCTCCAGACTACTTAGCAAAAAGGGACTTCCCTTCTAATTCCCTCTCACTTCCTATTCTCCATCAACACAGTGTCTGTGCTAACTGAATATGCTACCAATTCCTACGTTAATATAATGGCTCATTGCCCAGGGAAAAATTATGCAAAAACTAAAACATCTTTCCTGAACACCGACACAGTCCAAATTAAATAATACCTCATTTCCTTTGCACTTGGCACAAATTGCCCATTACAAAATAGAAATACACAATGTATTGTTGCAGTTGCTAGTGATAAAGGCAGAGAAGAAGTCATTTGTTAAGCTGAAGTGTAGTATTCGTAGCATTATACGTAGAAAGATTAGTATTCTTTTTAGGGCTGTGTCTGTGTTGTGTGGTCCATTGTTTAAAATGGGGTCTCAGTTCTTGCATTTGCAGGCAGGTAAACAATTATGTAGGTTCTCATTTTGACAGACTACAGAGAAAGAACACCGCTGCTGTGGGTAAGCCCACCATCAAATAAGAAGTTAATTGAAATAAAGAATCCATTTATTTTTATGAAACAAACTTCAAATGGCATGGACATAGCACCACAATACAAAATGAGAGCCTAATTGGTAACATGAGAGTAGCATTTTAGATACACAAAAAAGAGCCTGATCACAAGTAACTGCTTTCCTTTCTGGAGACTAGGCAGCCCCCAATTTTATAGTAACTGAAATAACTGATGCACAACGCAATACGACTTAAGTTTTGTGCTGGTGTAACCAGCGGCGCAGCGGGAACGGGAAGCCCCAGAACGGAAAAGGGATTCAAATCCCCTTTGAATTCCTCTTTTGGAGGGGATTTGAATCCCTTTTCCATTCTGGGGCCTCCCATTCTCGCTGTGCCACTGGTTACACCGGCACAAAAGTTAAGTCAGATTGCGCTGTAATAGTACAATCCTAAGGGGCATGTTTACAGAGAGAGAATGACCCTCGCTTATTCAGTGGTGTTTATTCTCCATGTGCATAGATTGCAACCAAAGGCTACCAGACAGTGCAAAAAGCTCTCTACATTTAGAGTTTATGATATTTAATCACAGGATAGCGTTCAACCTTCAGAAAAAATCAATGGCAGCCAGTAAATGTTCATGTATGGTGCCTAGTACATAATAGGTGTTACAAAGGTATCAGTCATGATCAAATATACCTGCCAGAGTCCAGTGAGAACTTCTTTTGACTTGATTGATAACCCAAGTAGATGGCATCGGTTAAACAATAATTCTGTATTGGTTTAGCATCTGAATCATTACACTGCAGTGTAACATACAGTGCTATTTCTCCATTCTGTAATAAATTACAAGCATGCAATTGTACTCTCTACTTTTGTCATATAGGGCTGATGGATTATAACCCAAAGATTCCCCATTTACTTTTAAATTTACTGCTGAATCTGGTCCAGTCATCCTCCTGCTTACTGTGTGGTACACCTGGATTCCTGCTCATGTCTGCAGGTAGGGAAAGGAAGGGGATGACAGTCACAGGACAAAGGGCAAAACAGACCAAAGAAGCTGTGAATTCTTTGTCTCCTAATTAAGCAGCAATTTTTTTAAAAGTAAAAGCAGGAATTGCCATATTGTAATCTGGCAACTCTATTCTTAGTCCACAGATTGGTGGATGAAACATTGTGTTGTCTGTGTTTTAAACTGTTTTTACTCATTTTAAAACCACAGTGTTTTTAAACCTGTGTTTACATGTTTTAAACTCATAAACGTTTTACATGGCTTTTAAACCTGGATATCCGATATCATTTTACGTTGTTGCCGACCATGAAAATTTTCAAACGTTTCTATTCTTATGACTTGTAGGTCTTACAAATTATCTAACAGAAGCATGAAAAAGAGAGAATGAAAAGTGAATAGCATGTTTTGGACTACCCATGACAAGGAAATATTTGAGAGAATCTATGGATTAGTGGTTGAACTGCCCAGAAACCTGCTTGCCTGAATGGATCAGTCTTTCCTTGCTGGATCAAGACCAATGCCTCTACTTCTAAATTTCTCTGATACTTGCAAGAAACAAGCTTTTCTCTCTCACTCCACATAATTAGCTATATTTTAACTGAAAGCAGAACCCTAATATCTTTGCCTACTTAAGTAATTTAATAAGAATCTGCCAAAAAGTTCAATCAAGAGCATTATATTAAAATAGTTTGAATGCACACTGATGGGCAGTGACCCTGGAAATTGGTCCCAGCTGTCCATTTACTGTCTTTTCTGCTATCGCTATTCAATCATTTATTCTCAGCAGTTAAAGATGAGAACATCAGACAAGTATTTGTGGTTTGATTGGCTCTCATTTTTGAGTAGGAAAGATCCTACTTTACTTGGAGTAGGAAAAGGAGCAATGAAGCCATTCATTACTTGTAAATATTTGCTTTAGTTGTTTGCATTTGTAGAAGAAAACCTAACCTATTGAATATTCTGGTCACCACCTCATAGGCAATACAAATAAAACCTGGTGCATTAGTTTAATTACATATTTGTCACTCTTTTTGCCTGCAATACCTTTTTCTACAAGCAGCCAGCTTAGGGTGGTAAACACAATGAAAGTGTTTGTTTGTTTGTTTGTTTGTTTTTACTGTGTTTGACCTCCTGGTTAGTACAGGAATGAATGAAACACTCAGACCTCCAAGCTAGTTTCTCTATTTAATCTGTCAGCAAGGACTCTTTTGTCATAATAGTACCACACATACAGCCTGATCCTAAGCATAGGCAAGCAGAACTGCCGTCCACATGAGTTAATTGAATCTTACTCCTAGGAGTGTACATAGGATTGCAGGCCGATCCTCTGCATGTTTACATGGCAGGGCGGTTTCAGGGGCCAGCTAAATAAGGCACTGACAAGCAAAAGGCCCCTAGCCATATATATGTATAATTTATACATATATAAATGAACCCAAGAGTCAAAACATTTTTTTGTTGTCTTTCTGTCATTTAAGCTGGGAGGTTTTGTCCCCCACATATATATGTTTTGCGGTAAAGATTTTTTGAGACCTCTGTTTTGATACCAGGAAGCTCGTGAATGACAGGATGCTGAGAAGCTATTTATTTTTTCTAAAAGAGGTTGTCTTTTAGAGCAGACCAAAAGAGCAGACTTCAAGCTGCTCTTGTTGTCTTCAAGCTGTGCATCATCCACAGGCACAAGATGAAAGAAATACAATGCTTTGGGCACTCAATTTTATTTTCTTTTTCTCCGTGAACAATAATGAATGGGGATGTGGGATCAGAAGGGGTGAAATTTATTTTTGCTTACATTGAGATTTATTAGCATTATGCAGTAATGTTGCTATATTTCATGTACTAGAAGGATCACCGGTGTGCAGTGCTATAGGAAGTGCTGAGGGGTATTGTAAGCAAAAGAAAAAAAAAGGGGAGGTACACCAAAACTGTTCAAAAAAGTAAAGAGCAGTGAACATCACACTGGTAGCTGTTAGAGAACTTAACAGTTCAAATGCAAAGTCCAGTGTGTGTCGACAGAATGACTTCCTCAGGGGTAACAACTGTAACCCACAATAAGTGCAGAACAAAATCAATATGTGACTAACTATGCTGTCCAATCAAAGATGGAGGTAACATAAAAAAAAACCAACAGAATTGTCTCTCTGCCATCCAACCTTCCTTTGTTGTAATCACCTATTTAATGAGAGAGGAAGCACAACCCATTTTCACCAATTAATCCCATCCAACATGACAGAACAGAATAAGTGAAATAGCATCCTGCACTCAATTTAGAATGGAAGCCAAAACATTTCTACTTACGGTGCAATCCTCCATAATTATGCAGTGGTGGAGCAGCAGCTCTGCCGGCACCGAGTGTTGTAAATGTGCTGTAAGGCACGTTTTTGACACCTGGCGAGTAAGCAGCCGCTAGTGGACAGGCCGGCGCCACTCACTCAGCCTGGGGTCACAGTCTGCGTCAGCAGACGCAGGTAAGTTCTGCGCCAGTTCGGACATGGGCATTTGTCCCCTTCCCCCGAGTAGACCTCCAGGCTGATCATGATCAGCCCGGAACAGGGTTAGGATCCGGCGGGCAGCCCTGGGGCCGCCCCCGGATCTTTAGGAAGGATTGCGCTGTCATTCTTCTGAGTGGGGGCAAAATTTGAAACATACACAAAGCAGGAAGGAGCATTACCTATGGATTCTGAACATGTGAAAATGGTTTCATAGCCCCCCTACAATCTTGTATTTAAACTGACAGGGCCTGACTGCTTCTCTGCCCAGAAGGAATTGTTACAGAGCAGTGTTATTTCTTTTCCATTTTGTTGATTCCATTTCTTGTCTGGTGTATTGGTGTATTTTCTGGTGTATTGGAGGGAAAGAAGGTCTTCCCCTGAAAAGATTGCTCTTTGACAGCAATTTTCTGAACTTCCTCCATCTTAATAGCACTTGTATTTGTTGTTCAGGGCCATTACTAGGAGGCTATTTTAGCAGTGACTACAGTATTTTTCACAGGATGAGTTAGAAAATATACACTGCTCAAAAAAATAAAGGGAACACTGAAATAAGCCATCCTAGATCTGAATGAATTAAATATTCGTATTGATTACTTTGTTCATTGCATAGTTGAATGTGCTGACAACAAAATCACACAAAAATTAGCAATGGAAATCAAATGTAGCAACCCCTGGAGGTCTGGATTTGGAGTTACACTCAAAATTAAAGTGGAAAAAACACTATAGGTTGATCCAACGTTGATGTAATGTCCTTAAAACAAGTCAAAATGAGGCTCAGTAGTGTGTGTGTGGCCTCCACGTGCCTGTATGACCTCCCTACAATGCCTGGGCATGCTCCTGATGAGGTGGCGGATGGTCTCCCGAGGGATCTCCTCCCACACCTGAACTAAAGCATCCCCCAACTCCTAGACAGTCTGTGGTGCAACGTGGCGTTGGTGGATAGAGCGAGACATGATGTCCCAGATGTTGGATTCAGGTCTGGGGAGCGGGCAGGCCAGTCCATAGCATCAATGCCTTCGTTTTGCAGGAACTGCTGACACACTCCAGCCACATGAGGTCTAGCATTGTCTTGCATTAGGAGGAACCCAGGGCCAACCGCACCAGCATATGGTCTCACAAGGGGTCTGAGGATCTCATCTCGGTACCTAATGGCAGTCAGGCTACCTCTGGCGAGCACATGGAGGGCTGTGCGGCCCCCTAAAGAAATGCCACCCCACACCATTACTGACCCACTGTCAAACCGGTCATGCTGGAGGATGTTGCAGGTAGCAGAAGATTCTCCACGGCATCTCCAGACCCTGTCATGTCTGTCACATGTGCTCAGTGTGAACCTGCTTTCATCTGTGAAGAGCACAGGGCGCCAGTGGCGAAGTTGCCAATTTTGGTGTTCTCTGGAAAATGCCAAACGTCCTGCACGGTGTTGGGCTGTAAGCACAACCCCCACCTGTGGACGTCGGGCCTTCATACCACCCTCATGGAGTCTGTTTCTGACCGTTTGAGCAGACACACGCACATTTGTGGCCCGCTGGAGGTCATTTTGCAGGGTTCTGGCAGTGCTCCTCCTATCCCTCCTTGCACAAAGGCGGTCCTGATGCTGGATTGTTGCCCTCCTATGGCCTCCTCCACGTCTCCTGATGTACTGACCTGTCTCCTGGTAGCGCCTCCATGCTCTGGACACTACGCTGACAGACACAGCAAACATTCTTGCCACAGCTCGCATTAATGTGCCATCCTGGATGAGCTGCACTACCTGAACCACTAGAGTGGAAGCACCGCCAGCATTCAAAAGTGACCAAACCATCAGCCAGAAAGCATAGCAACTGAGAAGTGGTCTGTGGTCACCACCTGCAGATCCACTCCTTTATTGGGGATGTCTTGCTACCTGCCTATGCTTTCCACCTGTTGTCTGTTCCATGTGCACAACAGCTTGTGAAATTGATTGTCAATCAGTGTTGCTACCTAAGTGGACAGTTTGATTTCAGAGAAGTGTGATTGACTTGGACTTCCATTGTGTTGTTTCAGTGTTCCCTTTATTTTTTTTGAGCAGTGTACAATTCCAGCTCTATATTTTAAGGTAATGGCTGCTCCTGACCATATATTTAACAGCTGGCGACTGTCATCCAGTTGTAGGCACCACCACATTATGTGACAGACAGTTGACAACATTACTAGACTTATGGCGCAATCCTGTGTATCTTCTGCGCCGGGGCAGCACATGCTGCCCTGGCACTGAGTGTCGCGAAAGTGCCGACACGCAGACAGGACTGGCAACAAGCACTTGCATGACACCTGGCGAGTAAAGGATGCCGGTGCTGCAGCAGGCGGCCCCTACCCGGCTGTTCCCCCGGACCTGCACCCGCTGGAGCAGGTTAGGGCTACACTGGCCAGGGCAGGAGTGGGGGGAGGGCGGACCGGGCAGGCAGGGAGGGTGGCCATTGGCTGCCCCCAGGCCTGGAGAGGGTGGGGATATCGGCGACGAGATCCACCATATCCCAAGCCCTCTCCAGGCCCAGCGCGGCCTTACACGAGCGGTGTGAATGTGCACGAGCTCCAGAGCTCGCACACATTCGAGGAAGCCCATTGAGCCTCCCATCGCTTACACCGGGTGAAGGGTGTAACCCCTTCTCCCAAGTTGTTCCAGGGTTGCCCCAATCTGATAGTGATGAATATTGGTCCAGTTCTCACTTCCAGATTTTGCATGTAAGCCCAAAATTTAGCAATGACATATGATCTGTCTCTTCAAGGATCAGGCAGGTTGGGCACTGGTTGGAGAGGCCCACACCCATCAGAGGACCCTTGCTGTGCAGGGTCCTATGGGAGCTTTTCCCAGGCCCCCCCCCCCAACAACCTTGAACCACCAATGTGCTCCTCCTGGCCTTCTTCTCCAGATCCCCCACAAACTCATACTTCCTTGCTGAGGACAGCTGAGGCTACCCAACTTTTCCATATTCCTTATTTTGTTTTCAGCATTCAATGCCTTCAACCCCCCACCCTACCCCCGGATCTTCCCCTTTTCAATCTTACCTTCTTTTTGCTGCTGCCTTCTTTTCCACAATTTCCTCCTCTCTTCTCTACTACAGTCACAATCTCCCTCTTCCCCCCTCCCCAACTTTTGCTCTGCCTTTTGAAAAGGTGGGAGAGGGACCAGAAGGAGGAATAGAGTCATGAGTTGGATAGAGCGATCTTCTCTCTCTTCCTTTTGGTTCCGAATCGGCAGGGCTATAGCCTTTTCCTCCGGCTTGCGTCGCGAGCCGGAGAACCCACTCAGCCGTGCCGCAGGCCGAAAAAATGTTTAAATTGTCCCCCGTAGCTCTCCCTACCTTTCTTCACAGCCGCCACCATGTTGGATCTCCCGAAATCTCACGAGATCCAAGATCGCGGATCCCAAATCTCACACCGTGATCTTGGATCTCGCAAGATTTCGGAGATCCAACATGGCGGCAGCTGTGAAGAAATGTAGGGAGAGCTGCGGGGGACAATTTAAACATCTTTCAGCCTGCGGCGCGGCCAAGAGGGTCCTCCGAATCGGCAGGGCTGTAGCCTTTCCCTCCGGCTTGCGGCGCGAGCCGGAGGACCTGCTCGACCACACCACAGGCCGAAAAAAGTAGGGTACTTTTCGGGGAAAAAACCCAATTTTTCTGCTGCCCGTTATCAGCTGCTGCAATCAGCAGCTGATAACGGGCAGCATCTCGCATACCCCCTGCCTGCGGTTCACGTACCCCTGGGGGTACACGGACCACAGATTGAGAACTCCTGTTCTACACAACTCTTAAGAAAACAGTAGCCCTAATGATGGAAGGTTGGCCACCCCTGTTTTAAGGCAAGCTCCCAGAGGACCTCGGAGACATATATCACATGCTAGATCCCAGGATGGAGCTCAGTGCAGCCTGAGTCCTGTTAAGACCTCTTGTAAAGTTGCTTGTAAGGGATTGTGTTCCACTTAATAAATCTAGTTGTTTAATGGCCATCTTATCTTCACTTTTGTTTCCTGGCTTAAAATAATTCTACATGGTAGCAGAAGTGGCCTCCGATTCCTAGCAGCTACACTTTGCTCACAGGGAGTACAGGAAAGTGAAAGCAAAGACGCTGTACAAAGCATGTGTACAAAGCATGACAGCGCTCCGGCTCCTATCGCCCCGCCCCTCTGCCGCCCTTAAGGGCAAAAAGGAGCGTCCCGGTCGGCGATCTGGTAAGCCTGTAGGGCAGACATCAGTGTGTTCTTGGGTAGAATATAGGAAGCTGCCGTTAAGAAACAACCATTTCTATGGACCACAATACAGCAGGAAGTTACCTGATCAGAATCCGTATTCCAATAGTTTTGATTTAACCCCCCAATAGATTATGGATTGGTGATTAATTTGAACTTCATTATGCTGTTGGTCATTATAAAATGAAAAGCTGAGATAAGAAGGAATATAAACATCTCAATCCAGCAAGGAAGACGCAAGTGCAGGATCAGTTGGATTCTCAAGACTGTGATAGGTGAACAGATGCAAAGGAATTCTCATCTCCTGTACCTTTAATTGCTGTACAAAATAGTAAACCTTGACAAAGGCAGCTTTTCTCAGCCCTTCAGAACAAGATGCATCTGCTAATATTGTACACTCCCACCCCCAGCCTGCATTGTGTTTGAAGCAAGATGACAGGATTGCTTGTCCAGCTGAAACTCTTTTCAACCTTCGAGTTCATTCCAGTTGCATCAGTTCAGTAGACAAATGAGAGGCTTGAGTCCTGAGGGTCAGCAATGTTCATTTTAAGTGCTCCACTGAAAAATATCAAGACAGAATTGTGGTTTTTAAAAAAGTATAAGATAGAGTCTGTGATATAACATAAGACAAGCCATTTGGAGAGTTACAAGAGCACTGAGACAGTGTTTTGTATTGGGGGGGGGGGAGAGAGAGAGAGATGATTCCCCATCAAGCATTTCCTGCAGCTGCTTTTCAAGTTTCTAGATGAACGATAGTGTAGTAGCTTATGTCATGTCAGAACCAGGACAATTGCATAATCTATCAAACCAAATGTAGACAGTGTGTCAGGCAGGGTGACAGCTGCCCTGCAGTAATAAGGTCTGGAAGCTCGAGAGCATTACTTGGTTTTATTACCACAGAAGCATGACAGGGAAAGCACAGCACACTCCTCTAAATTTGGGTTGCTAGAGTGGAAAGGAACTTCAAGATAAGAGAGGCGTAATTCAAACATTTTAAAAAGGAAAAAAAGACTTTCCACAGAGATGTTTGTAGATCAGGATGTTATATCACAAGCTGGTTGTCAGTCTCAGTCTCAATCCTTCAGCAGTGTTCTTGCTTTCCAGTGGCCTGTTTTGGAATTGTTATCAGAAATGGAACTTCAGGCCTTAAGAGCATCATTCTAAGGCAGGGGCGAGGAACCTTTTCCCTGGCAAGGGCCGTTTTAAATATTAGAAATTTGCTTGGGGGCCGGCTGTAAGGCTGGGCGCCATTTTTATTTATTTAATTAATTTTTGCCCCGCCCCCCATTGGCCTCCGAAGGCTCCGCACTCACCGTCCGAAGCCGCCGCCGGGTCCGCGCGTCACCTCTGGAGACCGGGAGAGGGCCTCCGCACGTCCTCCCCGGCCACCGCCTCGACCCCTTCTCACCAGACCGTCGGCGGCCATTTTGCACATGCGTACCATGCCGATGAGGGCAAGAGGACAAGAGCTTGCCCTCATCGGCATGGTACGCATGTGCGAAATGGCCAACGACCTGGTGAGAAGGGGTCGAGGCGGCGGCCAGGGAGGACATGCGGAGGCCCTCTCCCGGCCTCCGGAGGTGACGCACGGACCCGGCGGAGCCTCCAGGGGCCAGTTGGGCGGCCTCCTGGCAATCTCTCCGGGGGCCGGACCGGATGGCCTTGGGGGCCGGATCCGACCCTGGGGCCGGAGGTTCCCCACTGCTGTTCTAAGGCCTGAATGTGGTTGGGAAAACATATTGCATCAGATGGCTCTTTTGGTAACTAACTGTAGCGTATGAGTTTTTTTTTTTTTTTTAATACAAGTTAGAAGAGTTAGGTTGCAATGCTATACTGTACATGCTTTCCTGGAAGAATTCCTGAATTCAATTACTTAGGAGTAGGCATGCTTTGCAACATTTACAGCCAAGTCCTGTGTAAGGACCACCCGCCAGATCCTTACACAGAATTTGACTGTCTGGACTGCCATGCGGCAGTTCGGAGGTCTACTTGGGGAAGAGAACGTTCATCCCGGGTCCAGCCCTATCAGCCTCCTTGGATTTAGCTGACGGAAGTCGGAAGAGGCCGTGTAACGGCTGACCCAGCCCAGTGGGGACGGGATATAGCCGATGCCATCCCCGCCCCCCTCCCAGGCCGGCTCGCCCAATAGCACCCCTCCCTTGCTGGCTGGACCACCCATGCGGCTGCTGGCGGGAGACTTACCTGCCTCTGGCGGCTGCAAGCTCAGTCCGGCAACGGAGTGAGGGAGGCTGGCCTCCCTTACTCTAAAGAAGGACAGCTTCCTGCGCCAAAGCGCTTGCTCCAGTGCTCAAAGTTTGGGCTGGATCTCGCTGTTAAGAACTTTGGCATATCAAGAGACAACGGACCTCCTTCAAAGGCCTTGGAAGTGTGGCTAAGGCCAGCAGCTCCAAATCTCTGCCTGGCTTTGCCTCACACTATTTACTTCTCTCTACACCAACAATTCTGTGGGGAGACAGCTCACTGGGACACCCCTTGTACTGGACATCTGCTAAGCTGTAATGTTGTAATATAATACCGTTATTATGGTATGGCCCTCCTTTCAACCCTGGTGGGCCTGGTTTTCTTTTTCCAATCTCTGCTGTGAGCACACCTAAATACTGAACTGCAGTCTGTGCTCATGATGAAAACTTTAAATGTTGCGATCTGAGGTCCAAATAAGAGCAACCCTATGCATAATGGCTATGTAAACTGACCGTCTAGCTGCCACTGCCATCAGCATTGTGAGAGCCAAGTGGTCGCCTTCATTATTGCAAAACAGTCTTTGGATTTCATTACAGATGAGCTGGGAACTAAAGTATAGAATCTGGATTTCTTGTTAAGAATCATACACTCTTCTGACCACCATTCCATCAATGATCTTTTATAATTGTATGTATGTGTTACATTTTTCTTCTTCTCTGTAAAAATAAAGCAAAAATAAGCAAAATTAAACACATTTTGAGAGAAAATGATTAATGCTCATGTTTCCAATAGAATCCCAAGACTATTTTGCAATGTCTTTGCCCAGTTTGTGGCATTTCAGCAAGTTCCTTAATGAGTCCTTAAACTGAGATTTTATTTTAGCTTTTACTAAAGCCTGGCAGAAGGCTTCTTGGAAACAATAAAGGCACAGAAGTGTAATTATGTTAGCCTGGATAAACCAAGTCTACAGATCTTTCCATTATGTTTATTACAATTAGTAAAACATGAGAGGCCAAAATTCAGTCATATTTCTTGTCAGAAATAAATTAGATCTGTGTTATCCATTTAATTAGAAAGGAAGGTTTAAAAAAAAAGCTTTTGACAAAGTCCCTCACAAAAGGTTCTTGAGTAAACTACTTAGCAGTCATGGAATGAGAGGACATGTTCTTTTACAGAATGATACAGTAATTGCTTAAAGAACAGGAAGAGTAGGAATGAATTGGCAATCTTCACAGTGGAGCAAAGTCAGAGTTGGTGTCCGGTCCGCCAAGGAGTTGTGTTGAGACTGGTGCTTTTAAATTTGTTTGTAAATGATCAGAAGTTAGGGGTAAATAATATGGTGACCAAGGTTGCAGACAACACCAAACTATTCAGGGCGATAAAAACCATAGCAGATTGTGAAGAGGTCTAAAAGAACATCTCCAAACTGGGTGAGTGGTCAACCAAATGGCAAATGTTCAGTGTCACTAAGTGTAAAATGATGCATATGGAGGTAAACATATACACTGATGGTGCCTGAGCCAAGTGATGAACCAGGAAAGATATCTTGGGGTTATGGTGGACAGCTCGACGAAATTGTCCATCCAGTGTGTACCACCTATGTTTCATGTAGTATTTGCCTCATTAGTTTTAGCAGAAGCATTGTTTTCAGTTTTACCAATCTTACAGCACAATCCTCTCTAGTACCGCTGCATCCTGTGCTTGATTAGGGCAGACTGTGCTGGAGAGGGGCAGCAGACATATGTCCGCTTATTCCGGGTAAAGCCCCAGCCTGCGCTATGGGGCTATTCAAATTTCTGCCAGCTCTTTAGAAGAAGCCCCGTGTCGCGAGAGGGAGGATAGGATACAGCACGCCTCGGCGACGCCAATCACTCCCCCCTCGTGGGCCCAATACACCCCCTTCTCCACCCTCCCCCTGCCCCATTACGCCCCTCCTCCCCCTCCTCCAGCCCCCATGCTGCCAGTTGCAGAACTTACCTGTTCCGTGGCACAGGGTGCTGCACTCGGTGGCAGAGTGGCAGTGCAGACCCTGGCGCCGGCTACTCTCCGGGTGACACGAATGTGCTTTATAGCATGTTCATGATACCCAGCACCAGCACTGTTGGGGGATAGGATTGTGCTATTAGGCTACAATCCTATGCACACTTAACAGGGAATAAATTTCACTGAACTCAGTTGTGCTTCCTTCCAAGTAAATATGCCTAGGATTGGAGTGTACATCAGTTGCATTGGATTGCAAATCAATATTTATATATATATACATCTGCTTAGTAATTTTATAAGAACATTGTTTAGGTAGCTTAGAGCCCAAACCTATCCCCCCCTTCGATACAGCTGTGCCAAAAATAAGCGTGCAGCATCCAGTGGGGGGGGAGCAGATCGGGAGGTTTCGGAGGGGAAAGGAGAGCGCTTTTACAAGAACTCTCCTTTTTGTTGTTGGCTTAGACAATGAAAGCATCAATTATTCATCCATATTAACTCATCAAATTCAAATCCATCTCTCTGATTTATATTAAAGCTACCAAAGTAGAATGAAATCTCAAGTAGCAGATTGTCTGATGAAACAACATTGCTCTTCAGGGAGACCATTATTCACAAGGTCTTCCTAGTTTTGCACAGCAGTTGAAACAACAGGTGTGATTCATGTTTGAAATCTGGAGCATCTGTACTATAAATATGGGAAATAAATTGGGTTTTCTTCTCTCATTTATTCAATACTAACTGTAACTTTAGTTTAACTGAATTTTGTCACCCATTTCATGAGCCCCCCCACCTCATATCCATGTGGATAAGTATTAGTTTCAAACGTATGTTATGATGATTGATTTGAGTAATCAGTAAAAAAAAAAATCCCTTGATTTTATTTAAGTCAATACGGTTAATATTTGTTACTTTGGGGAAATACAGTGTCCTGGCAAGCAAGAGGCTAACTGGGCAAGAGGCACTTTTTCAATTGGTGCTCCTCTTATATATAGCAGGGGGAGAGTAACTGCCCCCATTTGTCCATTTGTTGTATTTATATACCGCTTTTCAACAAAAAGTTCATAAAGCAGTTTACAGACAAAATCAAATGATTAAATGGCTCCCTGTCCCAAAAGGGCTCACAATCTAAAAAAAGATGCAGAACACCACCAGCAACAGCCACCAGAAAAGACACTGGGCTGGGGTGAAAGGGGGGCAGTTGCTCTCCCCCTGCTAAATATAAGAGGAGCACCAATTGAAAAAGTGCCTCTTGCCCAGTTAGCAGGGGACTTTCACAGCACAGTGTCTTTTCTGGTGGCTGTTTGCTGGTGTACTTCTGCATCTTTTTTAGATTGTGAGCCCTTTTGGGACAGGGAGCCATTTAATCATTTGATTTTGTCTGTAAACCAACCGCTTTGTAAACATTTTGTTGAAAAGTGGTATATAAATACTGTTAATAATAATTTTTATTATAATATAATATAATATAATATAATATAATATAATATAATATAATATAATATGAAGATAAATACTTTCTGATTATGTCATTTCCACCCTATATTCTAAGACCTATTTGGGATGAAGACAACAGGATTTTATGATAGTTAGAGATCTGTGGAAATGTATCATATGAATGGTACGGACTGAAGAACTACACAATCTAGATCAGATCTTTTCACCTTGATCCACCAAGGTGGATCCCCATATTGTGGTCTGGCAGGCATCTTACAGGACTGTTTTTGCAGCTATTGCAAGGTGGGCAATGAGGACAAGAGGTTTGTCAAGCCCCACCCCATAGTTGTTGTTGTTGTTGTTCAGTCGTTAAGTCGTGTCCGACCCTTCGTGATCCCATGAACCATATCCCGCCAGGCCTTCCTATCCTCCACAATCTTCCTGAGTTCACTCATTTTCATGTTCGTTGCATCGGTGATGCTGTCTAACCATCTCATCCTTTGCCTTCCCCGTCTCCTTTTGCCTTCAATTTTTCCCAGCATCAGAGTCTTCTCCAGAGAGTCCTCTCTTCGCATTAGGTGGCCAAAATATTTGAGTTTCAGCCTTAGTACCTGTCCTTCCAGGGAACAGTCAGGGTTGATTTCATTTAGGATTGATTGATTTGATCTCCTAGCAGTCCAAGGGACTCTCAGGAGTCTTCTCCAGCACCACAGTTCAAAAGCATCTATTCTTCGGCGCTCAGCCTTCCTTATGGTCCAACTCTCGCAACCATACATTGCTACTGGGAACACCATCGCCCTGACTATATGAACTTTTGTTGGCATGGTGATATCTCTGCTTTTTATTATGCTATCTAAGTTTGCCATAGCTTTTCTTCCAAG
The DNA here is from genome assembly GCA_026170595.1 of Plestiodon gilberti rubricaudatus. NCBI lineage: Eukaryota > Metazoa > Chordata > Lepidosauria > Squamata > Scincidae > Plestiodon > Plestiodon gilberti. Next base: position 180,124,397 of record JANXHW010000002.1, read on the forward strand.
GAGTAAGCGTCTTTTAATTTCATGGCTGCTGTCTCCGTCTGCACTGATCTTGGAGCCCAAAAAAGTAAAATCTGTGACTGCTTCCATTTCTGCCCCTTCTATTTGCCAGGAATTGATGGGACCAGATGCCATGATCTTAGTTTTATTAATGTTGAGTTTCAAGCCAACTTTTGCACTCTCCTCTTTCACCCTCATCAAGAGGCTCTTTAGTTCTTCTTCACTTTCTGCCATTAGGGTGGTATCGTCTGCATATCTGAGGTTGTTGATGTTTCTCCCAGCAATCTTGATTCCGGCTTGCGATTCATTCAGCCCTGCATTTCTCATAATATACTCTGCATATAAGTTAAATAAGCAGGGTGACAATATACAGCCTTGCCGTACTCCCTTCCCAATTTTGAACCAATCGGTTGTTCCATGGCTGGTCCGAACTGTTGCTTCTTGACCCGCATACAGGTTTCTCAGGAGACAGGTAAGGTGGTCTGGTACCCCCATCTCTTTAAGAATTTGCCACAGTTTGTTGTGATCCACACAATCAAAGGCTTTTGCGTAGTCAATGAAGCAGAAGTAGGTGTTTTTTTGGAACTCTCGTGCTTTCTCCATGATCCAGCGAATGTTGGCAATTTGATCTCTAGTTCCTCTGCCTCTTCGAAACCCAGCTTGTACGTCCGGTAGTTCTCGGTCCACGTACTGCTGAAGCCTAGCTTGTAGGATTTTGAGCATAACCTTGCTAGCATGTGAAATGAGTGCAATTGTGCGATAGTTTGAACACTCTTTGGCACTGCCCTTCTTTGGAATTGGAACGTAAACTGACCTTTTCCAATCCTTTGGCCACTGCTGAGTTTTCCAAATTTCTTGGCATATTGAGTGCAGCACTTTCACAGCATCATCATTTAGGATTTTAAGTAGCTCAGCTGGGATATTATCATCTCCACTAGCTTTGTTGTTAGTAATGCTACCTAAGGCCCACTTGACTTCACTCTCTAGGATGTCCGGCTCTGGGTCAGTGACCACACCAGCGTGGTCATCAGGAACATTAAGATCTTTCTTGTATAGTTCTTCTGTGTATTCTTGCCATCTCTTCTTAATCTCTTCTGCTTCTGTTAGATCCCTGCCTTTTTTGTCCTTTATCATGCCCATCTTTGCACAAAAACGTTCCCTTGATATCTCAAATTTTCTTGAAGAGATCTCTAGTCTTCCCCATTCTGTTGTTTTCCTCGATTTCCTTGCATTGTTTATTTAAGAAGGCCTTCTTATCTCTCCTTGCTATTCTCTGGAAATCTGCATTCAGTTGTTTATATCTTTCCCTTTCACCCTTGCTTTTCGCATTCCTTCTTTCCACAGCTATTTGTAAAGCCTCATCTGACAGCCACTTTGCTTTCTTGCATTTCTTTTTCTTTGGGATGGTTTTCGTTGCTGCCTCCTGTACAATGTTACGAACTTCCGTCCATAGTTCTTCAGGCACTCTGTCTACCAGGTCTAATGCCCTAAATCTATCCTTCACCTCCACTGTATACTCATTAGGGATATGGTTTAGGTCATATCTGACTGGTCTAGTGGTGTTCCCTACATTCTTCAGTTTAAGCCTGAATTTTGCAATAAGAAGCTCATGATCTGAGCCACAGTCAGCTCCAGGTCTTCTTTTTACTGACTGTATAGAGCTTCTCCATCTTTGGCTGCAAAGCACATAATCTATCTGGTTTCAGTATTGACCATCTGGTGATGTCCATGTGTAGAGTCGCCTCTTGTGTTGTTGGAAAAGAGTGTTTGCTATGACCAGCGTGTTCTCTTGACAGAACTCCGTTAGCCTTTGCCCTGCTTCATTTTGCGCTCCAAGGCCAAACTTGCCTGTTATTCCGTTTATTTCTTGATTTCCTACTTTAGCATTCCAGTCTCCTATGATGTAAAGGACATCTTTTTTGGGTGCTAGTTCTAGAAGGTGTTGTAGGTCTTCATAGAACCGGTCAACTTCATCTTCTTCGGCATCAGTGGTTGGGGCATACACTTGGATTACTGTAATGTTGAATGGTTTGCCTTGGATTCGAACTGAAATCATTCTGTCGTTTTTGAGGTTGCACCCCAGTACTGCCTTTCCCACTCTTTTATTGACTATGAGGGCTACTCCATTTCTTCTAAGAGATTCATGCCCACAGTAGTAGATATGATGGTCACCTGACTTAAATTCCCCCGTGCCCGTCCATTTTAGTTCGCTGATTCCCAAGATGTCAATGTTCAATCTTATCATCTCATTTTTGACCACATCCAGCTTGCCTTGATTCATAGACCTCACATTCCATGTTCCTAAGCAGTATTGCTCCTTGCAGCATTGGATTTTCCTTTCAACCTCAGACACATCCACAGTTGGACGTCCTATTGGCTTTGGCCCAACCGCTTCACTCTTTCTGGGTCTACTTGGAATAGTCCTCCGCTCTTCCTCAGTAGCATATTGGACACCTTCCGACCTGAGGGGCTCATCTTCGGGCGTCATATCTTTTAGCCTTTTGGTACTGTTCATGGGATTTTCTTGGCAAGGTTACTGGAGTGGGTTGCCATTTCCTTCTCCAGTGGATCACTTTTAGTCAGAACTCTCTGCTACGACCTGTCCGTCTTGGGTGTCCCTGCACGGCATAGCTCATGGCTTCATTGAGTTACGCAAGCCCCTTCGCCACGGCAAGGCAATGATCCATGAAGGGCAATGATCCACCCCATAGTGGACCACCCTAAATGGCTCTCAGGTCCCAATCCTATCTCCTGCCATGTTGTAGCATGCAGCCGCACCAACATGCCTGCACTGCATGCTACGGTGGAGGGGTGATCGATCGGACAACCTGCAGGAGGTATTTTTTACTTACCGCCTGGTAGGCTGCACAGTCACCTAAGGGTTTCCTCAGACATACACCAGCCATTTTGGTGGTGTATGTCCAAGGAGAGAAAAGGGTCAGGGACGTTTTAAAAAGAGGGGATAAAATCCAGCATGTATGACTGCCGCCAGATCCACCCCCTCCCTCCCCTGACACGCCATCCTGGTTCCTCTCCTGAAATGCCCCATTACTGTTCTTCCCTGCCCATGGCCTGCCCCCTGCTCTGGCTTACCTGCTTCAGTGCAGGTTGCTGGCTGCGGTAGCAAGGCTCCAATGCTGCAGCAGCAAATTGGAAATGGCCACAGGCAGCACACTCTGCACTGATAAAGACTGGGCAGTCAGATGCGTTTGGCTTAATGGATCATTGTGCTGGCTTACTCTGGATATAGTCTGTAGACAGGCAGAAAAGAGTCTTCTCCAGTTCTACCTTGAGATGTACTATTTCCCCATCTCACCTCTGTGGATCCCTTTCTGTATGCATGGTCATAAAAGTGTTCCTTTCAGTTTCTTACCTGTTCAATGGTTCACAGAATATTCAGCATGGGATTCTCCGTAGCTTCTCATCATGTTCTAAGCATCCCATGACTGCTCAGCCTTTCATACGTCCCATTTCTAGAACTGCAGACCCAGTTATGGAAGATACATTAGCACTGTGTGTCTCTCTGCAAGACTTGCCTCCACCAGCTTTCTGCACTGAGCCCCACTGCAACAAACCCCCCAGAGCAAAGCTTAGCAGGCTTCACTTGAGCCCAGATGAGTGCTAACAGCAAGAGCTCAGTGATGCTATCAAAAGCAGATGGTTCCTCTCCAGCCTGGAGTCAGGCAGCTTTGCTGGATGCATTAACTCTGCAGCTTGACAACCTGCCGATTTCTCCACTTCAGCAACCAGGAGCACCAACCTGACAAAGTGCAGGGCCAGTTCCCTACACAAACGCTTTCTGGCATGTAACTTTCCCTGCCAAACACCTAAACAAGGAAAGGGAGTGAAATGCCAGAGCATCAAGAGAAGAATATTTAACAGAATGAAGAAGAATGAACAAGATAATGAAATACAGAAGAGTTAGAACAGTGGTTCTCAATTTTTTTAGCACCGGGACCCACTTTTAAAAATGGCACTCTATAAATGGGACCCACCTAGCTTTACGAGACGCTCAAACATTTATCTCCCTATATTTATACAAGCTTGCAAACTGCAGGAGCTCAGCTCCTTGCAGAGCAATTTGCAGCTATCTTGCAAACTGCAGGAGCTCAGCTCTTTGAAGGGCAATTAGCAGCTATCTGATTTTAATAGCCTCAGAGCTTGTGGCAATTACTTATCTCATCTTTCCATAACCTGGGACCCACCAGAAATTATGTCCCGACCCACTGTTTGAGAAACACTGAGTTAGAAGAATTAATCAGTATTTACAGTTTTTCAATTTCATTAAAAAGAATCGGTCATCTACACAACTATAAAAATGACATGGAATTATTAGCTGCGTATTTACCCAGCTGGTTTTTAGAACACATACACGTGTGCACGTGCCCGCAACCCCCCCCCCAAATAGTCTAACATCCATAGAATTCATCGGGTCTTGTTCACACATTCACACACATTCATTGACAGCCACTGTTCACACATTCATTGACAGCTACTGTAAAGCTACTGTCACAACCAGAGGTAGGATCAAGGGTTAGTCAGGTTGGGTACTTGATGGGATTCACACCCATCAAAGGGTCCGCCCAGCTAGACTGACTTGCTCAGCCCTCCAGTATTGGTCAGGCTCCACAGACCTTTCCCCATTCACCAATGGAGAGTGTAGGAGGAGCTGCTGCCCATCACCTGCCATTTGGAAGGGCAGTGCAGGGCTGTGTCCCACATCCTCCAGCACACTGGTGCTAGCCCTGTTCATAGCCAACAGAAGAAAGCATGGAAGGTACAGCATTCTACACTTCTTATCAGCTCCAACTTATGCATGTGTGTGTGTGTGTGTGTGTGTGTGTGTGTGTGTGTGTGTGTGTGTGTGTGTGTGTGTGTGTGTGTGTGTGTGTGTATGCATGCACGCACGCATACATGCACACACATACACACAGGCTATAGAGAAGAGTTCTAAATGTATTTCTGGTAAATGCCTCCAAATCAGTGTAATCATTTATTAAAGCAGAGCAAAGAAAAGAGGGAAAGGAACCACCACCATTCCCTGTTCCACTGGTTTATTTAACAGGTTTACACCAAATAGATTTCTAAGAAAAATAGTCTTTTGTGGCTCCTGGGACACACAGTTCAAGCACCAGTACTCGGAGCTTTGCAACAATTGTCACACAGTGTTCAAATATTTAAATCAAAGTCCATTTCAAACTCATTAAAAATCTAGCACAAAGGAAGTCATTTTAAATGGAATAAAAGATGGAAAGGAAAAGGATTCCCTGAATTTGACCCTGTCTGGTTTGCCTTGTTTATGTCACTAGAGAGTAGATTCAGTAATGTGTGTCTTTATTTTCTGCATCAGTTCCTCCATTCATTATAAAGGGAGTTATTTTGCCTTTCTGCACAAACCTCCCTCGTACACGGATATACAATATTTTTATGTTCTATTCATTAGAATGGTGCCACAGGGAGGACGTTATGAAATGCCCAAAGTAAGCGTTTGTTTCAGGGCTACAGCTTACCAGGAGAAGTTAAATGGCAGACCACATCCTACATTTTACTATTCTGGAATATTTCACTTACAGCTACATGGATATCTCACTTATCTAATTAGTATTAGTGCCAGTGCCAAGTTACTTGAGGCCCTGGGGCAATGTCCTGCACTGGGGTCCCCCATGGTACCTCACCCACCCCCTGATGATTTTCTGGGCTCCACCATTGACGCCAGTACTGAAACTTCAGGAGTCCACCATGCCAGGTGGGACTTTTGATGGGTAAAAAATCTGGAATTCTTTGACTGAATCATTGGCTACTGAATCATTGGCTACTGCCATAATTGCTCAGTCACTGGGATTCTTTTCTTCTTCCTCTCCCTCTCGCTCTCCTTTCTTGTTTCTTTATCTTTAAAAATATGTTTGTGATGCCAATTGCACTGGTGTCGTAAGAATGATAGCCCAGTCCTATGTATACCTACTCAGAAGTCCCATTGAGTTCAATGGGACTTATTCCCAGGAAAATATGCATAAGATTTCAGCCTAAGAGAGTGAATGACCTGGACAGTATATAAACATGCTAAATGAAATTCATTTAAGGTGATTTTTTGTGTGTGTACTGAGGCAGAAGGGGAAATTGCTGTCAAAATGTTGTGATTCTTGCTTATTTTGATGAATTTTGATGCACTTCTATATCAACACTCAAAATAATTATTAAGAAAATAGTACATTTTGGTCCCTGAGTTGTTGTTGTTGTTGTTGTTGTCGTCATCATCATCATCATCATCATCATCATCATCATCATCAACAACAACAACAACAACAACAACAGTATTTATATACAACCTTTTCTTGGTCATCAGATTTCTCCTCCAACTTTAATTCAAGGTTGTTCACATAGGCAGGCATTCTAAACCACCAAAGGAGTTTTTACAATACAATGTTCTAATCTTGCATAGAACAACTTCATTCCAGATGGTTTCATTCACAGTCTGGCTTCTCTCTGGCATTCGCCTCCCACGCTTGAGTGACAACAACTCAGTCGCCCACACAGAGTGCAGCTGACAGCATTCCTCCCTCCCTCCCTCTCTCTCTCTCTCTCTCTCTCTCTCTCTCTCTCTCTCTCTCTCTCTCTCTCTCTCTCACACACACACACACACACACACACACACACACACACACACACACAAGGGCTCTGCAGATCATCATCAGCATGTCACTAGCTCTCAGATACTTCCGGATGTCTTGAACTGGCGCCCTCAGAACTTCAGGCGTAAAAGGCAGCAGCTCTACCACTGAGCTAGACCTCTTGCACCTTAGATATTAGATATCTGTCTTATTAAATTAGATATCTTCTTCTCGAGGCAATTCAACAATGCAACAAATGGACTGGCAGGCTGCATTTTTGGGGCTACACCATTCTCGTGAGCCTCTGCAGAACACAAAGCGGCTTGGAGCGGACAAAAATATGCTTGCCAGCCAGACCGCAAGGTGGCTCAGAGCGGGGCTGGGAGCTGCCGAGCAGAGGCTGGAGCAGTGTCACCCCTCTGAGGGTTGCACCAGTCACACTCCCATTGTGATGCCCCTGCAGAGTACTTGTGAGGATAAAAGGGTCAGGGAGGAAGGATCGCATGTACTGCCCTGATCTCCTTCTACTACTCTTTAACTGACATTGTTTTTCACTTACACAGAAATGTCCCTGGCAAAGAGGATCAAATAGTAGAACAAGTTGTTCTTTTAAGTCCACTTCCCAAGTTTTCATATAGTGAAGATCTTTCGTGCAAGTACATGAACTGAGCAATGTATGTGAAAAGAAATTAGCTCACTTAAAATAAAACAAGCTTATTCTTAATCAATGTCTCAAAGCCTTTAAAGTCCCCTATAAGGAGAACAATTTCTTTCAGTTATAACAGTGTATTTCCTGATTGTTCACCACAAGTGGCACTCTCCAAATTTAAATAAGCCCTCGACCGGTAATTATATTTTATGCCTCTAAATAGGCTCTGTATAAATAAATGAATAAATAAATAAATAAATAATGTGCGCTGCACATTTTACAATAGAATTTTTATTGATTATTCAGTAGAAGTCAAGCTTCATAGAGGTAAATTAAATTTTATATCTCTTGATTTGCTCATGCAAGCCAATTTGAGGGCTGTCAAATTAATGACCAAATTGTCAGAGTAGAACACCTTTAGTCACAGATCATGTCAAACCAGAACGGAACAAGAAATGTAATCACTCAGCTCCTGAACATTTATATAATGCCAGCATTAGACATTGTAAAAAAAAACAACAACACTTAACTGAGGAAGAGATATAGACACTGCCAAGGCAAGAGGTGACAAAGTCACACACAAGGTTTTGGAAGTTGGAATAGACAGGAAAGGGCCTTTAATAATGGGGGGGGGGTTGGAGAGAAAGAAAGGGGGGAAAGAAAAGAGAATTTGATAGCTGTGTAAATATAAGAAATGTGAGGAAGGAGCCGGACTGACTCCAGTTTTGCATGCCTGAGGGACAGGGGACATGACAGTCCCCTCAAAATTTGTGGCACACGAGTCTTACTAAAATGAATGAAACAAGTTAGTCACAACTAACATTGCTGCTAACTTCAACAATGCATATTTCAGAGGCTTTCCATCCCCTCATCCACACAAACTTAGGGCCCAATCCTAAGCAAATTTCCAGCACTCATGCAGCTGCAGTGCAGCCACAAGATAAGGGAACAAATGTTCCCTTACCGTGAGGAGGCCTCCGTGACTGCCCCCCACCACTACAGGGTGCAGCACACGGCCCATTAGCATGTGACTGCATTGGTGCTAGGATTGGGCCCTTAGTCTTAAAACAAAAGTGAAGTGAAAGTCCAATACCATTTTTCTCGTCAAATGTCAACCAAGGAAAATGTGGGGAGGTGAAAGCCCCTCCCTCCAATTTCAACAAAGCAGACAATTGATTCTATAAAAACAGTGAAAAAATAATTTGTTTAATCTGTAATTCATGCAGTTCACCACTGGATTGATTGGCTGCCTAGGTGTGCTTTTTGTTATCCCAAATGAGTTGTATCAACCATTTTCTGGGTCAAGCGTAATGTGGATGGAATTGTTTAGCCTTCAGCTTTTGAAGATGGCACACCGTATTAGCTTAATGAGCAAAAAGAGTACAGGACTTGCACTATCTTGGCGCTGGAAAAAAAAATTGCTCCTGCCTCTATGATGCTTGAAGGTGTTGTATTTTTCTTCCCTCAGCAATTTCCTGTCACCCAGGTTGGCATTACATCAGTCGCCCTGTTAATGCGGCCGTCCTCAACCACATCTTGAGCAGCTTGAAATAAAAATAGTCTGCAGATTCGGACAGTAACTTGTATTCTCAAGTTTAATATCATGGGAGAAGCTTTCAAAAGAGTCTAATGGTAGGCTTGCCATATTTTCCTGACCTTCAACCGGGACACCCCCCTCACCAATTAAATAATTAATATTATTAATATTATAATTAATAATAGAAAAATTAATTAAATAATTAATTAAAAATAAAATACATAGAAAAATACAAGCATGTCCACAATTTCTATTTATTTATTTATTGTAAAATATAGGGGGTGCAAAGCGCCCCCTATTGACGCGCATAGCACAGCTGCATTTTTATTTATTTATTTATTTAGCCTACAAACTAAATAAGTAAATAGAAAGGAATGTAATGTCCAAAAACAAAGGGGGCGCGAAGCGCGGGTGCATTTTTATTATTTATTTAAGTTAAATAATTAATTAAATTTACTTACCCCACCATCGTCGGCAGTGGTGATCGTGCTGCTGAGATCCGTGCTGCTGCTGCATCCTCGTCTCGCTCCTGATCTGGAGAGAGACTGCCTGGGGCCGGCTCGCGCGGGCACAGGCAATCTCCGAATCGCTCGCTGTCTCACTGGCTCGGAGCCGGTGAGACAGCGAGCAATCTCTGGAGACAGATCTGCCCGGGGCCGGCTCGCGCAGGCCCCGGCTGTCTCCAGAGATCGCTCGCTGTCTCACCGGCTCCAAGCCAGTGTGACAGCGAGCGATCCGGAGACTGCCCGGCCCCGGGCAATCTCTCGTTTGCCCGCTGTCTCACCGGCTCCGAGCATGATGCCCTCACTGGCATGATGCCCTCATCGGAGCATGATGCTCTGAGTATGATGCCCATCACCGGCATGATGCCCTCACGGGATTTGGGCGCCGACGTCTTGGCTCTCGCAAGATTTCACGAACCAACATGCCGACGCCTGGGTAAGTAACTCTATTTTCAACATGGCGGTGGCGGCGGCAATCTGGGATCGCACCCATACCTCCCGGGATGCCGGGATCCGATCCCGAAATTCGGGATCGTCCCGGGCATTCTGGGATGTATGGCAAGTGTATCTAATGGTCCAGTTACATGATTGGTTGTGCTGAAGTGCATAGGGGTATCAACTCCAGTTGAGGGAATATCCTCATGTCCCGACCCTGGGCCCCGATACCAGTCTTGCAGCGCAATTCTATCCAACTTACACCACCGGTGTAACCAGCGGTGCAGCGAGAACAGGAGGCCCCAGCATGGAAAGGGGATTCAAATCCCCTCCAAGGGGGATTCAAAGGGGATTTAAATCTCCCCTCCCCTCCAAAGCCTCCCGCCCTGCCCTCCCCTGCTGGTTACACTGGTGGTGTAAGTTAGATAGGATTGCACTGTTAGACAACCTTAGCCGTCCGTACCATACCAGCACTCTGCCCCAAAGGGCTTTTTAAAAGTAGGGTGAGGTGACTAGGCAGACTGTGCTACCTTTCACGATTTGAAAGGTAAATTTGATTTGAAAGGTAAAAAAATGGCTGGAAATCCCATAAATATTCAAACTGTGTATTTAATTACAAGTCATGAAAATCTGCATGCTTTCTGTGCTACCTTTTCTCAAGACTCAACATGCTAGCAGGGTGGTCCTGGATTCCTAGCATCATCGCAATACTGATTCAGCAAATTCTATGAGTGACGCAGCAAAATGGCAGGGGCGGTGGGTTCAAGCAGTGTTCTGTGGCACATGGAGCAGACCAGCAGTGGAGGTCCACTTGGCATGCACAGGATGCTGCTATAGCTGCAAAGGTACCAACTTCAGTAGCTTTTAATGATGCAATTAATAAAAATGGCAGATAAAAGCCTACAAATCTATGTGGATCATGCCCCTATCTCTTTAGAGATCGGTCAAAACGTATTGGTGCCACTGGAGCATGTGCTGCATCCTATGATCGGGGTGATCAGATGGCCAAGTAGAGGTAAGTAAAAAACTTTTTTACTAAGCTCCCAGTAGGCCACCTGATAACCTATGGGTCTTCTCAGATGCGCACCAGCTATTTTGCTGGCGCAAGTATGAGGAGAGGAAGGGAGTGGGTTAGAAAATTGAGGATAGGATCCAGTGTGTACATCTGCTGCCAAGATCCACCCCCTCCAGCCCTCTCCCTGCCCTGCTGAACCTCCCCTGAACTGCCTATGAACTGTCCCCTCCACCACCTTACCTAGGCTGGCGGAGCGTCCAAGTGGTTCATTTCTGCCAGCGGCCATCACAGAGCCATTTAAAAGAGTGGATCGTCAGGCCCAAAGGATTGGGCCATTGGATTGGTCAGTGTCTGAGATAGGACCTACACTATATGGTAAAACTGACCAATCTGATTGGAGTCAGAGAAGAAAGGCAGCTGGAAAATCACTTTATTCCATTTTTAATTATGTTTTGGACTGGGAAAAGTACAAATAATATCCTACCTTATCTTGCAATGGCAATATATTACAATTCTTGTTAAATATCATTGAGCAGCTTGAAATATATTAGTTGTACGTTATAGTGGTGAATTTGTATCGTTATATCATATATAGTATTTCCAAAATAACAATAATTTAAAAATGAAAAAAAGTTATCCAAAATTATCATTGTGGTCATGTCTGAGTGAGAAAAGTGGGTGCAATGAATGTGAACTGACAAGGCCAAGATAATTGCTATCATTGATCACTATATTTCCCATTGAGCTTTTCATCAGCCAACCTTAGTTTTTTATTGAGCTGTTTGATTGGGCTTTTTCTTCCTCTGCTGCTTCTATTCACTAGTGATATCAGCAAACAAATATGATTAAAAAAGCACCTGTTATGTGGAAGTCTAGAGATACATCTTAGTTTATAGCCATAATCTCTCAGGGGGTGGAGAAGCCTTATGCTTTCACACACACACACACACACACACACACACACACACACACACACACACACACACACACACTGCCACATCAGGAGCATCAATAGGGGACGGGGGCAGACCACCCCGGGTGTCTCCCCTGGGAGGGGTGACACCAAAATGACTTTCTATTCTATTTGATACCGGTGGTGTGAAAATGCACCACTGGCAGAAAGTTTTCCATATCCCTGCTGTGACTCACACAGAAGCGCATTTCCCAGGAGGCCACCACATTGGGTGGTCTGGTATGGGAGGAGGTCCATGGGGTGACACCATGAGATCTCGCCCTGAGTGTCACCAACCCTAGTGACACCCCTGCACCACATACACATGTTAAGTATGTGCAACTGAAACAATTGCATATTCTTCCTCTGTTTACCACTGCCCTTGTGTCAATATCTAGATTATAAGCTTGGGGCAGGGACCACTTCTCTCATTCTTTGTGAAGTTCCATGTACATAGATGGTGCTATATAAATAAGGGCGCAATCCTGGAAATAAGGCCGGAGAAGGAACGAGTGTTCCATCGCCAGAAGACATTGTGAACATCGTAAAGCACATTCACGATGACTCAAGAGTAAGGGAGGCCGGCACAAGGCGTCTCACTCCGGCACCGGATCTCCATGCACATGGCGGCGGAAGGTAAGCGCTTCGTCGCCGGCCGCGTGAGTGGTCCGGCTGGGTGAGGGAGGGGGCCATTGGCCTAGCCAGCCCGGAAGAGAGCAGGGGATTTATTGACCTTGATCTCTTTTTAGTGTGACTCTTGCTGAAATGCAGTGGTCACAGAATGCCCTACAAGTGTTAAAAAATCTTACGTTTCCAACAAGACTTTGAAATTCAAGCAGCTCAGAAGATTCACGACACCAATTAATTAGCTGCACCAAAAATACACTAAGCTGCTGTTTGAAAACCAAGTAACAGAGATGCTAAGTGAATTCTTGCAGGTATGCTAGTATGAATCATGAACTTCTGGAACAGAGGGTTTCTTTATGATCTGACAATCGAAATTATCTAAAGAACTATCTTATTCAACAATCAGGGTATAATTGAAGAAGAGTGGGGCAGAGCAGAGCTCTGGGACCTTCTCCGACAGCAGGATCAGTGACATGATCAGCAGAAGTGCTCAGAAGACCTTTTTCAAAGGACTTTAGCCAAGAAGCATCGGCTGAGCAGGAAGCGATCTGAGAAATGTGCCCGAGGGCATATGTAAATGTCTAGGGCTAGGCTGCCCTCTTTCCCACAGGTTTTTAATCTCTTTTTTTTTCAATTTTGATACTGTTGTTTTAATTTAAACCGTTACAAGAGTTTGAGATGTAGTAATGAGTGAGATCTTTAAATGAAGCATAATGAGTTTCCAAATAGGAATAAGTGGAAGACAAGGAAACACTCTAATGAAGACATTTTTTAAAAAAAATTGTGGGACACAGCTACCGTATGTGGGTGTTTCATGATGATCTCCTTGCGCATCGAAATGTACCACTACACCTCTGCCTGCCATGCACTTTATATTTGTACATGTATTATTCAAAGTCTGCCATTTGCACATAGCACATCAGCAAGACAAGGCCTCTTCCAGATGGCATTTTGCCTGCTTCACTCTGACTTCCATCTGGAGGCATTAAGGTCTCCAGACCTTACAGCCAGTGTTATCAGTCAGTAGCATGAGGCAATCTAGTTGTATTAGTGGATGGTAGCTATTACTCTGCTAGGGATGCCTGGAATTCAAATAAACTGGGATTTTGCAGATCCCTCCCAAGCCAAAGTCACTACAGTGATTTCTCTCAAGTCAATCACCATAAAGAAATCACTGGCGTAGTTCGTTTTAATTCTTAGGTACTGAGCACAGTCAGATGAAATGAAAAAGCAAGTTTTTTTAAAAATTCGGCTTTGGTAATGGGCAGCCGAATCCTATCCAGCCGCAAGACCAGTGTAGGACGGCTGCGCCAACCCAGGACCATTGCAAAAGCTGCCATAAGGGAGCTGTGTGCCAGCCCCTGCAGATCAGCACAGAGGCCTATGCCAGCCCTTGCAAGCCAGATCCAGATGGCGGGCAGCACAGGTAAGCTGCAGCGCAGGGGCAGCTTGCGGCGCAGGGGGAGGGTGTTCTGGGGGGTGTTTCGAGGCAGGGGTGGGCAGATTAGGTCTGGGAGGGGACGGGATCATTGGCAGTGGTGTACACCTTATCCTATCCCCCTCCCAGGTCTGTTTCTCCCAACATGGACCTCCTTGATTTGTGCTGCCAATGGCAGGCGTAGATCCAAGGAGACACATTTGGGAGGCTGGGGCTTTACCTGGGGAAGGGGAATAAAAGTTCCCTTACATCGATGAGACCTCCAACCCTGCCTATTCTGCTCAGGATCCAGCATTGCCAGAGCCAGCATAGCTGGATCGCTGAGCAGAGCGCAGGATAGGATTATGCCCACAATGAACTAAGTTCCATCTCCCAGATTCATGCCAAGTTTGATTTCTCTAAACTTGAGATACAACATATGCCCTTAGGCAAATTTAAGCCAATAATTTCCCAGGTTTATCTACTATCACCTTAGGCTTTGATTTTTTCATTCTCAGAAAGTAATCATAGTCCAGCCATAGTTCAACTTTATTTCTGCGCTGCTTTTCACTCTACAAATATATTCAAATTGGTTTATAATAAAAAATAGCATAGTGATTAATATTAAAACATATTACAGTAAAACCATTCATATAAGCCTACTATTAAAAGTAATCGCTATAAGATAGCACAATAAAAACACTTCAAAAGATCACAATAACTCAATTCATAATTACAAAGTTAAGGGGGAAAAAGGTTCGGTCATGCATGGAAAGGTATGAAATTGCAATTTCACTGAGAGGATCTGTGACAAAGGGGTTGTTAAAGAACAATCACAAGTACTTGTTTCAGTGCTCCAAATACACGGAATAAAGACAAATGACTGGAATGTCACCTCACTGGAAATGTTCATGGGTAAGTCCAGCTCCCCAAACTCCAACCCACTGGCGTCACTATAGCATGGTGGGGGGGCAGGATGCCTGGGGTGACGCATTGGTAGGGGGTGACGCACCAGGAGGGTGACGCGCCGGCAGGCCGAGCCGCGTCTTCCTCGGCAGCACGGCAGCTTCTAATTAGGCCCAGGCAAGGCTTCAAGTGGCATGCGCACAACGCCGCTTGAAGCCTTGCCCTCAGAAGGGCCAAATGCATCTTCGTTCAGCCTTTATGAGGGCAAGGCTTCAAGCGGCATTGTGCGCATGCACCGCTTTCGGCCTTGCCCAGCCTACTTAGAAGCGGCCAAGCCATTGAGGAAGACGTGGCTCAGCCTGCCGGCTCCCAGGGGTGACGCGCCGGGATGGGGTGAGTACCAGGGGGGTGACGGGTGACACGGTGACACAGGAAGACCCAGGAGAAGTTCTTGTTAAAGACTGGAAGGACTTAAAGGACCCTGTGACATAGTGGTGGGGGTTACACGGTACTGGGGGTAGTGGTGAGTGACATGGCGGGGGTGGGGGTGACACGCCAAGCCGGCCAACCCCTCATCCGGGCTGACGTGCCGGCTCGTGAGGCGGCTGCTCCAACCCTGAATTTACTGTTAGGCAAAAAAGAGAAGAGAGCACATTAACAGCCCAATTCTATCGCCCACCACTTCATAGCGTGCAGCCGTCCAACGGAGTGCACACTGCATGCCATGGGGGGTGTGTGTATGTGATCAGACAGACAGCAAGAGGTAAGCAAAAAACTGTTTTACTTACCTCCTGGTAGGCCACCTAATCACCAATGGTTTTCTAGCACCCACACCAGCTATTTTATAGTGTAAGTCTGAGGAGAGGAAGCGGGTTGGCAAACCAAAGATAGAATAGGTGTGCCTTTACCACCGAGATCCACCCCCTCCAGGGCCTCAGGGGGGCATGCTATGAGCCTTCTCTGCTGATATCCTGACCACCATTTTGCCCTCCACACTCCCTCGGGTCTTCTCGAATTTGCTCCAGCAAAATAGTTGATGCAGATCTGAGTAGATCCATGGCCATTGGAGGCCATGCAGGCACAGAGTAGGGTAAGTAAATAACTCCTTTTTTCTTTTTTTTTTTACCACCCCCTGCATAGTCTCCAACTGCTTGCAGGATACAGCGGAGCCTGAGCTGGCACCACTATGTCTTGTAGGCCCTAAGCTCCATTGACTTCAATGGAATTTGCTTCTCAGTTAGCCTTACCAGCGTCCCGGAATCAAGGCTGGCTTCAGCCTAGAGCGGACCCGAGCCACTCCCAAGTGTGCACTGCAGCTGCCCAACTACGGTCATGTTGTTGACCGGAAGTTTCGGAATCCCATTGGTCTGCCACGGTGCACACTTGGGAGCGGCTCGAGTCCGCTCTAGGCCAAAGCCAGCCTCAATTCCGGGATGCTGGTAAGGCTATTCTCAGTGAATATGTACAGGATTGGTCTGCTGGAGGTGGAACATAGGGAAATGGCTTTTAAATGCATAGATACTCATACTTGTTCAACTTAGATGTTTGTTAAAGTTTTGTT
This sequence comes from Plestiodon gilberti rubricaudatus, assembly GCA_026170595.1. Taxonomy (NCBI): domain Eukaryota; kingdom Metazoa; phylum Chordata; class Lepidosauria; order Squamata; family Scincidae; genus Plestiodon; species Plestiodon gilberti. Next base: position 180,140,604 of record JANXHW010000002.1, read on the forward strand.
AAAGTTTGTTTAAGTAAATCTTCGTCAAAAATATATAAATTGTATAGCTAAAAAAATAATAATTTGATATCCAGCTCCCTTCTCTGTGGCTCATTCTTAAAAACAGCATAGAAAAAAACAGAGTAATATTCATCATCATCATCATCATCATCATCATCAAGTTACCTGCCATTGGTTAAATCTTCTATCCTTTCCTTTGCCCATTTGGCAACGTTATGCCAAGACTCTTTTGTCCAAGAGAAAGAAATCTTCTGGTTCTAATGGAGATGCTGCAGCTTGAGGAAATATTTCTCCATGTGTGTGGGCACAGCATCTGCTAAAGCATTCTGGCTGTGTTCAGTGCAAGCATAAACTTTAACTAATTAAGCATTAAATCCACCATCCACAGATGGCATTGGTTTTGTATAAGACTTCATACGGGTGGCAGCATGCAGGGCAAACTCAGCCAAATATTTCATATATATTTTTTTAATCCCCTGAGTGTTCTACTGACATTTTGAAGATGTTTTCCTGTTTGACTAACTGTCTTTAGTTCTAGCATATGCTTTTGTATGAAAGCATAAATCCCTCATCTGCTTTAGTTTGTGGTTTGGGTCTGTCCTGGTCATAGTCCATATCTTTAGAGAACAACAAAGCCAAAAAGGCAATAAGCTTGTGTTTTTCAGTGTTTAGCACTCACTATATACCGGTAAGTGTTTGACACCATTGGACAGGAAGCCCTAGCCTAGATCCTTGGAAAGGTACATTCTGAAGCTACACTTATTCATCTCAGAGGCCACATAATAACAAAAAAAGTTTCCATTCCTAAACAAGAATAAAAAACACCTTTATGTGCTATATTCCTGTGTGTTGCTAAAGGCAGAAGAACAAAATCAGGAAAAAGGTCGGTATTATTAACTAGTGTTATTACTGATTTCTTTGTTTGTTTAGAAGATTTATATCTCCTCCCCCAACAGCTCCTTGTTACCCTTTTATTGGCTCCTTGTTTTCCTTTTTTATTATGATTGTGCTTACAACCACATTGCACACCTTTGCTATTTATGCCTTTGCTGCTTTCACAGATTATTTTTTTTAAACCTTGGTCTCTTCCTATTTGGAATTTGCTACCTCCATGCAACTTTTGCAACAGGTATAATTTTATTTCTTGACACTTTTATTTTTAGGGCTATTTTCCATACTGTCATCTCACATGATGACACATTTCCTCTGAAGCAAAGCAATCCTTTCTTTTGTGCTTTAGGACACATGTTTTAATTACCCCTGCTACTGCATCTTGAAGACATTAAAAACTGTACCATGGTGGGTAGTGGATACAGAAGTCAATAAAAACAGTGTTTCCCCCAGAACATTTCTGAAAAGTGGGTTCATGGGAAGTCCCACTTGGGCTTAGGATGAACTATGGTCAGTTGCTTCAAAGCATTATTGCACTAGATCAGGGGTTCTCAACCAGTGGTACTAGTACCACCAGTGCTACTTCGGCCAACTGCTGGTGGTACTAAGACTGCTGGAACCCCACTCTGACAGGGTGCTTTCAGTGGTGCGTTTTCACTCCCAAGAGGCTCCTGCCCTTGGCCGAGCCTCTCAGAATGCTGAGAAGAGCCCTCCCACTCACCCATAGCCCCCTACCTGTATTCTCTGGCCTCTGAAAACCCGGACGTAACTGGTGATGATGTCATCACCAGTCACTTCCCATGGTACTCATCAGGAGAGTGGCACTGGAGGTGGTACTTGGCCAGGAAGAGGTTGAGAACCCCTGCACTAGATTGAATGGAGTATGGTTTGTTTGGTGGTTACTCTGCAAAACTCTCCATGCAGCTGACTGAGTGACCAGAGGATAGGAGGATAGGGCTCCTGTGCCTTTTAATATTTGAGCAGAAGAGGGAATCTTGGCAGGGTCAGTTCTCCCCTCCCAACCACATGACAAACTGCACTTGCCAAAGTTCCCTCTGCAACATATTTGTTAAATGCAGAGAAGCCCTGTTCTCCCTGCTTCTAACCACACTCGCTGTTGATCGACACAAACAGTTCCAGTTGCCTGTCACTGCCAAGAAGGAATAACTTTATTAAAATGTAGTCAGCTGACTAAAGCTTTGACCTATTTCTTCCAGATCCCAAATGCTGTGATCTTTGATCATGAAAACAGAAAACATAAACTAAAATTCACTGTATCTAGCTCTTTTTAGCACATATCCAAGCTGGTATGTCAACTAGCGTTGCTTCCTTTCTACAGTATATTGGCTCTGCAGTATAGAAAGGTAGCCCCTGCACCAGTGTGCTCCAAAGCCTCACCTATCATGAGTATAGGAATTCTCTGCGGTGAGAAATGCTGTACTTAACAAAGGATCCTTCCTGTCCATGATTTGGGATGCTGGCTGCCCACAGGGAGGATCTCTCCTCAAGTATGGTGTTCGTTGCTCTAGACAAACACTGTACTTGTTTTGGAGGGTGGTGGTGGGGCCTCCACAGTCAACCAGGTCAGGGTTCAAAAGTACATACATACACATAGGGGTACAACTTGTCAGTGCTCATCCAGAGGTATATTTAAATCCCCTTTCCCCTCTGAAGCCTCCCAATCCACACCCGCCCACCCCCCTTGCTGGATACAGCATGCCTGTTTTTGGCGCAGCTACACCAGCGGGGGAAGGATAGGATTGCGCTGTTAGATCAGCTCAGAAAGGAGGGGGTTAATGTCCCTTCAAGAAATAAAATGGTGGTGGTGGGCGGGGCTGGGACGACGGACCGAAGACGTGATTCCAGAGAGCTCTCTGGAGCCGCGCCGCAAAGCAGTGGAATTCCCTTGATCCAGGCTGGATCGGGGCCATCTACATCAGGAGAGATGTAGATGAGAGATTGGGGAGCAAACTGAGGGAAACTGGTCAAGGCATTGAGCCAGTTTCTGCTTGGTATTCCCTTTTCTGTCCCTGCTTTGTAGCAGACACCATTTTGGTGACTGTGAAGGCTCGCGTTGCCGCTCACCCGGACAAGAGGAAAAGATTTATTTTAAAGTAGACTCCTTCAACGTACCAACCTTGGACTGGAGTAAGAGTTTCTCTGCTGATCTGGAAGAGGAGCGGTGAGTGGGAAGACAGGAAGGCTGAAATTTATAGGCATCTAAAAGAAGCTAAGGGGATAGGGGTGGATCTCCCCCCCCTTACATGGACTCTGCTTCCCTCTTCTTTGTCTGAGCTGTGCTTGTTAAACTGAGACATATTGAATTACAGAAGGAGCTGCATTCCTTTGATTCAGTCTGGGAAGTTAACCCTGAATGTGCCAAGATGTGGTCTGGGACTATGTACTCAGTGGAATTTGGCTTTGAATCTATTATTAGTTTTAATTTGGATTGTGAACTGTGATGCTTCGTGTGTCTTAAGTGGGAAAGTTGGAAGTTGCAAGCAGGACAGTTGCTTTTCGTTGCAGCAGGAGATGATGGAATTTTTGCAAGATATGTGGGCCAGCATTAATCAATTAAAAGAGACTCTAAATATACTTTTGTTAAATCAAAATAAAGCCTCTGGAGAAAGACAACAGATATTGATGCAATTGAAGCAGATGCAGGATGCAAGACTTTTGAAGACACGGGCTGCAGTAATTACAGAGGAGATTGTAGAAATTCAGATCATGGAAGAAGTATATAAGACCTCTGAACAACTGGAGGCTCCAACCTTTAAACGGCAAACAGAAGAACTTACAGTAATTCAGGTTATGGAAGAATTAGACAAGTGGTCTGAACAACAGGAGGCTGCAACCTTTAAATTGCAGATGGAGAGAGCAAGTTTCATGTTTAGAATACAGAATTTTTTTGCAAAGGACCGAGAAGATTTCTATTGGACTCTTATGGCGTGGTTGATAAAAGATTTGCAGATTCTGGAGGCAGAGGTGTTAGAAATTAGGAAGGGAACAGGTTAGATATAAAGTTTTGTGATAAAATAACTGGCTGGGTAAAAACATTAGAAGTAACGAACAGACCACAGTGGATAATAGATTTTCATAATAGACAATATAAAGAACTGATTGTATGATAAATATGTATGAAGTTTATAATTTTTTCATTGGATTTTGAAACAGTTAAGATATTATGATAGTGGGGTTATAAATTTAGGTTGAGAGATTTATCTATTAGAGTAAGATTAGATTTGGAACTTAGGTTATAAAATGGTTAAACTTCTATATAAAGGATTTTATATAAAATATTTTATCGAGGGTGGTTAACATCAAAGAAGTTAAGTAAGATGCTGATGAAAGTGTAAAGTATTTGTTGGAAAGTTAATATGTTTTGGAGGAGGCTTCCTCTGATTTTGGAAGAGATATTATATGGCACGCTGTTGTTTTTATAAGATTTGTTTTTATTCAATATGATGATATCAGTAATGTTTTAAAGAGATAAACATATTGTTGTATATACGCTTATTGATATATGCTCAGCAGTGAAAAGTTGAGATTGAAATTGAGATTATACTAGATATTGAAGAGTTAATGATTAAGATTTATATTTGAGGGATTTGGATGTTTAAATTTAAGGTTTAGGAGATGGAAATGTAAAGAAGAGAACAGACTGGTAGTAATTATTTTATGTATTGATGTCCAGGAGGTGGAAATTGAGTAAATATGGTGCTAACTTAAGTTAGTAAGAGAACAGAGTGGTAGCAATTATTTTATTTTGATTAGATGGAAAGGTTATTATAAAAAAGAATATTATCATTATATGTATTGATGTGCAGGAGGTAGAAATTGAGTAAATATGACGGTAACTTTAGTTAGTATAATTGAATAGTTGAAAGAGTCATTCTATGATATATTGATGTCCGGCTTGTTAGTGTTCCTAATGTGTCATGTTGATATCCCCCAGTTTGTCATTCCCTGTTGTATCATTTTTGTTGTTAGGTAGGTAGTTAGTTAGTTAGGTAGTTAGGTAGTTAGTTAGTTAGTATTTTTATTATTGTATTGTCTTGTGTTTTATTGTTGTTAAATAAAATAAAAAATATATTAAAAAAAAAAAGAAATAAAATGGTGGTGGCAGCATATCTGGGGAACAACATGAACAATGGAAATAATATGACAGTGGATGATGATAAAGAGTTTTTCCAAGATTTGTTTTAGCACTTCAGATTCTAAACTGAGAAAATATTTACTAGCATATTTGGTTAGTGTCCAGTACTAAAACAAAATTGGACAAAAGTGATCTCTGACATGATAGTAATTACAGATTATCAACTCACCTTAACCTAAAAAAAAATAAATACCTTGCCCCCCAGTTTGAGGAAAAGCCATGTGTTTATAAACAGGTTACGTACTTAGTAAGGCTGTCTGCAATTCTATGCATGCTGGGAGTAACCCCATAAGACACAGTGAGTTACTTCTGAGTAAACATGCATAGGATTGTGCTGTTAGAGCAGCTAGCTTGACAGTTGGCAGTCACTTGAACCTAAAAGAGCCTCTGACAATTTCACAGTGGCATGACACAGAATGGGATATGACTTTAACGAGAAAACTCACTCTCATTGTCGGACCCTGAAAAATCAGACAAATTCTCGGGAAAATGGTTTCCATGCCTAAAGTATGCAGAGAAATTGCCAGCAACATTCAGGCCTCAACAGTATAGTTATATTATATATTAAACAGGATGTACTGTAGTAGTGGTGTTTTAGCTTTAGGCAAATAGTTTGCTATATTTACTACACTTTGCTGCACTTACCCCATGTTTCTTATTGGATCTGAACAACGAAGTTGTGATGTTAAACACTATAGGTAACTATTTTTCTGAGAAACAAAATAAAACAACAAAATATTATTATGCTGTATTGTATTGATTTTACAATATACAAACTTAAAAGCTTTTGGAAATAAAATAGAAGTTTTGGAATCAACAATTGAACATCGTGAAAATTCAGTGCAGACTCTAATGCCTCAGAAAAAAATAGTAATAAAAACCAGATTCCCATGGGAAATTATTCTAGCTGGCTACTAAAATGCCAGTTTTAAAAATCACATGATAACTTTCATATCTCTTTCGTAACTTTAATATCAATCCATCTCTTTTAAAAAGTTAATACTTCTTTGTCTTGATATTCTTCTTAGAAGACTATTCCAGAAATAAAACACTTCCTAAGTAATGATAAAGAACATTTTTTTCTGTTTCCAAATATGCTCATGAATAACCTGTATGGAGGCCCTGATCTAAAACAGCATGTGTAGTAGCTTGTTGTTGTTCAGTCGTTAAGTCGTGTCCGACCCTTCGTGATCCCATGAACCATATCCCGCCAGGCCTTCCTGTCCTCCACTATCTTCCTGAGTTTGCTCATTTTCATGTTCGTTGCGTCAGTGATGCTGTCTAACCATCTCATCCTTTGCCTTCCCCTTCTCCTTTTGCCTTCAATCTTTCCCAGCATCAGAGTCTTCTCCAGAGACTCCTCTCTTCGCATTAGGTGGCCAAAATATTTGAGCTTCAGCCTCAGTACCTGTCCTTCCAGGGAACAGTCAGGGTTGATTTCATTTAGGATTGACTGATTTGATCTCCTAGCAGTTCAAGGGACTCTCAGGAGTCTTCTCCAGCACCACAGTTCGAAAGCATCTATTCTTCGGCGCTCAGCCTTCCTTATGGTCCAACTCTCGCAACCATACATTGCTACTGGGAACACCATCGCCCTGACTATGCGAACTTTTGTTGGCATGGTGATATCTCTGCTTTTTATTATGCTGTCTAAGTTTGCCATAGCTTTCCTTCCAAGGAGTAAGCGTCTTTTAATTTCATGGCTGCTGTCTCCGTCTGCAGTGATCTTGGAGCCCAGAAAAGTAAAATCTGTGACTGCTTCCATTTCTGCCCCTTCTATTTGCCAGGAATTGATGGGACCAGATGCCATGATCTTAGTTTTATTAATGTTGAGTTTCAAGCCAACTTTTGCACTCTCCTCTTTCACCCTCATCAAGAGGCTCTTTAGTTTTTCTTCACTTTCTGCCATTAGGATGGTATCGTCTGCATATCTGAGGTTGTTGATATTTCTCCCGGCAATCTTGATTCCGGCTTGCAATTCATTCAGCCCTGCATTTCTCATAATGTACTCATGTGTAGTAGCTACAGTTGCCTAAATCAAGCTTTAAAACAAAAAAGCTGAAATCCTCCTGATCAGCTGTTTGGCAAGGAAAGAAAGAAGGAAGATCACAGCGAACTGAATAACCCCCTAACATACAAACATTGTGATCTTGGATTTCAGCTTTTAATTAAAAGTTGTAGTATGCAGTCCTGGCTGCTAGAGAGAGAGAGTGAGGAAACTACAATCACAGGACCTATCTGTATGCTTCCCTAGCCAACGAGGAATAAATAATTCAGAAGCAGTGGCGTTCCCAGCCCTCCCGGCGCCTGGGGGGGTGGGGTTGGTGCGCCCCCCCAAGCAGCCGGACTCGGGGCTGAGCGCCCACTCAGCACTTCCCCGGCCTCTGGAGGCTCCGCTCCGGAGACCGGGGAGAAGCCCTCCTCAAAGCGACCGCTTAGTTCGGCGGTCGAGGGCTTTCTGAAGGCCGATCTACACTGCACTGCGTTGGGTGCTTTGCGGGCGCTTTGCGTAGTCTTGCGTAGCATTTGCGCGCTCCCGATGCTGCGCCGTGTGCATTGCGTCAAACATGGTTCCGACCATGTTTTGAGGGGGAGCTTCGCCGAACGCTATGCATTCACCAATCGGATGAGAGGGGGGGAGGAGAGTGCCAATCACAGCTGCGCTTTACACAGGAAGGCGGGACAACAGGAGGGACAACAGGCAGGAAGACACTCCTCCACCTGTCCGGCGGAGGCAGGACGCAAGACGACTCCACGCCGGATGCAGTGCTGTGTAGATCGGCCTTGAGAGGGCCGAACACGATGCGTTCGGCCCTCTCAGAAAGTCCTCGACCGCCGAACTAGGCGGTCGCTTTGAGGAGGGCTTCTCCCCGGTCTCCGGAGCAGAGCCTCCGGAGGCCGGGGAAGCACCGAGTGGACGCGCTGCTTCAGAGGGGCGCGCCAGCCGGGCTCCGGTGCCGCACCGCTCTGCACAGCCCCGAGCCCGGCTGCCGCGCCCCCGCGCCCACTCAGCGCCTGGGGTGGAGCACACCTGCTCCCCCCATATTAGAACGCCTCTGTTCAGAAGTCTGTTTTTCTGGGTGAATAGCCTGGAGGTGGATATGGACATTGGTGTGGAAGTAGAAAGTTAGCAATCCTGTGCTGGGTGGATCTTACAATCCATCACCATAAGTCCCAGGCTGTGGCATGGCAGCTGTTCTGCCATTCAGTGGGCTGTGGCTACCAGAGCAAATGGCCAGAGACCAAGCATGGACGACAGTGGCCCTCAGAAACTCCACCCTCTCCCACCTAAGTCAGTGGCAGTTGTAGCTTCTGGTAAGTCAGTGGCAGGGGTGGTTTAGGGGAGGATCATGGTGGAGAATGGACTGGACTATGGGCAATTCAGGGGTGGGAGGGAGAGGATATCAGTGGCAGCTGCTCATGCTGACATCTTATCCCACCTTCCAGGCCCCAGGAGACTCCTCGGACTTAGGCCAGCCAAAGAGCTGGCGTTGGTCTGAGAAGATCTATTGGAGGCCAGGCTGCCTACAAAAAAAGTATTTTACTTAACTCTTTGGGGCTGTCTGGTGCCTCCCCATCCATAGTATGCAGCACATGCTCTGTTGGCAGAGCTGCTAGCTCTGTGTTGGCAGGGGATGGGATTGGGCCCTTAGGTATTTGTTTGGTTGGGTTTTTTTAGTTGTTATAAACTTCTACCCCTCCTTTCAAGGAGGTGGTCGTCCAATGAAAACCATCATTGGATGCCTCTGATTTTAACAACCATTTCTCTGTATTAAACATCTATTTTGGGGGCAAGTTGCTTGAGTGAGAGGGGGAAACCCCGTTCCAGGTTTTCCTGGATGAGACTGACGATCTGGATCTATGTCAATCTGGCATTAAACCGGGTTTGAGACGAAATCCTTGGTCACTCTGGTGGATGACATGCAGAGAGTAGTCAAGGTGAGCATGACCTTATTGATTCTCCTGGATCTTTCAAAAGTTTTTGATACCATCAGCCTGGTATCCTGGACTGCCTGAAGGGAATGGGTGTTGGTAGCACTGAATATAAGTGGCTCTGCTCATTCCTTGAGGGAAGGGTCCAGAAAGTTGTGCTGTGAGACGTGACGTCTGCTGTATTCTCTGGCAGCTGGCCTTCAGTTGAGTAGGTTCCTTAGGATTCCATCTTGTCCCCTATGCTGCTCAACATCTACATGAAACCACTGAGTAAAGTTATCTGGAGATCTGGGCTGTGAGGCCACCAGTATGTAGATGGGACTCAGTTTTTAATCTAATCCTGGAGAGGCAGTGGAAACCCTGAACTAGGCAGCTATGTATGTGGAACGAAGTAGGGAGAATAAAAGGAAACGTATTCGAGACAAGATGGAGGTTGCTAGTTGGGTGTTCTACCCATCTGAGAGATAATGTTCAACCTGCCCTTGATGCATTTACACTTCCTTTAAAGAGCAGGTTCACAAGCTAAGATGATCCTTGATCCTAAACTTCTTCTGGAGGCCCAGGTGTTCACAGTGATGAGACGCACCTTATCTCAGCTTTGACTGATTCACCAGCTGCAGCCTTTCCTGGAGTTGTCTTATCTAGCTACAGTTATCTATGCTCTGGTCACCTCCTGGTTGAACTACTCTCATGTGCTGTATGTGAGGCTGCTCATGAACAGTGTTCTGAAACCTCTTCTGGTACAAAATATGGCAGCCAGGGTGTTAACTGAGGCTACTCAGCAGAATCAGATTGCCCCAATTCTTTGTGCATTGCATTGGTTGACAATTTCTTTTTGGGTTCAGTTCAAGATGCTTGTTATGACCTTTTAAAGTTGTAAATGTTTTAGGACCTGGACATCTTCAGGCAGTAGCGTCACTAGGACGCGCGTCACCCTAGTGACGCTACGCAGCGTGGGGGGCGACCCGGCTCCCCCCCGCGTCGCGTCGCCCTTCGGACGCTCCAAGGCCGGCCCGGGAGCTGGCCTCGGAGCGTCCGACCCTGTCGGCGCTCCAGGACCTTCTGAAAGAAGGCCCAGGCAGCGCGTTTATCTGGGTATTTTCCGGATTTTCGCGCATGCGCAGACCGTTTTGAGGGCAAAAAGCCCTCAAAATGGTCTTTGCGCATGCGCGAAAATCCGGAAAATACCCGGATAAGGCCCAGGTAGCGCGTTTATCCGGGTATTTTCCGGATTTTCGCACATGCGCAAAGACCGTTTTGAGGACTTTTTGCCCTCAAAATGGTCTTTGCGCATGCGCGAAAATCCGGAAAATACCCAGATAAACGCGCTGCCTGGCCTGGAGCGCCGACGGGGTCAGACGCTCCGAGGCCGGCTCCCGGGCCGGCCTCGGAGCGTCCAAAGGGTGTCGCGCGTCACCCCCGTGGCGCGCGTCACCCGGGGGCGCCCTGCCCCCCCCCGCCTCGCACCAGTGACGCCAGTGTCTTCAGGATTGTCTCCTCTATATGTGCTTTCCCATATACTCTGTCAGTTCAGGCTTGGCTCTGGGTGCCTTTGTCCTCAGAAGCACAACGGGACATCCACCAGGAGAAGGCCCTTTCAGTGGTGGCACCAACCCTTACAAATACCACGAATGGTCCCCACCTGCACTCCTTCAAGAGACTGGTAAAACAGCTTTTTTTTGGTGGGGGAGGATTGTGGTGGGATGGGGCTGCTTGAATGGCATTTATTATGTTTGGTGGGGGGTTGTGATACTGGCATCATATCTCCCCCCCCTCACTTAATGTTCTATTTTTCTGTTTTATGAGCCTCCTTGGGTTACCCTGTGGCAAGAAAGGCAGGATAAAAATGTTTTTAAATAAACGAACAAACATTTGCATAGGGCTTTTGATTAACTCACATCTGGTGTCCTTAAAAGTGGGCTTTCTAGTGCGTTCCCTGTCCTGATAATATGGTGCTTTTTAAAGAACCTCCAGAGCACCTTTAGCAGAAATGGATGATAAATATTCCTCCCACTCCTTCTAAATAATGTAGTAACGTTTGCACTAAAGAATTTAAAACCTGATGATGCCAACAGAGATAGTTTATTAACTTGCACTGAGCCTGAGATTTTTCAATTTTGTATTTCAGCTGTGACATTCTGACCCTAAAAATATTATGAACGTTCCAGTGCTCATCAAATGAAAGGTGGTGATGCTGGCTACTTAATGTAATGCTAGTGGACACAAAAGAACTGAAACGTCACATAGAAGTACCGGAGCTATTTTAACTCAGTGCTATATATGAGACAAGCAAAGTACTTTCCATTCCATAGCACTTAATGGCAAAATGCATTAGGAGAACACAACAAAATGTAGCTGGGGGGAAAGACACCAAGCCACTAGCCAATCTGAACAGGAACCTTAAGATTTGTCAACAGGTCACAATCTTTTACATAGTAATGTAGCCTTTGAAAAGTGTAAAGAGCTATATGCTATTTAGATATCCTCTCAACAATTCTGTAACAGGGGAATGTGGACACATACTAGGCTACACTCTGAGTACATGTGCTAGACCCAAGATGCTTGGCTGGCATCTCTGCAAGAGCCAGCACTGCATCCCTAGGGTATGTGCCAAGATCCTTTGCAATCCAGTGTGCAGGGCAGTTGTAGCTAATACACAGGAGTTTCTTGACATACAAAGTAATGTGGAAAGCATTCCCTGAAAAAAAAATTGTAAGATCACAGAAGTGCACACCTGGAAGGCTACAAAGAACTCCCTGGCTGAAATCCAGCTAAGAGCTGATGTGTCGAGTAGTGGCTAACGGCATGGGATGTTGTCTGGGAAGATCCTGATTCAAATGTCTCCTCACTTAGTCTCACTACGAACTCATTGTGTGGCTCACAGGCCAGCTACTTCATCTCAGTCCAGTGATGGCACCAAAAAAACAAACATATGAGTGGAGCACAGAAGGGGAAAAGTGCATGTCTTAGGGTTTATAAAAAGTCTCATCCTTGAGTGCCCTTGCTGGGAGAAAGGCGGGATACAAATTCTTTAATTAAATAAATAAATAAATAAAGACATGCAGCCATGTCTTTGGAGGGGGTGACTGGGAGGCTTGGGAGGGGAAAGGGAAATTATTTTTCCTTACCTCTCCTTAAGCCCCTCAACTGCCAGTGGGTCTCCTTGGACCTGTGCCAGCTCTTTAGCTGGTGCAGGTCCAAGGAGACAAAGGGAGTGTGTCGGCTTGCTCTGGAGGTGATAGCATCTGGCTCAAGTCGTCCACCATGCCCCCAGCCCTCCCCCATTCTGGCTGTCACACCCACCCCATTATGCCCACTCTGGCCTTCTCCCTATCGCCGCATGCAGGGCCTCCATGGTGTCACTGTCTCCAGAGGCAGACTGGAAGCATGCGGCTACGTACACTTCCAGATCGCCATTTGCAATGCCGTGAATCACGTTCTGCTGCAGCAATGCTAGTTCTGCCTATGGTAGCAATGCCACATAAGATTGGGCTGTCCTGCCAGTATATGAAAAGTGCCTGTCTGTTGAGTGTCTGCAGTGATTCAGCAATGGGGGAGGAAGCTGAACTACTTTCCTGGAGGGGGCTTTTATTCCCTCACCCCCTTTGTCTCAGCCCCCAACCTGCAATAGGAAGACAAATACAAATCTATTGTACAGGGATGTTGTGGGGATGTACGGGGGACCTTTTGAATACTTCAAAAAGGTACATGTACTGTACATGCTGCCTATAATTATCATATCAATTGGATCTGGACAGAAGCCCCTTTCTATACAAGTATTATTCATCTTTTTCCTAGGTGATCATCTTTTTTCAAGTGATGATCTGAGCTGCTCTGCTTTCCCAATTCTGTGTTTTAAGGGCTCCCTGCCTGAATTCAGTTCATTATGCTCTGTGTGCTTGCTGAATCTCTATAAAAATAATGTATATAAATAACACTTATTTCTTGAGAAAATAGACTTTTTCCTAATCTTGCAGCAGTCCCATGAAGGGGCTTCCTTGCCATCTCCTATATGTAGAAGACAAATATATATTTTATGTTCAAAGTGAGGTTGGTGAGCAATTCCATTCTCATCGAAATGGCAAAGTTGTTGGCTCACTCAGCCAGCGAAGAAGCCTAGGGGACTGGAAAAGACCTACCGTACTGAAACGAAGGTGGGCGCGTAATCAGAGGTTAGCAGAACATGAAAGCTGCTCAGGCGTTAAATGGTTGTTAGCAGCTCATAAGCGAGGAATCCAGGAAGCTTTAAAAGTTTGTTAAGTCAGAAAGAGGAATTCAGAAAAGCAGAATTGGTAAGAAACCTAGCATTACACATCACAGTAATAGTTTCTAATTCACTGATAAAGCTCACAAATGTCTACAATAGATAATTCCAAATTCTGCAACAAGCAAATCATATTCTGCGTCCAGAATATAGTATGCAAATTAAATGGATGCCACTTCTTTTTATTTGCAGAAGTTGCAATAATTTGGGATATGACAGTGGAAGAGATGGAGGGATACACCTTGAGGTAGGTGGTTCTGGGGAGAAGGCAGGGGGCTGTGGTGTCAAATTGTGAAGTGCATGTGAATGGGAAAATGGTGTTTTAATTTATATTGCTTTCAATGCTTCGTTTTTCTTTTGTGCTCAACCTTAGGGCTGATCTAAGGCTACAACTTTTCCAGGTATACAGCTAGATTTGTTTTACATGTGTATCTGAAAATGTCAAGTGTGAGGGAGCAGTGTGATTGCAAACATGTGTAGCATGCGTGCACTCATTAGGAAGTCAAGATTAGCTGTTGCTCCTACAGCCCAATTCTATTGGACTGCCATGCCTGTGGAATGCGTATTCGGCCAGCACCAGCTGCTGTAAAGCGGCCATAAAGCTGCGCTGGCAGGAGGGGAAGTAGGATCATCACCCTGCTGTTCCTACTTCCTGACTTCCACATGTTTGTTGGTTCTATGTGCCCTGAGCTGTGAGTGTTCAGCTTGTGTACCTATAGCGTAGCCTAGGCTCCCTACACACTGTCAGGTTCCCTGAAAAAGGTATGTGTGGAGGCTGTGAAAGGGAATGAAGTGCAATACCTTTCCTCCTTCATCCAGTCAGCCGCCCACCCAGTTGGAAGATCATGTGAACATAACTACTATATATTCCTTCTCTATGGCAATCATTTCTTTAAAGTAAATTTATGGTCAACTTCAGTGGTATCACAATTCTCTTGGCCAGATTCGAACTGTTTTTGGTTGAGTCTTCAGTTCATTAGGCCCAACTCATTATCCAGTCAAAAAAGATGATAGTGGACTAGTAGCATTTCTCTCTTCATCCCTGGCGTCACTGCAGGGGGCCGGAGCTCTAGGTTCCACCGCGATCCGACCCTCTGTTACACGGGTGAACGAAGCGGCCCCACCCCCTCGCCTTCGGAATCATTCAAGGCGGTGAAAACAACGCACAGGGAGTCTCCTATGCATTGTTTTCACCACCTTGAATAGTTCCGAAGGCGAGGGGGCGGGGCCGCTGTGTTCACCCGTGTAACAGAGGGTCGGATCATGGCGGAACTTAGAGCTCTGCCCCCCTGCAGTGACACCAGTGCTCTTCAGAATTGTGCATTTGTAACTAGTGTACATTTGCAGGACTGAGTCAGGCACATGAAAAGGGAGAATGATGGGTGAAGATTAATTGATACTCAAATTGTGCATTGTTCCTCTGTGATACTTTGTGATAAAAAATATATCATTTGTCTTCAAAATAAATAAATAAAGCTCTCTCATCATTGTCATAGTTTTTAGTCATGCTTAGTAAACATAAAGGTATCCCCTGCTCGAACGCCAGTCGTGTCCAACTCTAGGGAGCGGTGCTCATCTCCGTTTCTAAGGCCGAAGAGCCAGCGCTGTCTGAAGACGCTTCTGTGGTCATGTGGCCGGCATGACTAACAGAACACTGTTACCTTCCCGCCACAGCGGTACCTATTTATCTACTTGCAATTTCTTGCCTTCGGACTGCTAGGTTGGCAGGAGCTGGAACAGGAGATGGGAGTTCACTCCATCACGCGGCACTCTGGTCTCAAACTGTTGGGTCTCGAACTCGGGTCTCAAGCCTTCCAGTCTGCAGTTCAGCATCTTAACCACTAACAGCCAGATCCACCACAGACTTCCGACGATGGAATGAGCATTGCGTCACCGGAAGCCATTGCAAACGTGCCGTAAGGCACATTTGCACCGACTCGGGAATAAGGGAGGCCGGCGCAAGGCCGGCCGCCCTCACTCCATCGCCGGGATGTCCATGCGGCTGCCAGAGGAAGGTAAGGTTCCAGCGCTGGCCACACGGGCGGTCCAGGCGGTAAGGGAGGGGGGGCCATTGGCCGAGCCGGGCTGGGAGGGGGCGGGGAGAGTGTTCACCATATCCCCGTACCCACCGGGCCAGCTTGGCCATTACACAGCCTCCTCCTACTTCCGCCAGCTAAATAGAAGGAGGCCGATTGGCCTGCCCCAGTTTACACCCGGGGAAGGGAACAAACGGCCCCTTCCCAAATAGAGCTCCAGGCTGCAGCAGCGCGGCCCGGAGTAGGGATAGGATCCGGCGGGCAGCCCTGGGCCGCCGGCCGGATCCCTATGCAGGATTTTGTTCTGAGTCATGCTTACCACAAACATAAAAGCATAAGTTAGTACCAAAGGACAGAATTTGGACAAAGATATGCAGTTGGGATGTTCTTGGCTATAGCAAGGGTTTCCTTCAAAAACTGTTTGTATTCTGATGCCATGACAAATGGCTGAAAAATTTCTAAGGCATTTGCTTTATTTTAACATGTAGGAAGCCTTAATGATGATCTGATGGTATGAAAATGAGTGTGTGCCCCTTAAGCAAAGATATGACTTACTTTCAAATCATCAACCTAATTACAAAGAAGAATTACAAGTAAAGAATGCCAGATTATAGGCTGAACAAGTGACATGAGTTCCATTGGTATAATTTTGAAGATTTAGCCAGGTAAACAACAGTTCAAATTCAATATATTTTAAAATTATTATTCATTTGTACTCTAGCTGGAACCAGCTAACCGATACATTCCGCTAACAGAGATCAGACTGACAACCCAATCATATAAAAAATTAACGATATAGTCATGCCACCAGAGCACATGCTGCGTCCGGGGGGCGGGGGAGGCCCAGATGTCTCCTCCAGCTAGGGAACATTTATTCCCTTACCAGGGGTAACCCTCTGCTGCCCAAATAGACACTCAGACCTGCACCAGTGATTTAGCTGGTGCAAGTCCAAGGGGACCCAGAAAGGTGGATCGAGGCCAGAAAGTGAGATAGGATATTGGTGGCACTGCTGCCATTGATACCGCCCCCTTTCCGTCCTTGATCCACCCTCCGCCCCCGCCCCAGTCTCCACCCTGTTCTGCCCCCTCCTCACCCCATTCTACCCACCCCGCCTCCTGCCCACTCCTCACACTGACTTACCAGTGCCAGGGCTCTTCGGAAGGTCGCTGGCATGCAGCTGTGGCCACTCATGGTCCAGCTGCACAAAAGGTCATGTCACCCTTTACAACAGCCATACAGCACACTGCCCTGCCAGAACGCAAATTCCAGCAGCACAGTGTGACCATGAGATTGGGCCATTAGTTGCTAGTGACCTGATCTTCATTCTATCACCAGTACAGAAACCTTTAGTGCTGTGACAATGATGCTGTGTAAAATCAGTTATTTATTTGTACCTGCATGTGTTAATACCCTTGCGTCTCCCCCTTTCCCCTCCTTCTGCTGGCTCTATCCTGCCTCTCCTATCCTTTCCCTTCAACTATTGGTATCTCTGTCTAACTGTAAACTCCTTGGGAAAGGCACCTCTCTTATTGTTTAGGTTACTCTGTGAAGGGCTATGTACATTGAAGGTGATGTAGTAGTAGTAGTAGTAGTAGTAGTAGTAGTAGTAGTAGTAGTAGTAGTAGTAGTAGTAAGTGATGAGGGGACAGGGGCTCCACCAGCTCCCTTGTACAATGTTCTGTTACCTGCTCCTCATCGCCAGGTTAAGCAGAAGGCAGATTAAAGTCTACTGTCACTAGCCAGTTTCTGGTCAATTTTCTAGTGGTGAGATTTCTTAAAGAATGATGGACTAGGTGTCTCAGTGTCCATGAGAATAATGGACATGTTGCCTGGTGTCCTTTTAAAATGGGAACTGTTGCCAAGAGACTTTTTAAAATAAGTTTGTTGCCATGAGACTTTTTGAAATGGGTTGTGAGCTAGAATGGAACATGTGCCAGAACGGACTGTATTATGGCACAACGCGATGACCACGCCACGTTCCTGTGCCAAGATTATGTGGAGCCATGCTGTAAAAGGATGTCCCCAAGTCAGGAGTTGAACCATGAGAGAAAAACCTGACCAGCAGCCACCATTTCGCCATGTGTCCAAGCTCTCACAAGCTCTCTACTCTGCACCCACCCTCACTGATATGCTAATATAGTCCTGGGAGAAGACAGTACAGAGGGCCACCTGAAATGACTCATCTCGGACTCTCCAGAACCTCTGCTTTGTCTCATGATTGAATCAGCCAGCACCTTAACAACCTTAACCAACCACCTTCCTACCCCTTCCCTATTGTTTGTGTGTAGTCGTACCCAGAGGTGTACCGGAGGTCCACTCAAACTATCCTCCCCTTTTCTTTCCCATGTGCCTAGTCCACTCAAGGTATCCTCCCCTTTTGCCCATGTGCTTAGTGCCCTATAAAAAGTAGAGACAGCCTGCCAGTCTTTCTCTCGCATCCTGACTTTTGCCTCCTAAACTCTTCCTCTCTGCATGCCCTCTTGCACCACCCCCTATCTTTGCCTTACTTCCTTGTGCCTCAGTCAGCTACTCTGGTGGTGTCTGAACCTTGCTTGTTCAGAGCCTAGGAGCCATTTTGTTTCTCTCTCCTCTCCTTGTGCTCTGTTGGTTGGAGCCCTAGCCACCATTAACCCCCCTCTCCTCTCTCTCTCTTTCACTATCATTGCAGCCAAGGATAACCTCTCTCCAGGACAGGTAAATATCGCCCACCAACTCTTCAAAGGGAAACCTGCTCATGCGAAAGTCTCTGTCTCTTTCTAACTGAATTTGCTAGCTCTGTATGTTGTGTATGATTGGATTTTTGTATATGTATGATTGAACTATTTAGTAAATATTGGAAAGCAACCCATGTGTATCCTCAATATTATTTAAACGGAATTCTGGAAATCCAACTCTGGTATACACAGGTCTCAAGATCCCTGCATATATCAAATTGCCATATTTAAGCTATTTCCCATAATAATAACTGGCAATTTTGATAACAGATATTGGTCTGATCCAATAAGATACTTCTTGTTTTCTTAAGCAAGAGTGCATACACATGTTCATTTAATACAAATAAGTTATGTTTTAATTGTTAATAGAGTTCTGAGTATGCACTCTTGCTTTGTATATTTAACATGCATTGATGGAATATGGGAATGCTAGAAAAAACACCAGACCATGGAAGATTGGAGTCTTTTCCTTCATTTTTTCCATGTTGGCAAATACTCTAAAAATAAACCATGCTTTTATGTTGCTTAGATGCTTGTATTTCTCTAGCCTAAGTCAATAGCTCTTAAATGTGTGAGCCAGTTCTTCCACTGGGAGGGTCAACATAAGCCTATTAACATCGTTGGAGAACTATTTTAATTTTTAACTGTGGAAACTGTAGCCATTCTTGGCATAGTCACCAATGAATGATTCCCTGTAGACCAATCTAAGGCAAAGGAGCCAGAGGACAGAGAGCCATACCCTGTCTCTGGGGCTGGCAGCTCTTCCTCAGACCTTTTGAATTAGGGTATGAATCAATCCACCAATCGCTCTGTTTGGTTTACTAGAGAGTTTGGGAAGAGTCTGGGAGAGTTACTAGAGTCTGTTTGGGAAGGCAGCAAGATTATTTGGCAAAGTCATAGGACAGAGCCCTGTCACCCCTTTAAGGTCTTCACAGCAGTGGTGGAACGTCGGTGGAGCGCGTGGAGCAGGAGCTCCAGGCAGGAGGGCGGGTGATCGGGCAGGCGCGCTCGGGGGAACTCACCGAGGCGCCTTATCGGCCCTCCCTCCCTCCCTGGAGCCGTTCCAAAATGAGCGCTAAACGGGCGGGGGGGCGCATCGATGTGACACGCGCAAGCCCCACCCCCATGCGCCCGGGCGCCGGGAGGGCACCCGTCATCTCTGCTTCACAGCTTCACCTGAGGTCAGGGTTCTGGCAGCCTTGGACCTGCTTCGGAATAGAAGGGCTTAGTGTGCTTCACTGAAGGAACCTCTCCAAGTCTCTCTCAAGTTCTGCAGAAGCTCTCTGTGACCTGAAAACGTAATATCTGATAATACGGCCTGCTGCAAGTTGCCTTCCGGAATGGCATCAGGGGCCATCCATGTTGGACACCACTGACCAAAGGCCCCCACATTTCAAAGGGCCCGTCCAGCTGGCAGCTCTTGAACCCTCAGTACCAGTTGCAGCAGAGTGCTTGATGAACCATCAGGGGACAGGCAGGGAGTCCTGTGGGGCCCAGTGCAGAGCATTCCCCCAGGGCCCTAAACAACCTGGTGCTGCATCCCCTGTTCTAGATTCGTTCTCTTTGGACTTTGTGTACCCCAAATACCCCACAGGCTCTCAGCCACTCCAGACCAGGACAAAGCCACCCTAAGACATGACATACAACAGCAAGACCCACTGAGGGCTATTGTGGATGCGACTTTGGATCTTCCATTGACCATGGAGTATGATGTCTCATGTAGACTTGAAGAAGTCTACATGAGACATCAAGTGCAGATGGAGACTGCATCAAGTGGTGCAGGGGCAGAGGTGTGTTATTTGAGGCTTCTGCAGACCCTGAATCCAAGGCCTGAGGGATGTCAGGCAGGGATTCAGCCTGGCTATTACTACCCGGCTCTGACCAAAGGAGGGAGCTACCGGAAGCAAGGAAGCATTTTTACAATGATATGGCTGAGCAAGTCAAGTGATCTGACTTCTGCCAAAACTTGTAGCCTCAGGCTTGGCATTGTTGGTTTCAGTTACTGGGGACGGCAGGGGGAACACTTCCTGCTGATTTCTGTGCTGGCTACAGACAGCTAGTGCCTTCATCTGTGTCGCCTTGCCATGTCCCCATTGCGACAGGAATGACAAAGGCCTGACACACTGATCTATGCTGACTCATGCTGGAGGACATATGACTCAGACTGCATTTCCCCATTCCCCCCTCTCTCTATGGCAATCCCAAGCAAACCCCATTGTTTTTCAACCCGCATACAGCCCCCAGTATTTTCCCATGTTGACCATGTTTCCATGTTCATTCATTCATTCATTCATCATAAAATATGATTTCACACCTTCAAGAACTTGCAGTGAAACGGGCAGCGCAATACTGACTAAGGATCCAGCCAGCAACCCAGGGCCACCCGCCAGATCCTGAGCCCGGGCTGCCCATCATCTGGTGGGCCGGAGGTCTACTCGTGGAAGGAGACACTCGTCCCCTTCCCCAAGTGTAAACCGGGGCCGGCCCTGTCGGCCTCCTCAGATTTATGTCAGCTAAATAGTTGTCGGAAGTAGAGAAGGCTGTGTAACTGCCTAGCCAGCCTGGCGGTGACGGGGATATGGCCAACGCCATCCCCCGCCTCCTCCCGAGCCAGCTACACCAATGGCCCCCCTCCCCCCACCCACTGGTGGGCAGTAAAAGCAGTCTGGCGACTGCTTGTCTGGTGGCCGCCCAGGCATTCCAGCAATAGAACGAGGGAGGCCGGCCTCTGCGCCGGCCTCCCTTGCTCCTGAGTAGTTGCGAACATGCTTTACGGCACGTTCGCTACTGCTTCCAGTGACAGAATGCTCATTCCGTTGCTGGCACCTTTTCCAGGATTGCGCCCTGAATTTACTAAGTGCCTTTTGCTCTGCTTTCAGGTGCATAACACCACAACTTTAATTGTGTTCCGGATGATTTATTTCTCTGGGTTGTTGAATTATTAGATGGAATGGCTGTACGTCTACTACAAGACAACAAATTAAACAAATTAACAAGAACAAGACTTTTTCTTCATTGCTTCTGCGCCTGTTGCCAGAGTCCCAAATTAAGGGCTGGGTTGAGACAAATCAGATTGATGAAGAGCACAGTAGCTCATTATTTACATTAGTGTGGCAACAATTAATTAACAGATACAGGGACAGCTCCCTTTATATCAGGCAAAACGTTGAGCACTCATTTTGACTGATAGGAGAGGTGGGCAGTAAAAGCAGTCAGTTTGGTGCACTCAGTTCCACACGTGTGCCAAGCTGGAAAAGTGCAATGCAGGACACAGTCAGCCAGCAAGTAAGTGAGAGCCAGTGTGGTGTTGCAGTTAGAGGGATGATTGCAGAGGACCCAGCATCAATCCCTGTTCAGCCATGAAGCTCCTTGCATCACCTTGGGCTAGTCACCATCCCTCAGCCTCCCCTAACTCACAGGGTTGTTATGAGGCTAAAAGGGGCGGAAGGATCATGTGCACTACACTGAGTTCCTTGGAAGAAGGGCAGTACAGGTGGGCCCCCATATCCGCTGGGGATATGTTCCAGGCCCCTCCGTGGATACTTGAAACCGTGGATAAGAGTGAACACCCCCTCCATGGTTTCCTGAGGGCCCCCCCTGCCTCCCCTGCAGGCAGGCATGTTTGCCCCCCCCCCCCAGCTTTTATTTTTCTTTCAGCAAGCTTTGTTTCTTCCTTAAAACAAACAGAGAAGCAGCCTCCATTGCAGGCAAGTAGAACAAGACTGAGTCCTAGAGAGGCTCTGCAAGGTTTCTGTTAACCTTAGCAGAACTTTATGCTGGGTGCATCAAGCAACTCGTTGGATACCAATAGTAATTATCAATCAATCATCTGGTTCAGTAAATAAAATTGCTTATTAAAGGACAGTAGTAAGTACATGAGATGAGCAAATATTACATTGAACTCAATTATTTACATATGAATAGCAAACAGTTAAGCATCAAGAAAATACAAAGAAACCAAATACAGGCAATATAAAAGCTTGTACTCCACACTAAATGAATTATGTAGTAGGAAGCTCCATTGAAATCAGGTTTCTGTATAGTTACAAAATACCCAGACTCTTCTTTCTGTATTTTCCTTACATTTGGACAGTCTAGACTCTAAACAAAAACTAAAACAAACATGAATAAGTAAAAACTGTTCTATTTGTACAATACTGTACATCTTTGCAATTTGAAAGTGAAATTTTGTGTTGCTAAGAGAGGCTAGATCCACAGTACTGATGACTGGAAGTCTCCATTTATTAACAAAGTGAACAGATCTCAGGGGGATATTAGAAAATAAATGTCTTGCATGCTCTCTCTTCACTGCATTGGCTTTTGTCTTTTATCCGTTGCACAGAAAATCTCACCAGGCCTGATCAGTTTTAAGCACAATATATGTGCATTTGTTACATATTACTGTGCCTTCTATGCATCTTCCACTGAAGTGTGCTAGGGGCAATGTGGCGCAGTGGGTTAAACCGCTGAACCTTAAGCTGTCGATCGAAAGGTCGGCAGTTCGATTCCCGCGACGGGGTGAGCGCTCGTTGCTTGGCCAGCTCCTGCCAACCTAGCAGTTTCAAAGCATGTCAATGCAAGTAGATAAATAGGTACCGCTTGCGGGAAGGTAAACAGCGCTCCATGTTCCAGCCACATGCTACGCGCTGCGGCAAGGAGAGTCATGTCGGCCACATGACCACGGAGGCGTCTTCGGACAACGCTGGCTCTTTGGCTTTGAAATGGAGATGAGCACCACACCCTAGAGTCGGACACGACTGGACTTAATTGTCAGGGGATACCTTTACCTTTACTAATGCACTATAGTTTGAAACTGGGGAAATGTGACCCCCCCCCAACACATCCATTAGTATGGTGGCTCCCATATTGCTGCCACATTTGCCACATTTTGCCTTATTTTGGTGTTTTATCTTTCGGATTGTAAATTGGCTTTTAAATAACCTTCATCATGCACTCTCTTCATACACAAGAGGCCTCTCTGTGGGAGGGGAAAGGTGGGGTAGAAATGCTTAAAAATAAATAAGTAAATAAGGAAGGAAGGGATGTGGTATCTGTCATGGTTTTCAATTATAACTATTACCAGTGAAGGCATGTATGATGAGCAATACAGCTCTATTCCACATTTCTTTCTAGATAGATAGTATCTTCGATCAGGATCGTCTCCAGAGCGTGGCTATGCACTTCTTTGTGGTGAAAGGCTTGTACTAGAGACCTCACTCAGCTCAGACACTACAGCTAAATGTAATTAGAAATGGTTTCCAGCCCTTGGCAGTACTCATCTATCTCTATGGCAAGGCTGATACCTATCTCCCCATCCATCACAAAGTGACAAAATATCCAACTACCAGCACTGGAACTGTCTGTGGACTTCCCAAGTCGTTTCTTGATGTTGTGATGGAAAGCTCTGAAAACATCAACCCAGTGTGCTGAAGCAGTGGGGGGGGGGGGAGGCAAATGCAGTTCTAGGAATGATCAGGAAAAAAAAAAAAGAATGATCAGAAAAAAATATAATGGCCACAGTTGTTATAGAATTATATCTATCTTTACATGGTCACATTTGAAATATTGTGTATAGGTAGGCTTACCAGATCGTCGACCGGGACGGAGCGATCTACCCTTAAGGGGCGGGGCGCGGGGGGAGCAGAATGCGTCGTGTTCTGGCCCCCCCGCGCCCCGCCCCTTAAGGGTAGATCACTCCGTCCCGGTCGACGATCTGGTAAGCCTATGTATAGGTCATTCCATTTCAAGAAAGATATAGAACTAGATGACAAGTTATGTGTTCCTATCTTTTAAGTTATGCGGGAAAATGACCAAAATGAAATTGATAAACAGAAGTTCATAAAAAACTTGAATGGGTCTTGGACCCTGCCAAAAGGGAGGAGACCCTAGACTTATAGTGCAAACCTAGGCATGTCTACTCAAAAGTAAGTCTTGTTGTCTTCAGTGGGGTTTACTCCCAGGAAAATGTGTATAGGATTGCAGGCTAAAATCCTATGTAGCACTTAGGACCTAGTGCAGTGATGGCGAACCATTTGGGCTTGGTGTGTCAAAAATTTTGAAAATGCCTAACTTGACTCTGCTGATGTGTTGCCTCTCCCCCCCCCCTGAACTTTTAATAATACTTTGACTATTGCTACTTTTAATAGTAATTTTGAATTGAACTGAACTGAAAACAACTATAGAACGCATTGCATTTTATTTAACATCAATTAGTAACTTTTTTGTTGCTGAGTTTTACTAGATAATAATTTGAAAGAGGTCTGCCAAAATCCCTGCCCTAAATGTTCAAGACAAGCCTGTAAAACGTTTTGGGAAAATGTAAGGTGTGTCGGGGCCCTGGGGGAAGCATTGGCGTGTCACCCAAAATGACCCCGCGTGTCACCAGTGACACGCGTGTCATAAGTTCGACATCACGGGCCTAGTGTGAAATGCAAGTGTTATTGAACTAATAGTTCAACATACATCCAGAGAAGTCCAACACAGACATGTTTGACTTCAAAAGAAGGGCTTTCCCAAAATGAGGAGACTGATAAAAAGGAAGTGCATGAAGGTTATTTAAAAAGCACCTTAGCAGAAGTTCAACTAGAATGCATACCACTGTGTAGGAAAAGGCACCACCAGGTCCAGGAGGGTGTCAGCATGGCTCAGAAGTGGAATTAGGTATAAACAGTGAAGTGACCAAGTTCACAAATGACATCAAACTATCCAGGATGGAAAAAACCAAACCAGATTGTGAAGCTCTCCAAAAGGGTCCCTCCAAACTGGGTGAACGCAACCAAATGGCAAATGTGGTTCATTGTCAATAAGTGTAAAAGTGATATATCTTCAGACAAAAATATCCCAACTTCACATATGCAGTGATAGGATCAGAGCAGTTGCTGATGAACCAGGACAGAGATCTTGGGGTCATGGTGGATAGATCACTGACTGGAAAGATTGGCTGTGTGGTTTGGCTAAAGGAGAATGTGGTCAATAGTATAGAGAAACAATACCAAGGGTGTCATCAGATGTTGGCCAGATTGCAAATTGGGCTCTGGCCAAAGGACCCTACCCATCCCAGGGCCTACCTTTGCCAGGTCATCTGCTGAACCCTCAGTTCCCACGGCTGTTGTAGTGCTCAATGCACCATCAGGGGTGGGGGTGGGGGGGCATGTGCTGGCCTTTGCTCCAGGGCCCCCAGCAATTCAGAGTTGACATTGAGAAGAACTTGAGCTCATGAAAGAGGAAAGTGTGACATTTTGAGTTAGTTGGCCATTCTGGATCATCGCTGATGTATGTAATTCTGAGATCATACTGCAAATAAAGCCCCCATTTCCTAACCAGACCATCTGAGTGGGAATCAAAGAGTCTGCCCTGTCAAGCTACATCAGCCTCCAAAGAGTAGGACCTGAAAGTTCTGCCGAATGCAGCAGTGACTCTCACTCGCTGGTGAGTAAGAGCTGTAAAGCTAGCATGAAACTGAAGCCAAGGGGGGGAGGAGGGAGTGAAGTATGAGTCAGAATTGCAATTGCGTGGGCATATCAATATTTATAGCAAAGCTCTGTGGGTTTCTAGTGACTCTGTCAAGAAGCACTATGCGAAGTTACGTTGCGGGAAAAACACCAAGAAAGTCTGTCTGACAATGATGGAGACCTGTTAACACTAGCCCATTACAATGACTTTCCACTAAGTTTTAACAGACATGACTGCTTATGGTCAGCATGGCTTTGTAGTGTTTCTTATTTCTCTTCTCCCAACTATGCAAACACTGCCTGCCTTGTTAGCATAAAGTGACCACTGTCTATGGGTTGATATGTATATTATATTACAGAGGTGGCCAAACTGCAGCTCCTGAGCCACATGCAGCTCTTTCACGTATAATGCGCGGCTCTCAGAAATACGTTGGCTGAGCTCCTGTTTGCATCACAATTAATATAAAAGGTAAAGAAATGTTCAAGCTTTATAATTATTTACCAGGTATAAACTGAGAGTCCACTGGATTAAAACATCAGTTTAATGTTCATGGTGAGTAAATATATTTAAGAATTTAAATGCATCTTAAATATTGCAGCTCTCGGACATCTGAAGTGTATTGCATGTGGCTCTTAGTTAAGCAAGTTTGGCCACCCCTGTGATATTATATATAATATGGGATTTTATCCAACAAAGTACACCCACATAAGGGAGTAACAGTAAAACAAAAATGAAGGTGATTTAGCTTTCCCACAACTGGGCAGACCAGAACAGAATTCTTTATTAATTTGCCTGGTCCTTGTTTGGTTAGTGATGGGACATGGTCATCCACACTGGGGGCTTCAGCTTCCACTGGTATCCCCCCCTCCCCGGTTCAAAAGGCTGATGGAAGTCTGCATGACTGCCTTTAGCATAGGTTTCCTACATGTCTAGAGTCAGCAGCATTGCACTAAGAGCAATGGCGTCGCTACCGTCAAGCGACGGTAGCGGGCCGCCACAAGGTGACGCGCGCACGCGCGCACGTCACCTCTCCTGCGCGCATCGCCCCCGAAGACGTCTTCCCCGGCCGACGCGCCAGGGCCTTCTGAGGAAGGCCCGGTGCACGAACGTTATTTATAACGTTCTTTTGCACATGCGCAGACTGTTGCTGAGGGAAAAGACGTCCCCGAGCCGGCTGTAAAAATTGTCGGGCGCCCGGAGCAACCTTTGTTAAAATCTGTTGTCCAGTGTAATCAGTCTGACTCCTGACATGATCTGGTGCCAATGTTTCCAACTTGGGCCCAGGCATATGAGGAAAAAAAATCAGCTGGGCTTTTTATTTTCCCTCAGGATTGAATGTTTTGCTATTTTTTCCAGTGGTAAACTTTAAAAAAAAAAATCTAGTGACATTGCTGAAAACTGAGTGGGACCAGCACAAAGCAATTGTGTAAGTATATTAATATTATTTAAATAACGGTAAGCCAAATGCCAATGCAAAGCATCCACGCACATGCGCACACTTTTATGGGTGTTACCTTGCAAATTCTAGATGTGATGAAAAGATGAGGATGATACACAGACAGACAAATGGACAGATGGATAGATATTGGTGGGGTGTTCACATGGCCAAGTTTATGCAGAGCTGCTTCTTCATCGTGTCTTCATCTTCCTCTCCCAAGCCTACTTCAACCTTACTTCTCATGCTAGCAAAGGCTGAAAACTTCTCCAAAATGAATTTAGTGGGAGACGGGGCATGTTTCCAGTGTCCAGAGCTGAACATCTAGAAAGACAAAGTTAAGTCTTTCAATATGCAATTCATCCATTCCTAACCACTAAACATTCCCTCCCCCTCCGTTCCCCATTTCCATTTTCCTTTTCTTTTTAAACCAGATACATACACTACCTTGTGCACTGGTTCTGGTCCTTCAGTCTCCTAAATGTTCTCAGTTCTGCTTATATGACCCACAGACATTTAATCAGTCAGGACTGCTTAACTTTCAAAGGACATTACCATCACATTGTTGTTTGTTTTAGACTTTATGGGGTTTTCAGCAGGAAATTGCCCTCAGGCATGTTGACAGGTCTGTGCAGCAGACTGATGGGAGCCAGTTTGGGAAGTATTGATTGCTGATGATATTTATGTTCTGAGAGGAATAGAGAAGGGATATTTGCCCCGGTGATATGTTTTCTTATCAGATTTTCTGGGACCCCAAGGGGGGGCAGAAATGACATCACGGGAAGGCGGGTCAAAAACTGTGATGTCACTTCTGCCGGAAGTGGGCATGTACACCGGAAGTGGGCGTGTCCACCATAAAATAAACACAGTATTTTACCTTTTTCCTGTGCCTCTGAGCACAGGAAGAGTGCCGCCGCTGTTTTTGTCACAGCCAGCCAGATGCATTGTGATGGCCAGTGATGGCCGCCACAACGCAGCCAGCTGGCTGGAACGAAAACAGCAGCGGCACTCTGCACGTGCTCAGAGGCATGGGGAAAAGGTAAAATAATGGTAAAATAATAATTTTAATAATACCTCTTCTTCTTTCATCTCCTCTTCATCCCGGCTATCCAGTCCTGCTCCGCTGCCCCTGTCTTCAGCTTCTGTCCCCAAGGAGGTGTCCCAGCCTTTCCCGGCCCGCCGGCTGCATCGCGGCAGGCCGGAGCTCTTCTGAGACTGTGCTGCCCACTGCAGCACGTCTTTGTCTTTGTCTTCTTAGCCTCGCGCACCTGCGCGAGACTGGAAACGCTCGGAAGATGTCCGAGTTCACTCGGATGTCTTCGGAGACATCCAAAATGAACTCTGACATCTTCAGAGACATTCCAGCCTCGCGCGCATGCCGCGATGCAGCTGGCAGGTCGGGAAAGGCCGGGACACACAGTCAGTTCAGGGGGGGGACAGGGGGACACAGGGGGCATGGCCGGGACTGTCCCGGTCAAAATCGGGACTCTGGTCCCATTTAGTCTTTCGTAGTCCTGAAATCAACGGAGCTATTCTTGGTGGCCGCATCTGTTGCAGACTCACATTTTACAAATAGCTCTCTTTTTCTTGCCTGGTTGGTGCTAATAAAATCATTCCCTTCAAGGAGTCCAGGTCTTGTCTTCTCAGTCACCAGAAGGTATATTTGTGAGAGTGCTCATCAGCAATAGCATGTGTATGAAGATTTTCATGTACTCCGCCTATTGTTCTCATGGTCTGCTGAAGTCTCTGAAATCAAGCAAAAGGAGCATCGAAACGTCCAAATACCAAGCCTGCACATAGAGGTCACCCCAGAAGTCCATGCGCCTGCTCATCTCCTGCCAGAGGCGGGTTGTCGGGGAGCGACCGTCTGAACCCAGAAGCGCCCAGAACAGCCACGTCCATCCACTGGAGGATGACGCCAGACCGCCGATCGGGCCGGTGGAGGAGGCAGCAGATGCTGCAGGACCAACGCCAAGGAGTGCAAGTACAGGCTAGCCCGGATAGTGTCTATACTTTTACTAACAGCTTCAATTGTATGAAAGAAACAGTGGTTAAAATGTGCTAATGGGTAACTAAAACAAATCAAGTGACTTTGACAGTGTACTGCCGTATGTTTGTGTGTACACACTGTTCACATGTATAATAAATACAAACATGCTCTCACAGCCCAATCCTATCCTCCCCCCCCCCACCGATGCAGCCACAGCAAAAAGGCTTGAACTGCATCCTGCGGGGGGGGGGGCAGATTGGAAGGCTTGGGGGAGGTAAGGGAAAATAGTTTCCTTTACCTCTGGGTAGTGGCGTCACTAGGGTGCGCGCGGCCCCAGGGCGGGGGGGCGTCAATCTAATGACCCCCCACAGCCCCTAAATGTTAATGGGCCGTGCCGCAATTTGGGGGGGCGACTCGACCCTGCCCCGGGTGCCCCCCCGACTCTGCCCCCCCCCCGCCACTCAGACCTGCGCCGGATTTTTCTGTTGCAGCCGGCTCCGGGGACGTCTTCCCCAGACGGCTGTCCTGGGCCTTCTGATGAAGGCCCACTGCATCAAAACGTAATTTATAACGTTTCTTGCGCATGCGCAGAACGTTTCTAAGGGCCAAGGGCTGTCCTTTTACTTCAGAAACGGTCTGCGCATGCGCGAAAAACATTATAAATTACGTTTTGACGCAGTGGGCCTTCGTTAGAAGGCCTTCTCCCGGCCTCGGAGCCTCCGGAGGGTGATGCGCGCAGCGGAGGTGACGCGCGTGGGTGCGCGTGTCACCCTCGGCAGCCCGCCCCCCGCCACACTCTAGCGACGCGGGTGCCTCCCACTTGCCAATGGGTCTCCTCACATCACCAGCTCTTCAGCTGGCGCAAGTCCAAAGACAGAAAGGGGGCGTGCCTGGAGGCAAGGAAGTGGTTAGCACACTGGTGCAGGTTGGGACTTGGGAGTGTCAGTACACACCACCTCTGTCATGCCCCTGCCCTCCTCCCATTCTGCCCTTCCCCTGCCCCCACCGCTACCCTATCTGGTCTGGCAGGCACTGTAGGGTCCACTGGCAAACCTATGATGCGTCCACCTGTTGCAGCAGCGCTTTCAAAATGGCCACCGACAGAGTGCTGCGTGCTCCATTTGAAGCCATTTTATGATAGCAGAAATTTCTTCCACTTATATAAGAGGCTCCCTGTGACAGCCCAATCCTGCATAGGACTGGGCTGTCATCCTGATAATCTCATATGTTCCTTTCATCAGACGGGAGGCTTTTTACTCACTAATGTTTTGTGCTTCCTGAGAAATTACAGTATACATTTCACTAAGTCACATACTTTTCACATAATAGAGTGATGAAAATATAACATGTAGGCACTTATGCTATTGACATTGTGATTAGCGTATTTGAATGCAAATCATAATAGAACGTGGATCACTTAGCAGAAATGTCAGGGAAAATGAGCAATGAAGCATGCCAATCACAGTAAAAAGTAACAATGCCACGTATAAATCTTCTCTGCAACCCACCTATTGTGGAGCAGTTCAACCGACTTTAATACAATTTCCCCAGAGAAAATGGACGAAGGGTTGCACCCTCACAGAAAAAATATCTTGACTAATGGAACTATGAGTGTCAATGGTTTGGAACTGTCATATGTGTTGGAATTATGGCAAGATCAAATACTCAGTCATTTATAGGGTTAATGTGACTGTTGGTTATTTCATACATTTTGGGTGACGCCCGGGCAAAATGTAAAAATGTGATTGGTTGGTAAGCTCAGGTGATCTTCAAGCAAGAGTCCACAAAGAAGAATCTCCATTTTGTTTCAGAGAGAGAAAGATGTATGTGCTTTAAGTAGGCTTACCATTCGTCCCGGTTTCGCCGGGACAGTCCCGGAAATCGGACTCGATTCCCGGTCGTGTCCCGGGGGACGAATGGGCGCCGCCATCTTTTTTTTTAATTTCAAACTTACCGGGCAGCATCTTGGGTCACGAAATCTCGCGTGATCCAAGATGTCGGCACCCAAATCTCGTGAGGGCATGATGCCCTCACGAGATTTGGGCGCCGACATCTTGGATCACGTGAGATTTCGTGACCCAAGATGCTGCCCGGGAAGTTTGAAATTAAAAAAAAAGATGGCGGCGCGGCAAGCGGGTGCTTCTCCCGGTCGTCAGCACCACCGGGAGAAGCACAGTGCTTGCCCGCGTTGCGCGAGCCTGCTGGAGGCTCGCGCTGGCCGGGCAAGCAGGCTGTGCTTCTCCGGTCTCCCAGTGGTTCCATGCGGTGCCGCTGGGAGACCGGAGAAGCACAGCCTGCTTGCCCGGCCAGCGCGAGCCTCTAGCAGGCTCGAACAACGCGGGCAAGCAGGCTGTGCTTCTCTCCGTGCCGCTGGTCTCGCAGCGGCACCGGGAGAAGCACAGCCTGCTTTTTGCCCGTGTTGCGCGAGCTCCAGGGCTCGCGCAACGCAGGCGAGCAGGCTGTGCTTCTCCCGGTGCCGCTGCGAGACCAGCGGCACCGGGAGAAGCACAGCCTGCTTCTTGCCCGTGTTGCGCGAGCCTGCTGGAGGCTCGCGCTGGCCGGGCAAGCAGGCTGTGCTTCTCCGGTCTCCCAGCGGCTCCATGCGGTGCCGCTGGGAGACCGGAGAAGCACAGCCTGCTTGCCCGGCCAGCGCGAGCCTCTAGCAGGCTCGAACAACACGTGCAAGCAGGCTGTGCTTCTCTCCGTGCCGCTTGTCTCGCAGCGGCACCGGGAGAAGCACAGCCTGCTTTTTGCCCGTGTTGCGCGAGCTCCAGGGCTCGCGCAATGCAGGCGAGCAGGCTGTGCTTCTCCCGGTGCCGCTGCGAGACCAGCGGCACCGGGAGAAGCACAGCCTGCTTCTTACCTTGTGTTCTCCAGGGCTGCGCAACGCAGGCGAGCAGGCTGTGCTTCTCCCGGTGCCGCTAGTCTCGCAGCGGCACCGGGAGAAGCACAGCCTACTTCTTGCCTTGCTTTGCCTTGCCGCGGCCCCAGCCTGCTTGCCGCGGCCCCAGCAGCAGCAGCAGCAGCAGCGACCACGGACCAGTGACCAGCAGCGACCAGGTAAGCTTATTTTTAAATTATATATTTTTAATAGAAATATTAATTATTTATTTAAAAATTTCGGACGCGCTTCGCGCGGCATGAGGGGGCGCTTCGCGCCCCCTTTACTTTATTAATTAATTATTTTAAATGGATTATTGATTTAAAAAATTGCGGACGCGCTTCGCGCGGCGGGAGGGGGCGCTTCGCGCCCCCTTTCTTTTACATTTTATTCATTAAAAGGGTTTCTTATTTTTGGATTAATGCTTTGTTACGAGTTTTATTGGCTTTTTTAGGCTTTTTCGTTGTGCTTTAGAGTGGCTTTTTCCTTCTGGAGGGGACTTTGGCCTTCGTTTGCCCTGTTTACGATTGCTTTTTGGTTTACGATTGGTTGCGGTTCTTTGGCCTTGCTTTTTCGTTGCTTTCACATTAATTAATTAATTAATTACCTCGGGGGGGGTATGGGGGGGTGTCCCGGTTTGAAGTTTGAAAAATATGGTAAGCCTAGCTTTAAGTATGAGCTTGAACCTGTCTGAATCTACTTATTTCTATGTTATTAGTTTAGTAAAGTTAATAAGTCTAAGAATCTTGACTCAACTTGTTTATTCCAATGATTAAGATTCATTGCAACCTCCAAAGAAACAAGAATCTCTTCAATAATCCCAACAATATGTACATTTAATAGACAGTTATGCATGAATGTATAATGCTACCACCACCTCCTGAAAAGATTACACTTGACCTATCCTGGCATCCACATAAAAGAAAACAGCTTATCTTTGGGCATGCCACAAAAGAAGGATCAGTCTACACTTGTCCCCTCTGTCTCCTACCTCTGCATTGTTGTTATGTGTGATTTTTTAAATAAATTCCTTTTTTATAACTTACTGATCCCCTGCCTGGCTACTTGCAACCAGGAAAGACCAGTGGGCAAATAGTACACATCTAGAAACACTGAGCTGTGGAGTGGGACTGAGCACCTTGCTGGGGTCTGCCTTTAGCCCTATGGCCACCAGAAATTCCCTGTTTGGTAGCAGCATAGCAGAGTTCCCCAATATTGGAAAGTTCAAGTTCATGACATGATCAAAGGAACAAAGGAATGTGGCTCTTTCTCTTACTAGCTACCTTCCTAGATCAATCAGTATACAGCTGGGGTACCAAAAGACTTTGTTATTCCTCTCATAAGGAATGTTACAGCCCAATCCTATGGACTCTTTACGCTGGCAGAACGTGCGTTCTGAACTGAACCACCAAATAATTGGAGCTGTGAAAACCAGTGATCAGGCATGAAAAGGCAAACTTTGGGAAGTGTTTCAGGAAACATTTTGGTCCTCTCAGAAGCTCCTTTCTTTGTGATGAAAATGTTCACTGAAGAACATTCAGTACAACCCTACTAATGCCTCATAAATTTCACATGTGCACTTCCAGCAAAAAAAAAAAAGAGAAAATGTCTTGGGGGAACAAAGGGAGAGTAAAAGGTGTGAGTTTATAATTAAGGTTTGGAAAGCAATAAAAGACATTTGATTTTGTATAGGGAAGCTTTTATAGAGCAGAGGAAGTTAATTGGAGAGTAGTTGGGACTAAGAAATATAGAAATAAATTGGGATGTCTTCAGATCAGTAGGGCATGGGTTATCTGAACCTTGCAGACTAAACACGTTTGGGAAAAACGTATTAGACTACTGTAGTACTGTACTACTTATACCTAACTGTATAAGTAGTACAATACCAGAAAAAAACTCTGAATTTACAATGAATTGAAATAAGATCTGAATACCAAAGACAAGAGTGACACATATGGTATAGTAAATTATCCATGACCACTTTCCATGTAATCCCCTGTAAACCTGTGCCTGTATTGACTACGGTGACTTCCAGTAGTTCAGGCTGCCGCTGCACATAGCTATCATTTGTGCCTATACTGTGGTGACTTCCAGATGGACTGTTTAGTCTGGATTGACACACCTTGTTCACTCACTCTTTACAGGGTGTTCACATGATGTTGTCATCCATCCATTATTTCTGCCATATTTAAATCATTGCGGGTGCAATCCAAACCTACTTAGGCCACCGTTGTAACTCAGCGGCCCAGCGAAAACGGGAGGCCCCAGAATGGAAAGGGGCCTTTCCGTTCTGGGGCCTCCCGTTTTCGCTGTGCCGCTGGTTACAACGGCGGCCTAAGTAGATTTGGATTGCGCCCTGCATTTATTAATTCAGAAAACCCAATGTTTTTTAGAAGAATATAGCAGTCCATTGACCACAGATGTGGTCCCTTATTACCACGACTGTTCCATCTTTTGTTGAGGAGTGTGGTAAAAGGGGAAGGACAGTCAATTGTATCCCAGCATTGCTCCACTATTTTTTTTTTATCCTTTCATTTTTAAAATGTATATCCCTCCTTTCTAAAAGAAATCAAGGCAGCTTGATCCACAACCACATATGAGCAGAACATAGCACGATGTAAGGGCTCCCAATCAGCTGTAGCTATTGCAGTGTGGTAGGAACATTGCAATCCTGCATATGACTACAAGTGGAATATTTACAACTGGCTGATGCTACAAGGAGCACATCGGAAGTGCATTTTGTTTCTAATAATCCCGACAGTATCTAAACACATATTATTAGGCTGATATTTAATTGATAGTAATTGATATTAGGCTGTTGTTTTGAAGTGTCAGTCCTACTGACTGGGCATGTGAATCAGTCTGAATTTAAACTGAAGTACAGCTGGAATGAACAACTAGAGTGAAAAACCTTGCATGAACAGAGATGAAAGGAGTTTGTCTTGTTAGACAAGTTAGAAAAAAAAAACGAGTCTAAGGAAAATATGATTGCATTCCACTAATAGTTTGGAGAAGTAACACAGTTGAGGGAGAAGAGCTACTACCCAAGTTAGAGCAGGCTGTGAATAAAGGAATGTATGACTAGGCCCTGGTCATTAATAATGGAGGCTAGAAACCAGAAGAAGCCTTTTAACTATTAGTGGAAGGCCCTGGAGAGTAGTCTCTCTGGAACAATTGTGGGATAAAAGAATTTCATTGGCAACGTTAGTTACATTCAAACATTTTATTTTATTTTACCGTACTCTGGCCTCGGGAACGGGTTGTTTTTTTCTCCAAATGTTTTCAGGCATCTGGAACTCATGGGACAAGATAGCGGCAGGGGCAGTGCGACCCCAAATGCCACCTGATGCCATCTCAGCTCCGTCACCTCTGTGATACAAAAAAAAAACCCCAAAAACCCTTACCGTGTGTCCTTGTGTGCTGTTGTGAAACCCAGAAGTGCAGGACTTCTCGTTTTATGTAAACGGACAGTGCAAATGTTCTCGCTTTCCCTGTAAATAAAACCAGAGGTCCAGCATTTCCAGGTTTACCAACAGTGCACAGGATACACAGTAACAGCGGAATGATCCTATCCAACTTACACCACCAGTGTAACCAGCGGTGCAGCGAGAACGGGAGGCCCCAGAATGGAAAGGGAATTCAAATCCCCTTTGAATCCCCCTTTGGAGGGGATTTGAATCTCCTTTCTGTTCTGGGTGGCCTCCCGTTCTCACTGCACTGCTGGTTACACTGGTGGTGTAAGTTGGATAGGATTGCACTGTAAAGGAGGGAAATGACCCACTTCTTGCTTGAGCGAGCAGGAAGCATATCATTGCTGCTTGCATTGGGGTTAGGGTTGTCGTTAGGGTAACGACAGTGTTGCCTTTGCCGCCAGAATGGCTCCAACAGCAAGCGGGAGGGGCCGCTGACTCCAGTGTAACGGAGTCTTGCAGAACTACTTGCCTCCGCTCCAGTCTAGTTTCGCCTCTGCTGCAGAGACTTTCCTTAGGCAGCAGGGATCGACAAAATGGTGCCTGTGATCAGCTCGAAGCATTTGAAATAGCCAGGGGAAGCGTCTGAGGCTTCCCCTGGCCACTTCAAAGAGCTTCGCGCTTATCGCGGGCACCATTTTGAAGAAGAATGCTTCAGGAACATTCAAAATGGTGCCCGTGATCAGCAGAGACCCTCCGGAGGCAGTAGGTAAGGCACCCTCCCAATCCCCTGCACAGAACCCTATTGATCCTATTGGATCAATGTTTCCATATCCATGATTGCATATGGTGTTTCTCAGGCAGCCACATTTGAGCCCAGTACCACTGGAAGAGGCCAGCATAGGATTGAGCTGTAAGTCATTTCTTATAGATTTCAAGGTGCTGAACACGAATATGACAATGAAAATGCAAAATTGCAAAATGAAAATGCAATGATATGCAAAATTGCAAAATGCAATGAAAATGCAAAATTTTGCACAATAAAAATGCTAAATTGTCTACAGTTTGTGAGAGGTCCACAATAGACAGTTCCATAGATATGTACTGATAAGTGCCCGACAGCATTTACAACACCTATGTATGCAATGTAGACTGCTTCTCCTAAACTAGAGCCAATCGACAGATTTTATTGTCGTTTTCGTTTTTAGCATCAAATTTACAAAAAAATAGCTATTTTCATTTCAGGACCAATTTCGTGTTGTCCAGTGTTATATTCTTTATTACTCAAACCTATTGTGTTTCATTCTATTTCAGCCAGTGCTCTTCATAGTCAAATTCTTTTTCCCCATCTTGGTCAAGATAAATCTATGCTGAAATGTGCTGTAGCATTTTAAGCAAACAAATTACAAAATGTTATTTCCCACATACTTAACTCAGTTTTGAAGTCAGCACTGTAATTGCCCTTGGCTATAGCCATATCTGAACTTGATTTATAGCCAATTTAACTTTGTGAGAGAGTTAGGGTGTTTATTTGTAAGGGGGAGGGCATTCTGTTTTGTATTTGACCCATTACTGTTTAAACTGTTTCCATTGGTAGCTTAATATTTCCCAAGAGAATAATATGTTTTCCTGAAAGATACTCCTGTCTTTGGAATAGTCCAAATATACATATTTCTGAAAATATATTTCTTCAGCAATGTTTATAAATAGGACTGAGATTATCTAAGGAAAAGGAAGAGCCAGTTCCCACATCACCTGCTGTGCAATAAATGTCTGTGAAATCGTTACAAACAGAGGCCATTACTACTAGACTACCGGCCAAAATCGCACAGGCCTTAGGCTTCTTCGCCAACAGTCTCCTCCACTCCTCACCATTTTGAAAATAGCTGCTTTGAACTCACTCTGAACTTTGAATATATAACTGAGGTTCTGAGAATACCCACCATAACAAATTCCCACAGTAAAGGCATCTATAATGTATGCACATGTCTTACAGTGTAGTTCTTGATGATGTACTAAATGAATCCTAAATGAGTACTCACTGTTTTATATAAGTCTCACTGTCTTCAGTAGGGACGGGGTTGACATTCAGACCTAGGATCACAGCCACAGAAGCATCGTCGGGGTAGGGGCGGGGGGGGAGCGTACCTGCCTCTGGTCGTCTTGGAGCCGGCAGGTCCGTTTTTGTGTTGGGCCCTCCCGCCTGCCCTGGAGCCGTTTGGCTCTAAAATGCCTGCTATTTTGGCTCCAGGGGGGCCTGGTTTGTGGTGTCACGTGGGGGTGTCGCGTCGGCGCCCCCCCCCCACATGGGGGCACAGCTCTGTCTCTGCACAGCCATACACATTTAAGCCCAAACCATGTGTCCACATTTGTGGATATGCATGTGTGGAGAGAGAGATCATGATCACGCCCAGCAGGTCAATGTATAGAAATGTGCACATGATTTATGCATTTATTACTTCTTTATCATCAGATTTAT
Organism: Plestiodon gilberti rubricaudatus; assembly: GCA_026170595.1. NCBI lineage: Eukaryota > Metazoa > Chordata > Lepidosauria > Squamata > Scincidae > Plestiodon > Plestiodon gilberti. The sequence goes on from JANXHW010000002.1 coordinate 180,178,246, forward strand.
TGCAATATAAAGAATGGGAGCATATGTCCACTTATAAAAAGCCTTCCAAATGGCTTACAATTTAAAAACACCTGAAAACGATATGAACAATAAAGCATACGTTTCCACATGTGCAAGCTCTGTTCTGACCTTGTGATCGATTTGTGGACATCAGTTGTGGAGTCAGTGTGTGCAGTCCTACTCTCCCTGTCCACATGTTTACATCAAGGGATGTGGTCCCATGAATTGAGCTTTAATGGTGATTGCAGATCCATTTGCATATGTAAAAGTTCAAACTGGTCATAGGATATAACCAACTGCTCAAAAGAATCTGCAACAAGGGCAGGAGGTATGGTCTGGAGGTTGAGCTGCCTCCTTGCCTGAAGAAGCTAAACAGGGTCGGTTCCGGTCTCACTTTGGAAGGGCGATGAATGCAGTTGATGGAGTGTCGGAGCCCACAGAACTGACAAGAAATGGATAACAGCTTGTTAACCCTTCTGAGGCTTGATATGCGGTTGCCTGTGGAAGCTTGGAAGGCAAGAGCTGTGTGGTCAGAACAATAACTGCACTATGAAGGGAAACATCTTGAGAAATGGAGGGTTCTATGAGTTTCTCTCACAGAATAGCATTGTAAAAACCCCAATTTGAAAAAAAGGGGTTTATGGTCGGCCTGCCTATGTAAACCGCCTTGAGTCTATGAGAAAGGCGGTATAGAAATACAGTACTGTAATAAATAAATAAATAAAATAAACAAGCCTTCAAACCATTCTGACCTACATTCACAATAATAGAAATAAGCAAGTGGAGACCCACAACAACAAAATGTTGTGTTGTATCTATCCCCAACCCCTAACATAGAGTGCTTCTGTTCTGGGCTCCAGCCAGTCTAAATAGATGCCTTGCAACACTGTTACAAGCTCACAAGGGGGGGGTCTTGAAGAAGGGGGAAGAGAATACAATTTTTGCTTCCTGAACTTCCCTGCTGTGCTCCAGTTTGGGCTGACTACATGTTCAGTCCTCATTGGTGATTTTGGGTTTTTAATTTTCTTTTAATTAACAAATGAATATTTTTCTTCATACCTAGGGTAGGAGTTCCCCCCAAGGGTGCAGAAGACACTGCTTCACTGCCAAATTGTTCTGTGTGGCGCTACCAGTCTGTTATTAAAAGGAATGAAAATGCTGTAAGAGTGATATCTCCTTTCTATTTATTTTTTCCAGCTTCCAGATAGTATATTTCTCGCTTTTAAATGAATGAGCAGCTTTTAAGAATCCCAGTAGGTCCCAAAAATCAATTTCATCCAACTCATTAGAAATATTAATGTGAAAGTAGCCACAATGAAATGTCTACAGAATGAATTTGCATGCTGTTCGTTGCACAGTATTTCTGCTAAGGAACAAAGACACCAAAGAAGGACTGTAGAGTAGACTGTAAAATCAGGTGTATTCAACAGGAGTCCTGTAACAAGTTTCTAGCAGGAAAAAAAATCCTTAGCTTGTATAGGCAGCTACCAAATGTATTGAAAGTCTGACTTTGGTGGATAAAGAGATTGAGAATGCCAAGGGCCCCCTCTGTGATGAGCTGTTTCCCATTTTCCTCTGGCATCCTGTGATCATAATACCGTATTGGTCTGAGTATAAGACTCACTTTTTTTCTCCTAATTTAAGTTTTTTAACTAGGGGTGCGTCTTATAATCAGGCTGTTGCAATTTAATGCCAGTGATTTAATTAAACATTTTTAATAGCACCAAACTTTAAGGGTGCGTCTTATAATCAGGTGCGTCTTATACTCGGGACAATACGGGTACATGAGGTGTGTTGTAACCTTATAGCTGCAGCCCCCTCCCAGTTTGTTTCTCAAATATGTGCCATTAGAGCAGGGGTGGGGAACCTTTTTTCTGCCGAGGGCCATTTTAATTTTTGTAACATTGTTCGAGGGCCATTCCTTTTTGTGTGTTGCCGGCCGAATTTATTTATTTATTTATTTATTTATTTATTTATTTATACATTCACTGCAGAAACACTGGGGTTTTCCACAGCAGTTGGAACGTGAAGAGCTGCCCTGAATCAACCAGAAAGAAAGCCTTATTCACAGAGGGTTTTACAGGTTTAAAAGCCATGTATACAAAAATCTATATGTCGTTTTAAGATTCTATGAGTAGGAATGATTAAAATATTAAACTCAGTCAGCCCACATATAAAAATACAAAAGTCTCCAAAAGACTTTTGTATTTTTATATGTGGGCTAACTGAGTTTTTAAATATTTTAATCATTCCTAATCATAGGATCTTAAAACGACATATTTTTGTATACATGGCTTTTAAACCCGTAAAACCCAATACTATGTTTATTGTTGCTGGCCATGAAAGTTTTCGCATAATAAAGCCCTATTCTGTTCCCGAATTGAAAGCAGATAAGATAAGGGCCCCAGGGAAAGAAGGACCACTGTGATCTCTTTGCTTATGCAAATAACACAGGCTGAGAAGCCCAGAGCCTTTCGCCACCTTTCTAAGAGACTGTGCTTGCAATAATGCAGCTCTTCAGACCAATCTGCCTTACAGCAAAAAATGTTAAGAGCGAGGGAGGAGCAGCGTGTTGGTAGCGAACACGTCTCTAGCCCCAACTGCGTTGTTTTGGAACTCTTCCCAAAGGTGGGAAGGCGCAGAAGGAAAGCAAAAACCATCAGAGAAAGGAGAAAATGCATCCCCGGGGAAGAGGGAGTGGGACAACCTGAAGCACCTCTGACAAACCTGCAGGGTAGAAGGATCCATAGCCACCGGAAGCAGGAGCTGTAGCCCCAATCTTTAGCACCGTTCCCTGCTAAATGGAATGCAGTCGCATTGCAGCTCAGGCAGTGGTCCAGCCCCGCCCCCTGCACGAGGCAAGAAACCCAGAGCCCTCGCTGATAAGAGCCGAGGGACAGACGCCGGGCTCCAATTTCCCATTGATGAGCTCAAGCGGCGTTTGTTGTGGTCTCTCCCTCACTGCCAAGGGGCCTGACCAAATGGGTTTGCAGCTACCTCTCCAGGGGCCGGATCAAATTGCTTGGGGGGCCGTAAACGGCCCGGGGCCAGATGTTCCCCACCCATGCATTAGAGGGCTCTGAGAGAAAGGAAGTCTTTGGTTCACAGGGTGGCCTTAAAACGTGAGGAGGAGGATGCGGCATCTAGATGCACTGAAGGACATATTCAACCTGTGAGACGGAAGTTGAATGCTACAATAGGGTGTGGAAGAATCCACTGAGCTGGAGCTGTTATGGGCTGGTAGCATGCTGGCAATGTGCTTCTAGGTTTGGATTCCATCAGTGGTATGATGATATAAAAGGCTTCATCAGGGTGAATGAACCCTAACCCTCCACGGGCCGCAGAATGGCTCCCAGACATGACCAGAAGTCACATTGGCGAAACCGGAAGTGACCTGGAAGGCTCGCAAAGGTCATCCCAGGCCCAGTGCAATGCAGGAGTCACTGCCAGAGGTGAGTCGCAGCAACCCTGAAGTGGCTTCGGTTGTATCTGTTTGGCTCCACATTGGAGCCAAACGGAGGCAAGAGCAGGTCCAACTGGTGACACACCTCAGCATTGGGCCGTGACCCACCAAGTGGGTTGTGACCCACAGTTTGAGGTGCTGCCCTAGGTAATTTAGACCTAGATCATTTAGGCCAAGCTAGAAGAAAGTGTAGGGGCTAATGAGGAGGGTTCCCCAGTATGGTAAAGAGGATTTACTTCTGAACTGGTTAGGAGATTGGATTAGCGTGGTAATAATTGGCTTGTTACCATTGAGACCATTGGGATCATTATCCATGTGCCTGTGTCCATACACGTGTGGCCATTCCATTTCTTTCTTGGAGCACAGAAGCAGATCACAGCATCTCGCTCTGTTGTGGAAGAGGAGAGGCATAGAAGGGCAAAACAGGCACTACACCCCCTTGCTCTCCCCCTTTCATCTCCCACTGGTTGGTCTGGACAGGGAAGTCAACCTCCCTCCCTGATCTGCAAAGGACATCCCAAAATCTGGGAAATTACCACTGACATAAAAGCCAAAGCAAACAATAACAGGAACTGAACAATCTAGGGAAATGTGGCAACCAGCTCTCTCCCCTGGTAAACTGAGGCCAGACTAATCATCGGTAAAAATGAAATGGAGTTTATTTTCATTTCCAAATGGAGAAAAAAGGGCCAATGAAAGGAAGGGAGAAGAGATGCAGAGGAGCAACACACATATCAAAAATAGAAGCAGGACTGACCAAGATGGAGAGTTGGCAAAAATTGGGCACAGAGCTTAAAAAACAGCAAAAATAAACATTCCTGAAGGTATTTGGATATTTTCTTATCCTGAGGCCCCTGGCCCTGCACTGCCAGAACTAGAGTTCTGACAGCACAAGTTCCTTTATGGCTGTTGCAAATGACAGCACACCATTCAGCACAGCCAAGTCACCACTGCAAGTGACCACTGCAAGGGTCATGCGCCAGTGACCCACCAACAACCCCTGGTACCAGTAAGTCAGCACAGGGTGGGGGCAGGCAGGAGGCGGGGAGAAGAATGGGGCATGGAGGGGGAGGAATGGAGCAGAGACCAGGGCAGGGAGGGGGGGCAGATCAAGGCTGGGAAGGAGGCTGTATCGGCAGCAGCACCTATTCCCCTTTCCTATTCCCCTTCCAGCTTTCACCTGCCTTCCCGGGTCCACTTGGACTTGCGCCAGCAGAATTACTGATGTAGGTCTGAGTAGATCCATTCAGGCAGTGGAAGCTGAACCCTGGGCAAGGGAATATTGTAAATGTTTTCTTACCCGGAGGTGACCTCCAGGACTGCTCCCCCTCCAGGATGCAGTGTGTGCTCTGATGGCATAGCTGCATTGGTGTGTGTGTGGGGGGGGGGGGGGTTGAGCTACTCACACTTTCCAGGAAAAGGGGGAAAAGGTGCAGTTCCTACACTCCTATGAGGAGTGGCTGAACCTTTCATTAATGCATAGACATGCTGAATCAGCCAATGAACTAGCCACACCAGCCAATGACTAGGAACATCCTTGAGTGTGAACTTTAAAAAGGCTGCTGATAACACAGGGCCATCCAACTGGATGAATTACAGTCACCTTGGCATCCCACCCCTTTACCAAACCAGGTGGGCTTGGCTGTCCAGTTGGTAGACACATACCAGTCTCAGCAAGAGAGTTGACCAACACCCTTAGTTTCTGTGGAACTCCAGACAGGAAGCCAGGGAATTCACATAATACTTGTCTAGAATGTCCTGTGACCCTTCTGAAATGGCACTGACTTCAAAAAGGACAAGACTACTGCAGGAAGATGTCCTGGCTGCTTTTAGGATGCTGAGATATCACAGAAGTCTCGGGGGGGGGGACGATGATGGAAAAATAGGGAAAACTAAACAAAACTTAGGGAAAAGTCAAGGATTTCTGCTATACCCTCTTTATGACCTGTAAAATGAGAATAACATTGATGGACCAAGGTTAATGAGATAAGGCAAAGATATAACCTACCATACGTTTTCAGGATGGGGTGGCCTTGAAATCTAAACTTTATTTTGGTCTCATAATATAATCTCCCCTCTGGATACACTATTTTTTGATGAAGAAATTCTTCCAAAGTTATTCTCAATTCCAGATTTGTTTTAAATTTTAGCTTTAATTTAGTTTAAGCAAGACCATTTTTCACACATGAAAGGAAAGAATGGATTCCTTAGCTGAAAAACAGCTGCTGAGAGAGAGTAGGGTTTTTCAAAGAGGGTATGTGACACAGGAAGTCAGCAGGGTGACACAGACAGATGAAATGAAGGCTCGCATCCCAGGCCAGAAAGGTTAGTCTCATGGCTGATCACTGACGCAAAGAAGATGTGGATCACATCTGGTTCTTAGGACTTTTCTAAATCATGTATGGATGTATCACCCACACACCCACTCTTTTTTTCCCCTGTGGCTTTTAATATATGAAAAATAGCAGCTATTACAGAACACATCATGTTCTCTTTGAAATATATTGCATTTTTTCTTATTTAAAAAAAACTTGAAAGAACTTTGATATTGAGAGAGAATATCAAAATAGATCTGACTTACTGAATTTTAACATTAGCAAGTACTTTCCTTTGCACAGTGGGTGATAAGAGACTTGTGACTAATAGTCACCTGGGGAGCAAGGAAGAATTAAATCATGTGCTTTGTTTGAACACAAGTTCGTGTCAAGTTGCTGGGGGCTCTGAGACAAAGCCATGCATTGGACCTCCCCATGGCACTCCCCATCTGCCCTCTGATTGCACATTGGGTATTGCCACTGGTTCAGAAGCTGACCTGGTCAGGTGGGTCCTCTTTTAGAGGCATGGGACTTTGACCTGTGGCAACCTCTGGGTGATGCCACCCCTGGAGGAACCCTTTCCACAATAAGAGAGTTCATAATACCGTATTGCCCCGAGTATAGGACGCTCCTGATTATAAGCCGCGCCCTTAAAAGTTTGGTGCTATTTTTAAAAAAATAACTTTTTTTTAACTTAAAGAAAATATACACATTAGTAGAACAGTAAAACAGTACAGCTTTAGTACAGTTAAAGGCATAGGCACCCTGTCCCTTATTGAATCTGGGCACCCTAGTATAAGTAGCTTTCCCAGATCCAAAGGGTGACAGAGTGCCTACATTTAACCTTTGGAATTTGGGCAGGTGCAGCTTGTTGCACCCTTCCATGATGATGAGCTGCACCTGCCCACATTTCAATGGTTAACAGCACAATCCTATGCATGTCTACTCAGAAGTAAGTCCTATTGCATTCAGTGGGGTTTACTCCCAGGAAGGTGTGCATAGGATTGCAGCCTAAAGGTTGGCACTCTGTCCCCCTTTGGATATGGTAAGCCTATGCAGGAGCTCTTGCTCTCAACTTTCAAACTGCAGGATCAATAAATATCTTAATTTCCACAGAGTCCTGGGGCTGGTACTTAAGGGTTAATTTTTTCAAATGCCTCTAAGGCTAGATGTTGCTAGAGAGATCCTGGCCATTTAGCAAGTGATTAAGAGCTGAAAACAAGCTTTTGCAGTTTAAAAAAAGAAAAAGCAGTTTTACCTTTGAAAGAGACTTGGAGAGGCTTGAAAAAGGGACGCTTTGCAGAAAACTCTAGGCAGAAAACGCTAGACTTTGATTGTAGGTCGCATCCCTACTTTAAAGACTTGCCTTAGGGGTCAAAAGTGAGTCTTATACTCAGGTCAATACGGTATATGTAAAAGGAGACAATTGAATCCCCTTAGCTGCACCTTTGTGATCTAAACTGCATGCTTATTATTGCCATTCACTGTATCTCTCATGTAGTCCTCATCACTTTAGTGGCCCCAAAGATCTGTACAGGGATTTAAGAATGTTGATTAACACTGGCAGCTGATTCGTTTCTGAGCACAAGTCAAAGTGCTAGTTTTGACATTTAAAACCCTTTATGGCTCGGGACCAGGGTATTTGAGGGACCGCCTCCTTCCATATAATCCAACCTGTCCTCTGAGGTCATCAGAGGGGCCCTTTAACCGTGCTGCCACTGACAGAGGTGAGAGGGATGGCAGCAAGGAACAGGGCCTTCTTGGTGGTGGCACCCCGATTGTGGAATTCTCTTCCCTTAGAATTAAGAACGGCTCACTCTTTGGAACCTTTCGACGGGGCCTTAAGACCTTTTTATTTATTTTGGCGTCCGATAGCTGACACGATGTATGCTTCAATCATGTAATTTTAATCAATGTATTTTTTTATAATCAATGTAATTTTAACCTTTTATGTGATCCATAGGAGCTTGTCTGGTTTTACCTGTTTTAATTGTTTTACTGTTTTATTAATGTCATTTTTAATGTTGTAAGTCGCCTTGATCGACCTGTCGGTGGGATACAATAATAAATGCATGCATGCATGCATGCATACATACATACATACATACATACATACATACATAAAATCAAGTAAGAATGTAAACGTTCAGGAAGTTGCATAAGATTCCCTACTCCTAAATTTAAGGTGAAGCCAAGAGTTGGGCTTTAAATGGTTTCCATAGTGAGTACCGCTGAGTGAGAGGACGCTGCGCCGGGGGCGAGTCTCCGGGTGTCACGCAAATGCTTATCTCTAAGTTACTCTCCGGGTGTCACTACGGGACTTTCATGACACCCAGCACCAGGGGAGCACATGCTCCCCCGGTGCCGAAGATACACAGGATTGCGCCGTTAATTGATGTGCTTCTTAGCTGACCTTGCACCACAGAATAGAACTAATGTTCATATGGATTCATCTTATACAGTATGTTACTTCGCTGTTTCTAAATCATTTTTCTTCTCTCTCGTTTCCTGTGTTTTTCCACTGGGAAGTATTCCCCACTTCTGTGATAAACGTGTTTTACATGAAATACACTGCAGAACATATGCATTGAATGCATGCATTGAATTCACTGCTTCAGTTGTACCACTATTTCTGTCCATCGTTTGGGGATTACGTAGTCCAGGGCTGGGGCTAAATCACTTGGTGCCAAATGCTGCCCCTAGACTTACTGGTGATGTTCCCATCTCTGCTCCTTCCATTCCCTGGATTGGAAAAAGAAGAGCTACAGCCCACCAGGGAATGCAAGGAGCAGTGAACGTGAAGGGGGGAGGTGGGCACTCTCGCCAATCTGCTGCCCTCTTCAGACAACCTCATGGATGGACCAGCCCTGGCTCAATCATTCTGTGAATCAGGCCAACCTGCTGGGAAATAAATTTGACATTTGCGACAATACAAAAAGATGCCTTTCACAACTGGCACATTTCGTTTCTACTTTGGTATCTACACATGGCAAACAGAGGCTCTGAGCAGCTTTATCTTCAAAGATAAGCATTTTAAAGCCCAGAAGCTCAGTTTACGCTTGCTGTCTTGTAAGGACTTCTGTACTTGCTTGAAAAACATAACATCCTATGGGGGTCGTTATCACCAGCCTTTCCATGGAGCAAAGTGAAGCAGCTGCTTTCAACAGCACGTTCTGGAGGAGGTGCTGCTTCTTTTCCTGTCTCCAGTCTTTCTGACTTGTTTTTAAAGCAGAGCTCCAGTGTCAAGCTGGTGCAGGGGAAGCACGTCTTTTTCCAGTGCTTTGCATCAGGTGTTGCTGCACGTTGACTTTATTGCTTTCATTGCGGATTTTATTTTATTATTCTAACATTTTATATCCCTCCTTTCTCCGAATGTCCTAGGCTGTTGTTTATAACAAAGCACATAAACGTTTCAACAAACAGGAAAATCAGTAATGAAATAAAAACAGCCAAATAGTGAAGCAGGATTAGTGAACAGCAGAATAGTGAACAGAAGAGAGAGAGAGAGAGAGAGAGAGAGAGAGTGACAGAACTCAAGCAGGCAATTTATAACAACATAGTGGAGGCCCTGTCGAAATAGACAGGACATCAATTAGTGCCCAAAGACCTGTAAGGGAGACGTCTGCAGTCTGCACCTATCACAATTGGAAATCTATTCGAATATACAGTATGTCGCTTTCGACCTTTGAACTGAAGAGCTGGGGACTCAGGATCTTCAGTTTAATTGAAGATTTTCATATGCAAGTGTGGTTACTACAGCTTTACAGAATTAAAAACAAGGTTCTCCGGGTGACCTAGCCAGTTACTACAGCTTTCTCACCACCACCATCCCAAATTGTTGCTTCAAAGATCAGAGACAAAGCCGATCTTTCACATTAGGAACATACATACAATACAGAATAAGCTCTTCTGAAGCTATACATATCCCAGAACTGCGACAGAAGTACAGTTGGCCCTTCGTATCCATGGGGGTTCTGTTCCCGGAACCCCTGCTGATGCTCAAGTCTGCGGTCAGGTGGGGTGAGGGTCAAGGGGGAAGGGCGGCACCACTGTACCTTACTGAAGAGCTGTGTGGGCCCGCCACTCGCTCCTTCCCTCTGGCGCCACATTGTAATTGTGTAAAATGCCTGTTAGAAGAAAAAACACGACCGGAAGCAACTTCTGGTTGCGCGCGCAACCAGAAGTCGCTTCTGGTCCCTTTTTTTTCTCTAACAAGGCATTTTACACTATTACAAAGTGGCACCGGAGAAAAGGAGCAGGCGGCAGGCCCACACAGCTCTTCAGTAAGGTGCCGTGGCGCCACCCCCGCCCCTAGTGAGTTTCCTCCCTCCGCGGATAACCATCCACAGATGGCAAATCCACAGATAAGGAGGGCCCACCCACTGTATATCGTATAAAGAGATCTTTTTTGTTCCGAGGTTTACTGTTAAACCAGCTTACAGCCAGCACTCAGCTGACCCAGTGCTTGGTTGTATGTTAATGTACAGTTGATGTCAAACCAACCTGTTGATTTGTGCTAATGCAGACACCCCCTTAAGGATTAGATGTTCGGACAAGAATGAGCTGCCACTACTTCAGTGAAATCAGCTGAAGGTCTGGCTCTGAGTTATTCAACCAAAGGCTGGTGAGGAAAATTAAACTTAATGCACTGTTGACTCTGTGCCTTTAGCAATATTTCACGAAGACTCTTACTTGATCCTTTCTTTTATTGCTGGGGTCTGTCGTTCTAAACTTCTCAGCCCATTTCTTCTAATTAAAAGAGCAACATATCTGAAAAGTGTAGTGGCCTCATTAGTAGTACTGTATTTAATGGGGAAAGATGACATGAACTGACAGTGGGAGATTATTATCTGCTTCCTAATCTGAACAGCTGCATATTACAGGTGATCTGGAACATGGGACTTCCTTCTTGTTAAGATTAAGTGGCAAACACTTGAAGATACCTCTGCTGATCCCTATAGCCACAGTGGTAATGAAAATATGTTCTCATTACTTCCTAAATCATCCATAAGGCTATTATTATTTTATTGTCATTTTATGAGGTGTCATTCTAACCATCTGGAGCCTGTCAGTTCTGCTGTTTTAACATCTCCTCGCCATTGTAGCCAAAAGCAGGATTGCCGCCAAGAATACTTCCTGCACCAACCTGCCCTACACTGCATGAACCAAGAGGTCAGTCCCAGGAGGATCCTTTGCAATGTTGCAGAGGATGCACGGAACCTCTGTAATATTGAAAGGGGACCCAGAATGTTCCTCTCCTATATTGAACAGTGCATCATAGCCTCCCTCAAGTGAGGCCTGACTGCCTGCACAGGCTTTTTCTGACTATTTTTTCCTCCATGTCATCTTGTTCAAACTGCTGCTGTGTTTTGTTGCATTTTGTATTAACAATGGTTTTATTGCAAGAACGTGGTTGCTTCAAGTGATTGCCTGTGTTGCCCTGGTCACAACTGTATCATAATGACTGAACGTTAAGATTAATTTATTAAAGTATCACATTATTAATGACCCCACTAGAGACTGATTACTCTGTGTCTTCTCCATCAGCCTTGGATACTCTGGAAAAAATGAGGCACATGAAGATAAGGAGATTGAAATGAATGCAACAGATTCCTGAAAACTAAATTTCACTTGCTGATTCCTTATGACCAGGAAAATGAAACACACAGTTGTAGCACAGACATCATAATCACAAACCTCACATTCATTCCACTTCTCCACAACATAATACATGGAGGGCAATTCATTGTTTTTCACTATGAGTGAAAAGATGTGAGTGAATGAGTGTTTGTGGAGTTAAGGTGAGGACCAAACTATACATCTCCCAACAGCCCTACCAGTATTTTGCTGGAGGCTGAAGACTTGGCTCTTTCTACAGACTTTTTTCTGACCTCATTTGACAGTTGTGTTCTAATTGCTGCTATATTTTATTGTGTTTTATTATATTTTTGTATTAATGTTTTTATTGATATTGTAAGCTGCCAACCAAAGGGAACAAAGCAGGTAGAAACTTTAATATTAATAACAACACATTTTCATGTTTTGTTAACAGGCGGCCACAAAAGACCCCAAATTGGTTTGAGCAGTGGCTCTGAGGGGTTAACTGTTTCCTTGACAGCATTTTCTCAATGTAAATTCACCCCACTCCAAGATGTGATTTGTTTCACAGTTAAAAAAAAACAAAACTGTATATTTTTCCACAGTTGATCAAATGGCAGCTATGGGAAAGATGCTTTAGACTGGGAAGATGGCACAGAAGGAAAAAGTTAAAATCATCATCCTTATTCCATGGGCAGCGCAATCCTGACTAAAGATCTGGCCGGCAGCCCAGGGCCATGCCCCAGATCCTGAGCCTGGGCTGCCCATCGACCGGAGGGCCAGAGGTCTACTCGTGGAAGGGGATGCTCGGCCCCTTCCCCAAGTGCAAACCCGGGCTGGCCCTATCAGTCTCCTTGGATTTCCGCCAGTTAAATAGCTGGCGGAAGTAGAGGAGGCCGTGTAATGGCCTAGCTGGCCCGGCAGGGACAGGGATATGGCCAACACCATCCCCCGCCCCCTCCCAGGCTGGCTACACCAATGGCCCCCTTCCCTCCCCTGCCAAAACACCCCCGCGTCTGCCGGATCCTTCCCCATCTCCAGCAGCCACTCAGGCGTTCTGGCAACGGAGTGAGGGAGGCCGACCCCCCTTGCTCCTGAGTAGTCACAAACGTGCTTTAAGGCATGTGTGCAACTGTTTTCAGTGATGGAACACTCGTTCTGTTGCCGGCACCTTTTCCAGGATTGCGCCTTGAATCTAGTATGAACCCCCTTCCCCCTGCATGCACATACACACGCGAGCACCCACATATTTACTTTTCAGTAAGAATTAAGACATTGACAGATCCAATCATAGCTCTCCCATGTGTCGCATGTTGTTTGGCCCATAGAGTGTCTGTGAAGTCACAGGCAGAACTGATTGGTGCCAGACAGCGAGGTGACGTCTGTTCTGGTCCCACAGGCCACAAGGAAGGCCAAAACTTTGGTTTGTTAGAGTGATCACCCCTCCTCTGCTCATCTAGCCAGCTAGCTTAAGAGAAGCCTTGCCTTCCGTTTCTTTTGGGAAAAATTCATGAGCAGCCGTGCCCTGCTTGCATAGCAAGGTTGAACCTGTAAACAAAAGCCACGTCCTGGCAGCTTCCTGACTTGAAGCAAACAGAAGGGTCCCCAATCCGAGCTTCCCTCACCACCAATGCCATGGCCAAATCACATCAAGAGTTGCATGCTAGTTGAGGCTCTGGCCTCCATGTTGCTGCACCTTTGGCGGGGGGGGGGGGGACAAGAGGCACCCATCTCAAGCCAGGAATGAACCATCAAGGGACATCAAGGCACAAAGAGAAAGTCAGTGATGAGTTCAGCCCCTATGCCTTCCTATGGGAATTGGGGGTATAAAAAGCTGGGTCACAGATCCCTCATGGCTGCTGTCTGCTCTTTGCCTGCTTGCTGTTAACCTGTGTTTGCGAACTGCTCAGTGCAGTGGCCCATTGGTGCTGTGTCAAGCATCCCCAACCTGTCTTCTATCCAAGAAGCACTGTGCCAACTGCACCCAGGGTAGGTATCCGACTGCTTTCTTCCTTTCTACACCTTTCCCCCTTCTTCCCTGCTCCCTTCCCCTGAGTACTCCAGCACCTGCTGAGCCAATGGTTTCATAGCAGGCACAGTGGCCTGATAGGATTGGGCCCATAGTCTTTAGCCACCCTGACCACTGACCTCAAATTCTCCCCCCTCCTTTATGCCATTCCACTGATCTGTGCCATTGGCCACTGCACTTGGTCCCTCCACACACAACCAGTGTCCCCCATGTGTGTATGTTATATGTGGGTATGTTAAAAGCATGCCCAGCAACAAGTCTTTCCCCGGTTAGCCAAATTTGCTTCCCATTTTTTGCCTGTGCAGAGAAGGAAGCTCACCTGGAACCGTCATCATGCATTTTCCAATTCTTCTGGCATTATTTGCTTTGTCCTTTTGCACTCAGTCAGCTTTAATAAGAAACCTGCGGATTCTCAGAGAATTCTGCGGATTCTCTGCCTGCCTGGCTAACGACTGGTGGGCGTAACCTGTTTGCAAAGACTTCATTTTTATTCATTAGGGAACTCTGGGGAGCAGCAGACCCAGAAGGTTAAATCTAAGCCACTTACAGAAAATGAGGAGGGCTTTTTTATTTTTGTCTAGGGCTTCCGCAGATAGAGAAAATAGAAGCCACATGAGACAAAAGTCCTTTTAAAGCAATTGTGTTAAAACAAGCTGTAAGCACTTAAAAGGTTCTCTTCAAGGTAAGTGCATCTTGTGGCTTCTTCTGTTCTCTATATAACATGCTGTTCTTTCTCAGGGGGGAGTTTTGGAATTGTTCAGAGTGTGATTCTGATTCAATATGTTTGTGTTGTATGGCATGCTGGTGGTGCATGAAGCTTCCCCTACACAAGAGGTAAGGACTTATCTCCATTAGCATGGAAGGAAGATGCAGCAGGGCCAACAGCTAGTGTACAGAAGAATCATCCATGATGGACAGCTGCAGAGTAAAAGCAGCTAACAGTGCCTGCCAGGGCTTCCTTCAAATCTGCCTGTAATGCCTCTCACCAGAGCAGCTATGTGATGTATGTTCCTGCAAGAAGAGCATAAGCTCCTGACTGAGCAGAGATGTAAACCTACATCTCCCAAACACCAATCCAATACTGATCACTTAGCCACTGACTTGAGAGAAGGATGGTAGAACCTACATGATATAGCAGATATACTAGGAGGTGATAAACATCAGCCCTAGCTTTGCAGCCCTTTGGGGGGCTGCAAAGCACTTTCACCCTTCAAATTGACCTGAAAGGAATGTAATGGGTTGTCTAAACTAAACAATAGCAATAGCCAGATTCCTTGATTTATACGATTTCTCTTTGAAAAGCTCCCGAGGACTCATTTTTCAGCATTCCTGTTCAATTTCTTTTTCTGTTTCCTAGCTGTTCTTACAGTAATGTGTTTCATTATACCCATCCAGCCACACACACACACACACAACCTTTGCATTGCCCAGAAATGCAATATTGCAAATGGAAGATGGCGCTGCTGTCTCCTAGACATGGCAAGTGAGGCAAAGCCATACAGCTCTATTTCATCTTCCTACTGCCCAATCCTATCCCCTATCTGCGCTCCCAGAATTCACATTCTAGCAGCGTGCCATGGTTTGCAGAGTCACAAAACATGATGTGCTGCTGCATGCTACACTGCTGCAAACAGTGATTGGTTCTGGCCACACAGCAGTGGCTCATCTGGCTCCCCCTGCACTGGTAAGTTGGTGCAGGGGGTGGGCAGTGGGCAGGGATGGGGAGGATTGAGGTGGGGATCTGGGAGGCATGTTGAGGGCAGGCAGGGGGTGGTTATCAGCAGCAAAGGTGCCACCAATATCTGATGCCCCCTACCCGGCTTTGCAACGCCCCCTTGGATCTACTCAGACTCGCACCAGCCAAGGAGCTGGCACAGATCTGAGCAGACCCATAGGGCAACAGGGGACTTACCTGGAGGTAAGGAAACAAAAGTTCATTTACTTCAAGCAGGCCTCCTGACCACCACCACCATAGGATGCAGCGTGCACCTCCAGCATCTGTGCAAGTGGCGGGGAACAGGAGTGGGGCACAAGTCAATTTCCTACAAGACTGAGGAGGAAGTACATTACTTAGAGTTGCTCTCATTGCCTTTTTGGGATATAGCACTAGTAGCCATAACAAAACCCAAGGCAGGACCATTAATTTGGTACTACCAGAAACTGATGCTTTGTTATTCATTGTCTCTAATAAACCTTTTAGGGCCTTTTCATATATTCTGTTTTCTTACAAACAGTGCAATCCTGTGTAAGGATCCGGCCGGCGGCCCAGGGCCGCCGGACGGATCCTGCGCCCGGGCTGCCCGTCCGATAATGGGTCAGAGGTCTACTCGTGGAAGGGGACGCTCATCCCCTTCCCCAGGTGTAAACCCCATCCCCTTCCCCAGGTGTAAACCAGGGCCGGCCCAATAGACCTCCTCGGATTTTTGCCAGTTAAATAGCTGGTGGAAGTAGAGGAGGCCATATGGCCGACACCATCCCCTGCCCCCTCCTGGGCCGGCTAAGTCAATGCCCCCCCTCCCTTGCCTGCCGAACCGCCCACGCAGCCGCCGGCAAGAGCTCTTACCTTCCTCCAGCAGCCACGTCCTGGTCTGGCAACGGAATGAGGGAGGCTGGCCTTACCCTGGAGTAGTCGCGAACGTGCTTTACGGCACGTTCATGACACGTTAGAACGGCAGAGCATGCGCTCCACTGTTCTAACATTACAGAAGATTGCGCCCCAAAACAGATGCTATGGAGGAAAACCATATGTGCTCCATCATGTTTGAAGTACTGTATAACGCAAGTGTTTATTTTTCATTTGAGTACACAGTATTGGGCAAACACTGCCTGTATCAGCTGGATCCATTATCTCTATATAACTTGCAAATCCCTGGGCACCCTATCATCATAGGATAGGATATCATTTCACATTATTCCTTTTCTGAGAACATTTTACCCATAATATTTTACACAGGGCTGTGTCTCTGCCATGCTAAAATGTAAAATTAGATTAAAATTCTATGCCCAAGCAATCCAAATTCCAGGTCAAGACAAACAGATTTTTATGACCCCTATAAATTGTGCACGTTGAACAGATGTGCATACTTTATATTGCTTTGCACTATACTGCTTCTTTTAGAAATGTGTTCTGGTGCTGCTGGTCATGGCATAACAACTAAAAATCTTATTCAGCTCCCCCCCCCCCGACTTCTGAGATGTCAGCATGTGTTGTACACACACCTTCAAGCATATCTTATGAAAGTACTAGAAACTTGGGGCATGATGCAGTTATCATTTGTAGCTTTTGTCCCTACCACCACTACTCATGAAGTTTCCTCCTGTCATGGCCAATGTCTTCTCCACTTGGGCAGTGCAAGAGTGACCATCAGAGGTTAGCACAGTTGGGCAGTGGCCAAGGGCCCATTGCCTTCATGCGGCAGTGGAGCACCTCTCTTGGCTGAGAGAACCATTACATCACAGCCATCTTATCCACAAATGGGAGCTTTCACCCAAAGGTGCCTGCATCATCGTCACATCTGCGTTCACCAAGGTGACATAGAAGTGCATGTTGCCAAGGATGCCTCAGACTTGGAGCGTGCACTTGGCAGTCCTCCCATGAGCAGTGAGCTCATGTGTAAAGGACAAGCTGAATCAGACCCTTGCTATTTTGGAAAATAAACGCCAAAGATATCATCGGAGGAAGTTGAATTCTGTACCTAATGACACCGTTTGCTCTCTTTTGGTTTAATTAATTAAAGCCACGATCCTGCCTAACTTTAGGCTGGCGGAAAAGCGCGCAGTCTGCTGGCCTACGGTGTCGCAAAAGTGCCATAAGTCACTTTTGCGGCACCTCTACAGTAAGCGGCGGTGGTGCGAAGGCCAGCGCTGCTCACTCCGCCACCCTCTCTTCCTGCATCGCTGGATGCTGGTAGGTGCTACGCCAGGTGGCAGGAGGGCATAGGGAGGGCAGGCCGGGGAGGGCCCCATCAGCCGACCCAGTCTGGGAGGGGTCAGGGATATCGATGCCGAGCTGTGCTGATATCCCAAGCCCCTTCCTGGGCCGGGCCAGCCTTACACAGCCTCCCCGGTTGTGCGCCAGCTCCAGAACTGACGCACATCTGAGGAGGCCCATTGGGGCCTCCGGTGCTTACACTGGGGGAAGGGGGTGAGCATCCCCTTCCCCCAAGGTGAGCCCCGGCCATGCTGTCACAGGCCACATCCTGCGCAGGATGCAGCAGCTGGCCATTGAGGCCGGCCGCTGCAACTTGTGCAGGATTGGGCAATAATTCTGTTAAATTAATGAAAGCAATTGAGGAAACAAAAAAATAATCAAATACATAATTTTTACTGCAACAATTATTTTTATCATCGCAGTATATTTCCGGTTGGGTTTTAGATTCACTAACAAGGGGTTAATAATCCTCATTGCTAATCTTGTTTGCCTGGTTGGAAGCTCATGATGAGCAGTCAATTCTCAACCAGGGAAAGAGGAACAGAGTTAAAGGACAACTTTATATCACGTTCTTCAGCAATTGAAATTACTTCATGGCTACTGCTGAAGATCTGGTTTATTAATATGTATTTTAAAAAAAAAGATAAAGGTTTGCAAACTGTTCCTCCTCCCTGCACATGGGAATAGCTACTCTTGCACTGAAAAATGGGCCTCACAAAAATTTAGCCTGGCAAGAATAATTAACTTTAAAGCAACAACATTATGGTAACTTGTCGATGACATTGCCCCTTTATTCATATTTCTGTAAATCTCCCCTCCCCCCAAACATCCCAAAATGCAACCTTCATTCCTCCTAAATTATAGTGACTAGAGGGAAGCAAGTTCATTTTTGGCAGAAATCCACTTTCCAAGACTGGTCAACGCTTGAACATAACATTAAAAAAAAAGATGATAGTTTCCGATGGTGAAAGAAAGAAAGAAAGAAAGAAAGAAAGAAAGAAAGAAAGAAAGAAAGAAAGAAAGACGGTTGTTTTCTGGATTGAAATGCAATGATGTAAGGTGGTCACTGACCAATTAGTAGCAGTGACTTCACATTTCAATTCAATCACAAAACCACCATATTTACCCTAAAGTTGGGCCAGCAGCCTGATATCCTCAAATGACCCCCCAGATGCTGGGGAACGGGGAAGAGAAAATGGTGTCTGTATGTTGTTCTCTTTTCCTTGCTAATGCCTATTTGCTGTTCATTTTCCCGGCTTGCTGTGAGTGGAAATGCACTGCTGCAAATCTGTAACTAGAGTTCCACATCACATGGGGAGTCCACAGGCAGAGAAGAGGCTTCTCATCATTAAAAATATATTATCTATGTATTTAAACCTGGGGAAAGTATGCCTTCTGGCAACGTTAATGACCTGATTCCAGCTCACTGAATTAATAAAAGCAGCAGCCAGAAAAACCCATGCTAAGCTTCTTCAGCACCAGGACAGCGGTGTCCTATAAGTACTGGGTTGGCATAATCTTTAAATGTAAACAGCGGATTTATGTCACATTTGATGGATATACAGGTGTCGTTTCCCCCCCCCCCCCCAATGATGGATCACTTAATGACGATCTGCATATATGACGGAGATTCCCAAAGTGTATACAAAGAATTAAAGCTACAGTACTGTATTTTAAATGCAAAAAAAAATGTCATCTTTAACTCTCTGTGTTTGTGTGTGTGTTTCTACCTCCATTGACAGGTAGAAATCTTGTTGTGCTTTGTGTTACACTCATAATGTACACTGTGTTTGCCATTCATTCCCTATTACAACTCCACTGTGTTACATTGAGGACTCGCTTAATGACGGTTTCACTATATGACAGGTTTTCCAGAAAGTATCCCCGTCGTTAAGCGGGGGACACCTGTATACATATGGCATGCGTCCCAATTACAACTTTTATCATTAATTTCTATATCCCTGTGTTAGGGCCAGGGAGCTTCTATGATGTAGTGGGGAAGTCATGTCAGAAAAGCCCCAGATCACGAGTGTAGAGCCCCACGCTCCGGCTCCTCCTCACACCAGCATTGCCATTGCTTCCAGAAGGGATGAAGTGACAATAGCGCCGAAGGAGCCACTGTAGGATCTCTTCTCACGTGGCCTGCTCCTTTTCTGACATGGCCATTGCAGTGGCTCCCACCGTGCAAAGGTCATGTGAGAAGAAATGGCCTTTTGTAGCTGAACAAAGGCCATCCGATAAGGACATGGGTGAGCATGGATTCAGATCCCAGTATCAAGAACCATCTCACTCTATATGAAGCCTCTACTGCAGTGGTTCTCAACCTTTGGAAGCCCGGGTACCCCCTATCACGGTCCAATTTTCTGAAGTACCCCTGCTAATTAACTGCTAATTAATTGGATTAATCAATTAATTAATTAGGTAATTAATCATTAAATAAAAAGGTACTCAACAATTTTAAATGTGAAAAATGTCTTATTTAACTGTGTGTGTGTGCATGTGTGCGTTACGCGTGTGTGCGCGTGTGTGTGTGGGACAGAGAGAGAGAGACATGCAAGGATCTCTTTTTTTTCTGCAAGTCACACTTCCCAAAATCAGCTCCTCCCTCTCCCACCCCACCAAAGTACATTTTCCAAAGTACAAAAATAAGCCCCAAACCAAAATCAGAGAGACAGAAGGGCTCTGAAAATAATAACAATTTAAAATCCATGTTAATTAACACTTAATTAGCTGCTGATGGGGCAGATAAGGGGCAGGGCTTGGCATACCCCCAGCAAGAGGTCCACGTACCCCTAGGGGTACCCGTACCACAGGTTGAGAATCCCTGCTCTACTGTAATTTCCCTTTGCTTTTTTTTTTTTTTTTTTTTGCCAATAGCTTCAGACAAAGTATTCAGGGGGAGGGGGAGAATTTCTAAGGGCCAAACTATATGAAATGTATAATTTCCTCTTCCATTTGTGTTATTTTTTTCTTCAAGTCACGGGGGCTGATCAAGACTGAGACCACAGCAAAGGGGGGGAGGATTAACCTTTTCTCTCCACACCACAGGCCTGATAAAAATCCCCTCCAAAGCCGCTTAGTGCAAATAGCAGCTTCCTCCCCAGGGCAAATAACTGTTTTGGGGGGGCCACTTTTGTCAAGACCTTGATGCTGTAATCTGCTTTCCTTGCTGGATCAAGGCATGCCTTCTGGCTGCTATTTAAGAAAAAGAAAACAACGGGCAAACTACCGATTTAAGGTAATGTGCTGTTGTCTGACACATTGACTTTTGCATACACATGTACATGAGGCTGGGTTCATGTCAGGTGAGTACTACCTTGGCCAGTCTCATGGCATTTTGAATTGGGCTGATGATGACAGGAGAGCATAAGGTCCCACAGGCCTTTCAGAAACGCTTCCTAAGCACTACCACAAACACTGCTGCAACACCACCTTCCTTTTGCAAACCGCCACTCTAGCGGTGGTCAAGCACTTCAGTGCCTACCAAGCAGCCTCTTCAGGATCCTTCCCCAGGAAAGTGACCATGATTCCCCTACCTTGCTTCCTTCCTTGAAACCAGCTAAGGAGGCTACTGCCTAGCCCTCCCTAGTTTGCTTTTCAAGCCCTTTCTTGCCTTTCTCCCCACCTTGGAAGCAGGGGGTCACTGTGTCTTGGCATCCTAGCCTCACAATCTCTGCAACACTATAGGCTTATCCCAGCAGGTACCTATAGGCATCCTTGGCCTTTGGCATTGCTGACCATTGGCCCACAAACTCCCCCTCTACATTCTGTGTTGTGTGTGCAGTCAAATTGACAACACACTTAGTGTTTCTATCTTTTTCCTTCTTTGGTGTGGTTGTGGTGAGTGTGTGGGAGCCTAGGCCTTCTTGGTCCCTTTCCTGCTTCTTCCCTTTCTCTTCCACTGTCTTTCTGCTCTCCCCCCTCTCTTCCCGCTATCACCCAACCCCTGGTTCTTCAACCCGTATTCCCCCTAGGTAAACCTCCTGATTTCCCTATACTCTGCTCTCCCTCCTTTGTTTGCACCCCCCCCCTTTTCCCTGAACAGAGTTCCTTTTTCTTCCTACCTAGAATAACCACTGGTGTTTAAACCCTAGTTGTATGATTGCTGTGTACACTGCATTGTATTTTATTTTTTATTCCCCTCCCCAGTTATTTTATTCTTATTCCCATCTCTTGTTGCACTTGTACCCTTGTCTCCCACCTCATTTCATGCCATTCCATGGAGTTGTGCCATTGAGCCACTGCTCACGCATGCAATAAATTTCTCCCATGTGCACATTATGTGTTTGAAAAGCACACTCAGTAATAGCGTAGTTTCATTGTAGGAGAATTAAGCCCTCTGTTAACACACAATTTCAAGTGCATTTGGGCTTGTAGGGAGACTTAGACCTTTTAACTCTTCTTGCCTTAAATTTTCCCTTGTTCTAAATCAGAAATTTTAAGCTGAATTGTGTGCCCCCCATCTCAACTACACTGTGAGGAAGAGGAGGAACTTTTTGTTGAAAAGCGGTATATAAATACTGTTTTATTATTATTATTATTATTATTATTATTATTATTATTATTATTATTATTATTATTATTATTATTATTATTATTATTATTATAAGGAGAAGGAAAAGCCACCTCCAGCTGCTAATTCCTTTCAAAGCTGAACTGTGCCCCTTCCTCCTCAGAGTAAAACCAACTGCCCTATGAAGAGAAGAAAGAAGAGAAGAAACTGGAGAGGTGAAAGGCAGAAAATGACAGTGTAAATTAATAAAAAGTTATAGCATTTGAAAGATTGTTACAATTCTCTTACTTTCCCTTATCAGGGGCCTTCATAAGGTCATTATGGCAGACCTCAAGGATGTTTTCCAGCTTTTTCATCCCCTTATTTCCATTCTTAGGAGAAGCTTTATCTTTGGCATTCCTAAGGATTAGCCATACATACAGCTATTACAGGCATAGGAGCTCCCGCAGTAAAAAAAATAAAATGTTTGCTGTACCTGATATCCAGAACGAAGAAACTAGTATTCATTCACATGGACATCCTGGCCACTTAAACAATGATTGAGGAACAGTCATTGCCACAAGGTCATATTACACCACATGTAACTATCCTAATATATCCTATCATTTCTCCAAAGTGAGGCAGAGCTGTATATATATTGTACAGGTGGGCCCCCATATCCGCTGGGGATATGTTCCAGGCCCCTCCGTGGATACTTGAAACCATGGATAAGAGCGAACACCCCCTCCATGGTTTCCTGAGCCCCCCCCCGCCTCCCCTGCAGGCAGGCATGTTTGCCCCCCCCAGCTCTTATTTTTCTTTCAGCAAGCTTTGTTTCTTCCTTAAAACAAACAGAGAAGTAGCCTCCATTGCAGGCAAGTAGAACGAGACTAAGTCATAGAGAGGCTCTGCAAGGTTTCTGTTAACCTTGCAGAGCCTGTCTAGTACTTAGTCTCGTTCTACATGCCTGTACTTCTCCTGTTTCTTTAAGGAAGAAACTAAGCTTACTGGGAAAAAAGTAAAAGCCTGGGGGGTCCCCACGATCCATGGATAACTGAAACCATGGATAGCGAATCAGTGGATATGGGGGCCCACCTGTATCTGATTCTTATGCTGCTTCTCTTAAAAAAATCTAGGAAGACCCATTAAAAGCTGCACTGGATATACTAATCTTCAATTTATGTACCACATGACTATCTGCAAACTATAACTCACATTTCTCTTTCCGTTTGAAGACTTGAAGAATCAGACAATGCATCTGAATGACTTTTAAGGGTCATTGTGTTTTGCTTGAGAAGAAATAGAGCAGAGGTTTTAATGGAATAACTCCAGAATAAATCTGTTATTGCCGCCTTAATTTGTTAATATTTGAGTAGTATATAAAGCAATAAATATATTTTATGGCATCAAGGCAGGCAGTATTAGAACAAGGTGATAACATTTATTATACTGGCTGACATGTTTAGAGAGAGATGGAGAGGAAAACACCAAGATATACATAAGACTGAGATTGGCCAGCAATTGAGCAAATTGTACTAAATCACACATTTAATCCAAGGCCCTCTCAAGGCCTTATCAAAGTGAATCTTCCTCTTCCTATGTCATGATTCTCCAATGTGGAACAGTACTACCACCTCCTTACTTGGCAGATACAAATTCAGCAAATACGCCAAAAGCATCAGATAGTTCTCCAGGGCTCAGCCTAATGGCGCAGTCCTGTCTACATTGGAGACCAGTGGAGTACCCGCACCACCGGTCTAGGGTGTCATAAATGTGCCATAAAGCGCATTTGCAGCACCCTGGGAGTAAGCGCTGCTGGCGAAGAGGCCAGCACCACTCCTCCTGCTCCAGATCCCAAGGAGTGCCTGCCAGGGGTGAGTTCCCCACCAAGCAGCAGAGGGGCAGGAGGAGGGCGGAACGAGGGTGTTTGGGGAAGGGGATTGGTCGGCTGGGCCCAGGAAGGATCGGCGACAGCGACTCCGCTGAGATCCTATCCCCCTTCTTGGGCCTGCCCAGCATTACACTGCCTGCTCAAATGTCAAACATTGAGGAAAAAGTACTCTTTTTAACTTACCGGCAGTCCTGGCGGCCCTCTGGAGGGTGCGGAGAAGCCCGTGGCCCCCTCTGCAGGCCTCCCTGTGCTGTAGATTGCCGCTCAGACACGTTTACGACCACTTCCAGTTTCATCCAAAAACCAGAAGTGGTCGCAAACGCATCAAAGCGGCGATCTACAGCACGGGGAGGCCCACAGAGGGGGCCACGGGCCTCCCTGCACCCTTCAGAGGGCCGCCAGGACCCCCGGGAAGATAAAGAGCACTTTCCCCCAGCGGCTACACAATCCCCAGGAGTGCCGCCACCTCTGTCTCCGCCCCTGCAAGCACTCGCAGTTTGAGAATCACTGGTCTAGATGGAAACCTGGAAGTCTCATAAATTTGCTGCTAAAATTAGGAGTGGTAAGGGGGTTCTGAGGACCCACACCAGGAGCCAGTGCAGCAATTTAATGACTGGTGAAATACGCTCCCAATGCCAAGTCTCTGATGTGTATAAGGATGGGAACTGGGCTCTGGTGTGGGTCCTCAGAACCCCCTTACCACTCCTAATTTTAGCAGCAAATTTATGAGACTTCCAGGTTTCCATCTAGACCAGTGATTCTGTTTTCTTTTTATTGGGTTGCGTTTTCCATGCACTTTATGGTGTTTCAATTTTTTGTTGTGCAAGCCATCCCTGAACATATCATTGGACGTGTGGGAAACAAATGTGATTTAAATTGGCAGATTATTGTGGGGAGGAAAGGTTAAGCTCTTTTTTTTCCCCATGCCATGACTCTAATCCAAATTGGGCAACCCTATGATACATTTTGAGAAAGAGAAGGACATTGGGAGCTCCAAACATGGAGCTCCTCCTACCTCATGACTAGTTTGACCCTTACACCCACCTACAATGAGGGAAAAGTACCGTATTGGTCTGAGTATAAGACTCACTTTTTTCTCCTAATTTAAGTTTTTAAACTAGGGGTGCATCTTATAATCAGGCTGTTGCAATAATGCCAGTGATTTAATTAATTTTTTTTAATAGCACCAAACTTTAAGGGTGCGTCTTATAATCAGGTGCATCATACTCAGGACAATACGGTATATGCCTTTTCTACCACTCTCTCATTCTAAACTAAGAATGATTAATGAAGACTTTCAGAGCCCTGCTTTTATATACAAATTCAGTTTTTGACCTTGTGTGTTATCTTTCCATTGCAAAACCAGTCCTGCTTCTCAAAAGGATGGAAGAAAAACAATGCATTTTACTCCAGTGACGTATTTTTCATGAAGGTTGAGGCCAAGGTTTCTTGTCACTCTTCCACTCTCACTTACAATATCTAAAGCTTAATACAGTCAGCATCACCAACTCACTCATGATGGCAGTGAGAGTTATTCACAAAATGCTTTGCAGAAAAACGTATCAGTAAGGCAGAAAAATCACAGAAGCCACATCAACCAGTTAGACAAAAATCCAAACACCCAGGTCCAGGAAGAACTTGATCAGGACCAACTAAAACATCACAAAGTTGTTGGTAAGCTTTGAGTTCTCCAGGACTCTGCTTCAGGCTGGATGTTGGACAAAACAAAGAGGGGGAGATAACGTTGGACTTGAGAGAGGAGCCCCAAAGTCTGCAGTTTTGTAACCATCTTAAGATGGAGGGCAGGAGGTTTTTGCAGATTTGTAGTGCAGTCCTATGCATGTTTACTCAGAAGTACGTTTCATTGAATTCAGTGAGATTTACTTCCAGATAAGTGTGTCTAGGATTGCAGCTTTCATTTGGTTAGCCTTGCCTCGGTGTGAGACAGAGGTCTGCTGGGACACAGAAAAAAAATTTTTTAATGGAAAATCTAGCAGTTACTCAGGTCTCTCACCAACAACAAAGGCCAAGTGAAGCATTCACCTCAGGCAGCAGATGGGGGGGCATCTTCATCTGCATTGCTCCTCCTCTTCATCCCACTCCCTAGATTGTAAAAGAAAGAGGGGGGTGGAGTGGAAGTGCTGAGTTGAAGAGTGGTAGGCTAGAGCATCTCCACTATCCTCTGCACTTCCTCTTCCACTCTGACCCTTTTCCTTTTACAGTCTAAGGAGTAGGAAGAGCAGAGGCTGGCACATCACTAGCTAAGGGGGGTGGCATTTGGCATGCTGCTGCCTCAGGTGCCAGAAGGTCTTTGGCCAGTCTTGCCACCACTAATTGGAACGCGAGTATCTTGCGAAGCAGAAGGGAAGAGAACGTTGGTAGTCTCAACTCTAAGGAATCTCAAGATTCACTAATATAAAGACGACCGAGTTTCTCTTTACTTCGGCTTTCTGCCGTGTAGTTGCAAGGGGCCTGTGTATTCTAATTTGCCCTGGTGATAGACCCAAGAGTAACCACTAGATTTTATTTAGGTTTTATTTTCAAAAGGAGGACTAACCATTTTTGTTCCATTTTCCCATCAGCTCTCTGTCTCACATATAGCAGAGGCTAATGAAATTAAGCCTGCATAACACTTCCTTTCTTCCATCTAAAGACTGTTAGCAGTGAGAAAACATTCATATACCCTAGGAGGACATTCTGCTGCTGACTTGAAAGTCACCATCTAACAAGGGAACTTCAAAGGGAACTTCCAGCCATGAACCTGCTGAATTAGAATTTATCAAGACGTTTGATCCCATCCATTTAGGCTTAACAATAACAAGCAAGAAAGCAACTCTTATAATTTGAATAACTACAGTTCACCATAATAATAATAAAACAAAATACATTTCATGTTGTTTTAAAACCACTAAAACATAAAATCACATATACAGAAGGTCTAAGAATACACTGTAAGTTCTACCAACCACTGTAAGTTAAAATGGTTGGTTTGTATAAGCCTATCTAATTAATGTCTCTTAACATGACTGGCCCAACCATGAAGCCACGTGATGCAGCTTGCATCAGGGCAGTTGGTAGAAGGAGAGGAGAGGTGGATTCAGGGTGCAAGTAAGAAACAGACTGTCTGTGTAGACAAATTATTGGCAGCACCCTCAAGAAGGGTGAGTACTTCAAAAGGCAAACAAGCAAACCCCTTAAATATGTCTGTGGAGTGGCTGCAGTGGAATGCCAGATATAGGTCAGAACAGTGTTGTATGGTCAGAACTTACTGGCAATAGTAGAGCAACATCAGGCAAAGTTTTCACACTCTGCAAGCTTTTCCCCACAGTTGGAAAATTCCTTCTCTCTGTCTTTCTTTGTATCTATAGGACTGTAAAGGTAAAGGTGACCCCTGACAATTAAGTCCAGTCGTGTCCTGTACTATAGTCCTATAGATACTGAGCTTATTACTGGTTACTGAATAATTGTGTGTGGGGGGGGGGGAATGGAATCACACCCAGTGGACCTACCTCTGCTCCCGTAACACACATAATAGGTCTGAGAGAGTTGTTGAAGCTGGTTCACATCCAGGATCCAGTGAGAAGTGAAGTCTAGGGCAGAGAAATGTTTCCCAAGAAACATCTCAGGGGGCAAAAGTACTCTATTACGAGCCCTGCAACTCGGGGGATTAGGAGGACACAAAGGAGTCCCTAGATGGTGAAGCATGGGGAGCACAGAAGCAAAAGGAGCCCACACAACCTGTTGATAAGCTGGCTACCAGGACCAGTGCTCGAACTACAGGGGGCAAGAGGGTTCTGCCCACCATCAGGTTTATGACTGCCCCTTTAGCTGCAGAAGCAGAGGTGACCCATCCATTCATTGAGGTGCTATGAGTTGCATCAGAAGCAGATTGAGGGGGCAAGAGGGTGACAGGTTTGGGGTGCCCTTCTTCACCCCATCTGTCACTGCCTCCCTCCAACCTGCCATAGATGCAATCCACACTGATCCACTTTCTGTGTGCTAAAAGTGAGCAGAAAGTGAATCTTCTGCCGTGCTCCTCACACGGTTCCTTCTAACGTGCAGAAGTGCCGGACCTCCAGTTTGCTTTACAGGGAGTGCAAGTGGTAAAGGGGTTGTTGTTTTTTACAGCCGACCCAAGGCAGCATCTGAAATGAAAACAATGTTTCAGATTACTCAAATATGCATCAGTATGCTATTTATAGTTCTGCCGACACCAGTTTGTACTGCAGGAGTGTATGTTTCAATCCAGCTCCGGCATGAAGACTCAGAAAAGGCCAGGTCTGACCAAAGCTTGGGACAGCTAAAATATACCATTGATTGCTTAGTCCAAATACATTCCAGAAATACAACACAAAAATCATCACTTTGAAATTTGACCCAGGAAAGGATTGGTGTTTGATGCGACCAATCCAATTTTGGAGAAGCACAATTATCCTTGAACATTGTTTTTATCTCTGTGGTATGAAAAACCAAAATCCACAGGGAAGAAAGCATCCAACCCAGGAGACAAAGCAGGATGTGATGGAAAGTGGAGATGGCAACTCTTCTCGTAGTACAACAGCATATAGATGTGAATACCTGCACCCACCAAAATAACTTCAACCATCATATATTCCAGATGGGATTGGAAAAACAGACAGATATGGGGGACACAGTGGCGAACAACTAATTAGGTTACATTCAAAGGATTTGGGGGGTTTTGTCGCACAGTTTCAACAAGGGTAAGATGTTTCGATAGGATACATTTCTAGCTGGTGTAGATTTGATGTAAGTTAAATGTCACAATAGCTGTAGCAAGATGTTCCAAAGCAGAGTGAAAGAAAAGTGGGAAGAAATTATTATTAGCAATATTAAAAATAATAGAACAAAAAATTTTTTAAAAAAAATCCAGGATTTATTTAACAAACGCAATGGAAATTGCTTTTGACCTTTATGTTCACAAAATAATTTTATTATATGTATGAAAGCAGCTTACAGGCAATAAAATTATGAAAACATTCACAATACTTAAATAACACAGACCTGATTCAGGATGTATATTTTCATTATTCTCCTAATTTATCTCTTCGGTTCTCTTTTCTTGACTACATTTCTTGATGAATGTGACAAGTAGTTTCTCGGAAATTTTTCTCCTCCCTCCCAAAGAAAAAAAATCCCTAATAATTTTCTTGGAATATGTTTGTATATGAATGCTGGTGACTCTAGTTAAAAAGTAAGTAGTAATGTTGTTTTTATTTTCCATTACTACCGTAGAGGAATGGGGCAAGAATTTTGGTTTTAAAGGACTAAAAAATAAATCTCGACAACTTTTTGAGGAGCTCACAGGATAGTAGGGATGTCTGTCTTCCATTCACTGTATCTGAATCCATAATAGAAATTAGGCACTACTATTCTGCAATGGGCAGCAAACAAAAGGGAAGACTAAAATGAATTAATGGGGTGTAGTTAGCCACTACAGTAACTCATTTGGGTCATTCCAAATGAGACACAGTGGCAGATAAACAATACAATTCGAGACGAGGAGTTTAGCTTCAGTAAAACAGATGGGATCAACACTTCTTGTTACAATTTTTATAGGTAATTGCTGGTTCAGACCAAGAGTTCAAAGACCAGCATGCCAGTCAGATGATGCTCCTGGGAAGTACACAAGCAGGGCACTGGGGCAATAGCTCACCTTCACTGTTTACGTCCAGCATCTGTATTCAGCACACTGCCTCTGGAGATGGAGGTTCTATGTCGCTATCATAGATAACAATTGTTCATAGATCTATCCTCCATTTCACTGAATGCGTGTTTTGGAGATTTCGATGAAGAGAAGTCTGAGGGAGGAGGATGCTTATTTTACAAAATGGCAAATACTCCTGTTGGCTAACTAAGGTGGTTTCCTTCTTAGACCAATTCACCTTGGAAGTTTTATTCATACATTAAGGGAATACTACTATATACAGGTTCACCTGCTGACGTTCCAGCACAGTCAACATAACATGAAACTTCAAAATAAAGAGCAGTAATTTGTTTCCCTAACGGCACAGCTTATAACACCTTGTCATTCATTCAATCCTAGTCCTATGATCAAAGCGCCCACCTCGCTAAAAAATACCTCGCTGTTACATAGCATTGTTGATTCATCACCCTTTGCAATGCTTTGAAAAACTACGAGTCCTTTAGTGATCCAGGCAATGCTGACTTTTCAAAGGCTCCTTTTATAAAGTGCTGACTAGTAAACTGGTCAAAACGCAGTGAGCGAGACCTCAGGAATATCTCATTCTTTCGACACATATTAAAATAAGATAAATAAAGCTAGATTTGTTGTAACATGTGAAAAAATAGCCATTTAAAATCATAAATAAATAAAGCCAGTATTGACACATTTTCTTTCCTTCTATTAAAAATATTCCACTCTTGCTGTAAGGCTCAGTTGATGTTCAGAAATCATTTATAAAGGCATCCACCTACCCTGACAATTCACCAAACTTTACTCGCAACCTATAAACACCCATGAACAACTAACTATGCAAGTCAAACGAGAACCTCATATTGAGTTTAATACATTTGATTCATACAGTAAAGTGTATTTGCTTCTCCCAGTTCAGTTTTGGCAAATATTTATCAAGCTGGATCTCCCCCACCCCCACCCCTTTGCAGCTGCTCTGTATCTACATCTTAAATCCATTCCCATTCAGGATGAGCAACACAGAACAATCCTAAATACAACATATGCAAGTCGGAATTCTTTGTCAGATTTTATGCATCCATCCAACAGTAGCTAACTGAGCTCTGGACTTTTGTGTGATGGCTTTAACTCTCACAATAGTACACTTTCTTACCAAAAAAAAACACACAACCCCTTGAATATTTTTCTTGGACTATTACATTTTGATGGGCTAATGTTACACCTCAGGTTTTATGCTGACCATTTTGCGTGATGGGATTTATCTTTTCCAAAGACACATCCGCTTCAAAATCCAAGATACCTGATAGGGCTGGAGACACTTTCTCCAATGTTTTAGATAGTTCCCCCTCCTCTTCTTTTCTCAGAATGTCATCATCTTCTGGGCATATAACAGCATGTGGGATCAAATAAACCAAATTACACTCTTTGGGACTGGATCCTCTAGGTTCAAGCTGACTGGAAAAGGCTACGCCCCCATTGTTGTTGATACTAACTGTCTCTATAGGATTGCTGGTAGCAGGACAGAGTCTGTAGCATCCCAAGAGAGTTGAAAATGCCTTGCGGAAATCTGCATTGAAGGCATAAATGATGGGGTTCAGCGAAGAATTGGCCCATCCAAACCAAACGAAAACGTCAAAA
This sequence comes from Plestiodon gilberti rubricaudatus, assembly GCA_026170595.1. Classification (NCBI taxonomy): domain Eukaryota; kingdom Metazoa; phylum Chordata; class Lepidosauria; order Squamata; family Scincidae; genus Plestiodon; species Plestiodon gilberti. The sequence continues at coordinate 180,209,277 of JANXHW010000002.1, forward strand.
GTGGTGGAACTAATACAAAACGGTTCTGCTCCCCTGGATGGTATACTGGTTTCACAGAAGGGCACCATGCAGTTCAGTATGAAAAAGGGTAGCCAGCAGCATACGAAGACACCCATGATCACTGACAAAGTCTTTAAGACTTTCGTTTCTCTTTTGAAGGACATTTTGAAGGAACTTTCTGGCTGCTGGCAATCCAGACTATTTCCATTGCCAGTGGTGGTTTGGCAGTTCTTAGCATGCACTGCTGCTCTTTCCAAGGCTGAAATGCGTCTTATTTGTTTTTGAGCAATCCTGTATATCCGTGTATAGGTTACTATCATGATGGCCACGGGGATGTAAAAGCTAATGAGAGAGGAAGAGATGGCATACATCCTGTTTAGACTGGAATCACAGTTGTCCATGGCTACACCTTGGAAACTGGCATTGAGATCTAAAAAGCTGGTGGTTTTAGCCTTGTGCCAGTTCAGTTGCACAGGGATAAAGGAAATCAACAAAGACAAAGTCCATGCCACGCTGATCATGATGAAGGCTGCCCTGGGGGTCATTTTCCTCTCATATCTAAATGGACTGGAGATGGCCCAATATCTGTCCACACTGATGACACAAAGATTCAAGATTGAGGCTGTGGAACACATGATATCGAATGCTACCCAGATGTTACAGAACGATCCAAAAGGCCAGAATCCAGCGATCTCTGCCACCGCTTTCCAGGGCATGACCAAGACTGCGACTAAAAGGTCTGAGACTGCCAAAGATATCACAAAGAAGTTGGTCACCTTGGACCGCAGATGACGAAACCTAATAACAGCGGCACAGACCAGAGTGTTCCCTAGCAGTGTGGACAGAATCAGCAGGGAGAGGAAGCAGCCGGTGAGGATTCGAAAGCAGGAATCCCTTTTCACAAGCAACCCTTCCCCGTCCATAGTGGTGTTGTTCCAAGTCATATTTTCTCCTGAGGGAAGATCATATCGTGGGGTTGGTGTGATGACATCAGCTCCTGTCCTTGCAGAGCTTTCAAAATAGACATCAGGTGTCCATTAATTACTCACCACCAGGCAGAGCCCTAAGGCTTGTGCTATAGTCTCTTCGCCCTTGGGAGGGATCCCATCATCCTTAGGAATCTCATTAAGAAACATCAGACATTCTGTGGCAAGTAGCTGAGGCCGCCTATCACAGTTATTTTTTTTTCCCCAGCAATTTTTTTTTTTTGAATTTCATAGAATTTTCTAACAGGAACAAGCCAGCAGGAAAAAAAATCCTCCAAGAGTTCTATACAAATAAACTCAGCAGACCAGGGGCACAAACACTTTGCAGCTTACATGTACTCTCACTTAAATAGGCTATTGATTCAGTTTATCCAATGTCCATTTAACTAGCCCTTCAGGTCTATTGAAGCGTAATGCATTAGGTGCATTTGTTTCTAATTTAATTTTCCATCCCTCTAATTGACAGAACAACCTTCGTACCATTCTGCTATGAAATTAAAACGTCAGTTCTCTTTATAGGTAGCCTCAGGAATCAACTCCTCACATTGTTCCACATTGTTTAAGATTCACAGTCCTAGAGGCAAAGAAAATAAATTTACACTTTTAGACATTAAACAGATAAGGGATCATGTGCTTTCTTAAAAGGAGAAATTCAGAGTCCTACCTTTTTCCTTTTGGTATTCTCTTCTTGTCAGGGAACAACATTTCTCCTCCACTTTATTATATAGGATTTCAATTGCATAGCAAAGCAAAAAGATACAATCACAGCAGCAGGCAGGCTGCACTGCATCAGGTATAATTTTCTGAGAGCATGAATGGGAGGCAGTTGTGTGGTCCAGCAGGTGTTAATTTTTCAGCAAAAGCCACCAGACGTAACTTTCAAGATCTCGGCTTTCCAAGGACAAGGCATGGGCAATCGCCTTTGATTCCAGCCATGCCTTAGGATTAATGTGCAAACTCTGTGCATCAAGTTAGTCTTGTCGGAATGCTCATCACCCAAGTCACGCTTTGTACATCCTGTTGAAGTGGCACATCAGAATGAAATCTTCCCAAACAAAGGCACAATATTTCTGATTCTCTGGCAACAATCTTGGAGAGGCTTGTATTGCCTTTTAATCTTCATTGAAGGGAGGAAGAAAGGGAGTAGGAAACAGACCTGAGTACAGATCCCTTTGGCCCTTGGTGTAGTTTCCTAGCCAATGGCTATACTATGCAAAAGACAAGTGCATGATGACAAAGTTAGCTTTGGTCCTTTGCTGTCAAACAACTACTTTTCTGTGGCTCTCATATCCACTTGCCAACTATAGCTCATTGTGGCTGCACACCAGAGATTAGGTCAGACTCCCTCTCCCTTTAGAAATGCCCAGGTACAACAGTTTCTTCAGGGTCTCCTGTTCTCTGCCCTTGAATTGACGTCTTTGATCCCAGGCACTCTCTCCTCTTCTTGCCACGCCAGGGACTCTGATCGCACATTCTTCATCCTGCCTGGGCAAGTAGGTAGCAACATCACCTTGCTAGAAAATCGCTGTCTGCTTGGGGTCGCTTTCCTAAATCACAGAGGAGTGAAATCCAAACGTGAGGCAGTAACATCAACAAGCCGTAGTCCTTCAAATTACCTGACCTGAAAATCCAAGCAGCCTGCCCATGGAGAAGCACTGTACAGACAGCCTCCTTCTTATTCCATTACAGCTGATAAACATATATTGTGTACGAAAAGCTCCAGGCATACACCAAGGAAACACTGGG